>JARQOD010000009.1:103050610-103075629 GCA_033576555.1 Oophaga sylvatica | reverse complement strand
AAAATGAAGTATTTCTCACAGAAAATGACTGTAATTACACGTTTTGTTATACAGGAAAGATGTGTATCCATGTGTCACATGGATTTATGTCTTTTTACATCAATTAAGGAATTTGCTCTTCAGACCTTCTGGGGGCAAAACAACACACTCCTTATCTATGAACTGTTCCAATATTTATGTTCATCTCTATATCCCATAATGACAGTTCTGCTTTACGTCACTTGTCTTATCTATTGCATTGTTTCTGTGCTGTGTTGTGTATAAATATGTGATTCTTCAGATTTTGTATTATTCTAGCCTGATGAAGAGACCTTAGCAGTCTCGAAAGCTTGCAATTTGTTACCATCTTTTCAGTTAGCTATTAAAAGGTATCAACCACTGAGGACTCTCAATTCTAAATATGTTTTGTTATACACGTTTATTTCCTTTGTGTGTATTGGAATAATGCAAAAAGAAAGCAGGAAACAAAGGAAAATTGGACATCATTTCACACAAAATCCCAAAAATGTCCAGGAGAAAATTGTTGACACCCTCAACTTAATATTTGGTTGCACACCCTTTGGAATAAATATCTGCAATCAATCCCTTCCAATAGCCATCAAAAAGCTTCTTATACCTCTTAACTGGAATTTTGGACTTTTCATTTGCAAACTGCTCTAGGACTTTCATACTTAAAGGGTGACTTCTCCCTACAGTAATTTTAAGATCTCGCTACAGGTGTTCAATGGGATTTAGATCCAGACTCATTGCTGGCCACTTCAGAACTCTCCAGTGCTTTGTTTCCATCTATTTCTGGGTGCTTCTTGAAGTATGTTTGGGGTCATTGTCCTGCTGGAAGACCCATGACATAGGACACAAACCCAGCTTTCTGACACTGAGCACTACAGTGCCACCCAAAATCCTTTGGTAATATTCAGATTTCATGATGCCTTGCACACAGTCAAGACACGCATGGCAAAAAGCAGCAAAACAACCCCAAAACATTTTTGAACCTCCACCATATTTGACTGTAGGTACTGTGGGTTTTTCTTTGATGGTTCATTTTTTGGGGTTAAACAGTAGAATCATGTACTTTAACAAAAAACTCTATCTTGGTCTCATTGGTCCACAAGACACTTTGCCAGAAGGATTTTGGCTTAATCGTGTACATTTTGGTAAACTGCAATCTAGCTTTTTTATGTATCTGTCAGCAGTGGGATTCTCCTGGGTCTCCTGCCATAGCATTTCATTTCACTCAAATGTCAAAGGATAGTTCGCACTGACACTGGTGTACCCTGAGCCTGCAGGACAGCTTGAATTTCTTTGGAACTTGATTGGGGCTGCTTAGCCATCATCCAGACTATCCTGCGTTGCAACCTTTCATAAAACTTTCTCTGCTGTCCATATCCAGGCAGATTAGCTACAGTGCCATGGGCTGTAAACTGATTATTGGTATTGGAAAAACCAGTACCAGTGCTATCCATGTCCATGTGTTACAAACGTGTGTCATCCGTGTGCCGCATCAGTGTGACACACACCAGTGCCATGGTAAAGCAATACAGTTGGCACTGTTCCCAGGCGCCGGTTGATGAACGCAGCTCTTATTATTGTCGCCTGGTCTCATTATTGTCGCCTGGTCTCCCTGCAATCAGCGCCGGTCAAAGTGCTGACTCACACTGCGTGAGAACCGCAGCTCTCTGACCGGCAGTAATAATCTTACCGCCAATCAGAGCCATCGGTGTTTCTCACGCAGTCATTCAGATGAGAGCGTGGGAACCTGATGTTTGGGGTGCTGAACCCAAACAGTAACACGGACTTCCTGGAGAAGTCTGTGTTCAGGATCCATGCCCGAACAGTAGGTGTTTAGTACAGACCCCAAACTTTACTGCTCGAGTTCGCCCATCTCTAATAAACGCCCATGTCCCGTGTCGATCTGGATGGTTTGGTGAGCGATCACATCAGTGATGTGACCTCTCACCACTCCTGCCGGAATACACTGAGTGGAGTGTGAGGACCGCTGCCTGTGACTGGAGGTAACCTTAATGACATCAACGCTGGTCAAACGCAGCCGCGTTCTCACGCTCAACTACTCAGTGTGTTCCGGCTGGCGTGGTGAGAGGTCAAATCACTGATTGACCGCTGATGTGACGGCTTACCAAATCATTCGGATCGCTGTGGGACATGGGCATTAATGGATCATCAGCGGAACGGTGAATATAAGTTTGCTTTTTAATTTTTTGGTGAATAAATGGGTAAAAGAGGGCCGGGGAGTGTTTATTTCAAATAAAGGACCTTACTCTGTGTTTTCATTACATTCGACTGTGGCGTTAGTAATGGGAATGTCTGATAGACACCTAGACGGCCATAAACCAGCTGACATCAACCCCAAAACTATTACCCCACTCGCCACTGCACCAGGTCAACTGGGAAGATCTGAGGCTAAGCGCCAAATTTGGTGCATTTAATGGATGTGCCATTTCTGGGGTGGCTGAGGGCTTATGTTCTTAGTCTGGGAAGGAGACAATGTCCATGGCCCCTTTCTAGGCTGTTAATATCAGCCTGCAGCTGTCTGTTTAGCCTTTGCTGGTTAGTACATATAAGAGGGGTCTCATATCATTTTTTAACCTTTGCCGGTTAAGAAAATGAAGGGGGACACCATACTGTTTTTATTAGTCATTTATTTAATACATGCTTTAGGCTACTTTCACACTTGCGTTTTTTTGCGCAGCGCATCGTGCAAACGCTTATAAACGCTGCGATATTTAGTCGCATCAGCATGCACATTATGACCAAAAAATGCAGCGTTTGTATGCGATTTCAAGCGGTTTTGCATGCGTTTGCGTTTTTTTCGGCGCATGGGTTGTCTACATGTCACATTTCTATCAACTCTGTCTCTATCATCTGTCTCTATCATCTCTGTCTCTATCATCTATCTCTATCATCTCTGTCTCTATCATCTCTGTCTCTATCAACTGTCTCTATCATCTCTGTCTCTATTTATTATTATTTATACATTTATATAGCGCCATTTATTCCATGGCGCTTTACATATGAAAAGGGAAAATATAGACAGATACAATAAACATGTGCTAGACAAGGGACACACAAGTACAGAAGGAGAGAGGACCCTGCCCGCGAGGGCTCACAGTCTACAGGGATGGGTGAGAATACACTAGGAGAGGGTAGAGCTGGTCGTGCGATGGTTCAGTAGACTGAGGATCATTGCAGGTTGTAGGCTTGTCGGAACAGGTGGGTCTTCAGGTTTTTCTTGAAGGTCTCCGTTGTTGGTGAAAGTCTGATGTTTTGCGGCAGGGAGTTCCAGAGTATGGGGGAAGCTGTTATGTTACGGTAGCTGAGGAGTGCAGGTAAAAAAGGAAATACACCAGAGCAGTTGGAATCTATGAGATTGCAGTACCCTGACTAACCACCACAACTAGAGGCAGCCATGGAGCGTTCCTACGTTGGTCCTAGACGCCTCGTCACAGCCTGAGAAACTAACTACACCTAAAGATAGAAATAGGAAAGCTATCTGCCCCGGAGCAGAACCCCAAAGATAATAGAAAGCCCCCAAACATGTAATGGCGGTTAGACAAGAGGAAATACTTACACAGAAAGAAAATAGTATGAGCAAACGCTGGGGCCCAAACTATCTAAATAGAAAAGGATAGGAAGGGTACTTACAGCAATCTCAGAAAACCCTGAAAAAACACCAACTCTACTAATTTCAAAATCACCTGAGATCACACGACCTCTACCACCTAAATTAGTTCTCTGGTGTAACAAAAACAAAACAGCAGCCACTGAAAAAAAACTGGCAAAAGTACAAAACACAGTGGCTGGACTAAACTGAGAGGGCAAAAGCCCCCGGAGGGGACCCTGAAGGCCCCCACAGAAGTGCAGGACAAAATGCAAAAATATAGCAAAAACACAAAATAAGAAATTGTCTTATCTGATAGCAGGAGATGCAGACACGACACAGCAGGCTACAAGGGAAACTGGAAAGAAGGATTCAGACCAGAACAATTGATCACCGGCAACCCTGATGGGAAAATGACTCCCTTATATAAGACCAATCAGTAACACCTGATTCCCAGTCCTCACAATCCTCACTAGTACCGCTTGTAACCACCAGAGGGAGCCTCTGCTCAGAACTCATCTCAAACCCATTCACAACAGTACCCCCCCTTGAGGAGGGGTCACCGAACCCTCATTTGAGCAACCAGGTCGGTCAGGATGAGTTCTATGATACGCACGGATAAGTCTCCTAGCATGGATGTCCGAAGCAAACACCCAAGAATTGTCTTCCTGACCATAACCTCTCCATTTAACCAAATACTGGAGTCTTCGTCTAGAAAAACGAGAATCCAATATTTTCTCAACCACATACTCCAGATTGCCCTCAACCAAAACAGGGTCAGGAGGCACAGCAGCAGGAACCACTGGCTCAACAAACCTCTTCAACAAGGACTTGTGGAACACGTTATGGATCTTAAATGTCCCTGGAAGAAGCAAACGAAAAGAAACAGGATTAATAATCTCCATGATCTTATAAGGTCCAATGAACCTAGGCTTAAATTTAGGAGATGCTACTCTCATAGGAATATTCTTTGAGGACAACCAGACCAAGTCCCCCACTTTAAACCGAGGACCATCAGTCCTATGCCGGTTAGCAAACCGCTGGGCCTTCTCCTGAGAGAGGGACAACCTCTCCACTACCTGGTCCCAAATCTGCTGCATACGCTCAACAACAGAGTCAACACCTGGACAGACAGAAGCCTCCGTCTGTCCTGAAGAAAATCGAGGGTGAAACCCAGAATTACAGAAAAACGGAGACATCAAAGTGGCAGAGCTAGCCCTATTATTAAGAGCAAACTCAGCCAAAGGCAAAAAAGAGACCCAGTCATCCTGATCAGCAGACACAAAGCATCTTAGATAAGTCTCCAATGTCTGGTTTGTTCTCTCAGTTTGACCATTGGTCTGAGGATGAAATGCAGAGGAGAAAGACAATTGAACACCCAGTTTAGAACAAAAAGTCCTCCAAAATCTGGAAACAAACTGGACTCCTCTGTCAGACACAATGTTCTCAGGAATGCCGTGTAAACGAACCACGTGCTGAAGGAACAACGGCACCAATTCAGAGGAGGAAGGCAACTTAGGTAATGGCACAAGATGTATCATTTTGGAAAACCTATCACAAATTACCCAGATGGTGGTCATTCTCTGAGAAACAGGAAGATCGGAAATTAAATCCATAGAGATATGGGTCCATGGTCTCTTGGGCACAGGCAATGGCATCAACAAACCACTAGAGCGAGAGCAAGGCTTGGAGCGAGAGCCAGTCCCGCAGGACTGCACAAATTCCCTGACATCGCGAGACAAGGTAGGCCACCAAAAGGACCGACTAACCAAGTCTCTGGTACCAAAAATTCCGGGATGCCCAGCCAATGCGGAACAATGAATCTCAGACATCACACTCTTTTTCCATTGGTCCGGGACAAACAATTTTCCAACAGGGCAGCGCTCGGGCCTATCCTCCTGACACCCCTCCAGAGCAAGTCTCAAATTGGGCGAGATGGCGGAAAGAACTACACCCTCCTTCAAAATAACAGAGGGATCAGATAGCTCAGGAGAGTCCGCAAGGAAACTCCTCGAGAGGGCATCCGCCTTAACATTCTTAGTGCCAGGAAGAAAGGAAACCACAAAATTAAAACGTGTGAAAAACAAGGCCCACCTGGCCTGTCTAGGATTGAGTCGCTTGGCAGATTCCAGATAGACCAGATTCTTATGGTCCGTAAGGACCACCATCTGATGTTTGGCTCCCTCCAGCCAATGTCTCCACTCTTCAAAAGCCCACTTCATGGCCAATAACTCCCGATTACCCACGTCATAATTACGTTCAGTAGGAGAAAATTTTCGAGAGAAAAAGGCACAAGGGTTACTTTTAGAGGTCTCTGGATCTTTTTGTGACAAAACGGCACCTGCCCCAATTTCAGAGGCATCAACCTCCACCTGAAATGGCAGAGAAACATCAGGCTGCCGTAGAACAGGAGCAGAAGTGAATCTCTGCTTAAGTTCCTGAAACGCAGAGACTGCCTCAGGAGGCCAATTCACCACATCAGAACCCTTTCTGGTCAAATCAGTAATGGTTTAACAATAACCGAGAAATTACCAATAAATTTACGATAAAAATTGGCAAAACCCAAAAATCTCTGAAGAGCCTTTAATGAAGTAGGTTGGACCCAATCACAGATGGCCTGAACCTTGACCGGGTCCATTTCAATAACAGATGGGGACAAAATGAATCCCAGAAATGAGATCTTCTGTACGCCAAAAAGACACTTTGATCCCTTCACATACAGAGCATTCTCTCTCAAAATCTGGAATACAGTTCGAACATGTTTCACATGAGAGTCCCAGTCATTAGAAAAAATCAAGATATCATCCAAATAAACAATCAGAAACTTGTCCACAAAATCCCTGAAAATGTCATTCATGAAGGACTGGAAGACGGAAGGAGCATTAGTGAGCCCTCATTATCACCTGAGTAGAAAACTGGGGTTTATTCTCAGCCAAAGGGGTAGAATCGATCCCCAGTAAAGGAATAGACTTCTGTAGGGGTATCAAGGGAAACCCACAACGTTTAGCAAAATCATAATCCATCAGGTTAATAGCTGCTCCAGAATCAACGAAAGCCTGAGCAGAAAATGAGGACAGAGAGCATATCAGAGTGACAGTTAATAAAAACTTAGTCTGAACACTACCCAAGACAACTGAGCGTGCAAAATGTCTTCCCCGCTTAGGGCAGACTGAAATAGCATGAGAGGCATCACCACAGTAGAAACATAACCCATTGCGCTTTCGAAACTCATGACGCTGTGCCCCAGACACCACTCCATCACACTGCATGGGCTCAGCAGCTGGCTCACAAGGCAACACCACTCCACGCATACTTCTCCGCTCACGCAAACGTCTGTCAATTTGAATCGCTAATGACATAGAATCATTGAGACCAGAGGGGACAGGGAATCCCACCATAACATCCTTTACATTATCCGACAGACCCTTCCGGAAAAGGGCCGCCAAAGCGTCGTCATTCCACTTGGTCAGGACTGCCCACCTACGGAATCTCTGACAGTATAACTCAGCGTCATCAAGCCCCTGATTTAATGCCAACAAGGCTTTTTCAGCTTGATCAGTGACATTAGGCTCATCGTACAATAACCCCAAAGCCTGAAAAAATGCATCAACATCACTCAAAACAGGATCCCCAGGTATCAGGGAAAAAGCCCAATCCTGAGGATCGCCGCGCAGGAGAGAGATGATAATTTGAACCTGCTGCGCTGCGTTTCCTGAGGACTTAGATTTTAAGGCAAAAAACAATTTACAATTATTTTTGAAATTCTGAAACTTAGCTCGATCCCCTAAAAACAAATCTGGCATGGGGATCCTAGGTTCCACAACAGGCAACCTAGCAAGATATGTAGCAATACTCTGAACCTCAGTGGCAAGCTGATCCACACGGCCAGACAACTGTGCAAACTCCATTGGGAGAAAAGATCCTCCCCAGCACCCAGAGATACAGAGGGGAAAAAAAAAAAAAATGCAACAAACAGAAAAATATCTCTGACAACTTTTCTTCCTTCAAAATATTTTTTCCCTTCTGTGAGTACCATACAATTTTTCAGGCCGGTGATAATGTTATGTTACGGTAGCTGAGGAGTGCAGGTAAAAAAGGAAATACACCAGAGCAGTTGGAATCTATGAGATTGCAGTACCCTGACTAACCACCACAACTAGAGGCAGCCGTGGAGCGTTCCTACGTTGGTCCTAGACGCCTCGTCACAGCCTGAGAAACTAACTACACCTAAAGATAGAAATAGGAAAGCTATCTGCCCCGGAGCAGAACCCCAAAGATAATAGAAAGCCCCCAAACATGTAATGGCGGTTAGACAAGAGGAAATACTGACACAGAAAGAAAATAGTATGAGCAAACGCTGGGGCCCAAACTATCTAAATAGAAAAGGATAGGAAGGGTACTTACTGCAATCTCAGAAAACCCTGAAAAAACACCAACTCTACTAATTTCAAAATCACCTGAGATCACACGACCTCTACCACCTAAATTAGTTCTCTGGTGTAACAAAAACAAAACAGCAGCCACTGAAAAAAAACTGGCAAAAGTACAAAACACAGTGGCTGGACTAAACTGAGAGGGCAAAAGCCCCCGGAGGGGACCCTGAAGGCCCCCACAGAAGTGCAGGACAAAATGCAAAAATATAGCAAAAACACAAAATAAGAAATTGTCTTATCTGATAGCAGGAGATGCAGACACGACACAGCAGGCTACAAGGGAAACTGGAAAGAAGGATTCAGACCAGAACAATTGATCACCGGCAACCCTGATGGGAAAATGACTCCCTTATATAAGACCAATCAGTAACACCTGATTCCCAGTCCTCACAATCCTCACTAGTACCGCTTGTAACCACCAGAGGGAGCCTCTGCTCAGAACTCATCTCAAACCCATTCACAACAGGAAGCCCGGGAGAAGTCTTGTATGCGGTTGTGGGAAGAAGAGATGAGGGGGGAGTCGAGAAGGAGATCTTGAGAGGATCGAAGGTTGCGTGTAGGTAGGTAGCGGGAGACCATGTCACAGATGTATGGAGGAGAAAGGTTGTGGATGGCTTTGTATGTCTATCATCTGTCTCTATCATCTATCTCTATCATCTGTCTCTTCATCTCTGTCTCTATCAACTCTGTCTCTATCATCTCTGTCTCTATCATCTGTGTCTATCATCTCTGTCTCTATCATCTCTGTCTCTATCATCTGTGTCTATCATCTGTCTCTATCAACTTTTTATCTACACTCCTCACAATGTATCTTGTGACTGCAATGTTATTTTTTGCGCATAGCATGCGTACGCGTTTTTTTAAAGCGGTTGGGCGGCAAAAAATGCAACATGTAGCATCTAGCACGTATGGGCGCACACCTGGAAAATGCGCAGCGCACGCCAAACGCAGATGAATGCGTGCAAGCGCTAGACCCTGCGCCTGCCATGTTAAAGATAGGGGAACATTGCGCATGCGTCCGATAGCGCACGATGCGCTGCGCGATAAAACGCAAGTGTGAAAGTAGCCTTACACACACAGCGGGTGTGGACTCCAACTCCCATCATCGTCGCCTGGTCCTGCTGATGGCAGGGACACCAGGCGACAATAATGAGAGCCGCTTTCAGCGCCTGGGAACAAGCCCTCATATGTAGATGAAAAGATAGAAATGTTAAGACTAGGACAAAAGAGGGAAAAAAACAAGTCTGCAAAAATGAAAATTGGAATATTGCCAATCACTATCTTTTTTACTGAATGTACTAGACAGAAAAAAAAAAGTAATGTGTGAACAGGACTTCTAATACCTTGATAAAAACATGAAGAGCGTGAGATAACGGCCCCCTCACAGGAGCACGGTGACGGCACAGTGAGAGAGGGCTGTTCCCGTCTCACACGGCGCTTCCCTCCCAGCGCCTCGTTCGGTAATTTCCGTCCTGTGTCGTCGCTCGGCTCGCCCAGCACTCGGCTATTTCCGTCACATCGGGCGGCGCCATTTTGTTTATATCTGGAGTCGGCGCGGAGCTGCAGTTTAGGATCACACAAGGAGCGGTGACCATTCCGGCAATGGACGGGTAGGTGGCTTCTCTGGAGGGTTGTTTGTGTGTGGAGCCGGTGTGTCCCCGCTGATATCGTCCATAGATATGACCGGGGTTTGGCGGTTACCTCAGGAGCTGCTGCAGCTCCGTTGTGGCGGGAAGGAGCTCGGGCTGTGGAGGCCGCTGCGCAGCACGGCGGCTGTGTGGGAACGGTGCGAGGCAGCTCACAGGCCGTGAGTCCGGGCGGAGCAGGAGGAGGGAGAGCTTCCCCCGATGCCGCCATTGTCCGGGCCTCCATCACCGGGGACCTGCTGCCCCTATGGCGGCAGGATGGCTGCGGTCTATTGTTCTCTGAGAGCAGCCATTCCAGGCTGTGGCCTTGTGAGGCGGCCGCTGACACTGGTTATATACAGCCATAATGTAAAGGGGCAAATCAGCCATAAGAAAGTCCTCACATAGTGTCACTGACATTAAAGGGAATATCACCCCCGGGACGTGTATGATCTATTAATATGGGCATGCAGGTGGTAGAAATGTGGGTATGTTCCCACGGTCAGTAAACGCTGCGGGTTGGACGCTGCGTACGTCCAGATGTTACAGGACAGTGGATGGGATGTCAAGAAATCCCATGCCCACTATGCGTTCCCCGACACCCGCGGCTTCCCTGCGGAGATGCACATGTGCCACGTCTCAACAGACCGCAGCATGTCAACTTATCTTGCGGAGACGAGAGTCCCCACAAGATAAATGTCTCCCTTACAATGTATTGGATGCGGTGATTCTGCACGGTTCAGTGAACGCATACGGAATCACCTGCGTTCAAAAGCCGGCAGCGCTGGACATGTGCTGCGTCCAAAGCGCTGCCGGTTACTGACCGTGTGGACGTAACCTTACACCAGTCCTACCTGTATCCCTCATTAATAGTGGTGCTGAGAAATGTTATATTCTGTCTTTGTTAAGGATTTCTTCGAGGCTCTGGGGTGTGCGGTGCCTAGAAAAAAATCCCTGCCCCCTGTCCTTATAGTAATACTTACCTCCTCCCAGCACTCCCTCAGAGATACCTTTTCCTCCCTTCTGTGGGCACTGCATTCTGGGATCTTATGCGCCAGCGACTTCCACTCCAGTGACTGCACCGATAAGGTGCTCTCCTACATCCTTCCTACATAGTCATCACCATGTTCACATGGTTTCTAGCAATGACTGTTCAGGGAGGATTTGGGGAGAGCATCTTATTGGCGCTCACCTGAGGTCACAGTGACTCGCCTGCGCATAAGATCCCTGAATACAGCGCCCACATAAGGAATCGGTATAGATATCTGAGGGAGTGCAGGGCGCAGGTGCGGGATTCCGAGGCTGTAATGGACGCTGATGGGAGGAGGGTAGTATTACAATGAAGACAGGAGGCAGGGATTTCTTCCAGGCGCCGCATGCCCCGGAGCCTGGAAGAAATTATTAAATTGAAGAAAGAATGTAACATTTCTGAACAACAAGACCGTTAATGAGAAACACCGGTAGGATGAGCTTAACATTTCTATTACCTGTATGCCCATATTAATAGGTCATATACGTCCCAAGGGGTGACAGATTTCCTTTAAATTGTGTGGGTGGGGGGATAACTATCGGGACTGACTTGCCTTCTCCCCTCCTGCCCTCTGAACTCCTCCCCATTGTCTTTGTTGTGTTTTGCCCAGCTCTTGACACACAGGTTGTCTGCTCAGCCAATCACTGCCTGCGTCAGGCACCCTGTGATTGGCTGAGCACATGTTTCTGATTGGACCAGGAACCGCACAAGGGCATCGGCAAAACAGGAAATTCGCCGGTCTCAATGTATTATTTGATAGTGCAGAAATGTTATGTTTTTATAACCTGCAATTAATGTTTTATTCCTTTTTAAGGGACCGTAAGTTAACAAATGTGCCTTGGTGCTCAAAGGGTTAAAGGGGCTGTACCATTAATTGAAGTTATTGCTGAGCTCTGACCCACCCTGACCCCTCACCCCAAGGGCAATGATCTAAAGTGCCCAGCAATGGTCCTGCTGTGTGGTGCTGGTGGGAATGCTTGCTCGGCCGTCGCCAGTATTTGGAGCACTGCTGCTCTCCCTGTATAGATGGGGCACTTCAGAGACCATTCTCTTACTACAGTACAGGTTGGGGTTTATAACAAGCCGACAAAGCATCGCTACCTCACTTTTTCGTCACTTGGCATTGCCAAATTGACATCTTTGGCCATGCGGCTCCTGCCTAAAGGCCACATATGCAATAGGAAGCCGTCTGCTGAATGGTGGTGTGGACGATCTATACCACGACACGCCCTTACACGGGAGCGCTCTACTTAGCCTTCTCTACGGGAGAGCTGTTGACAGACTTCTGACAGCAGCTTATCTTGCTAAAGCAAAATGATCTGCAGTCTGAAGTTAAACATTCCGGATCCTTATTACCCTCGACATCATCTGCCATATACATTAGACTGCTGGCCGAGCCTATCAGTATCTGCAGTTTTGGCCAAAGTTTTTTTTTTTTTTTTTTTGTGTGGGGGACCTTATGAGTAGCACCTTTAAGGTGGTTAACCAACTGCTGATAGACTATAGATGAGTCATTTAGATTGCATCATGTTATCAGCAGCACATCTGCTTCCATGGGGGCAGTGTCCTGTCCATAATAATTTTAGAATTGCACAAACTATTCAATTGCCCAACCAACAAAGAAAACGTTGGCATGTTTACATGGGCAGATAGCTAGGAGTAAGCGTTATCAGCTCATCTCTATGGGACTTGTACACCATTAATTCGGTTAGTTACCAGCATTACCCTTCCTTGCTGTTGCTGTTACGTGGCTGTTAATTTCAATGGGTAAAAAAATTGAATGAGTCAATAAGCCAAACCAGATTGTTGGCAAAGAGCAGCACAGGTTCGGGCCGGTTGGTCGAAGCTGGCGAGCTTCAGAGCGGCACGAGCAAAGCTGTAAGGCATAGCGCCTGCCAGCAGCACAAGTTCATTACCTAGGTAACCGTGTGGCCTAAGTTACTGACCACTCTGCAGTCACAAACAGGGCCGGTTCCAGGTTTTTATGGGCCCCGGGCGAAAGAGCCTCAGTGGGCCCCTTTAACACAGACCACGATTCATGATGCACAGATACGGCAGAAATATAGGTGCAGTACAATGCCAAATACTTCTCTTCTTCCATTACATGACTGATACCTATTGTACAATAGCTCAAAAACCGCCAAATCCTCACAGCGCACAGTACAGACTGGACAGTACAGTCCTCCATACAATATTATGGGCACCACAGTCTCCCCCTCATCACCCATATAATACCCCATGCAGGATGTCACCCCCCCATATAATGCTCCATACAGAATACTGGACCCAAAATAATGCTCCATACAGAATACTGGACCCAATATAATGCTCCATACAGGATACTGGTCCCCATATAATGCTCCATACAGGATACTGGTCCCCATATAATGCTCCATACAGGATACTGGTCCCCATATAATGCTCCATACAGGATACTGGTCCCCATATAATGCTCCATACAAAATATGGAGCTCTCCTCTGCGCTGTACTGCGTTCTGCACTGTTACAGCTCAGGAAAGGGCGCTGTGGAAAGACTCCCCATTATCATCATGATTGCCTCCCCATCATCATCAATGCCTGCTCATCATCATCATCTTCTCCCCATCATCATTGCCTGCCCATTATCATCATTGCCTGCCCATTATCATCATTGCCTGCCCATTATCATCATTGCCTGCCCATTATCAGCAATGCCTGCCCATTATCATCATCTTCTCCCCATCATCATCAATGTCTGCCCATCATCATCTTCTCTCCATCATCATCTTCTCCCCATCATCAATGCCTCCCCATTATCAGCAATGCTCCCCACAGGGTGGATAAAAATCAATGATTTTTTTAAAAAAATCAAAAAAATCGGATTTTTTTGATTTAAATCGGATTTTTTTGATTTAAATCAGATTTTTTTGATTTAAATCAGATTTTTTTAATAAACTGCTTTTTGAGGAAAATATTTTACCATCCAAAGGTTCTTCCATCATGAGATAAAGCTGAGTTGTTTAACTCAGTAGAATAAAGGCTGTATATGTGTAACATTCACAATGCCATGCTCTTCCAGAGGTTTCTGTAGGATTAGTGCCAGTGGGCAGTTTCTCTCCTATATTATCACAGACGCTCGCTTTACTTACGCAGTTCTCAAAAATGAATTTGACTCCGCAGAGGTCCCAGCCTCTTCTTCACGGCAAAAATGTTACAACATGAACAGAGTTGAGAAAAAGACCTTAATCCTATTGTTCTACAAACCTATATGAATACAGAATCAACCCCTTCAGTGCCAAGTCCAAGAAGTTAGACAATATGTTTCTGATTGTTTGGAGTGGAATAGATCTGCACAACACAAGAAGAATGTGAATCTAAGTGTGAGGAGGAGGAAGGGCAAGCAGACAAGAAAATGAAAGTGAAACTTTGAGCACAATACTGCAGCATAGCCACAGACAGACAAGTCAGGTCAGGATTATTTTTCCTTCCTAAGTACAACAGAACAGTGGTGTCCAAATATGAATGATTAACCCATTAAACTGGGGAGAAAAAAGTAATATAAAAAGTGATTCTAAAAATCTTCATCTACTTGCATGTTAAAGTAGCAAGAACTAGTTTAGGTAGAAACTTTGATTTAAATCACTGATTTAAATCAAGCCTTACTGACTAGTGATTTAAATCGTGATTTAAATCGTGATTTAAATCAGTTTGATTTAAATCAAATCCACCCTGGCTCCCCATCATCAATGCCTCCCCATTATCAGCAATGCCTGCCCATCATCATCTTCTCCCCATCATCAATGCCTCCCCATTATCAGCAATGCCTGCCCATCATCACACACAGACAGCACACAAGCACTCTCTCACATACATACACACACACACACACACACACACACACACACACACACACACACACACACCACACACACATACACACACACAAAGCACCGCACTACATACACACACAGAGACACACACAGACACGTCTTACCTGTTCAGCGTCCCCGCGCTCTGTGCCACAGCCGGCCGCTGAATGATGACGTCATTCAGCGGCCGGCTGTGAGAGGAAGCGCCGGCGCCCCCTGGAGCCCGGAGCTGCGGCAGCGGAGGCACGGGAGAGGTAAGTATTGTTGCCAGCTGCTGCCGGGGCCCTGAGCAGGCGGGGGGGGGGCCCAGTGGCGGCGCTGACACCGCTCTCCGCGCGGGGGTGCCAGACTGCGAGTGGGCCCCCCCGCCTGCTCAGGGCCCCGGCACTGGCCCGGGTGTGCCGGGTGCTGACGCCGGCCCTGGTCACAAACTACACCATAAAATTACAAATCCTCTCCATTCTTGGGGAAAGAGGATTTTTAATTGGTAAACTGGGAAAGTTATAAAATGTCCTATAAATGTCTGTTCTGTTCCTGATCTAAGGATCTGAGCTTTTAGTTGACATGAATCTGTGCTGCACTTTATGAACACGCCCAGTAGTGAGGCAGGGCTTCGGAGTCTTGGAGTCGGTGGTTTGGCTTACCAACTCCACAGCCCTACCTTTTAACTATAATCACATGACCTACAGGCCCTCATTCTATGGCCACTTACAAAAAGCTGTGCTAGTTCTCCTGTGCTCTTTGAGAGCATGGTGATGGCTTATCTTCCTAATTATGTAAAGGACCGCCTGTTGATACATCTGTCAGGGGAGAGGCATGAGCCCCCAATACACATTAGATAGGGAGCTGACCCCACCAAAGACGGGGGATTTGGCCAACTTCTATTTATATGTGGGGCCCTAAGTTTCCTAAAAGGATGAATGGTAAGACCATATTGTTAATTCTGCACCATTGACTATCATGCCAGGGCTACACGCAGAACTATGAATTATGGCACAAAAAATTGTTGCGTGGCAGCACAGCATGCCATTTAATGTATTCCTCTGAACAGCGGCTGTACCTTGCCCTTAAATATTGCAATATTCCATTACAGTAAGTTTGTGTATCGCTAGCCTCTGCTCATATGTGAATGTAGTGGTTAAATATTACCCATTAATCCTATTTGATTCAATAGTTCTCTGATGTTGTTTTAACTAGTTCTCCGAGCGTCACGTAATCCTCTGCACTTTGTGATTTCTGACAGTGAGCAGGCTGCCAGGATTCTGCACTTTAGCTTGAGCAGTCGTCGTATGACCACGAATATGCGATTTCGATACTAGAAGTCTTGTGCCGAATAACTTCTCATACACTTCTCACACTAGAACATTGAGGGTAACAGGAAAAGTTGCCTCTTATCATGTGACCTCTGCTCTGTATGTTAGTGGTCATGTGACGACCATTCAAGCTAGGTAGAAAGCAGAATCTTGACTAATTTGCATGCTTTCAGGATTCGATAATCTGCAGTCACAGCGAAATGTATGTGAAGCTTGGAAAAACCCTTTAATGCAACTACTGCCTTCTAGAAATGTCTCCTATAAACATTAAGCCAATACATAGGAAGATAATGATTGTTTTCCATGGACAACACTTGGTTTTATTTGGCAGTGTCTGTGGATGCGTACTATGGGAAGGATTGATCATGTTGGACTTTACAATCTGATCTCTTTAAAGGGATTCTGTCATCCCTTTTTGGTGGTATGAGATAAAGATATCACTCAATAGTGCGTCCCATAAGTAATCTAGTAGTACCTTTCATAGCCCCTGACACCCCAGCTTTGATGCAAAAATACCTTCGTCATCTGCCTCTTGCTGTATGCGAATCGCCACGTTCTGGTCCGCTCGGCGGGGCTTGTTCTGCTTCTCCACCCCCCTCCTGTCTTGCCCTACGCACTTTTTGAATCTTTAGACTGGGTTCACGTCTGGTTTACTGAGCGTGCTCTTTGAAAAGGGCCTTCGCGCGTGCGCAGTATGCTTTGCCAAACTGTGGGCAAAGCGTAATATCTGTATTGCGCATGCGCCGGTATTTTGCCTCACTATTTATGCCCCGGAAGTCTTCTAAGGCAGTGTTTCTCAACTCCAGTCCTCAGGACCCACCAACAGGTCATGTTTTCAGGATTTCCTTAGTATTGCACAGGTGATAATTTTATCACCTACCTGCTCAAGTATTAATTCCATCACCTGTGCAATACTAAGGAAATCCTGAAAACATGACCTGTTGGTGGGTCCTGAGGACTGGAGTTGAGAAACACTGTTCTAAGGCAAACTGTATGTTCCTGGACGCCGGAAATCTTGCTGAAAACCTGCACATTACACCGGAAGCTTCAGATGACAAGTTTTCAGACGGAGGTTTGTTATCTGAAGCTTCCGGTGTAATGTGCAGGGCTTCAATATGATTTCTGGCGTCCAGGAACATACAGCCTGCCTTAGAAGACTTCCAGGGCATAGAAAGTGAGGCCAAATTCAGGCGCATGCTCAATACTGGTTTTATGCTTTCCCCACTGTTGGGCAAAGCATGCTGCGCACGCGTGGAAAAACAATGGAATCTGTGATATTCACAGATGAAGATACGAACAGCAAGCCGAGAAGGGGGGGGTCGAGAAGCAGAACAAGCCCCGCCGAGCGGACCAGAACACGGCGATTTGCATACAGCTAAACTCAGATTACAAAGGTTTTTTTGCATCAAAGCTGGGGTGTCAGGGGCTATGAAAGGTACTACTAGATTACTTTTGTGATGCACTTTTGAGTGATATCTTTCTCATATCACAAAAAAGGGGTAACAGAATCCCTTTAAATCATAACTGTTTTAATTTTTAATTCCTAAAGGGTATGCCACACTAAGCGAGATCGCAAGCGAGATCGCTAACGAGATCACTACTGCGTCACCATTTATGACGCAGTAGCGATCTCGTTAGCGACTTAACTGTGTGTGACATGTAGCAGCGATGTGGCCCCTGCTGAGATGTCGCTGATCGCTCATGAACGTTCTGAGTCGTTTTTTGGTCGTTGGTGTCCCGCTGGTGAGCCTGAATCGCTGAGTGTGACACCCTTTCTGAACGACTTCACCAGCATCGCAGGTGGGACTAGGTTTTCCCAACGACCGCAGAGGTCGTTATACAGATCGCTGATGAGATGTGTTTGGAATCACAGATCGCTGATGAGATGTGTTTAGAATCACACAGCTAAGTCACTAACGAGATCGCTACTGCGTCATAAATGGTGACGCAGTAGTGATCTCGTTAGCGATCTCGCTTAGTGTGGCATACCCTTAAATCAGTAGTACTAATGAAAAAAGTTACCTTGTAATGTTATCAGAGAAATTTGCTTCTTTCTAAAATCTGTATTCAGTGAAGACAGACTTTCCCATTACTGAGATGTCAGCTGCTACTGATTCTATGTTGATGGGAGGATCTCTGCCTCTAGCTTCTCCATCCTCCCGTCTACATAGAATTGTATCTGTAGCAGCTGACCTCTATCTCAGTAGTGGGAAAGTCTGTCTTCACTGAATACAGATTTAACATCAGAATTGAGAATTTTGACAATGACTGATCAATGTTGGCAGAGAAAGAAGCAGACTTCTCTAATATGATATATTACAAAGTTGCTTATTTTCGAATAGCTTCTGATAAGTGCTTACCGAATAGCTGCTTCGGGTACCTGGAGCGCTCCTAATAATCAGCTGTTCGGCGCCACAGCTGCGTGTGTCGTGGCTGTGTGACACATGCATGGAGAGCCTGTTTATTGGACTCTGCATGCATGTGTTGTGACTGTCACACAGGTGTGACACATGCAGCTGCGGCGCTTGAACAGCTGATTATCAGGAGCGCTCCTGTTTACCAATGAAGCTATTCAATCAACCCTAATTATGAAATAAAAATTAGAACAACTGTTACTGTTTAGGCAATTTGTTAGTTCATAGGGACCTGGGTGCTCTTATTCTATTTATCCTATTTGCAAATTAAATCATGTCAAATGGTTTCATATTTTAAAAGTAAACAGTTGACCTACAATGACCCCTCAAAATACCCCAACCATGTACATTGCTCAAGAAAATAAAGGGAATATTAAAATCCCACATCCTACATATCACTGAGTGAAATATTCCAGTTGCATATCCTTACTCATTACATAGTGGAATGTGTTGAGAACCATAAAACACAGATATGATCAGTGTAAATAAAAATTAATATCCAATGGAGGTCTGGATTTGGAATGCAAAATCAAAGTGGAAAATGAAATTACAGGCTGATCCAACTTCAGTGGAAGTGCCTCAAGATAAGGAAATTATGCTCAGTTTGTGTCCTCCACATGCCTGTATGACCTCCCTACAACGCCTGCGCATGCCTCTGATGAGGCGGCGGATGTTCTCCTGAGGGATCTCCTCCAGACGTGGATTAAAGCATCAAGTCAACTCCTGGACAGTCTGTGGCCTTGGTGGGTGGAACATGAAATGATGTGCTCCATTGGATTCAGATCTGGGGAATGGGCAGGCCAGTCCATAGCATCAATGCCTTCATCATGCAGGAACTGCTGACACGCTTCAGCCACATGAGGCACAGCGTACGTACAGCATTGTGATGCATCAGAAGGAACCTAGGGCCCAGTGCAGGTGTATATGGTCTCACAATGGGTCTGATGATCTCATCTCGGTACCTCTGGCTAGTATATGGAGGGCTGTGCACCCTCCAAAGAAATGCATCCCCAGAATATTACTGACCCACTGCCAAACCAGTCATGCTGGAGGATGTTGCAGGCAGCAAAACGTTCTCCATGGCGTCTCCAGACTGTCATGTCTTTACTGTGCTCAGTGTGAACACCTGCTCTCATCCGTGAATAGAACAGGGCTCCAATGTCGAATCTGCCAATCTTGATGTTCTCTGGCTAATGCCAATCGCCCTGCACGGTGTTGGGCTGTAAGCTCAATACCGTACATAGAAAACGTGTGCACAGCTGTGGACATTGTCAGCAGCTACAACTAAGGCTGCATCCACCCTCCCATTACCTAGTAGACCTGACTACAATATAGTCTCTTGGCATTCACCGTATTGCTATCCTGTGACTTGGCCATTGCATATGTACCACAACCCTCCGTATGCAACTGACAAAGGTCTTTTGTATGGACCGAAACATTTTGTAATGCTACTGTTTGGGATTGAATAAAATCGCCTACAATCTTTACACTAAGTTGAGTGCCGGGTTCTATTTTTTTTATGTAAGCTCAATACCCACTTGTGGACGTATGGCCCTCATACCACCCCCCTGGAGTTTGTTTCTGACAGTTTGAGCAGACATATTGATGTCAGTGGCCTGCTGAAGGTCATTTTGCAGGGCTCTGGCACTGCTCCTTCTGTTCCTCCTTGCACAAAGGAGGAGGTAACGGTCCTGCTGCTGGGTTGTTGCCCTTCTACGGCCACCTCCACGTCTCCTGGTGTATGTCTCCTGGTATCTGCTCCATGCTCTGGACACTGTGCTGACAGACACAAGCTACGCTTCTAGCAGCAGCTCGCATGGATGTGCCACCTTGGATAAGCTGCACTACCTGAGCCACTTCTGTGGTTTGTAGACACTGCCTCATGCTACTGTGCAGTACCTCTAGGGGTGAGAGCAACGACAAAATGCAAAAGTAACCAAAACAGCCATCAAGGATGAGAACAGAGAAATGGTTTGTGGTCCCCACCTGCAGAACCACACCCTTTTTATAGGGGTTTTCTTGCTAACTGCCTATCATTTCTACCTTTTGTCTGTTCCATTTGCACAACAGCAGGAGATATTGATTCACAATCGGTGTTTCTTCATAACTGGACAGGTTGATTTCACAGACAGGTGATTTGACCACCTGCAGTTACATTGTTTTTGAAGTGTTCCCTTTATTTATTTATTTTTTTGATCAGTGTATTTTATACCTTGTTTCTATTGGAGATGTACTGCAGTAATTCATCTTAGTTAGGATGCTCAAGTGTAGATGCATCGCTGTCTTCACCTGTACAGCGAGATCACTTTGTCTGCTCGAATAAACAGAACACTCGTGCGCAGTGTATAGACAGAGCTGTGCTCGCCCAGAGTTCCTCATTTTGTATTGGTGCTGCTCAGCTGCATGACAGCAATAGCTAAGAGCCCAGAGGACCAAAACTCCCAAGTATCAGCACTGCTCGGCTGCTGTGGTCACACAGAGCATGGAATTGCACACGTTGACTAGCCAATAAAAACAAAGCTGGTGACCCGTGCCGTGTACAGCAGGCAGGTTGTTGCCTCTGTTAGTAACTGCATGCCTGTTAATGATAAGGCTCTAAAATAATATAAAAAATAATTATTCCTGTGGGACTTCAAGATCCAGACGGATAAGCAGGTGTTGGCTAACCAACCAGACATTGTGATAGTAGACAGGGACCAGAAGACAGAAATGATAATAGATGTGGCAGTGCCAAGTGACAGCAACCTCAGAAAGAAGGACTATGAGAAGCTGGAGAAATACCAGGACCTCAAAGGTCAACTGGAAAAGATGTGGAAGGTGAAGGCAACAGTTTTTCCAGTGGTGATAGGGGTCACTTCTCCAAATGCTCCTAAGTTGGAAAAATGGCTACACCAGATCCCAGGAGCAACATCTGAGCTCTGACTAGAAAAGCGCAGTGCTGGGAACAACTAAGATATACCATTTATATGGATACACCTAAATAAAATGGGAATGGTTGGTGATATCAACTTCCTGTTTGTGGCACATTATATATGGGAGGGGGAAACTTTTCAAGATGGGTGGTGACCATGGCGGCCATTTTGTAGTTGTCCATTTTGGATCCAACTTTATTTTTTCCAATGGGAAGAGGGTGATGTGACACATCAAACTTATTGAGAATTTCATAAGAAAACAATGGTGTGCTTGGTTTTAATGTAACTTTATTCTTCCATGAGTTATTTACAAGTTTATGATCACGTATAAAATGTGTTCAAAGTGCTGCCCATTGTGTTGGATTGTCAATGCAACCCTCTTCTCCCACTCTTGACACACTGATAGCAACACCACAAAAGAAATGCTAGCACAGGCTTCCAGTATCCGTTGTTTCAGATGCTGCACATCTCGTATCTGAAGGCAATTGTCTATGATGTGAAGCATAGCTAGTCATTTATTGTTGTAAACTTCTGTTCTTTTTGATCTGAGGAGTCCAATGGGTGGTACTTATCAGAGACTGATGGTTATCCGGACTCCTAAGGTCAGAAAGCAGAGGTTTAGATCCGTAAACGTATGGCTGCTCAATTGTCGGGAAAAATATATAGGGAATTGTCGAATGTGTTTCTGTAAACTCTCTTAATACCTATTTGGTGTCTCCCAGTGGGTTTTGTTGGGCCCGAGGCTATTAGTTGTTGTTTTGTGATTTATAGTTAAGCCATCTCTAACAGCAATTCTCAGTTTCCCCCCAGAAATTAACAGCTGTTGCTACAACTATACAACTAGAACCACAGTGATGGCTAAGGCCTGTTTCACACTTCAGTTTTTTGGCATCAGTCAAAATTCGTCAGTGTGAAGAAAACAGATCCGTTGCAGATTGCGAGAAACTGATGCTGTGGATCTGTTTTTTTTTTTCGACGGTTCCGTTAAGGCTGTAAAAGTGAAGTTGAGAGAGAGAGACTCACTCTGCCAGAACGTTTTCTGAAAATGGAAATTCTTCTGGGCATGCTCAGTATACAAACACTGAATACGTTACTGGATTCCGCCATATGACAGACGGTAACGCATCCATCGGTCATAAGTGTCCATTCTACGAGATGACGGACGCAAGCGGATCTGTCACGTCAGTCTTTTTCACGCTGACAAAAAACGTCCCTATGGACTTTTTTTCCGCCGGACTGACAGTCATTTTATGACGGATCCGTCGCACGACGGACGCAACTGAAGGTCATCTGTCAAAAACCATCGCTAATGCAAGTCTATGGGGAAAGAAATGGATCCGCCAGGCAAATCCGTCGGATCCGTTTTTTTGTGCTAACGACGGATTTTGACTGATGCCAAAAAACTGAAGTGTGAAACAGGCCTAAGGTGTTTCTCTCTTTTTGGGGAGTAGGTTCTACAGAAAAAAAAATGTGACTGCTTCTTGCTACTTTGGAGTAACAATTGATATGCACTTTGTCAGAGGTGTGAAGCTGGCTGTGCAGTAACTTGCATGATTTAGGGCCCAGTCTCACATAGCGACGCACCAGCAATCTCGACAACGATATGCACTTGTCAGGATCGCTGGTGTGTCGCTACATGATCGCTGCTGAGCTGCCAAACAGGCAGCGATCAGGACAGCGACACTGCAGGTAACGTCGCTTAGTAACCCGCAGTGTACGTTGGATACCATCCTGCTGATGCAGGGAGCTGGTAACCAAGGTACACATCGGGTTTCCAGGCGGTGCCTGGAAACCCGATGTGTACCTTGGTTACCAGCTTCCCTGCAGCAGCGCGCTTGTATCCAATGTACACATCGGGTTTCCAGGCACAGCCCCGCGCCTGGAAACCTGATGTGTACATTGGTTACCAGCTGATCGCTGGTCTCCTGCCTGCCACACGCAGCGATGCGTGCTGGCCAGCAATCAAAAAAAAGGTCCAGGCATTTCTGACACGACCAGCGATTCACAGCAGGGGCCTGATCGCTGGTATGTGTCAGACATAGCGAAATCGCTGCTGAGATCGCTGTTGCGTCACAAAACTTGTGACGCGGCAGCGATCACGCTATGTGAGACGGGGCCCTTACACTCCTTCTAAATTTTTTTCCTGTTGCTGCTTGTAATCCATAAAATTATTGGACCTTGATACCAAAATTCCTCATTTGAAGGGAGTTGGATGTAGTAAAAGATGGTGTGTTGTGGTGTTTTTGTCCCCCCCTCCCCCCCAAAAAAAAACCCTAGTTACAATTGTAACCTGTTACAAGTAACTAAAAAATACAAGATTTGTAAAATTGTGCTAACCTGTGGAATAACTTTTGTATATGGATCACATGGACATCATTCTACTTTTTGCGGTATCAGTCAGCATCAGTGCTGCTTTAAGATGAGCCCACTAGGCATATTGGAGGCAAAAGACCAGGGCTACATGACTTGATATAGCATTCATTTAGCTCCCCCTCTATCCTGATGCTTTATCAGTGTCTGTCTGGGGTTTCCCTCCCTGTTTGTGTTGTAGTAGCTGGTGTAAAATGAAGGGCAGCTGTTTTATCTTTGTACATTGCAGTCCTGGTACTCATATCTTTTTACCACATTATTCGTATAATCTGGTAGTTTTATTCAGTAAACTTTGATGCACAGTGATAGAAAAAAGACAATGTTGTGAGGACAGTCTGGCAGTGGTTTCAGCCATATGCAATTGTTCCTTTGTATCCTGGCATTGATCCAGAGAGAGCAGTCAGCACATTGCATGGCTCTGTCTGTGATGGAAGGAGGAGGAGGGGGTCTGCTTATTGTGTCCAGTGCATCCGCCTTCCTAAATGCAGCTTGATGAAGATAATTGAGCCTTGTGGTGAAAAGGCAGACAAAACAATGGCCTGGATGAGATTAGGCTTTGGGAACACCCTATAATAACGGTTTCATGGTGTATTAAAAATGTAGTTAAAAACACATTGATATTTTAATAGATAATAACAAATTATTTCAAATGTGCTGAAAAACCCAGGATTGTATAGCTCATGGTAGCTATGCAGTTTTCATACTACACGCATCAAATTTATCACAGTATATGCCTACACTATGTGCACCCTTGTGGTCTTTAATTATGAGTATTGCTGCCTTTTAAAGTGGGGGTCTCTGGAAATAGAAAATGTTTAAATAGTATCCTTTTTAAATAAATTCCTAGATGCCTTTCAGTTACTAAGTTGCACTGGTTTTGTCTGGAAAGGTGACGTTTAAGCCTTTAAAATTCTTAATGCCTTGTTAGGCTATGTTCACACAAAACACTCTTGCAACCTTTTTTTTTTTTTTTTTTTTTTTTTTCTACAGCCATAACCTACCCTCTTGGCAGGAAAAACACTGCGTTCAAAATAATTGTTACTTTGCAGCGTTTTTGTCACTTTTTTGAATGCGGATTACATGTGTGCTTTTGTGTTTTATCAACTAAAAACATTTGCTTATATATTTATTTTTACTTTTTTCTCATTGCTTAATATAAGTGAAAGAAAAAAGAAAATCCTGAAAGGGAATCTGTCACCATATTTGACCTATCTAAACTACAAAAAATGGGCATACAGGTTATAGAATGCTGAGGCGTGTGATTTGTGTGCCTCATATCAGATGCCTTGTTGTTTGCTAGATTGCAGGAAGAAAAAAATGAGACCTGAATCTCATATCAGATGCATTGATGTTGAGAAATCCTCTTTTATTACTTCTTCCAGGCTGTGGGGAAAACACTGCCTGGAAGATAACTCTGCCTCTAGTGATTATTTTACATAAAGGCGGAGTTACCAGTGT
>JARQOD010000009.1:102963822-103050510 GCA_033576555.1 Oophaga sylvatica | reverse complement strand
CCAAAGGCTTCTCTTGGCTCTTTCGACAAGAGAAACTTTACCTTCTAGACCCCCTGTCAAAGGCCTCTCAGTCAACCAGTCATTTCGCTTTGCATGATGAGGGGTTTTGGTTTGGCTTATTATCCTGATAATGTGGCAAGACTCAAAGTATCAATACTGACTTTCTACTTCCAACAAGTGGCACTTGCATTCCTGCTATCATCTTCTGTGAAGAGGCAATTTTCAGATACCGATGGACAAGCCTAAGGAAAGGCATCAAAATACAATCCCATAACATGAACAAAGTAGAAGGTACAGCTCTTTTCACACTACATTTATAGCCTCTACTAGAGTTGAGCGATACTTTCCGATATCCTAAATTATCGGAATCGGAATGGTATCGCCGATATCACTAAAATATCGGCGATACCCGATACCGATACCGGAAGTCCCATGTAAGTCTATGGGAACAAAATATCGAAATTAAAAAAAACCCATTCTTGCCTTGTTGGTTAATTGTACATGAAGGAAAACAAGAAAGAGTAATGTAGAATGTATTGGGGAAGGTTGAGGAGACATTAAAGGCATAGATGTTTAACCCAATCAAATGGAATAGCATAAATATTTTTTTTTTTAAAGATGTTCGGATTGACGAAGAAATTGACAATGTTAACGTTTTTTATATTTTGGCAAATATGTATATTACACAACTTCCATGCTCTTCATCTTCACCTTTTTAACTTTTCACACACTTTCTCCTTCATAATCTTCTGCAGCATCATCTTTTTCATCAAATTATTCTTCATCTTCACCTTCTTTATCTTCTTCTTAAACTTCTTGCTATTCATCTTTGTTAACATTACTCATATTCTTCTTATTAAACTATTATTCTTATTCATATTCTGCTTCATCTTCTTCATCATATTCTTATTTGTGACAGAGAATCCTGTACTTGTAATCTGTCAAAGTATGAATTTTTCATCCTTCCGTTCTTGCTGTCACAAAAGATTTAAATTACAACAGTATTTGTCCGTGTTCAGTTTAGCCTGCAGCAGCAGGCATTTTCCAGGGGCACCACGAGGAGGAACGGACTCACCCCCATACACTGCTTAGTCTTCTTCTGCTTAGAATTTAGAGCATATATTTGCTCTTCATTTTGGTCTTATACTTCATGTTCTTCTGCTTTTAGATCTTCTGCTTATTGTTCTTGTGTCTCTTGTTCCGTATCTTGTATTTGTAGCACAATCTTGTACCAGCTGATGTTACTGGGACACGGTTACTAAGCAGGAGGTACCTGTGCTCCAAAGCACTACCAAGGACCAGCAGACGTTGCTGGAACTCGGATACCGAGATGGAGGCACCTAGGCCAAAGGCACTGTGGAGAACCAGCTGACGGTACTGGAACCCGGAGGGGCAGCAGAAGGAAAAGAGCCAATGGCACAACCAGGGACCAGCTGACGTTACTGGGACACGGTTACTAAGCAGGAGGTACCTGTGCTCCAAAGCACTACCAAGGACCAGCAGACGTTGCTGGAACTCGGATACCGACATGGAGGCACCTAGGCCAAAGGCACTGCGGAGAACCAGCTGACGGTACTGGAACCCGGAGGGGCAGCAGAAGGAAAAGAGCCAATGGCACAACCGAGGACCAGCTGACGTTACTGAACCCCAGTAACACAGGAGCAAGTGTTGACTGTGCTAACAGCACTTCCGAGCAACAACTGGCGGTGTTGGAGCCCAGGGTCAAGGAGGATGTTTAAATACTAGATCAAGTAATTTCCTTGTTACCTGTCAATTTTAAATGTCTATACTTCAAACAAGAGAAAGATAACCTTTACTACCATAAGATGATGATTTCATTTAAACTAATATCTAGATAAATAAAGAATTGACAAACATAAACACATACATTAACATGTTGAACAGCAATGCAAACCACAAAATAAATTAGTTAAGGAATCTGCTATACGGTTGTACATAAAAGCATACAAGTACATATCTGAATCCATTAATGATGGATAAGTAACAGTATGTACACCATTTTTATTGTATAGACAATGAATGTCTGACTTCAAAACATCATCAGCATTACAAGTTATCTGTGACATTACTAAAATGTTACATTTGCTGAATAATGTCACTAAACAGTTTATACAAAATTATACAATTTCCATCATGTAATACTCATAATATGTGGCAATAATCATGTTTATTAACAAACATAACCTTTAAAAAGTGCATAGTGCATAGTGAAAATTGCTATTTATGCCTGACTGTCGACTTGCAAGCATGACAACGGATAGATAAGGTATATATAGATGACACTGCATAGCCACAGATGGTGAATGGCGATGTAATACTGTACCTCAATAAAGTGTGCGTCACTACTACATAATTTTTTTTATATAGCTTTATAAACAGGGTACGTGGATGTATGCTTGCGCCTTTGTTTTGACGCACAGACTGCCTTCCTGCTGAGACGCGTTGGGTAGTGAACAGTTGTGTGCAGTGTTCACTGTAGTCTGAGGTTTTCCTTTTTGGAGTGCAGATCACGCTCCAGTTAGTTCTTCAACCACTGCTGGTTGTAGTCTGCTGAGCGTGTGTCACTGGCACATCCTTGAAATTTTTCTCTAATTGTTGCTGCTCCATTCTATTACAAATAAATAAAATCTATTAGTGTGACGCGCTTCCATCCGTATACAATACATTGGTTGCAAACACTATAGAAGTACACAAAGGGGCCTTTCACACCTACTGAACAGTTGTGTGCAGTGTTCACTGCAGTCTCTGCGGAATAACCACACTTAGGCCTTATAACTTTTCAGACTTTCTTTATCAATCTACCAAGATGAAGAAGGCAGGGAGTAAGGCACGTGGTCGTGGAGTTTCTTCAGGGAGAGGACGTGGGGATTCTGTGGCTGCTGCGGCCCCCAGTGACACAGCATCCACCAGTTTTCCCCGGGCCGTGAGCGTTCCTTTATGCGCACTTTTGTAGGAGCTCGGAGTACCCCCCTGCTGCGGGAAGAACAAATTGAAGCCGTTGTTGTTTGGATCTCAGCCAATGCATCGACTTCAATTGCTTCCACCTCCTCTCAGGACCACAGCACTGTTGGGCAACCATCTGTCTCTTCACCGCCTGGCAAATTGCCCAGGCAGTCAGAGAGTTCTGTACAGGAGCCAGCTGAGTGTCTGCTTCTGTTCTCAGAATCTATTGGCTTGCAAACAGGGGCCCAGCCAAGCAGCATTCTGTAATGTGAAGAAGAGGGAGTATGCAGTGATGCGCAACAGCTGTGTCTCTCTGAATCTGAAGAGGCGGGTGAGACAGTGCCGATGGTCAGCACACCGCAGAACGCATCTGATGATGATGATGAGACCCAGGTGCCAGTTTCTGTTGAGCATGGTGCTGGCCAGACCACCCAACAGCAGGTGTTGGAAGAGGGTAGTGGAGATGATGAGGTCCAATACCCAACATGGCATGAAGAACAGGAAGGTGGTGGGAGCAGCTCAGAGGAATAATAATAATATTTATTTATATAGCGCCATCATATTCCGCAGCGCTTTACAGTTTAGCAGTTTCAGAACACAAGTCATAAGTAACAACGTTAACAATACAATAATTTAAGCTAAATAAGTCGCCCCTGCTCGTGACAGCTTACAATGTACAATGAGATGGGGGAGATACAAAGTATAGGTGTTTATATACAATGGTGCATTTACAATGATGTTCCAGCCATCTTAAGGGACTGAGGGATGGAGATAGTGAATGGGCTAGAGACACACACACAGTTACACAGAATACATAGAATGACTTTGATTAGTGAATGTGATAGGCCGCTCTGAACAAATGTGTTTTGAGGGAGCGCCTGAAACCATGCAAATTGTGGATAGTCCTAATTTCTTGGGGTACAGCATTCCAGAGGATTGGCGTAGAGCAGGAGAAGTCTTGGAGTCGGGAGTGGGAGGTACGTATTAGTGCAGAGGTTAGTCGAAAGTCGTTTGCAGAGCGCAGCAGTCGGTTAGGCCGATAGATAGAAATGAGGGAGGAGATGTAGGAGGAGGGGTGCTGCACTGTGGAGAGCTTTGTGGGTGAGAACCAGTACTTTGGTTGAAAGCTGGGAGAGGCCTAGAGAAATGGTTAGTGATAGAAGGAAGATAGAGGAAGACATTGCCCCAACGGTACAAACAGGAGGGAGAGTTAGGCTGCAGACTCGGTTGCCTGTAGCCTCCAGTTTGGCACCTGTTCGGAGCAGTTGTCTTCCAAAAGTCAAAACGTGCGCTCCCAGGACTTGCACTGCGTGGTCCTTTTTTCACACACTTGCACATGATATTTGCTATGTGAAATGCAAGCTGTGTAATCAAAAATTAAAAATAGCTAAAAGTGTCAGTCACCTCAATACCACAAATATGTGGAAACATGTGCGGACAAAGCACGTAGTTGAGTTACAAAGACACACTGGAGATGTAGGCCAACCTACAGCAGCACCTACATCTTCAGGTTGTGTTGAAGCCTCTTCATCGAGCTCACACACAGCTGGTTATGCTTCCTCACAGGATCGCCATGGAAGAACCTCGGCCACTGTTGTCCAGAGACAAACTGTTATTCCACACACAGCAGCAAGTTCCCTGTCATCCTCACACTCCCAGGCCACAAAACAGCCAGCGGTAGCACAGGCATGAGATAAAAGACGGCCATACTCCGCAAACCATGCACGAGCACAGGCTCTGAATGCTGGCATTGCAAAACTCCTGTCCCTTGAAATGCTGTGATTCAGGCTGGTGGAGACAGACAGTTTCCGTAACTGAATATCATTGTCAATCCCACAATACAATGTGCCAAGCCGATTTCATTTCAGCAGGCAAGCCGTCCCTGGTCTGCAAAAGCATGTTGAGGGAAAAATTAAACATGCGCTACTAAAAGCCCTCAGTAGCAAGGTCCACCTGACCACCGATGCGTGGACCAGTACCCATTGTTATGATCTGCTACAACCAGTAAGGAAAGAAGGGAATTCTGTCCCTACAATACAACTAAGCTGAATCCCTACGATGTAACAGGGAACCTGATCCTGCGACCAGACCGCTAAAGTCCTCATCTAGTGTGAACGAAGACCTATAGTTGCGAGGGAGTAATCCCTACAAGATCTAGGGACTAATATTAAGTAAATGATGTGCACACTGTTGAGTCAATAGTTGGTGCTGGCTGAACCAAGAAACCAATATAGTAGAGAAAATCAGCCGCACTCAAAGTTGATTGTGAAGAAAAATAAGTTCCGTTTTATTACAACAAAATTATATACAGGAGCCACAGCTGGTGTGGTATGAACGGATAAGTAATGTAGGGGTTAACCCTCTACTAAGATCTAGGGACTGGGAGAAAAGGTGGACACCTCCTAACATAAATTGTAGCATGGATAATTAAACAGAAAAATAAATACTTTGTGATCCTAACATCAAGCAAAACTCACAGATTAAGGCACCTAAGCACCCGGCTAGCTTAACAGTAGATAATACAATGAAGTCAAGCAAAGCCAGAAGGGCGGAGCCAGACTAAATAGGGAAAAAAGGTCATGTGACCAGCAAACTGAAACAAAACCTAACAAGAGGGTTCTAACACCCATGGCCAGGGACAATACCTTTCCCTCACTGCCCATTGGGTCAATGTTGTGCAGCCGGGTACTGATCTTGCGAGTGGCGCTGTACGTGTTCTGCCAACTCCAAGGATTGCAGGAATCAAGTCTGTACACACTGATTCCTCCTCCTATTCCAGTTCCTCAGAATCATCGCTGCAGGAGCCGTCACGGTCTACCTCCACATGGACCCGTGAACGTTTACCTGTTGCGACCGATATGAGCACAGCCGTGTCCAAATGTCAACAGGCCATCCTGAAATTAATTTCCATGGGGAATCTTAGCCACACAGCGCAGGAGCTCTGTAATGCCATAAAGCAGGAGAGCGACGTGTGGTTTTTGGAAGAGAATCTACAGGCAGGCTTGGTAGTGTGTGACAATGGCCGAAATCTGGTGTCAGCTCTGGGCCTTGGCAACCTCAGTCACATACCATGTCTGTCATATGTGCTCAACTTGGTCGTGCAGAGTTTTTTGAGGGACTATCCGGATCTTGATGCACTGCTGCACAAGGTCCGCCTAGAGTGCGCTCACTTGCGACGTTCCAGCATGGCCAGATCGCTGATTGCAGCTCTGCAACGCAGATTTCACCTTCATGAACATCGCATTATATGTGACGTACCCACCAGGTGGAATTCCTCGTTACATATGTTGGAGCGGTTGTGTGAGCAGCAGCCAACAGTAATGGAGTATCAGCTGCATCAGGCGCAGTCAACTCGCAATTTGCGGCGTTCACACTTCACCACTACTGAGTGGGCCTCTATAATAAGAATAATAATATTATTTATTTATATAGCGCCATAATATTCCGCAGTGCTTTACAGTTTAACAGTTTCAAAACACGAGTCATAAGTAACAACGTTAACAATACAATAATTAAAGCAAAATCAGCCGCCCCTGCTGGTGAAAGCTTACAATCTACAATGAGGTGTGGGAGATACAAAGTACAGGTGTTTATATACAATGGTGTTTTTACAATGATGGTCCAGCCATTTTAAGGAAGTGAGGGATGCATGGAGATAGTGAATGGGCTACACACACAGAATTACACATAGAATGACTTTGATTAGTGAATGTGATAGGCCACTGTGAACAAATGTGTTTTGAGGGAGCGCCTGAAACCATCCAAATTGCGGATAGTCCTAATTTCTTGGGGTAGAGCATTCCAGAGGATTGGCGCAGCGCGGGTGAAGTCTTGGAGTTGGGAGTGGGAGGTACGGATTAGTGCAGAGGTTAGTCGAAGGTCGTTTGCAGAGTGCAGCAGTCGGTTAGGCCGATAAATATAAATAAGGGAGGAGATGTAGGGGGGTGCTGCGCTGTGGAGAGCTATGTTGGTGAGAACCAGTAATTAGAATTGGATCCTATAATGAATGGGCAGCCACTGCCAGTGTAATGAGTGGCGAATAACTCTATGAAGGATATCTGCCACGTTTTGCGTGCGTTTGATGAGTCAACGCGGATGGCGAGTGCAGATGATGCACTAGTCAGCCTGACTGTCCCCCTTATCTGCCTGCTTCAAAAAACACTGCAAGCACTAAGGCATGAGGTTTTGGAAGAGGTGGAGGATGAGGAGTCACAAATTCCATCACCTTCTGGACAGTCAGCGCAACGTGGTTCCTCACAAAGGGCTGGAGGACTTTCAAAGTACCATGCTGTATCAACAATTGAACCTCCAGAGTCGCTGTCTATATTTTCATAACCATTACAAACTTTTAATGTATTTACAAAGCACATAATGTACATTTTTTGTCTATCCTTTTGTAATGCTATTGTGTTTCCATAAACTGATGTTACAGAATTATGATACAAAGTTTTTAAATTTTGAGTTTTAAATTTTGTAAATTTATATGTATTTGAAGGACTTTGTGAGGAGGATGAGGAGGAGTCAATGGAGGAGGAAGACATCGCTCCAGAGGGAGGTAGACAATGCTCTAGTCAGTATGTAGACCAAGGGTGGGGTGATGCACAGCAGGCGGAGATGACGCCTCTTGCAGGGGACAACGTTTCTTGGCCAGTTGGGAGTCTGCAGCACATGGTTGATTTCATGCTGCAGTGGCTGAGAAACGACCGCCGCATCGAACACATTCACACCACGTCTGATTATTGGGTGTACACCCTCCTAGACCCTCGCTACCGGGACAACTTACAAAGCCTCATCACACCGTTGAACCGGGAGCGTAAAATGCGGAAGTACCAAGACACACTGGTGCAATCCATAATGTTCTCCATTCCAGCCGAGAGCACTGCTGCTGCTACTGATTTACAAAGCAGCTCTGTGCGTCGAGGCAGTGGAGACAGCTCTGCAACAAGAGGGAGCACAAGCAGCGCCTCTGCACAGGGCAAGAACAGTATGTTCCAAATGTGTCGAAGTTTTGTGGCAGCGCCACCAATGTCTACACCATCCGAGACGGCTCCAGTCAGCAGGAGGCAACATTTCCGTAAGATGGTGACAGACTACATGTCTTGCCCTCTCAGTGTACTCCCAGATGGCTCTTCCCCATTCAAGTTTTGTGTCTCTAAGCTGGATACATGGCCAGAGCTTAGCCAGTATGCATTGGAGGTGCTGGCTTGATCTGCTGGCAGTGTATTATCGGAGCGCGTCTTTACTGCTGCAGGTGGTGTACTAACAGACCGTTGCATGCGACTATCCTACGATAATGTAGAACGGCTTACTTTTCTGAAAATGAACTAGGCATGGATCTCGCCTGAATTTGCCTGTCCGGTTTCAGATTAACTAACTGGTTGACAACGTTTTCCATGTCTCCTGTTATGTTCATCTTTCTACCACCTGAGCTATACTCCCTGGGCTACAACACTGCCAGTTGCTGCTCAGAAGTGTCGTGTCCACAGACCAATACACAAGCTATAGTGATAGTGGGGTTCAGTAACGCCTGCTGTTCCCCTGCTGTGTGTCCGGCAAAAATTACTGCTACCTAGCTACACATGTTTAAAAAAACATGACATGTTAAAGTGGCTAGTGCTACACATAGATATCAGGCTACACCCTTATTTCTAAGCTGTAAACAAGTGAAACGTCAAATTTAAAACCATTCAATGATTAGTGTTGGTAACAAAACTGTAACTAAATAATTGTGACATATTATGGCAGATATCCACATGTCTAACACAAATGCTAACACAAAAGCATACTTATGCTATAGGGTACTGATGGTGAACCTTCTCACTCCATAACTTTGACCAATCCAACTCACATCATGCCTCAAATGCTGCAATGTTGGAAGTGCATAATGTGGGTTGAACTTTGACAACAGCTGCAGTGCGAAGGTTATCCTTCTGTGTTCTTGGCTTTTAAATAAAAGCATACAAGTAAATATAATAATACATTGTTGATTAAGGGACATGATGTACACCTGTAATATTGTGCAAACAATGGATGTAGGACTATTCCTCTTCAACATTACTTATATTTGTGTCATTTGAAAAAATACATATTTTAGTTAAAAATTAAAAACCCATGTTCAGTAGCTGTGAAAGGCCCGTTTGTGTACTTCTATATTGTTTGCAACCAATGTATTGTATACGGATGGAAGCGCGTCACACTAATAGATTAGATTTATTTTAAATGGAATGTAGCAGAACCAATTGGAGATAAATGAAAAGGATGAGCCACTGAGACACGCTCAGCAGAGTACAAGCAGCAGTGCTTGAACATGTAACTGGAGCGTGATCTGCACTAAAAAAAGTAAAAAACACAGACTGAAGTGAACACTGAAACACAACTGTCCACAATCTGTGAAAAGCTCCTTTCTGTACTTCTATAGTGTTTGCAACCAATGTATTGTATACGGATGGAAGCGCGTCACACTAATAGATTAGATTTATTTTAAATGGAATGTAGCAGAACCAATTGGAGATAAATGAAAAGGATGAGCCACTGAGACACGCTCAGCAGAGTACAAGCAGCAGTGCTTGAACATGTAACTGGAGCGTGATCTGCACTAAAAAAAGTAAAAAACACAGACTGAAGTGAACACTGAAACACAACTGTCCACAATCTGTGAAAAGCTCCTTTCTGTACTTCTATAGTGTTTGCAACCAATGTATTGTATACGGATGGAAGCGCGTCACACTAATAGATTAGATTTATTTTAAATGGAATGTAGCAGAACCAATTGGAGATAAATGAAAAGGATGAGCCACTGAGACACGCTCAGCAGAGTACAAGCAGCAGTGCTTGAACATGTAACTGGAGCGTGATCTGCACTAAAAAAAGTAAAAAACACAGACTGAAGTGAACACTGAAACACAACTGTCCACAATCTGTGAAAAGCTCCTTTCTGTACTTCTATAGTGTTTGCAACCAATGTATTGTATACGGATGGAAGCGCGTCACACTAATAGATTAGATTTATTTTAAATGGAATGTAGCAGAACCAATTGGAGATAAATGAAAAGGATGAGCCACTGAGACACGCTCAGCAGAGTACAAGCAGCAGTGCTTGAACATGTAACTGGAGCGTGATCTGCACTAAAAAAAGTAAAAAACACAGACTGAAGTGAACACTGAAACACAACTGTCCACAATCTGTGAAAAGCTCCTTTCTGTACTTCTATAGTGTTTGCAACCAATGTATTGTATACGGATGGAAGCGCGTCACACTAATAGATTTGATTTTTTTCTAATATAATGGAGCTGCACCAATTCCACTAAATAAAATAAAAAAAAAAAAAAAAAAAGTGACACGTGCAGATGCCTACAAACAGCGGTGGATGCAGAGCAAACTGCAGCGTCACCTGCACTGTCACACACACACCTTGCACAGAGCTGTTAAAACAACACTGGCAAAATGAAGCTTTACACAGCGGTTGGTAAACTAGCCTGCCTCAAGCACAGTAGTACACAAAATCGCAATATCTAACTGTCCCTCAGAGTCAGCACAGCAGCGTTCTGTCCCTAACTGAGTTCACAGCACAGTGACGCTAAAATGGCTGCGGCGCCTTTTATAGTGCATTCTGACATCATTTCAGCAGCCAATCACAGCCATGCCATTAGTTAAGATGACCGCATCATTACAGGATGTGCCCACACTTCGTAGGATTCCTCATTGGCTGACTAAAATCACATTGCCTCTCAAAGAATTATGGGAACTTCCGATTCCGGTATACGATATGGAAAAAGTATCGGAATTAAGTATCGGAATTCCGATAACGCGAATATCGGCCGATACCCGATACTTGCGGTATCGGAATGCTCAACACTAGCCTCTACTTAATGTAGATGCCAGGTCTTATACTATGTGCTAAATTGGTGCCTCAGAAGCCATCAACTCCACCTTCTTATGGATCCCAATATTAAAAAAATTTAACATTTACGGTCGTGGACAAATGTTTTGAGATTGACACACATTTTGGTTTTCACAAAGTTTGCTACTTAAGTGTTTTACGATTTTTTCATCAGATGTTTCTATGGTAACTGATATACAATTATAAGCATTTCATGAGGTTTAATACATCAAGTTTATTCAAATACTTAATATTTACAGTGTTGCCTAGAAATGAGTGAAAAAATTAGAGTGGAATTGAATTTTACTTGAATTTTTATAAAATTCCATATTCGCCAAAATTCACATTTTTTCTGATTCGCTTCTGTGTGGATTCAACATTTTCTGAATGGTGAAGGGCCATCTAGATATATAAAACGAATCCTTATACTCACCTTGCCATTCAGTTTTCCTGCCCCTCTGCTACTCATTGTAACGTGTTCGGTCCTCGTCTCATCTTCGGATCCTCGCTGTTAGCACTGACATCCCCAGGCCTCTCACATTGAGCAGGGACTTCCCGCTCTGATGAGGCACTGGACAGTTCTCTGCAAGCATGTGCAATGTCACAAAGCATGTTGTGATGTCATGATTCTGTGACCTTGCACGTGTTTGTGCTGAATCCTTCTGGGCTTCATAAGAACCAGAATGCGTGCTCATTGAGAGAGACTTGAGTGCCTGTTTGTTAAGGAATCCCCACATGTATTCAGGCTGTCTAGCAGCCGCAAATCATGCAGCTGTGGCGACCCAAATACTCGGAGATCACGCGAGCATGCTCGGGAAAACCCGAGCAATGAGCACACTCGCTCGTCACTACTGATCTCTAGTGAAACTTATTTTTGAAGACTTCTGTATTTTGATCTTGCATGTAGGATATCAGCTTCTTGGTCAAATACTGACTGATGACAACCCATTCTTGCGAAATCAATGTTTGGGGTTTATCACAATATCTGTGGTTGTTTTCATATACCCAATTTTTGAGGATTGACCACAAATCCTCAATGGAATTGAGATCTGGGGAGTTTCCTTGCCAGGGACCCAAAAAATTTCAATGTTTTGTTCATTGAGCAACTTAGATATTACTTTTGCCTTGTGAGATTATGCTCCATCATGCTGGATAAAGCATTGTTCATCACCAAATTGCTCCTGGATTGTTTTGAGAAGTTTATCTTGGAGGATGATTAGATGTCATTCCTTAATCATTGCAGTGTTCTTATGCAAAATTGGGAGTTAGCCCATCCCATGGATGAAAAGCCCCCATACATGAGTGGTCTCAGGATGCTTTACTATTGGCATGACACAGGACTCATGGAAGCACTCACCTTTTTCCCTCCAGACAATCATTCTTCCAGAAGTCAAAAACATTCAAAGGGGCCTCTTCAGAGAAAATATTGTTTTGAAGATGCTCTGACTCCGGCTACCACAAGTTTGACCTCGTTAAAGGCAATTGACCCTTACACTTTCCCATTTTTGCTGTTTTCAGCACATCAATTTTCAAGATCTGACTTCAATAAAAGCCAATATATTCCTCCTTTTGACAGAAGCCTTTGTAACGAGTTAATCAATGTTGTTCACATCACCTGTCAGAGGTTTTAATGTTGTGTCTGATCGGTGGAGACATAACAGAGACGGTTCACGTTTCTGTTTTATTTTGTATGGCGAAAGCACAGTTTGATTAAAAATAAAGCATATTCTAGCCAGACTCCTCCAAATGCAATTCAGAACTGACAAAATAATACAATCTTAGGATAATCTCGGAGCTCTATGATAGCTGTGATACTTGCAGTCAAATAATCTCTAAAGAAAAATGTCTAGAACTTCTCTGTCTCCTCCAGAGAGAAGTCTTGATATGTTTACTGGCTATAAAGCGTTCACTCTGATTTCGCAGTCTGTGACTGCACACATCCCAAACCTATTGATGTGTATGACCCAAGCAGAGATAGAAAAATGTCATCGTCCCTGAAATGGAAACTGTACGTTATTTTGTCTTTGATTAATGTGTCTGTTGTCAAAACGCTATATGAAAGAAACTGTCAGACTGAACAAAGCAAGAAGATAAGTAGATCCTTGTTTTATATAACATTTGTGCACAATAGAAAACTATTTCAATCATTCTATCCTGGTAACATATTGCAGAAAGTGAAGATTAGATTAGGAGAGGTAAATTACCTTTTTGTTGTCATAAGTGCCAGTGGAAAGGTTGGCTTGTGTTTTTCGAGGGACATGTTAGAAAATGTTTTGGATGTTCAAAAGAAATAGTTAAGTAAACGAACATACAATATTACAAATATTGCATGTCATGCATAATATAAGATTAAAGGTGGTTTTCCTGGTAAGGCTGGGGTCACACATGACAAAAAATCGGTCCGTTTTAGACGGTCGATTGTCGGATCAAAATGCAAACATCACACATGCTTCTGTCATCCGATTTTCCTTCAAAGATGCGATTTAGTCGCATGTGTGTGTACCTTGTAACATCCGATTTTCATCCGACTTGCGAGATTTTCTCGCAGGCTTGCAAAACTGACATATAATGGATCCAAAAGAATAGTATTTCAATCACAAAACAAAGAATAGATATATACACATAGAACACATATATATTATATATACATGTCATTGTGACATGTATATATACATATATTTATAGTTCCTAGACTTCTACATACTGTTATAGCCGCTAATTCAATTGCCGGCTTCTGTGAAATCACAGAAGCCGACATGAAATGATACATTGTTTCCACACAGTTACCAAGTCATTTCCTGTATTTTGATATTTGTTTAGAACTTACAATTACATGAGTGTATTTGTGCAAAATTTCAGACATGTAGGGGTTAATTAAAGGTGTATTTTCGTTGAAAAAAAATGCGTGGGCTCCCGCTGTATTTTCTCCACCAGACAGACAAAGCAAAGCGAGTGGGGGCAGATAATAACAGCCTAGGGAGGGTACATTTTTTGTGCCCCCCTGGCTACTAACATCTGCCCCCAGACACCCCAGAAAGGGCAAATCTATAATTAGATTCGCCCTTTCTGGCACTTTGCCCGTCTATTCCCATTGCCCTGTAGCGGTGGCGAATGGGTTAATAATCTCACCTTACTGTCACCTTAGTATTGAAAGGTGACCTTAAGGCAGGTTAATAATTGAGAGTTGTCAATTAGACAACTATCAATTATTAATCCTACTGAAGTAAATTAAAAAAACACAGACACATTAATAAAAATTAATTTTAATGAAATAAAAACACATTTTTTTGACCATATTTTATTTTACGCTTAATCCGTGCGAAGCCATTGATCTCCTAAAATAAAGAAAAAAAAATAAAACAACATTATTCTTACCTATTCCGCTGATCTGTCACGTCCCACGCTGTAATCCTTCACAAAGGGTTAACTAGCTTTGAGCCAAGCAGTGCAAGTAATCCTGCATGCTCAGCTCAAAGCTCCTGAATGAATAAGTTCCTCTCCTGGCGACAGGAGAGGATGTGTTTCATGAATGAAGCTTAATTGATTGTGTCCACTTTCCCTTTAGGTCAGGTCACTAAAGTTAAATTGCCAATAAATCAATTAAGCTCCATTCATGAATCTATTCCTCTACTTTCTGTGGTAGAGGAACTTATTCATTCAGAGGTGTTACAGCTAGGAGACAGAATTATCTCCCTGCTAACTGTAACCTGTTAACCCTTTCTGATGGATTACAGCGTGGGACCTGACTGTACATCGGATTGGTAAGTATAATTTTGCTTTTTTATTTTATTTTTATTACAGGAAATGGTTTTAGCAGGAAAATAAAATATGGTCAAAAACTGTGTGATTATTTAATTAAACTTATTTTTTATTAAACTGTGTGTGTTTGATTTTTCTTTCATACAATAGGATTAATAATTGATAGTTGTCTAATTGACAGCTCTCAATTATTAACCTGCCTTAAGGTCACCTTTCAATACTAAGGTGACAGTAAGGTGAGATTATTAACCCATTCGCCACCGCTACAGGGCAATGGGAATAGACGGGCAAAGTGCCAGAAAGGGCGAATCTAATTATAGATTTGCCCTTTCTGGGGTGTCTGGGGGCAGATGTTAGTAGCCAGGGGGGGGCACAAAAAATGTACCCTCCCTAGGCTGTTATTATCTGCCCCACTCGCTCTGCTTTGTCTGTCTGGGGGAGAAATACAGCGGGAGCCCACGCATTTTTTTTAAACGAAATTACACCTTTAATTAACCCCTACATGTCTGAAATTTTGCACAAATATACTTATGTAATTGTAAGTTTAAAACATATATCAAAATACTTGAAATTACATGGTTAACTGTGTCAAAACAATGTATCATTTCATGTCGGCTTCTGGGATTTCACTAAAGCCGGCAATTGAATTAGCGGCTAGTACAGTATGTAGAAGTGTAAGAACTATAAATATATATATATATGTCACATGACATATATATAATATATATATATATATATATATATATATGTGGATTCTATGTGTGGATATGTATTGATTTGATTCTTTATTAAAGCTGTCAGTGTGATTTTACAGTATAGGCAGGGATGAATTGCCGGCTTTTCTAAAGGACACTGATGCGATTTAATCGCAAGTCACACAGTGCGGTCCGTTTGTAATCCAATTTTTCATCGCTCCCATAGACTTGCATTGGCGATAGTCGACCCACAATCGGTGACACACTCGGACGTTTAAAACGGACCACAAAAAATCTGATACTGGGAGCTGCTCCATAGATTAACATAGGTCCGACTGCAATGCGATATTTCATCGCATTGCAGTCGTCCGATTTAGTCGCCAGTGTGACTTCAGCCTAATACGCATAAATCTTCAGTATTGACTGTGGATGCGAGACAACAGGTGAGAGTTCAATCCCTGGATTCCCCAATGATCAATAGAATGTATTGCTTCATGGCCAAGGAATGATGTGCAGGTGCTTCTCACAAAATTAGAATATCATCAAAAAGTTAATTTATTTCAGTTCTTCAATACAAAAAGTGAAACTCATATATTATATAGAGTCATTATACACAGAGTGATCTATTTCAAGTGTTTATTTCTGTTAATGTTCATGATTATGGCTTACAGCCAATGAAAACCCAAAAATCATTATCTCAGTAAATTAGAATAATTAACAAAAACACTTGTAAATGGTTCCTAAGCCTTTAAAAAGGTCCCTTAGTCTGTTTCAGTAGGCTCCACAATCATGAGGAAGACTGCTGACACTTGACAGATGTCCAGAAGGCAGTCATTGATACACTCCACAAAGAGTTAGGTCATTACTAAAGAAGCTGGCTGTTCAGAGTGCTGTATCCAAGCATATTAATGGAAAGTTGAGTGGAAGGAAAACGTGTGGTTGAAAAAGGTGCACAAGCAACTGGGATAACTGCAACCTTGAAAGGATTGTTTAGAAAAGGCCATTCAAAAATTTTGGGGCGCTTCACAAGGAGTGGACTGCTGCTGGAGTCATTGGTTCAAGAGCCACCACACACAGATGTATCCAGGACATGGACAACAAGTGTCGCATTCCTTGTATCAAGCCACCACTACGGATGAGCGAGTATACTCATTAGGATTCGGTACTCAGCGAGTAATGCGGTAGTCGCGGTACTCGAATCCTAGCGAGTAAATTTCACTACTCGCCTCGCAATATTTGGATCTCCCACCCGGCATGTGCTAGCAAATCACAGTAAAGATGCCGCCTTCTTTGTTGTGGCATTACTGTGATTGGCTGGCCGCGCAGCGTCATAGTCATAGCCTATGAATCTTAGGCTATGACTATGTGTGTGAAGAATGTGTGCGGGGGACTGTGAGGCAGTGCATGTGTGTGCGGGGCCTGGGCTGGGCTGTGCCGGTCTGTGCCTGGCTCTGCTGGGCCTGTGCGGGGCTTTGCCGGGCTCTTCCGGGCCTGTGCTGGGCACTGCAGGCTGTGCTGGCTCTGCTGGGCCTGTGCGGGGCTGTTCCGAGCTCTGCCGGCTCGGGCTCTGCCAGCTTTGCCGGCTCTGTGGGCTCTGCCGGGCTGTGCGGGGCTGTGCCGGCCTCTGCCGGGCCTGTGCGGGGGTGTGCCGGCCTCTAACGGGCCTGTGAGGGGCTGTGCCGGCCTCTGCTCACCACACATACCTAATTCATCTAAGCCCTCGTCTCCTGCAAATAATCTTAAAATAATAAACCAACCTAACTGGAACTGAGATTTTTACACTTGGATTATTCATGTGACCCTTTTTCTACAGCTTCCTCGATGGTTTGCTGGCTTAGAAAATCTTACAGACTGCTGTGGACTGTAACTTAACTGTTGGATTAAATCCCTACATCTTTTGGTTTACAAATCCACTTTTGCAAACTTTTGACTTTTACTACTGTTCAAATTTGCAAGTTTCCTGCATTTCAAGTTTAATTTCTGATGTCTGGTTAGGAAAGAAGTGCCCAATAGGGCAATACTGCAAGAGAAGTCAGAGAGGGTGAGACTATGCTAGTGCTCACCTGGGGTGGTTGTGTAGGCACACAACACCAACAAGAGCCAGAATTCCGTGGCTGCAGGAAAAAATCTTCCAGATAGCAAATCACTTTAATGGAGACATCATGGTCCCTGAGCTGCGCTTGAGGAAATGAAGACTTCTCAATGGTATCAAACTAAGTACACCGACGCGTTTCAGAACTGGAATGGCACCTTTTTCAAGGTAAAAAGAAAATGTCAACTTTAATTGTGTCTCAGGGAAGTAGGTAGAGACAAGTGAATTTTTCCATGAAATTCGACGGACAGAAAATTATTCTCCACAAATTTAATGTCTCTTATTATACTCTGGAGTCTCTTATTTAGGCAGGACTTAAGGCTCTGGTGAGGCTCAGGAGGATTCTGCATAAGCATGCAAAAAAGTTCATGATATCACAAAGACCGCCATGACCTTGCGTGTACATGCGCAGAACCGTTATAGGCCTCATGTACTCTGGAAATCAACGTGAGAGGCCCAGGGATATCAAACGGTTTGCAAAAAAAAGAACATGTGATCATGCCTTTAATCAGTAATGGCTACATGTTCTATCTGTAAGAAAGAGGGAAAGAATATGTATGTGAACTATAGAAGTGTGAATGGGGCCTTATTGCTACAATCGTAGATTCTGGAAGTCAGCTCATACACTTTAGATATTATTTGGCTGAATGCTTGTAAAGCAGAGTGATATATCTCGGGACATTTCCACTACACATATCCCTTTGTCACCTTCTTATGGGATTAGATTCTCACAGTGGTTCAGGCAGAGAGACTACATGAATTTCCTTCATCCTTTCCTCTATGTTACCTATTCATCAAAGCGATTACACCAGAATTCTGGCCATAAGATGCTTTGAACCGTTGCAAGATTTTTGTGCCACACTCCAGCTTGACTGGAGTTGGGGTAGGACGGGGACATGATGCCACAGCTCATCTAATTCATGATCAACTATGGTGTTCCTTACTCCAGGAATCTTAATCCAATCTCGCCACTTTTCAGACATGCCATGTCTGACTCCAGCACACACACTCATCAAAACTGTCTGGAACAACGCTGGTCTTGATGAATTGGTGCCAATGTCTTTAATTGCTGTGGAAGACCACCTTCACACATCTGTTTAAAATCGGTACTGGAAAAAACAGTAGCGGTGTCATCAGTGTTTTGGGTCAGTTTGTCATCAGTGAGTATTGGGTATGTGAGGTATCCATAAAAAAATGGATGCCACACATACTGGAAACATGTACATGTGAAGGAGGGCTTAGGCCAAAGCTCTACTGTCAAACATGCCTATAGCCATTTATACCAATGCAGACTTTGGTCTCCATGAAGGAGTATGTATAAATTGGAGCCTATGGATAATTTGTCCATTCACTTGATGTTTTATTTCTGATGTTTCTATTGTAAAAACTTGACAGAAACTTTAAAACCAGTGTAAAAAGTCTTAGTGAAAAGAGAGTGCAGAAGTTTCTAAGCATTTACAGAGATCCTGAAATAAATCAATATCGAAACCAATCATAATGGATGGTGAGTGCCACCTTTTTTCTTCTTTTTTGGACTTCTTAAAAATGAAGCCATCTTCTCAGTAGTTGACCTCTTGATATTTTCACTGACCTCTATGTACTATTAGACTTTTAATTATCTTTTATGTTTGCCAACAAAATTCACAACACTATACATGGTTAGCGCTGTCTACATTGGGGATCACAACCTAAATTCCCTACTAGTATGTCTTTGAAGTTTGGGAAGAAAAAAGAACATATGGCTCAGTGGTTGGCACTGCATTGTGGCTCAGTGGTTAGCACTGCAGCCTTGGAGCACTGGGCTCCTGAGTTCAAATCCCACCAAGTACAACATCTGCAAGGTGTTGGTATGTTCTCCCCATATTTATGTAGGTTTCCGCTGGGTTCTATGGTTTCCTCCCACCATCCAAAGACATATTCATTGGAATTTAGATTGTGAGCCCCATCGTGGACAGTGCCCATAATGTCTGTAAAGCGCTGTGGAATTAATGGCACTATATAAGTGCGTAAAATAAATAAATATGAAGGAAACCTACTCAACCAAAGAGAGAACATACCGACTCCTTGCAGATGTTGTTGTCCTTGGTGGGATTTGAACCCAGGACCTCAACGCTTCAAGGCTACAGTCCTAACCTCCGTGCATTTTATTGACTATGGTTATATTTATGTGGCTAAATTAAGACACATGTAAATACCTTTTAAGAAAAATTAAATTCTCCGTAAATGACTCGTCCTACTTTAATACTTAGAACTCCTACAAGTCACACAATAATTTTGGAAAAAATTGTTAACACGCTATAAAAGTCACCAATGCATAAATTGTATATGTAAAGTGCAGCAAAAATAATTCATTTTTCATGACTATTATGACAAATTACTAAAAGCAAAACTGCAAAGAATTTCCTTTATGCATAAGTTGCAAAGCGGAATACAAAGATGTATCCTATAACTTTTTGATGAAGCCAATTTAAATGTTTTCCAATTTCCAGGGAATTTGCTCATTTTGTTTTTATCTTAGGTTTTATCTGTTAAATGGCCACAGTGTGAACCCACACCTATGCATCGCACTTAAGCCCCCGTCTCATAGCGAGATCGCTGCTGAGTCACTAGTTTTGTGACGCAACAGCGATCTCCCCTGCGATATCGATGTGTGTGACATTCAGCGACGATCAGCCCCCCTGCTGGGTATCGCTGATCGTCGCTGAATGTCCTGGACATTTTTTTGATCGCTGGTCTCCCGCTGGCCAGCACGCATCGCTGCGTGTGACAGGCCTAACTTCTAGGCATCAAATAGAGCAGATTCATCTAAAATTTTGAAATAAATATTTTTAGTATAACTTAAAAAATATTTTTTGCTGCGTTTTTCAGGATCCCAAAGTTCAGCTTTGTTTCCACCACAGAAGCATGATCACAGGTCACCAATGCAAGACATGTGAAACCATAAAACTATTTATGAAAAAAAAGGGCAATTTGATCAAATAATTTAGCGGGAAAAAAATTTATGTCTGAAAAAATAGTGACTATTCTGGACAAAAGTATGAGTTCATGAAAAAATACACAATTACAAATATAACAGTGAGAGGAGGTGAAGTGGTTGGGAATATTTTACCTAAGACATTGGCAGAACATTGAGTTTGTAGGACAGTGTTTACTTTCACACTTTGGTGGGCCCTTGAGTTGGTCAGCTATTGTTCAATTTCATACCTTGGTCAGCCAATAATTACTTTGCACACATCACTAATTTAATTAAACTTTACTAATCCTAACTGCCATTCTCAGGTGAGAACACCAAGACATTATGATTTAAACTTGGGAAAAATCACAAAAATAAAAATGGGTTTCACATACTGCCGCACATGCTTACATATAGCAAAACCTGACACCCGCATTTTTTCTCACTCCTTAGCTGGACTTAAACATGCCAATTTTGATATCAGTATTATCCTGCCATTCGGATATGGGTGTTCAAAGTAAGTACACCAGCCTCATCGGATCTAAGATATTTATTTAATAAGGTATGTAGTTTGTATTGTGAGTCTGGCAACAGATCTGCATAAAATCTCCTCTGTAATTTCAGACAACTTGCTCTCATTTGAGAGATGATATGCAAAATAGGCAATCTGCAAATCACCCAATATAAAATTTTATCTTCTCAAAAAATACTGTGTCCCTATTTTTTAGCCTTCAAACTTGCTGTTCACTGCCTTTTGTCAGATATGTCCATCTCTAGCAGCGATGGAAAATTACAAATGATAAAACATCATATCCCTTACCTGTTCCATGACAATCTATTTGTCTCACGAAGAGTCCAACTCAGCTTCATCTGGATTGCATGGCTAAGCGGTAGCATGATGCAACTGCCTAGCCATACATCCAGGAGACACAGAGCTGAGCTAGGGATGCAGCTTCAGAGATGAGCTGCAGCGTCATTAAGGTTACTGCAGGTCACAGGCAGTTGCGTTCCCAAGGTAAGCTCATCGTGAGCCGAATGACGAACTGCGGCAACTTTTATGACATCACTGCTAACACCGTGAGAAATTTCTCATGATGCTAGCTGTGAGGTCATGAAGGTTACCGCAGTTTATCGGCCGACTCACACTGAACTCACCGTGGGAACGCAACTGCCTGTGACCTGCGGTAATCTCGATGATGTTACTGCTTGTCACTGAAGCTGCGTACCAAGCTCAGCTGAGTGTCTCCTGGATTCATGTTTGAGCGGTCACGTCATGCCACCGTTCAGCCATGCAATCCAGATGAAGCAGAGTTGGGCTTTTTGTGGGACAAATGGATTGTTGTTGGACAGATGAGGAATATAGTGTTTTATTGTTTTTAACTGTACAGTAATAAATGGGATAAAAGGGTGAGGAGTGTTTATTTCAATGAAATGACTTTTTCCTGTCTTTATTACATTTAGCTATGTGGTCAATAAGGCTTATAGATGCCTCTCCATTACTAACCCCTGGACTTGATGTCAGGGGCCATAGAACATCTGACATCAACCCCATCGATATTACGCCACTTGCCACTGCACCAGGGCAAGTGGGAAATGCGGAGGCTAAGGGCCCCATCACACATAGCGACACACCAGCAATCCCGACAATGATATGAACTTGTCAGGATCGCTGGTGTGTCACTACATGATTGCTGCTGAGCTGCCGCGATCAGGACAGCGACTATGCAGGTAACAAGCGGTGCACGTTGCTTAGTTACCCGCAGTGTACGTTAGATACCAGCGCTCTGGTGCAGAGAGTTGGTAACCAAGGTACACATCGGGTTTCTAGGCACCGTGCGGTGCTTAGAAACCCGCTGTGTACCTTGGTTACCAGCTCCCCTGCACCAGCACACTGGTATCTAACGTACACATCGGGTTTCTAGAAACCCGATGTGTACCTTGGTTACCAGCTGATCGCTGGTCTCTCGTCTGCCACATGCAGCGATTCGTGCTGGCCAGCGGGAGACCAACGATCAAAAAAATGTCCAGGACATTCAGCGACGATCAGCGATACCCAGCAGGGGGGCTGATCGTCGCTGAATGTCACACACAGCGATATCGCTGGGGAGATCGCTGTTGCGTTACAAAACTTGTGACTCAGCAGCGATCTCGCTAGCGATCTCGCTATGTGAGACGGGGGCTTTAGTGCCAGATTTGGTGCATCTTATGGATGCACCATTTCATGGGAGGCTGAGGCCTGATATTCTTAGCCTGGGAGGGGGAAATAACCATGGCCCCTTTCCCTTGCTATTAATATCAACCCACAGCTGTCTGTTTAGCATTTGCTGATTAGAAAATATAGGGGGCCCTACATTATTTTTTTCTGCGTTCCCTCGTAAGCTAACCAATAAAGGCTAAGCAAACAGATGTGAGCTGTTATTAATAGTCTGAGAACCTTGTGGGGTATTGACCCCTTTTCCAGATTATTAATGTGTAGCCCTGGTGTTAGGCACACGCAGTACCCTGGAGAGTGTGTGGCGAGACAGCAGTTTAATGCTAAATATTCATTCACTCAACATATACTAGACACACCCTTAGGGTAGTGGGGTTTACTCTTGAGGGAGTGGTCAAGGCGTATGTGTTAGAGTGATTTAGTCAGTCTAGTTCCTGTCTTCGGACAGAGAAGACGTCTGGAGTTTAGTTCCTGACTTCAGAGAGAGAAGACGTCTGGAGGGAGGAAGCAGTCCAGATTGCTCTATCATCAGTTCGGAAAGTGGAGTCTAGTATAGGTGCTTTAATTCACCTTAGCCTAGTCAGAGCTGTACCTCATCAGCATACACTGGAAGGAAAGAAGAAGTTTAGTGCAGAAAGTCTTCAGTATCCTGTCTAAAGGACGGTGTAAGGTTCAGAGACGTGCTCCTGCCTATTGAAAACTGAGCATCTGTAACTAACTTTGAAGTGAAGGAAAAGAAAGAAGTGACTACTCGACCCTTGGCTAGTGTGAGTGCTTATGTTACCAGCGAGGACAAGGCGAAAGGCACAGTGGTTTATTGGAATAGTGCTTACGGATTGAAGAAGTCCTGCACATTGCAACCGGTCACTGGGGACCGAAGGATCACTATTGTTACAAGCATAGTGGTAAGAAAACCAGGAATTTACCGGACCTTAGGTCGCGGCAAACAAGCCCCTTATAGTCAGTACGTAACTGGGGTCAGGGGGAGTGAAGACTTTGAGTCAGTGCACGATAAGATAAGAATTCAGCTCCCTCGCAGGAAGGCTCCTGACACAAAGCTGACTGGGCGGTACAGCTATAGATTAGCTGGAGTTATTGAGGGAACTACGCTTCAGGCTGGTTGTACTCATTGTATTGGGAGTAAAGGAGGCCCCTAACTTGTCCAGCTGCTGTCTCAAGATACACTCTCCTTGGATCAGCCTCCCTGGGACCTGCCTGAACATCTTACAAGTAAAGGTATGGAAAGACGCTGACCGTGTGAGACTGTGTTCTTTATCTGCACCTGACTTCACTAACTTCATAGACTTTGAGGGACCAGTCCCACCTGTAGGGGACCCGACATCTAGCTGCATCACCATCCCCTCAGAGATCTACAGCAGCGCTGGTACTAATTACCAGAAGACTACAGGTGGCGTCACGAACTGTACATAAATCAATCCCCTGTAAATATATCCCCAACATACGCCAGACCGCCCGGGCCACAGACCGAGCCACAGCTACCTGTGACAAACCCCATAGACTTCCATGGGCTCGGCTCTGAGTACCCCATTGCCCTGGTAATCCACAATTGTGGTGGCGGGTCGACACAAATTTGGCGTCACGAACAGGATGCGAAACTCGCAGAATTGCGAGCCCTGTGTGCCTAAGGAATTGCTTTTGTGAAAAAAGGACTGTTTGCACTTTTGGCGCCAAAATCGCCATTTTTGTCGCCATATTCGCGCCCTCAGGCGCTGGAGAAGGTGGGCGTACCTTCGTGGGCGTGTACCCCCCTGTGGCGCGAAGAAAATGCCTGCCCTCTCAAAGTGCTATTACAACATGCGATCCTGCCCTACAGCAAAGGAGGTCCGCCTCCTCTTCACCTTCCCTGCGAGGAGGAGACGCAAACCCCACCTCCACGGAAGAGACCGGATGTCTCTGGAGAAAGAAGAGAGAATCTTCTGGAACATCATGGAGGCAGGACGTGTGCAGCCGAGCAGGGAAGCGGAGGAAGGCAGGCCCCGTGCCCCAGCCAAGCTGCCACCAGCATCGGAGTTATCCGTGGTCCTGCACCTGCAGCAGGCGTTGCTAGAGATTCAAGAAGAAAATGCACGCCTGAAGAAGATGGTCCAGTATCAACCTGGCTTTGAAGAGATCGAGAGACGCCGGCGTACCCTGGAACAGCGGAGGCTGTGGGACACGGTGATCTCTCCCTCAACGACCCCCCACGATTCCAGATACCGAAGAGTCTGCTGCCCAAGGCGAAGGAGCAACCGGAGGCTGCCCCCGAAAGTACCGATCCTGATCCCACCGGTGAAGCGGTGGAGGCGAAGGAGGTTGAGGAGGTATTGCCTGTTCCGGAACGCCCGCCCGGCCAGGAGGCCGCAGCAGATGATCGGTCCCCGGCAGGGACACCGGAGGGGTCCTGTCCGTCACTACCAGATGTGGACTGGGACGAGATGGCGCGCCTGGATGACGTCGCCTATACCGCCCAGTGGGAACAGGAATGGCAGAGTCGTGAGGAGAAGAAGAAACGCCAGCAGGAGGAAGAGCGGGAAACTCAGCGGGACCGTCAGCGACAATATGCAGAGCTGATCGCGGACAAAGAGAGTGTCCGGAGAGATAAAGGTACCCTGAGGGAACCGCGGCGGCAGGGGTGTGTGACTGAGTTCCAGCTCCGGAAGGGCTGGGGCTTTATCCGTGAACCGGGCCTCTACCCAGGGGTCTTTGTCAGCAGGCGTGATGTAGAATCCCACCTACCGCAAGGCCATTCCGGGAGGGACTTAGCCAATGGAGACATCGTCACATATACACGGCATTGGGGGATGAAGGGATGGTATGCCCTTAACGTCGCCATCGTCCGTGACCCCGTCCCAGACGCAGGTAACGTCACCACTACCGCAGCGTCCCCGTCTCTAGATCAAGCAGTAACCGGCCGTGCCCCAGCATCGCCCCCTGCAAATTCATCGCAACTAGCGACCCAGAGTTCATCGCAAAGGAAAGTCATATCTTCATCGCAACATGCGACCCAGTCTCAATCGCAATCCATGACACGGTCCATATCGTTAACTGTGATTGAAACGCAATCGGTGTCACGTGAGGAGAATGTACCTGTTGCGCCCCTAGAGGTTCGCACAAGAACTGTGGCGACCCAGACCCTAATCGCAGCACATGATTTGCTAGTCCTGGATCTAGGGCCCATTGCATTGTTCCAGCCCCCGGGGTGGAAAATGTATTGGAAAGTGTATTATTTGAAAATGAATAGATAGAAAAGAAGAATTGGTGAGATCCATATCGGGTCTACCATAAGTAGAAAGTTTGAAAATGTTTTATAAGTTTTTGCACAAGTTGAAAAGTACAACGTATATGATGCATATATATTTTGCTAACTGTAGAATGCCCGGCTGGGTAAACAGTAATCAGAAAAAGTTTTGCACTTTAGTATAATAATGTGATATTATATCTATGTCTTTGGTTTTACATTGGACTTAGAGGTTGAGGACTGTGCCAACCCAGAACTTACTTGTACATAGTTGCGCTTCGGTGCCTTATCTTGGTTTTACATAAACCAGTACAACTACCTCTGAAAACAAAACCCGTGTGGTGTGGCACTGAGTGAGGTCTGCAATCGGATGTCCTGCAGCCCACCCAGGACCCACGTTGAAGGTTTGGTGCGGGTCCTTCACAAGTATACCGTATATTTATTGAATGCTATTTAATACTTTTGTATTTCTATATAATGTTATTGTTCGCAACGTTCAAGATATCCTCACCTCCCGGATGGGACGAACCAATGTTAATTGTTTAATGTTTTCATGCATAAACAAAAATGTCTCTTTTGTATTTTACAGCCCGGGAGTGCTGTCTTTTACCATGGGGGAATGTGTAGCCCTGGTGTTAGGCACACGCAGTACCCTGGAGAGTGTGTGGCGAGACAGCAGTTTAATGCTAAATATTCATTCACTCAACATATACTAGACACACCCTTAGGGTAGTGGGGTTTACTCTTGAGGGAGTGGTCAAGGCGTATGTGTTAGAGTGATTTAGTCAGTCTAGTTCCTGTCTTCGGACAGAGAAGACGTCTGGAGTTTAGTTCCTGACTTCAGAGAGAGAAGACGTCTGGAGGGAGGAAGCAGTCCAGATTGCTCTATCATCAGTTCGGAAAGTGGAGTCTAGTATAGGTGCTTTAATTCACCTTAGCCTAGTCAGAGCTGTACCTCATCAGCATACACTGGAAGGAAAGAAGAAGTTTAGTGCAGAAAGTCTTCAGTATCCTGTCTAAAGGACGGTGTAAGGTTCAGAGACGTGCTCCTGCCTATTGAAAACTGAGCATCTGTAACTAACTTTGAAGTGAAGGAAAAGAAAGAAGTGACTACTCGACCCTTGGCTAGTGTGAGTGCTTATGTTACCAGCGAGGACAAGGCGAAAGGCACAGTGGTTTATTGGAATAGTGCTTACGGATTGAAGAAGTCCTGCACATTGCAACCGATCACTGGGGACCGAAGGATCACTATTGTTACAAGCATAGTGGTAAGAAAACCAGGAATTTACCGGACCTTAGGTCGCGGCAAACAAGCCCCTTATAGTCAGTACGTAACTGGGGTCAGGGGGAGTGAAGACTTTGAGTCAGTGCACGATAAGATAAGAATTCAGCTCCCTCGCAGGAAGGCTCCTGACACAAAGCTGACTGGGCGGTACAGCTATAGATTAGCTGGAGTTATTGAGGGAACTACGCTTCAGGCTGGTTGTACTCATTGTATTGGGAGTAAAGGAGGCCCCTAACTTGTCCAGCTGCTGTCTCAAGATACACTCTCCTTGGATCAGCCTCCCTGGGACCTGCCTGAACATCTTACAAGTAAAGGTATGGAAAGACGCTGACCGTGTGAGACTGTGTTCTTTATCTGCACCTGACTTCACTAACTTCATAGACTTTGAGGGACCAGTCCCACCTGTAGGGGACCCGACATCTAGCTGCATCACCATCCCCTCAGAGATCTACAGCAGCGCTGGTACTAATTACCAGAAGACTACAGGTGGCGTCACGAACTGTACATAAATCAATCCCCTGTAAATATATCCCCAACATACGCCAGACCGCCAGGGCCACAGACCGAGCCACAGCTACCTGTGACAAACCCCATAGACTTCCATGGGCTCGGCTCTGAGTACCCCATTGCCCTGGTAATCCACAATTGTGGTGGCGGGTCGACACATTAACATCAGCCCTCAGCGGTCAGGTTTCCCTCTGCTGTTTATGAAAATGATGCGAGAGCCCACTCCATTTATTTTTTTTAGACACAATGTACACAGCGGGCGCTGAATACAACTCCCATCATTGTCGCCTGGTCGTGCTGATCTCATGGACATTTGGCAACAATGATGAGAGCTGTCTTCAATGCCCGGTGCCTGGGAACAGCACAAACTGCACCGCTTTTCCTTGGCACCGGCACATGTCACACTGATGACACACAGATATAATCCGTGTGTCATTAATGTGCACATGTGCGGCACGCATTTTGGTGTGTATAAAAAAACTGACATGTCTGTGGGTTTTTCACACGGGCATGTAGTTCATGGGAAAAACCTAACATGTGCGTACCACTATTGAATATAATGGGTGTGCGTGTGTCTGTATTTGCGGTCTTCAAACAATGGACCTCTTATGGGCACAAAAAACAGATGTATGAAGGGGACCTAAGAACGTGGATTCAGCCATCCTATGTGATGCACTGTGGATTCCTTTTAATGGAACTTTAACAACAGAAACAGACATTATTAGTTTTCCACGCAGGAAGTGTTGGATTTTTTTTCTCCTTTAAGTATCTGCCTAAACCAAAGGTGTAGTCCGAGAAGCAAACTCCAATTTTGGATGGTAGGGTGAGTCAGTGCAATTTTTTTCCCACTATTATATATGGATGCTGAACCACTGCACGAAAATGTAATGAGTTGTCTCTGGCTCAGGCATAAAGAAAACTGTCTGGACACAAGTGATATATGTAAACCAAGCCTCACATGCTGCCCACAGGAAGGGAGTGTTCAGCGCGGCAGAACCACTCGAAATTAAATTGCAAGACGGCAAATACACAGAAGAATACTGACAAATTCTATAAACATGTGCTATATGCATTATAAATGGGAAACACTTTTTCATTTTCAAAAGAGATTAAACAAAAACTGAGAGTCTGGAGAGATTTCCCCACGCGATTGTTCACCAGGCGAAGGACACATTACCAAAACAAAACATCGCAAGATAATCAAAGCTAAAAAGCGATGCTAATGTGATAAGAAATATCAGCACATATGCGAGATTATACAATTTCCGAGACACCAGTGGTTTATGTGCAGCTCTTCAAGTGAGACGCGTTTCACTGCGTCTGGCCTATGCCTCTTCAGCGCAGATGGTGTGCGTATGCAAATAAGACATGCTGCAATCAATACCGCGCCACTTGGGAATATCTTTAAGGTTTGTAATAATGCATTAGGAAGAAGTGATGTTGTAACATACTGAGATCACGCACATGAAACCAAAGCACTTTATGTAGACACTTCAGGGGGGACGAGTTGCTCTGGGCATGCCATGGGCTAAGCCTACATTAGGGAATTTAATATTTTTTAAGCAGAAAGAGAGCAGAAAAAAAAAATTAAATCAATATTTATATTTCAGAACATTTTTACATTCAGTGACTAAAAATATTTTGTTTCGTCGATTCAGTAAAGTGATGGTTTCCTTGGGACATTATTATTGACGAACATTGCACAGCTTTAACGACTTTACAAAATAAGGTTTCAACTATTGCTTTTGCTTTCTATTAAAAAAAAAACCTTTTAAATTCTACACAATAACAAAAATAAAATTATGACCACAATTTGCAGCCGTAACTGCTCTGAAAAACGCCATTGGCATCTGTAGACAGTTGTACAAAGGGTCTAAGGGAATAGAACAAAATAAAGAAAAAAAATGGCATTATAAACTAATTCCTAAATTCCTAGCAAATCATACTATTTTTTTCTAGGGAGGTAATCTATAGTATAATAAAATGTCATTTCTGACAGAAACCTGTCATAGACAGTTAATGGAATAGGTACCTGTGAGTATATGCATTAGGGGTATTTTTGAAATTTTACTTCCTTGAAAACTTGTACATATGAAAAAAGCAAGCAGAGGCAGGGAGGACTATATAAATATATACATATATTTATGTATTATATATATCTCAGTATTGAGCTGTGTGGCTGTGAATCCAGTACTGAAATAATATATAACAGTTGCTTAAAGCTGCAGCACATGTCTGTGTGTGTCTCACTGTGCTCTCCACCTCCATGATTATTGTTATGGATTCACCCGGTGAAGCAGATTTTCTAAGCAGTAGATTAGGGTGACCAACATGGACAGTAGGCGATGGCATGTCAGACATGACTTTCTGGATAGCACATGGATCAGTGACGACCAGGACAGAATTGGAATCAGGATGAAAGGTAGACAAGTGGAGCAGTAAAAGTAGATATGTAGTAAATTCAGGTCTAGTAGCAATCAAATGGTTAATAGCAAAGTTATATGCTACCAGATGACTAATGTTCAGTGGCAGAGATGTACGCAAACAGCAAACAAATGGTTAATTGCAGGCACTAGTGTTATGTTTTGATAGCTGAAGAGAGCAGGCAAAAAAGGCAATACACCAGAGAGGTTGGGATCTACTGGATTTCAGTACCCTGACTAACCACCACAACTAAAGGCAGCCGTGGAGCATTCCTACGTTGGTCCTAGACGCCTCGTCACAGCCTGAGAGGCTAACTACACCTAAAGATAGAAAGAGGAAAGCTATCTGCCCCGGAGCAGATCCCAAAGAACATAGGAAGCCCCCAAACATGTAATAGCGGTTAGACAAGAGGAAATACAGACACAGGCAGAAAATAGTATGAGCAAACGCTGGGGCCCAATCTGCCTGGACAGAAAAGGATAGGAAGGGTACTTACTGCAATAAAAAAAAACCCTAAAAAAAAGCCAAGGCTACTAATTGCAAAAACACCTGAGATCACACGACCTCTACCACCTAAATTAGTTCTCTGGTGTAACAAAACTAACCGCAGCCACAGAAAAAACTGGAAAAGGCAAATGAACAAACAACAGTGACTTCAGGGGAACCGAGAGGCGCCCAAGCCCCCCGAGGAGGGGAACCTGGCCAACCTCACAGAAATGCAGAGAAAATTGCAAATGGCAAGCACAAAAACAAAAAACAGAAAATATCTTATCTGAGAGCAGGAGAAGAGGCAAGACTCAGCAAGCTTCCAAGTGAACCAGGAAACAACGTTGAGACAAGAACAATTGATCACCGGCAACCATGATGGGGGGAAACCTCCCTTATATCCAGCCAGTCCGTGATTCCTGATTGCCAATCCTCATTGAATGGTTCAGTACTGTTTGTAACCACCAGAGGGAGCTTCTGCTCAGAATTCATTTCTAAAACATTCATAACACACTAGTGATTAAATAGTAAACTGGATACCAAATATTACACATTGTTGTAGCAGTGTACTAGTGTGAACAGAAGCAATATTGGAAAGGAGTTTGCTATACTTGTAGCAGATGAGTGGTTAATCCCTAGGTTTGAGCCAGGAAGAAAACGCAGATGGTTAATAAACAAGAGTTTGCTAAACAGATGATAAAACAGCAGAGAGAAATGGATGGTAAGGCAAACTTAAGAAATACACATGTAACTGAATGCAAAGCTTATTGAATATTCAGACAGCACATAGCTGAGTCGGCCATAAAGAAGTCTTGGGTGATGATGTCAGAGGAGTTCACCTGGTTACTTGGAAAACCCGGAGTGGACTGCAGCAAGGGAAGGTGGCCATAGGAAAAGGGAGCTGGGAACAGCGCTAGTGAGTAACAAGTATTATAGGAGGAGTAACCTGACATCTCGCTGGCAGTCTGTTTTGCTTTGACCAAGATGGTTTTAAGCTGCTTTTCAGAGTAGATAGTTAGTTCAAGAGGCTTGGAAAGACATAGCTCAAAAGTGGAGAAAAAACATTTCTCTAGAAAGGTATATTGCAATCTTTCCTATGTTTACTTGCTCTGTAGTTTGTTGAAAACCATTTAATTCCTCTGAAAATAAAGGATTGAAAAAGATATGAGCTAGATAGATAGATGATAGGTAGGTAGGTAGATAGATAGATATATCTAGATAAATAGATAGACAGAAAATAGATAGATAATAAATAGATAAAATATACTGTAGATAGATAATAGATAGATGATAACTAGATAGATAGTAGATAGATAATAGATAGATAGATAGATAGATAGATAGATAGTAGATGGATAATAGATAGATAGATAGATAGATAGATAGAAAATAGATAGATAGATAGATAGATAGATAGATAGATAGATAGATATTTGGGGATATCATTGTACATTAAAACTAAAGCAAACAAGAATAGTATAACTATACAAGCCCTTAGCACAGGTCCTATATTTAGATACAGAAGGGATTCGCAGTGTTTTAAAGAACAGACAGTTCTAAACCTCATAGGAAATTTAGCTGCACAGCAAGTCAGAGATTATCCACATTTTGTGCTGTGGTGGTTTCAGTGGGAGCTGGGGAATGATAGATAATAAATGATCATTTGTTACTGGTGGTTTATGTGAGAAAAGCGTCAGGGGAAGGATGAGGAACACTACTGACAGGCCGGGGTCAATATGTCAGTGATGAAGAGAACTGACAGTAAAGTTAAACCACTAATACACATTGCTAATGCACCCGGACACATATAGCCAGCCCTAATACTGACACCTTGGTAAAACCTAGTTTACACTGCATCATAAAAAGTACATTAGAAAGAGGAACAAATCCTAAAGAACTGAACAGAGCATGTGAAAAGTGTTACACTGGTGTTTTACATTATTAACCCTTCTTACTGTACCTTGCAGCTTTTTTACAGTTAGGGTTCATACTTGGCACACTCACCATATGTATTAAAAATGCGCACACTATACTGTAATTCATCTGTAGTGTCAGAATTCTAGAAATTTTTGCTTTCTGAATAGCAATGAGTTGGCATCAGAGTAAGGAGGTATCACAATCCAAACTGCCGACAGATTTCATATAACATTCAGATGATTAAAAATAAAAGCATGAATTTAATTCTATCAATTAACAAAACCAAAACTGAATGAACAAAAAACAATTCTCAATCAAATCAACATTTGGTGTGCCGCCCTTTGCTTTCAAAACAGCATCAGTTCTTCTAGGTACACTTGTAGAAAGTCAGGAGTTTTGGAGGATCACAGTCAGGTTTATGAGTAACCAATTATACCAAAAAGGTGATAATGATCATCATTTTCATATGTGGGCCCAAACACTTCATTATCTGCAAAAGAATCTTCTGTGTTGGAGGCTTAACACTGGGTGAGGAACAGCCAAACTCTGCTACAAAGGTGAGGTTGTGGAAGACAGATTCATGTCACAGGTCATACACCATGAAAAGGCTGGGCACAGCAACAAAACACAAGGTAGTTATACTGCATCAGCAAGGTTTCTCCCAGGCAAAGTTTTCAAATCAACCTGTCTATCTCGTCTTTCTCTTTCTAATATAAAGGAGCACATGGCTGCTAGCATCATGCATTGATTCCTATGGCTTTATTAGTTACCCCACCCCCACCTGTCACTTTACTTGCATAATATATATCATGTCTTTATAATCTGGTTGATATGTGAAGTGCATTACACAACTGGGATCTTGAGCTAAGACTTCTACATATATGGTGTGTGCCAGACGATCCAGGAAAAGATTATGTCAAATCCGTGAAATGAGATACATCAGTTGTAGACACCACTGGTGTTTCATGGAGACTTCATGGATAGTGAATTGCCATGCAGACACACACCTGTTGCAACGTTTCTTGAGTGGACCTGAAACGTCAAGCATGCTTGAAAATGAGGTTGACCCCCGAAACATCGCAACAGGTGCATGTCTGCACATCAATTCTCTGTCCATGATGTCTCCTTGAAACGTTGGTTGTACCTATAGGTGATGTATCTAATTTCACGGATTTGACATAATTCTTCTCTTGGATTGTCTTATAGGACTTATTGGTGGAACCAGTCCAGAAAGCTGTACAGTGGGTGATAAAAGTATTGAACCCGTCAACAATTTTCTAAATAAATATATTCCTAAAGGTGCTATTGCAATTAAATTCTCACCAGATGTCAGTAACAACCCATCCAATCCGCACAGGCAAGGCAAAGAAATCAAACCATAGATGTCCATAAATTAAGTTATGTGTAGTAATGAATAATGATAAAGGAAAAAGTATTGAATACGCTTACTGAAATTTAATTAACACTTTATACAAAAGCCTTTGTTGGTGATGTCAGCTTCAGGACACCTCCTGTATGGAGAAACTAGTCGCAGGCATTGCTCAGGTGTGATTTTGGCTCATTCTTCCACACAAACACTCTTCATATCCTGAAGGTCCTGTGGGCTCCTTCTATGAACTCTGAGCTTTACTTCCTTGTATAAATTTTCAATTTGATTCAAGTCAGGTGTGGATTGGATGGTTTATTACCAACATCTGGTGAGAATTTATGTCTAGAGCACCTTTAGAAATATATTTACTTAGAAGATTGGTGATGTGTTCAATACTTATTTCACCCGCTGTATATCCAGCAAGTATTTGCCATACATCCATTATAATTCCATGAAATGTTAATAACTATATATATATTATTTGGTAGGACTATAAGTAAAATTAAAATAGCATTCTTTGAAAAACCATTCGGTCTTGTGTCCTTTCATCATGTGGCTTTTTTTATGTATTGTATGTGGACTTAAGGTACTGCCACACTAAGCGATCTCGTTAGCGATCACGATAACGACGCAAGCTAACGAGATCGTTGATGTGATCGCTTTTAGGTCGCTAGTAGCTGCCAAACAGGAGATCTCATAAACGACACATCAGCGGTCAGCAATCTCTTTAACGACTTTGGCGGTCGTTAGGATCTGTCATTAGCATGTACTGAGCGCAACCTTTTCCACGCCCCTCAGCACAGATATATGTTATATATGTGCAATAATTTATGTTTTGACCGCGTCGTGAAAGATGGTGTATAGCGCTCCCTTTCATTGTTCTCGAGCGCTTCTCATTCATAGGAATTTCCAGCATCGCTCCTGCTCTCTGCGTCCTGCTAGCCTGCTTTGCAACTTCTGTGATCCTCTCTGTGACGCAAAAGAGAACCTAGTCCCACCTGCCTGCTTCTACAGATATTGCGATCCACTCCGTGACGCTAAAAAACCCTAGTCCCGCCTGCGCCGCTGTCATATGCGTCACAAACGAGGTCGCTCGTCGTTCGCAAAAGGTGCCAAACACAGCGATATAGGCTCACCAGTGGGACGCCAACGATCAAAAAACGGTCCAGAACGCTAGTGAACGATCAGCGACATCACAACAGGGGCCACATCGTTGCTACATGCCACACACAACGACGTCGCTAACGAGATCGCTAAATAGTGACGTTTCTCGCTTAGTGTGGCATACCCTTTAGGAGCCAGCTTGCCCATATTTTTTACACATCTGTTACATCACTATTTAACCGTTTACTCCATCAGTGCGACATCTGTTTTTCTTGTAAGTAAAAAATTTCCAAACTTCTCCAACCCAATAAACAGTAAATAAGGGACAGTACTCAGACGACACACAGATGACATCTACGTGCTGTACATACTTTTTTATGGACCCAATGATTTTATTGGGCAAGATTGACACTGAGGTTAACAACAGACATGTCTCTGATTGTTTGTTTTTTTTTTTTTTTGCAAACTGTCTGCACAAAAACCCACGGACATCTGAATAGCCTCATAAACTATAATGGGAATGGAAGTCAATGGGGAGGTTAAAAAAAAATCTTGACGACGCTTGAGCGTCTTTTTGAGCATTTTCTAAGCGTTTTCACCACAGAAAATGATAACATTTTATTTATTGGTTAATAAACTTTAAGTATACCTAAAAATGTCTACAGAAAAATGCAAAAAAGAAAATACAAAAAAAGTACTGCCAAAACGCTTAGACAAAAATGCAAATGGAAAAGTTAAAAAAATGCTTCAGGAAAAATTAACAAAATGTTTTATAAAAATGCTGGACATTTCTACAACGGTTTCTGATTGAAAAAAATCATTGTTTTATTCTGCTTTTCTACATGTTAAAAGGGCACTTCGACTTTAAGAAAACCGGATTGCTGCATGACAAACCATATTTGCATTTCAAATGCTAAACTAGTTTTTTTTTCCTGTTGCATTATTTTTTATACTTGGCTTATTAGGCTTTTCAGGGCTAGCCTTTACATTATTTGTGCTCTTGGTTGCATTTAAAAAGCAGTAAAAACATATTGGCTTTTTATGCTGCTATAACACGGCTGGTTACCGATGCCCTACAAAGAAAATGGTGCAGGCAGTCATAAATAGGATTATGTGGAGAATGTGTCATAGCATATTGTCTGGCCTTTTCAGTTTATGATGAGCGCAGCACCACAGGTGTTTTTCCATTATAGGGTAGTGAGGTCTTGTCTGCCAAGCTGTTCTTTGGACCTACAAGGTTCGTCGTATTTATCTTCGTCAATGGGTGGTAAATGCTAGAAGCACTGAAATTTTCCCTTCAGAAAAACACCAGGCGCCAGCAGATGGAAATCTCACATATCTTCACCATCTGTCCCAGCTTTTTTTGTGTAATTGCCAACATTTTATTAATATTTCGAGGGACAGTTTGACGTTGAGGCAGTGCAAATAAACTCGTTCTGTGCAATACCAAAACTGCATTACAGAACAGGTTGCTGTAGTTCAAAGGTCTCCAACCTGTCGTTCCTTGTGGGCCAGACTCAACTCAGAAAAGGAGAGATACATATGATGTGAAAATGAGTCAGAGAATTTATTAAAGGCTCCTACAGTCGACTGTATTTTCGGTCTGAAGAATACAATCTGACAAAACATCGGATCATACTTGGACCAATGTTAGTCTATGGAGCCGTGCACATGTCTGTTGTTTTTCCTGGAGAGAGTCTGTCCAATGACCAAATTGTTGCATGTCCGAGTTTGATCTGATATTCGGATCACATTCGGCCAAGCAAATCAATAAGTTCGTGAAAACCATGGACTGCACTTGGATGACATATTACTGTTGTCTAATTTTTTCTCTATTTTCTCCTCATACGACAGAATCAGATCACACTTTGACCAGCGTTTTATCACAGTGTCATTTGCACAATAGACCCGATTCTCTCAGATGAGGAAATACACAGTCTTCTGCACCTGCCCTAAAGGTCTTCCCAGTTCTATTGCTCAACTGCTTGGTCTGCAACTGTTAAGTAGCCTGGAACACCGAAACATGAACTGTCCCATGGCCCACCTTCACAGCAGGAGCTTCTGGATGGAGCAATAAAGCACAAAAACACTCCAGTTTTTAAGATTTCAAGGTAGATTTCACATGTACAGCAGCACTGGGTCAAATGATCAGGAATAGTGACAGATATTGAGACTCAGAGGCCGAGTAATCATGACTGGCATTTTACATGGCAGTCTCAACTCATAGTCTGCTGGAGTAAGATGCGGCAAATTCATTAAGTGAGGTTTGCGCCTCTTAATTATTTAGCAAATGAGGACTTGAACTCCAGTGCCAGCTATTGGATGTAACAATCCTAAAAGTCAATATTGACCCTTTAACGAGGGTCGATATTGTTAAAAATTGCTGTCAATCTCTGACAGTAGCATTTTTGCTGACTTTAGGACCTCAACGCGGGCCTGCCATCAGGGCTTTAAAAGTGATACCATAGTCAGGGGTCCAAGCTAGTGAATACAACCAATTCTCATAGTAGCCTATCCCTTACCCTTCCCACTGCATTAGACAGGGTTTCCCTTATACTAAAGGAATAGATCAAATGCAATGTGTAATTAAATGCAAAAATGGAAGTTAAAATTCCTTCTCAAGATGGTCCAATCAAAAAGTCTTCAGTCCTTCTCAAAATCTAAAGCATGGATAATGAGGCTCATTAGAGAACAAATTATTTTGCCAGTATTTCCTCCAAAAAGGAGCCTAAAATCTTTACCAGTCAAATGATCTCGCTCAACAAAAAAATCGTCCCTCGAATTCTGATGATTGGACGTAATGGATTACCAGATGTAGGACTAAAAATATACAAGAAAGTCCTGACTATTCATAATGACACTTGTCACCTTTCTACAGAATCCCCAAAACCTCTAGGATCAAGAGATCAAGAGAAGATGGTTCTTGTGTTCCCGTTTGAATGATGCCAGTCGCCAATACATCAGTCCTCTAGACTCTGAATGCAGCAGTTTGCATCTACAACTGCTGCTCCATTCAAATGGGGATATAGGACCCATTCTTGTGATCATGGGATACCAGTATTGAGATCCCCACCAGTCAGATACTTTTTACCTATCCCGTCACATAAATAGTTAAAAGGATTGTTCTGTAACCAACTCTTATCAACTTTCCACCAGAGAGTTGACAAATGTGTGACCGTTGGTTGCCCTAATATTAGGATCCTCACCAATTAGGAGAACAAGGGTGAGTCCTCAAGCCATCAGGCACATATTACCTATTATTACCTATTAGGGATAGGTGATAAATGATGATTAAAGCAAAATCACTTTAACTGTATGAGTTATATGGTGGCCGCTAACAAAAAGGAAACGTCCTGCTTTTGGTTAATTGTAAGAATATTTCATGTCAGTTTATTTTCCAGCACCATTTCCAGCAAATGGAGAAGTGAAGCCCTGGGCACCTAATTGCCAAGATACCGACACAAAAACTCTTCCTCTTTTATGACTCAAAAGGAGTAAACTATACTGTCACAAAGTTATTAGAGACTGTATCTGTCCACAAAGTATCTGATCAATTTCTACACCATAGATAGATATCTGGTAGATGACTCAATAATGGTACCATATACGGTAATATTTTTTCCAAGTAATGACCCATATAGTGATTAATTTAATATCACAGTAACATTAGTGATTTGTATGCACCGTTACCTTATATTTCAACCATTTACACTTGATGGTGAGTGGTGTCATTTTGCTGCAATGCTATACACTTCATAAACTGCTTTACGAGCCTTTAAGGAACTGAGAATATTAAAGGCTCCATATCTAGAAATAGTATCCAAATAGTTTCTCTTGCTCGAGATATATTGCTTAACACTCTGTGCTAAAATCCTAGTATTCTGTATGATTATTTTAGAGGAGACAAATAATAAAATGCAATTGATAATTTAGTTACTAATGGGAAGAAGTCCTGCTCATGACCTAAATGTGTAATGTGAGAACTGGAAGTAAAAAAATTACCTCCAACCTGATGAGGAATTCGGCAACCAATTAGCGATCCTGATAATCAAATTAAAGAGGTTATCTGGATCTTTTTTTTCACTATGAGCATAAGTACTAACAGACAGGTAGTTGTTACCTACCTGCCAGGTGTGCCCGGCACCGATCTGTGGAGGCACAGACTGCTGATGTCATGCTGATTGACAGCCAGCTCCCTACTGCCTAACTGCGGGAAGTCAGCTGTCAATCAGCATGACATCAGCAGTCACATCCCTTCGACAGAGTGGAGTGGAAGATATTCTACTCTGTTGACGTGCAGCTGCTGAATCACCGGCATGAGTGGACAACGAACGCTATGTGCTGGTGCCAGGTTGATGAAGGAGGTTGTTAACATCTACCTGCCTTGTTTCTTCTATTCTTCTCACCATGATGTCCTTCTCCAGTGGTTGCTCTCTTTATATGATGCATCCAAAGTAGACAAGTCGTAGCTTGGTGATCCTTGCTTCAAGTGTTCTAGGCCTTAAAATTCCTTACACACCAACAATGCCAAATCTCTCCAGTCCTTAGAGTGAGTCTTCACTTCTACCAGTGCCTCCTTCTTATCATGACTTTCATCACGCTCCCATCACACACACACGACCAACTGAGGCCAATCATTAGCCTTGGTGATGGAGGAAGAGGTGGAAGAATGGAAAACTGAGATTGGGATTTGGGAGCTTCAGTGGCTCGGAACATAATAAACATCTTTTCATGGCAATCGGGGCACCTTTTAGTCAGACAGATTTTATTTGGACGCAATTGAACCAAATCGAGCAAATCTGCTCTAAATAAATCTTTGCTCATCTCTAATTACAAATTACATGACTACATCAGGTAGTACATGTTATCTTTCCCGTTTTCCCATACTGGGTAGTTTTATTACTTACAACATATTTAATGCTCTGTTATAGGCACTCCTTTAAATTTTTCTTTTGTGCTTGCAGGTTTTCAGTCTCAGCTCTCTTATGAAAAAAAATATTTTGTCCTTTCTTAGGCATTGAAAATTATTTATGGGTGTAAAGTCTGCAAACACATTGACAATATCTCATACAAAATGCACGATGGCTACAATAAAATGCTGTATTAATAAAACACAGACCATAAAATCTAAGCTGCAAAAATTAAATAAATTATTAAATAAATGATGTTCTATAAATGAGATACATTTTCATAGAATGCAAACCCATGTGTAGAAACTGCCGGGGGTTAGCATAAAATGAAAGATTTTATGTAAGTCAGTGATTTTTCAGAGAATCCAGTGTGCTTGTAATAGCTTCTCAATCATAATCATGAACATATTTTAATATAGCCATCAAGAGAAAATGTTCCGGCAACACTAATTTAAGTACTACAACAAACATGCAAATGAGGTTTCTTAATTATGGTTATTTAATGCTTCTCCCAAACAAAGCTCTTCAATTTCAAACATGTCAAGGAACTGTTCTCATTATGAGGGTTTTTACTTTTATATTAATAAGAACTAACTACAATTGAATGTGTTATATAAATGTCAACCTTTATTAAATTACATACTTAACACTGAAGGCTGGCAGTTTTGTTGGCATGAAAGACTACTAATATATCTTGACATAAACTTACTACTAAGAAAGTAAAATAGGATATGTTGAGTTACATATATAGTTCATGTAGTAGAAAACAGCAGCCAAATTGTTAAGCATAAGTAGAAAGTACACTTTCCATAATGTTTAGCGGGGATCACTCATCGAAGCAATGGTACTATCCAGTTGGAGATGGATGGGAGTGACAAGTCCTAAATTAATTTCTCCCTATGCTCATTTTTCGGTCAGTGTCTCCACTGAGCATCCACTGCACTGGTCCTAGAACGGTGTGATTAATATCCGGGAGGACTGAAACGTTGGCCATCCTGTAAAGTGTGGTACCCATGACCATGGTATGCTGACAGACCAAGAAATTATATTTTGTTCAATGCAACTAAAGCTTTCTGAGGTCTTTCACATTATTGTTGAGATATCTATCCTACCGCTGAGCACCACCATCCACCCGGAGTGCCAACCATAATCTTTCTACTATAATACAATAGTATATTATTAATTATATCGTTAACATCTTTGTGTTAATGAATCTGCTTTGTTTAGCATGTGATGCTATGAAATCTGCCACCATAGTCATAGAAGAATAATGGTCTTTTTATTGCTATGACATCCTGTGATTTCTGAGCATTAGAGATGAGTGGATCGATCAATTTAGAATCGAGTTTGAGTCGAATTTCCTAAAATTCATGGTTTCATGCAAATCTGAACATTTTAAGACTTGTTTCACAAAAAAAGAAAACCTAGCCCGCCACCGGTTTCCCACAATGCTGAACCATCAAAGGGCTAATGTAATTTTCCGTTTCTGGGCAGATTTCACCATAATTCACTGCAGCTATCCCCTACAGCATCTTATGGATTGTCACACCTTGCACAGTGGTGGTCAATACCTGGGTCATCACATATTAGTGGTTCCCAGAAGAGCACCGTTTGCATACAATCATTTTCCATCTCAGAGTCATTCCTGTAGAGTATAAGCTCTTATGGTCAACAGAGTACTCTCTCTTTCTCATTTCCCCCATGTATATTTTCAGAGCAAGTACAAGTTTCCAGAAATCAGATTTGCACAAATTTACTCAACGAGAATTAAACTTTTAGGGAAAATTCGTCAAATTTGGTGAATTCAAATAAGATCTGCTTATCTCTATTGACCAGCAATATATTTTTATTTCAGTGAATTACTTTTTAACAGTAAAACAATTTGGTCTCCAAATAAATGATACTGGTCTAAACAAAAATAAAGGTGCAACGCCATTGTTTGAAAATGTTTAGGAAGAAATGTGTTGACAAGGAAGATTTGCTTCTATAAAACCATGCTGTGTTTTATGCCTTGAATACCTTCCGACCTGTCCATTATTCAAATACTAAATCTTTTTAGATAGAAAATTCTCAACTAAGTACAAAGAGAATAAGAAAAGAAAGTTATGTTTGCAAAAAAACCCTGTAATCTATGATGACCTGAGATGAGAGTGTTGAGGAAACATGTACAACCTGCTGTGCAGTACTTACATCTGTTGTCACGGTATGCTACAATTCTTCTCTCTCCAAGACAAACAGACAAGCTGTTTGTATATAAAACTAGCTAAAAGCTAATTTATGTCATATTCCAACTGAGATTATCCTCTAGTCTAACCGTTCCATCTTCAAAGAATCCTTTGGAAAATTGCTCTCTTTTCTCTAATTGGCATCTCGGAAGGCAAAAAACACAGGTACCAGTGTACTATTTGATCAGAAAACAAGCAGTTAACAATATGTATTATCTGTCCATGGATGTGAAATACTATTGATTCAACACAAACTTACTGTTATACTCTCAGTCCCAGTGATACTGACCCACATATCACTTATAGGGTCCTACTTTTTCGTTTCTTCAATGGCTTGGTTCTGATCCAAGCACTTTAAAGGGTTTATTCACTACCAGGACAACCCCTTGCCATTCTGAATGTTTCCCCCATAAAAATGAAAACATCTATACTCACCTCCCGTGCCAGCGCCATTTCAGCGGTGTCGGCACTTATATTCCGGAGGCTCTCATTTGGCTGTTAAATCACAAGAGCCCTGCACCCAATCTGCGTTTGTATCGCTGTTCCTGTCTTCGGACCGCTCACTTCCTCTTGATTATTTATATGTCCAAAGGTTGGGAACAGCGAAGTCGGTGCTGATTTGGTGCAGGGCTCACATGTCATAACAACCTTACATGATCACCGGGAACGTGAATGCTGACACCGTTGGAATGGCGCCGGCACCGGAGGTGAGTGAAAGTGTTTTTATTTTAACAAGGGCAAACATTTAGATTGAGAAGATTATCTATCACCAGTCTGGTTACTGGAATCAACATAATTAGCAGTAAAGCTCGCTAATAGTTTAAGACACCAGCAGTTTATTGGGCCCTTTCGGGGGACATTACAGTTACTTCTGTGCACTTTTGACAATAATATTTTGAGGAATCGCCAGCCTTTTGCTGCCCACTCTTTTATTGAATAAGAAAGGTTTGTCCCAGATTGGTGAAAGCATAATACATTAGAGAGTCCATCTGAGTATAACAGGATAGAACAAAGGTGCACAACCTGCCATTCTGTACAGCCCCCAAGCATGTGCACAGGATAATGCTTGTCTGACAAAATAGCTATATGCAAGAAAGCAGTATTTGAATTTGGCAGGTGGCCTCCATGTTTGTGGCTCAGTCTATGGGAGTTCTAAGTCAAAAATCTGTGATCTATTGCAGAGAGCCATGTGTATGCACTTACAAGTTATTTTTACGAGGATGTAAAAGCAGATTTTACTGCAAATCCACTTTAAAAATTCCTTAAAATACTCTTTGAATAGTCTTCCTAATAGTTTTATTGTGAAATGCTCAAGATACCTTGAAAAAAACAATACAAAGAAAGAGAATAGTCAGGTACAACCTGGATGCAAATTCGTAGATCAGTCGCATAGTAAAACTCACAAGAATGCTCAAGAGTTTTGAGATTTTGGCCTTGAATGTCATCATAGCTCTTACTGTTTGTGAAACTTCTTAAAGCATTTTTTTTTGTTCTAAAGAGCTTCTAAGATATCAAACATACCCAAAAACCAATACTTAAAAGGGGTTGCACAATACCCATAATGCCCTTTGTAAATATCTTTAAACCTTAAACATTTTTGCAATTACCTTAATTATAAAATTCACTACATTTCTCCCTATCCTGCTATTCCCTATATGTGCATTTCCAATCAAGTAACGTTTCGTTTGAGGGGATTCTCACAGGAGGATGGCCCCACAGTCATTTATCTGCAGCTTTTAATCAAGCCCTCCCACTAAAACAAGATGTCATCAGGAGGCGGTGCTGCGGTCTCTGCTGTTACCATCATCCCCTGATGATGTCCAGGTTCAGAGGTGTGATGCAAAAGTAACCTCAGCTTCTGTCCCCGCTACATGCATCTTCATTAGCTGCCGCCACACTTCTGTCACCATCTCCAAGTCCCTGCTTCTTCTGATGCCGCTTCCTCTTTCCATGAAACAAATAGTTATCTTGGGACAGTGATAGAAGTTTGGAGACTAACAGCAGCACTGTCCCACAGCTTCTGTCAATGACCTCAAACAAACTGACATCAGGAAGCAGAGCTGCTATCACTTACCATGCTTCTATAGCCACCCCATGATGACGATTCATTTCTGAGAATGAGGCGGACCTCAGAAACAGGGATTGTGGCATCATCAGGAGACAGCAGTGACAGAAGCTGTGGTAAGTGACTGCAGTGCCGCCAACTAATGATGTACTGTATCAGAAGAGGAGATAAAAGCTGAGAGGAAAGGTCTCTGGGGCCATCCTCCTGTGACATCCTGTTTGAGACTGCCATCAAATGAAACATCATAGTAAGTAAAGAAAAAAAACACTGAAATAGAAGAGTACCTTCCTTCTGTATCTTGTGCACTGGGCTTTAGACTAGCCTACATTGATGGACCAAACACCCTTTGGGTGATATTTACACAGTATGTAGTAGTGCTCCCATGTTTTTATAGGGACATGGTAAAAGTTTTCATTCATGGGTACATGCGATGTGGATGTGATATGTAACATGAAGGTCATGTGGCATTTGGCAGCACACCTATCTATCACTTTGGTTGACATCAGCCTTTCATGACTCATAAGAAGTGAATGATAAATTACAGTCTACGAACCATCTTCATATCTCCTAAGTGAAGATAACAATCGACAACGAGGATCTAATGTGTATACCACTCGATGGTCTAGATCCACCAGTATAGCTTTCGCAGGAATTGATTTCTAGATAGAATGTAATCCACCGAACTTATTCCCTAAATCAGTGTCACGGGTTTACCTTAACAGAGAGGAACCATAAGATCACAGCGTCTGATTTCTCCTACTTCTGCGCAGAAAAGAAGCACTTCACCTTCATATTAAATGGTGATATTTTTAGCAGTGCAGGGATTAATCTGCTCAGTTGAGAGCTCCTGGAAGCTTTACTTCATTAAGGCTCTCAGCTGTGCACTGTTAGCCATTCCCATCTCCTATATACTCTGGGTCCTGGCTAGCACTCATTGTCAGAGCTAGCTTATGCTTCATGAGTGGAGGTTGTTGCAGGTTGTTATTGGAGAAGGCGTTTGGTGGATTTATCTGTGTCTTTTGCTAGGTTTTGAGTGTGTGATAATTCCCTTTCTTCTCCTACTTTGGCTTAACCTGATCCTCCACTCCCCGCTGCATTTCTGTTGCATGTGTGAGTATATTTGTATAATTAGTATTTTCCGTTACCCCTGTTCGTATTACCTTGTTAGTCTGGTTGGTGTATTACGGTACACTACTACTCCCCTCTTACCTGGGTGGGGGAAGGGTACAAACTGAGGACGGATTCAGGAGGTAGGGCAAGGTACGTGGCCCTGGCATTTTCACCATCAACGGTAATCTGGGAAGCTAAGGCGCCCCTAGCATTAGTGACAGGGAAGGAGCCCCTGTCCCAGCACCACTAGAAATAAGCTGATATATGACACCATGCAAGACCAGAATCAGCACAGTTGAAGTACTACAAGTTTGGCAATACAAAAAGTATGAATCTGTGCCACTTTAAGAAAGCTGCAACCTTTTCAAGCAGCAGATAGATATTTGTTCCAGGAATTAAACCCCCACTGATCTAAACACAACATTTTTGGAATTTTTTTTTTGATCGGTCCAAGTTCAAAAACACCTGAAAAAAATGTTCAAAAAACATTTGAAAGACTCTTCCTATTCAATTCTGTTGTAAAACCAATTTGATTTTCAACTTTTCCGTCTTTTGATTGTTTTTCTTTTCTGCTTCGGGTCTTGAAAAACGCTTGGAAGGAAAATATAAAGCGTATTTCACTTCAGACTAGGCATTGTCCAATTAAATGAATGCAAAATCATTTCTGAGAAAAAAAACTCATTAAAAAACTTCAAGAACTCTTCAAAACCATTTTAGGACTTGAAAATCTTCTCCAAAAACTCTCTACAGAAGGAATATTTCCTGAAGGGGGTTCCCCTAGAAAACTTTGTTTTTGACTGTTTAAAAAAAAACTGTGTGTACATACCCTTAGGCTGCGTCCACACGTTGCGGATTTATTGCGTCGTGGGACACTCATTTTAAAGAGGGACTGCATCGGACATGGAGTATACTGTTGTTTCATTTTAAAAAAAATTGCAGGTGATCGATGGCTTCAAATGGATTTAGGCGTACAATAAAGATTATGAAAAACCGTGTCGTGTTTTATTTAATTAAAATACTTTATTCCTATATGTGTTTGTGTTTTTAACCCTTTCAAACTATAAGATTAATAATAGATAGGAGTTTTATTGATGCCGCTCCATTATTAATCGGGCTTAATGTCACCTTACAATAGCAAGGTGACGTTAACCCCTTATTACCCCATATGCCACCGCTACACGGCAGTGAGAAGAGAGAAGCTAAGTGCTGGAATTGGCGCATCGTACAAATGCGCCAATTCTGGGGCGGCTGGGTGCTAGTATTTTTAGCCAGGGGGGCGCCAATATCCATGGCCCCTTCCTAGGCTATGAATATCAGCCGGCAGCTGTCTGCGTAGCCTTTCTGGCTATAAATTATAGGGGACCCCTCATCATTTTTTGGGGGTCCCCCTATTTTAATAGCCAGTAAAGGCTAGCTGCGGGCTGATATTCATAGCATGGGAAGCTCCATGGGTATTAACCCCTTCCCAGGCTAGAAATATTCGCCTCGGTCGTCGACTTTCCCCCTCTGGCGCAGAAAATTGCATTGGAGCCCACGTCATTTTTTTCCCATTTTTTTAAATTAAAGATATTGCGTGATGATTTTGTTTGTGTGTCTTTAACTAATGGAGTATGGGTTGGACAAATGTAAAAGAGGAGGTTGGACATGAAATGACATCACAAATCTTTTTTTTTATTAAATAATAGATCTTAATTTAGCTTACAAAAAAGCACACAAATCCGCATCAAAAACGCATCAAATCCGCATCTGCGTTCTCTGCCAAGAGGTGCGGATTCTGTGCAGAAAATTCCGCAGGCTAATCTGCAACGTGTGCACATCCCTTAAAGATAGTCCTGAAAAAGTTTTTCTCTGAAAAATTATTTTAGAATCCACAGTATTTCAAAAACACTTCTATGTAACTGAATGACATGTTTTGATCAGGTCAAATTAATTTTCAGATCAATGGGAAATGCTTTCTAGAATAATACCAGAGACAATTTCACCCCCTAATTGCCTCTTCTCCTCATATTGTGTTTTTTTTAGCAATGGTCGCTGTCTGCACTGTTTAAAGGAAGACAATCAATAGAGACAATAAATATGGCAATAATTGTGAGAGAAAACAAATTAAATCATTCAAAAATATACACAGATCGATACAAGGACAATGCAACAATTACTAATAAATGCCTCCTTTTTTAGCCTGGTTAAAATTCTTCGATTTATTTCCAAATATTTCACTACAAGACAAATTACGCTTCTTGACTTAACTACTTTGTTTCATTGATGGAAACCTTTCAGGTCATGAAACGTCCTTCGTGATTGCAACATTGCTTTGGTGTCTGAAAATAATTTGTATTTCTATTCCAACGTTTTCGAAACTTTATAGAGCTGTGTGACACTCCCGATCTATCAATATATAAAAAGAATTAATCCAATCGGTAAATTGCGTAGCAAGAAAACACCAGAATTACTTTTTTTGGTCGCTGCAACATTGCAATAAAATGCAAAAACAGGCGATTAAAAGATTGTATGCACACCAAAATAGAATCAATATAAACGTCAGATTGTCGCGCAAAAATATGCCCTCACCCACCCCGAGATCACGAAAATTGGAGACGCTACAGGTCTCGGTAAATGACATTTTTTTTCTTACAAAGTTTGGAATTTTTTTTCGCCACTTAAATAAAAAAGAACCTATACATTTTTGGTGTCTGTGAACTCGTAATGATCTTGAGAATCATAACGGCAGGTCAGTTTTATCATTTAGTGAACATGGTAAAAACAAATCCAAAAAAAAATTGTGGATTTGCACTTTTTTTGCAATTTCACCGCATTTGGAATTTGTTTCCTGTTTTCCAGTACATGATATGGTAAAATTTATAGTACCATTCAAAAGTGCAAATCGTCCCACAAAAAACAAGCCCTCACATGGCCATATTGACGGAAAAATAAAAAAGTGATGGCCGTGGGAAGAAGGGTGAGCAAAAAATGGAAACGCAAACCAGAAATACCCCTGGTCCTTAAGGGGTTAAGATTATGCTAAGTGACAACTTTAGTTACATAACATTCTTTGTTAGCCAAAGTCACTACAAGATGACTGTGTATGAAGCCAAATGTTCTCAAATAGCAACGTTACATGATCGTCCTACTGGAAATACCGAATCAAACAGATTTCACTAATTGATTTCATTATTACATCATGAAAAGCAAAATAAAACAAGAAAATACAGCAAGTAAATACAAATGTGCTACAAAATTGACACAGGCCTAAAAATTGGATGAGTTGTACTCATAAATACTGCCACCCTTCACAGACTGTAGATATAGCACTGCAAATTTTTATTTTATGCATAAAACCTAAATTGTAAGATATGAAAGTTAATAGACAAAAATAAATATGCCGTCCTTTGACATTTTAAGCTTAAGCCTTTCTGTGTTAACCTTTAAAGACAATTTTCTCAGCATGTGTTAGATATTTCTGGCAAGCATTTTAACAGTGATTATCAACCAGTGTTCCTGTCAGGACTAATTTTTTTTTTAAGAAAGGTTAAGAAATGTGAAGAATCCAAACCAAATTTTAATGCAAATGTTAAAGTTATCTGATTTATATTCATATGTCAGGATATATTTTAAAATAACATTTAAGTTGCCTACGATTTTCAGTGATAGCAAATTGTCAGACATTTCCAGCTTAAATTGGCATATCCACATCACAAAATATAAATGAAGCAAGGTGTAGCAATGTAGGGAACAACAAAGTCTCAGTAATGCAATAAGTTTAGGGGCTGTAATTACAATAGTGAAAAAACTGGAAGCAAACACCTTCTAGACCGTGCGCTTGCAGTATTGTATTGGTAACAGGACTTGCACATCGCCTACACCAACATTTATTGCCCCAAATGGGGACTATTTTACACTGTGACACCAGGATAGCCCTGGATCACCGTCAAAATGCCCACATTTTACCAGGGTTTCATCACTTTTATCAATGCTTATATGAGCAGTGCATATGCGAGAATATGTAGTAAATAACTGTGAATTCAGAAACCAGAAGCGGTTAAAAGAAGTATAATGCTTATTATTGGGCGGCTTCCAAGTTACTCTACAGTACAAAGCCAAAGATGCCGTCGCAAGAATGGCAAAACCACCAGTGGAGTCCACCTCCAATGAGGGGACTCTAGACCCTCAGGACCAGGTTTATCTGGAGGAGATGCACGAAAGGACCAAACAAATTTGGTCACATGAACATCAGACTCGGTAACTATATTCTCTTCCTCAGGACCGTAACCCTTCCAGTTCATCAAATACTGAAGTGACCGGCGTACAAAACATAAATCAATAATTATGGCTATCTGAAACTCCAGATTCCCATTAATAATGAAAGGAGAAGGGGACAGTAGAGCCGGTTCTCAGGATGCAGTATATTTTTTGAGAAGTAAAAGGTGAAACATTCTGGAATTTGAAAGTAGATGGTAAGGCAAGGTGAAATGACACTGGGTTGATTACAGTGACTATCTTACAGGGGGCAATGAATCTGGGTCCCAGTTTCCAAGAAGGAAGTTTCTATTCAATGTTCTTAGTAGATAACCACACCAAATCATCAACACACAGGCCCAGACTAGAGCAACCAAGCATTTCCGATTAGCCATACTCTTATATTTTGAACCCAACATCCTCAGATTATTAAGAACCCCCCGCCAAACAGAGGTAATAAACGAGGAAAACCGCTCCTCCCCAGGAACTCTTGAAGAATGATTTTCTTTAAAGGTGTAGAATTGAGGATGAAAACCATATGCCCTGAAGAATGAAGACTTATCTGTAGACTCATTAAGACAGTTATTCACTGCGAACTCAGCTAAAGGTAAATAAGAAACTCAATTCTCCTGATTTTCAGAAACAAAACACCTCCAAATAATTCTCAAGAGTCTGACTAACCCGTTCAGTCTGCCCATTAGACTGGGGATGAAAGGCGGGCAAAAATAAGAGATTAATCCCTAGACAAGCACAAAATCCCTTCCAAAACTTTGATATAAATTGGTTCCTACAATCAGAAACAATATCAAAAGTGAACCCATGAAATTTCACATTCTAATTAATGAAAAGTGCCAAAGTTTTAGCATTCGGAAGTGCAGGAAACGCAATTTTTCTAAATCAATCAACAACCACTAATATTACAATTTTACCTGTGGACACGGGTAAATCAGTGATAAAATCCACTGACAGGTGAGTCCATGGTCTACATGGAATGGCCAAGGTTGCAGAACCCGGATGAACTAGTATGAGAGGTCTTCAAACGTGCACAAGTATTGCAAGAAGAGACATAATTCCTAAAAACTGGCGCAACCTTGGCCACCAAAAACAATGAGAGTAGATCAGTGGTAGGTTTACTACCAGGATGTCCAGCTAGAACTGAATCATGATACTCACTTAATATTCTAAGTTAGAGGTTCAAAGGAACAAATAGTTTACTTGGAGGACACACAGCAGGGGCATCCCCCTGGGCTTCTACGACCTCTTTCTCCAGGTCTGAACATATTGCAGAAATTACGACTGCTTTCTGCAAAACGGGAACAGGCTCACCACCACTACCGCCTCCAAGAAAGCAACAGTACAATGCATCAGCTTTGACATTTTTAACCCCTAGACGATAAGTCACAAAAAAGTTAAACCTGGTGAAAAACAAAGACCACCTTGCCGGTCTAGGAGTAAGTCGTTTAGCAGATTCCAAACACAGTAATTTTTTATAATTTGTGATAACCATGGCTGGATGTACTGCCCCTTTCAAAAAATGACACCATTCCTCGAAAGCCAACTTTATTGTGAAGAGTTCCATACTGCCGATATAATAATAATTTTATATCTATAGCGCCAACATATTCTGCAACAGTAAAGATGTATATCTTTGTACCGTGTTAGCCAGTAGATAGAAAAATATTTAGAGTTGAGAGTCCTCAGTGGTTGATACCTTTTAATGGCTAACTGAAAAGATGGTAACAAATTGCAAGCTTTCGAGACTACTCAGGTCTCTTCATCAGGCATAGACTAATACAACATCTGAAGAATCACATATTTATACACAAAATAGCACAGAAAAAATGCAATAGGTAGGACACGTCACTTGTCCTACCTATTGCATTTTTTCTGTGCTATTTTGTGTATAAATATGTGATTCTTCAGATGTTGTATTAGTCTATGCCTGATGAAGAGACCTGAGTAGTCTCGAAAGCTTGCAATTTGTTACCATCTTTTCAGTTAGCCATTAAAAGGTATCAACCACTGAGGACTCTCAACTCTAAATATTTTTCTAACATATTCTGCAGTACTTTACATTTTGGAGGGGATTTGTTCAGACAATAAAAGACATTAACGAATAACAATAATCACATAAATCAACAGATACCAAGAGGAACGAGGGTCCTGCTCACAAGCTTACAATCTATGAGGAAATAAGTGAGACACGTAAGGTGGATGGTAACAATTGCTTGTATTGTATGGTCCAGCTACCAATATAATAAATAGGGTGTTCACATAATGCTGCATAAACCGGTGATCAACCAGTATGTGTACGGACACAGAGGACTATTAAGTGCATGTAGGGTATGTGAACAGATGATACGAGAGTCCTGGTTTTGAAGAAAATTTTGTATGGGCAAAACTGGGATAGTTAAATAATTATGCTGAGGCGATAGTGTATTCTAAAGAAATGCATTTTTAGGCTACGCTTAAAACTGTGGGCATTGGGGATTATTCAAAGTGTCCTGGGTAATGTATTCCAAAGAATTGGTGCAACTCACGAAACGTCTTGAAGACTGGAGTGGTAGGTTCGAATTATTAACAATGTTCATCTTGGGTCAGTAGCAGAACGGAGGGCACATGTAGAGTGGTAGACTGAGATGAGGAAGGAGATGTAGGGTGGTGAAGCATGGAATTCTTTGTGGGTGAGAGTGATGAGTTTATATTGAATTCTATATCAGATGGGCAACCAGTATAACGACTGGCACAGGGTAGAGGCATCGGTGTAGCAGTTGGTGAGGAATATGATCCTGACTGCTGCATTCAGGACAGATTGGAGAGGGGAAAGTTTAGTAAGAGGGAGACTTATTAGTAAAGAGTTGCAATAGTCCAGTCGAGAATGAATAAGAGCAACAGTAAGAGTTTCTGCAGAGTCAAAGGTAAGAAAAGGTCAAATTCTAGAAATGTTTTTGAGGTGTAGATGACATGAGTGAGCAAGTGATCGAATGTGAGGCGTGAAGGAAAGATCTGAATGAAGTATGACCCCAAGACAGCGGGCATGTTACTAGGGAGTAATGGTAGAACCACACATGGAAATGGCAATATCGGGCATAGGTAGGTTAGTGAAGGGAGGAAACAGAAGGAGTTAGGCGGAAAGATAATCATTGGTGTTTTGTAATAATGCTGGTGTGATGTCAGGAGTAGAGGTGTATAATTGGGTACCATTGGTATAGAGATGGTACTGAAAACCAAATCTACTGATTATACTAGTCAACAGAAAAATTGGTTCAGACATGAAAACAGTTCAACTTAACTAATTTTGGGGTGCTGAAAGCAAAAATTATGCTTAAATTTTGAAATTGTCTCTAGTTTTTATACAGGGGTTCACTGATATTTCTCATAGCCTTTGATACAATGCTAGGCAAGGAATACATCATCAGCCTTGCGTCATCAGTTTTGCACCATCTAACTGACTAATGGATTGCTTCATCAATATTGCATCATCTCCAAATGACTAATGAATTGAGTCAACAGTATTTCATCATCTCTAAATGACCAATGATAGATGCCAAAGAAAGAAAGATGAGGCAATCCTAATTAAACTTGCATCACACAACTCTATAAAAGGTGCATGTTCTCCTTCTATCAGTCACACAGCAATTTCAGCGGTCAACTGATATCATCGTTCAGCTATTCAGTGATGCCTCGGACTTGCATTAATAAAGCAGATAATTTCTGCTATATCTGTGGAGAGGTGACTTTTGATTTACAAAAGCGAAACATGACTCATATGGTTAAGAAAGCCTACAACCTGCATTTTGGCTGCAAAATAGGAGATCAGGACAAGAGTTGGGCTCTACATACATGCTGTAATCGATGTTCATCACACCTCACACAGTGGTTGAATAGGTAAAGATAAATCAATGCCTTTTGCAGTGCCAATGGTATGGAGAGAGCCAACTGACCATGCTACCAATTGTTACTTCTGCATGGTGCCTCCAATTGGGAAAGGAATTTCTAAGAAAAAGAAGTGGACTATACATCCAGCACTTGTCGAACCACAGAAAATTGTTACCTCTATTGCATATCAAATTGGGTCTCATGAAAGAACTTCGTAAAGGCAATGGACAAAAATGCAGAAGCATTCAAGTATTTCATTTGTAAATTTACAAGGTTTATTGAAGCAAAGATAAAGGAAGGAGTCTTCAATGGTCAATAGATTTGTGTGCTTCTGCAAGATGAGGAGTTTCACCGTTTACTGCGTGGCAAGGAAAAGGCTGCATGGGTAGCATTCCAGGTAGTGGTAACAAATTTCCTTGGAAACACCAAGTCAGATAACTATAAAGAGCTGGTGGAAAATCTTCTTCAGGCGTATCATAATCTTGGCTACAACATGTCATTAAAGATTCATCTCTTGCATTTGCATCTAGACTTCTTTGCACCAAACTGCGGAGCAGTAAGTGACGAGCACGGTGAGCGATTTCACCCGGAAATTGCGATTATGGAAAGAAAAGATATCAGGGTAATTGGAACCCTTCAATGCTTGCAGATTACTGTTGGACAATCACCAGAGATAATCCAATGCTTGAATACAAGAGACAAGTAAAAAGAAGCTAAGTATCCAGTGACTAAGGACATAATTTGTACTGTGCAATAGCGTATATTAATAGTTAAAATTAAAATTGTTCAAAGTGCTTAGACATGTAAATTAATTAATTATATAGTAGATTTAAATACACTTGAGTTTCCTCTGAATACATCTAATAAATTTGTTTGACAATACATATGCAGTTTCATATTTGTAGAAGTAATAACTACATGTCATAATTATTTATTAATTTACATAACAGTAAAACGCAAACTCTTCGATTTCATGGAAACTAGAGCCAAATAACAGTTTTCCTTGTCATATTTGAATTCAGCACATCAAAATCATTAAGAAATGGCTAATTTGATTTCTGAACCAGACAACTTTTGAAATGTTGTTGCCTAGTGTTATTTGTCCAATAGGGGCAGCATACAAGAAAAAGAGAAGGGAGCCTAGGACTGATCCTTGAGGAACCCTGACAGTAAGGGAAAAGGAGAGTAAGAGTAGCCAGTAAAAGATACATTGAAGGAGCGATCAGAGAGATAGGAGGAGAACCAGGAGAGAACGGTGTCCTTGAGGCAGATAGAGCATAGCATAGTGAGGAGTAGCTGGTGATGTAAAGTGTCAAAGGCTGCAGAGAGATCCAGGAGAATCAGCATGTAGCAGTGATTATTAGATTTAATTGTTATTAGATCATTAAAGACTTTATTGAGGGCAGTTTTAATAGGGAGTAAAGAGCGGAACTCGGATTATAGAGGGTCAAGAAGAGAGTTATCTGAGAAATATCGGATTATACGGGAGTGGACCAAGTGTTCCAGCTGCTCAGAGATGAAGGGACAATTAGAGACAGATCTATAGTTAGTAACGCAGTTTTGGTGGGGGGATGTTTTTTTTAAGTAATGGATGTATGCTGGCATATTTAAATTAGGAGGGAAGGTTACCAGATGAGAGAAAGAGAGGTTGACTATTTTAGTTAGGTGAGTGGTGACAGCCGGGGAAATGGACTGGAGGAGATGTGAGGGAATAGGGTCAATGGTGCAAGAAGTAGGGCAAGAAAAGGCAAGGAACCTGATCACTTCTTCTTCTTCTGTGATTGGTTCAAACACAGATAGTGAGCTAGATGCAGTGGGAGAGAGAGGGCAGTGCATGGTATGAAAGGTTTGGGAGAAAATTTCCTGTCAAATGTGATCAATTTTTTCTTTGAATAATTGGCCAGATCGTCAGCGCTGAGGTCGGTGGTCATGGCCTGTACTTTTGGATTAAGGAGGGAATGAAAAGAGTCAAAGAGACATTTGGACTGTTGGATAGTGAGGTAATGAGGGTGTTGAAATAGGTTTGCTTGGAGAGGTGAAGGGGCGGAGTTGTATGTTTTAAGCCGATATACTAATTTCTCTCAGCGGGTAACACATTTTTTGAGAAAAAGGTGCACAGATGCCATTTACTTGGGAACGAACCCTGTGACATTACAGCCCCTACTCCTACCTCTGATGAATCTACTTCCACAATGAACGGTTGGTAAATATGAGGCTGTATGAGAACCGGAGTAGAAGCAAAACTTTTTTTTAAAGAAGTAAACGCTTCACGAGCCGGCTTAGACCATCTAGAAAAGTCTGTCCCTTTCCTCATCAAATCCATTAGTGGTTTAGCCACTACCAAATTCTTGATTGGTGATACGTGAATCCGAATTGTTCAGTTCGGGGTTCGCTCCGCTGGAATCCAAACACGGACTTCTTACGGAAGTCTGTTTTAGTGTTCGGCACTCAGATGCTTTAATAAAGTTTGTTAAAATGCTGCAGAGGTTTATTAAGCACAAGTCCCCCCAGTAGATAAGAGTATCTTCTTTGGTCTTTCTTGGAGACAACGATCCACAAGGATAGCTAAGGACATGGCGGCCTCCAAGGAAGCAGGGGTCTTGTACAGGACAAAGGAGTCCTTTACTCTCCCACAAAGACACTGGCAAAAATTACTCCAGAGGCAGGGGTCATATCACCTGGTGTACATGGATCATCTGCAGAACTCAGCGCAGAACTCCTCTGCTGGCCAGTCTCTCTGCTGAAGCTAGTAAAATAAATAAAAGTAAAAGAAAACTGACTGGCACATCCAAACCAGTGTGAATTAGGTGCAAACCAGGAGCAGCTACCTCCATAGACAATATACAAAAAAAGGTTGCACTCTATCGTGCCAAAGCAAGTCAATGTGAAATATGAAACATGAATAGCAATATGGCTTTTGAATATTAGAAAAAAATGAATGAGACGCTTTGCACAAAATTTGGCCAAATAATGCCTGCCCATACACCAATGTCAAGGTGGTCTCAGAACGTATGGGTCCCTGCCTATGTGAACATACCTCTATTAGGCTGATATCTGAATTCCTGGGTGAATGTGGACACCTCTGTCAGTAAAGCTTGCCTTTTCTGGGTGAGCAGGAACCTGCTATAATTAAAATCACCACATGGTGATGGGCGGAGTGCTCGGTCAGTAAGCTAACATAGAAGTAAAAGAAAACTGACTGGCACATCCAAACCAGTGTGAATTAGGTGCAAACCAGGAGCAGCTACCTCCATAGACAATATACAAAAAAAGGTTGCACTCTATCGTGCCAAAGCAAGTCAATGTGAAATATGAAACATGAATAGCAATATGGCTTTTGAATATTAGAAAAAAATGAATGAGACGCTTTGCACAAAATTTGGCCAAATAATGCCTGCCCATACACCAACGTCAAGGTGGTCTCAGAACGTATGGGTCCCTGCCTATGTGAACATACCTCTATTAGGCTGATATCTGAATTCCTGGGTGAATGTGGACACCTCTGTCAGTAAAGCTTGCCTTTTCTGGGTGAGCAGGAACCTGCTATAATTAAAATCACCACATGGTGATGGGCGGAGTGCTCGGTCAGTAAGCTAACATAGAAGTAAAAGAAAACTGACTGGCACATCCAAACCAGTGTGAATTAGGTGCAAACCAGGAGCAGCTACCTCCAAGACATGCTAAGCGTCTCATTCATTTTTTTCTAATATTCAAAAGCCATATTGCTATTCATGTTTCATATTTCACATTGACTTGCTTTGGCACGATAGAGTGCAACCTTTTTTTGTATATTGTCTATGGAGGTAGCTGCTCCTGGTTTGCACCTAATTCACACTGGTTTGGATGTGCCAGTCAGTTTTCTTTTACTTCTATGTTAGCTTACTGACCGAGCACTCCGCCCATCACCATGTGGTGATTTTAATTATAGCAGGTTCCTGCTCACCCAGAAAAGGCAAGCTTTACTGACAGAGGTGTCCACATTCACCCAGGAATTCAGATATCAGCCTAATAGAGGTATGTTCACATAGGCAGGGACCCATACGTTCTGAGACCACCTTGACGTTGGTGTATGGGCAGGCATTATTTGGCCAAATTTTGTGCAAAGCGTCTCATTCATTTTTTTCTAATATTCAAAAGCCATATTGCTATTCATGTTTCATATTTCACATTGACTTGCTTTGGCACGATAGAGTGCAACCTTTTTTGTATATTGTCTATGGAGGTAGCTGCTCCTGGTTTGCACCTAATTCACACTGGTTTGGATGTGCCAGTCAGTTTTCTTTTACTTCTATGTTAGCTTACTGACCGAGCACTCCGCCCATCACCATGTGGTGATTTTAATTATAGCAGGTTCCTGCTCACCCAGAAAAGGCAAGCTTTACTGACAGAGGTGTCCACATTCACCCAGGAATTCAGATATCAGACTAATAGAGGTATGTTCACATAGGCAGGGACCCATACGTTCTGAGACCACCTTGACGTTGGTTTATGGGCAGGCATTATTTGGCCAAATTTTGTGCAAAGCGTCTCATTCATTTTTTTCTAATATTCAAAAGCCATATTGCTATTCATGTTTCATATTTCACATTGACTTGCTTTGGCACGATAGAGTGCAACCTTTTTTTGTATATTGTCTATGGAGGTAGCTGCTCCTGGTTTGCACCTAATTCACACTGGTTTAGATGTGCCAGTCAGTTTTCTTTTACTTCTATGTTAGCTTACTGACCGAGCACTCCGCCCATCACCATGTGGTGATTTTAATTATAGCAGGTTCCTGCTCACCCAGAAAAGGCAAGCTTTACTGACAGAGGTGTCCACATTCACCCAGGAATTCAGATATCAGCCTAATAGAGGTATGTTCACATAGGCAGGGACCCATACGTTCTGAGACCACCTTGACGTTGGTGTATGGGCAGGCATTATTTGGCCAAATTTTGTGCAAAGCGTCTCATTCATTTTTTTCTAATATTCAAAAGCCATATTGCTATTCATGTTTCATATTTCACATTGACTTGCTTTGGCACGATAGAGTGCAACCTTTTTTTGTATATTGTCTCTGCTGAAGCTGACGTACTTTGGATTCAACCAGGAAGACACAGTTGGGACCATCATAAATAAGCCACAGAGCACTAAAAAGTTCATCAACGTCCAGAGAGACTGAAAACCAGATAGGAGGAAAAATGCACAGGCTTGTGGGTCCCACTGAAGAAGGGAGATAACTATCCCCATCAGCTGCACCTCGGTACCCAAAGAGTGCAGTCGAAGTCTAAAGTACATTTTGCAGGCCTCCATAAAAACATAAACTTATCCCGATCTCCAGAGAACCTATCCAGCAAAGCCACTAGGAATATGTGGGAATTTCCCAGGAGCAGCGGCTGCTAAATCCTGGGGGTGTTTTGGGCACTGTAATATCACAGAATGCATGTTTGCCACCTCCCATGATACATTGTGCAGCTGCTTTGCCAGAGTAGCAACAGGGTCTATTATAGACCAGAGTAAGGTGAAGCCAGAGGTTACGTCACGCTTCACCAAGGAACCAGATGGCGGATGACGAGATGGATGGGAAGGGAAGCACTGTAACTAGTGAAAGATTCACCTGAATCTTGTCTTGTGCAACCCTGAGCTCCCTAAGGGTGAGTTTCCACGATCAGTAAACGCTGCGTGTTTGGCGCTGTGCGCTGGCGCAGCGCCAAACACGCAGCGTCCAGATGTTACAGCATAGTGGAGGGGATTTCAAGAAATCCCGTCTCCACTATGCGTAACAATACGCAGGTGGCAGACCTGCGTAAACGGACATGCGGCGCGTCTTTTTAGACCGCAGCATGTCCTCGCGTGTTGCGGCAACGGTGCGTCGCCGCAACAGAATTTAACACAGGGCTATGTAGCCCTGCGTTCTTTCCGGAGGTGTTCCGGAGGTGTCCTAAACACCTCCGGAAAGAGCGCGTGTCAGAAAGGGGGCGGGGCTTAGACGGAGCGGAATTTCCGCTCCGTCCAAAGCGCTGTGGTTCCGGACCGTGGAACCACAGCGTGGCGTCCCTTGACAGGTTTTTTCACCCCATGCAATGATCACGTTCCTATCCCTGTATTGCCCTAATTACAGCCCTGGCTAGTGTGTGGGGAAGCAGGAACGCTATTCTTGCTCTATAATACAGACACAAAGGGAAACAGACAACAGCAATCACTCTCTGCTCATTCAGACAAAGGAATGGTATTTACAGGGAAGGAACGGAGAGGCAGGCAAACCAAAATGAAGATAAGGAAAAGGAAAACACCAGTCTTCCAAACAGCAATCTCCAGAGATAAATCCTAAACAACTTCTCTTTCCATGGCTTACAGCTACAAACAAATTCCAAGGTATAGCAAGCTATCACTGGCAAGTACCCAAGCTAAAGGGCCCGTCTCACATAGCGATATCGCTAGCAGGATCGGTGCTGAGTCACTAGTTTTGTGACGCAGCAGCGAGCTCACCAGCGATATCGCCGTGTGTGACATTCAGCGACGATCAGCCCCCCTGCCGGGTATCGCTGATCGTCGCTGAAATGTCTGGACATTTTTTTGATCGCTGGTCTCCCGCTGACAGGCACGCATCGCTGCGTGTGACAGGCGGGAGACCAGCGATCCGCTGGTAACCAAGGTACACAGCGGGTTTCCAGGCGCGGGCTGTGCCTAGAAACCCGCTGTGTACCTTGGATACCAGCGCCCTGCTGCAGGGAGCTGGTAACCAAGGTACACAGCGGGTTTCCAGGCACCGCGCAGCACCTGGAAACCCGCTGTGTACCTTGGTTACCAGCTCCCTGCATCAGGGCGCTGGTATCCAATGTACACTGCGGGTAACTAGCGATGTTTACCCGCAGTGTCCTTGTGCTGATCGCTGCCCTGAGCTGCCTGTTTGGCAGCTCAGCAGCGATAATATAGCGATACACCAGCGATCCTGATCGTTGTCGGGATCGCTGGTATATCGCTATGTGAGACCCAGGCTTTAAGCTAAGAGGTGAGTACTTATACTAGAGGAGATTGAAGAAAATCAAAACAGCTGAGATAACTCAGGACAGAAGGCTTTAGGAGACAAGCAGGAGAGTTTAACCCTTGCATTGCATTGCTAACTGGAAAGCAAAGCAGATTCAATCAGTGCAGGAGTACATGTAGCCAAAAGCTGCATTCTTTAGACCCATGAAATAGAGGAAACCACTCTTTGTCGCAGTATCCTCGTGACGCTAGTAATAGGCCTGTAATTAAACGGTTACTGCTTCAAGGCAATGTCAATTTTAGGACTGTTTACCAATTAAAGGGAATATGTCACCAAGTTTTTGTTACCTTATCTAAGAGTAGCATAATGTAGGGATAGAACACTGGTTCCAGTGATGTGTCACATAGTTTACTGGGTGCAGCAGTTGTGACACATTTAGAGCTTTGAGATGTATAGCAGAGCTCAGAAGGCTAACCTGGCCCCACCACAGCTTTATGTGCACATTAAATATTAACTGTGAGCTACTTATAAGAGGAGGGGGCTTGGTTGGACCAGGAAGCGTGCAGTCAGCTAGTCCAGTAGAGATAATCTTTTGCTTATAAAATACTCATTTTATTGAAACAACAGCACACAGCCTAAGAAGTGACACATAGCCGAAATCGCTGTCTATGCCCTTACTTCATGATGCCCTCAGATTACATATCACAAATCTGCTGACAGATTCCCTTTAGGGCCCGTGCAGATGACTGTATTATTGAGTGTAGGCCGAGTGTAGGCCGATTTTCATGGATTGACAGAATGGAGAAGATGAAGAAATTTTTTTTTCTATCTTCTCCTTATCCTAGAGAATCAGATCACACTATGCTGACATTCTGATCAAACTCTGATCAGAGTTTGATCAATGTGATTAGTATAATCGGCCCGTTTTTCTCGGATGAGAGAATGTACGCTCGTGTGACCGTAGCCTTAAGAATATATACAACTTTCACTTTTTCAAACAATCGTAATGGCAATTGTCTAATACAGATGTACGAAATGTTCATTTGAGCTTTTCTATACAAATGTATTGGAAGAATGATCAAATTTGTGTCCAGGATAACTATAGTGTAAATGTGATGATACAATGAAACCTTTTTGCTAGAAATCATATGATTCCTAATAAATGTCTAAAACAATATAACATCACAGGTATCTGTCATTACCGAGCTAGGGAAAATATGAATCCATACTTTCTCTCTGCTGATTGTATGGCAGTCCGTAGTTTGGAGCTTATTAGCCAAATACAGGTTACCTAATTAATATAGCTGCTAGCTTAATAGTGTTGCATAGTCCTTTACGGAAACTGCAAAAAAGAAGCGTATTGTCAGGAGTTTCCTGCTATTTTATGAAATATTTAATTTTATTGTTGCAAGACTTTTTTTTGTGTCTGTGCTATAAAAAGTGTCCTCTATTTATATCAGTCTCTCAATAGTCATCTACAAATAGTACACTGCACACTCATATATGTATGTTTTGGCACTGAAGTTGGAGATTTATCAATTTATATTATTTTCTTGATGGGAATTTTGGAAAGGCAAATGGGCTTTGGTAGTTATATCTATTTATGGCTAGGCACAGGAATAATTAACCCCTATAAATGCATAGCTCAGTTCTTTCAAAGAGAATTGTTTCTAATTGCATCATGGTCTGCTTCAGTGCAGAGATCCTGTTAGGAGAGTTGAAGAAGTGGGAAGAGGAAAAATAAAACATAAAGCTCATTAGAAAGCGTACTGCTGAATCCATGCAGTGGAACTGACTCAAGATCCAAAGGGGTTTTCTGCCATCCTCCTAGCACGATGTGATCTTATCTGCAACAGGAACCTTAGAAGGTCACATCCCGTAGGCAGCGATGATGAACTTTAAGCTCATTATAAGGAATTTGATTTTGAATAATTAGCTCTAAACCTGGAAATACAGTTCTCAAAATAAATATTCAGCAGGAAGATGAAGCTATGAATATGTTTTGTTTCAGTATATTCCATTTTAACAAAAACCTAATATTAACGAGAAACATTCATTGTGTTGTTAAAGGGAATCTGTCACCAGGTTTTTGCCACCAAATCAAAGCAGATTATTTAGTGACAGAATAGTTTTGATACAAACACTATTTTATCAGCAGGAGATTATCACTAGAGGACTAATAAATGTGCCACCAGATAGTCCTCCATAACCATTGGCTATGTATAACCCCCCCCAGCACTGATTGGCAGGTTTCTGTGTACACTCAGAGAACTGCTAGATCTGCAGCAGATAAAAGTTATTTTATCAAAACTCAGTAAGTAAGTGACACATAGCTGGAATCAGGGTCTCTGTCCCTACATCAAGCTGCTTTCAGATGGAGTAGTAAAAGCCTGGTAACAGATTTCTTTACATATATTCATATAAAAAAGGGTATAGCTATAGATGGTATGGGGATCTAGTCATATTTGGACCTTGGTATGTGGTAGGTACTGGAAAAACCCAGCAGAATTATAAAGGGGGCAATGTAGGGGTATGATGGTGCTTTATGAAAACTGCACAATATATATGAAAGGCCAGTTATTTGTTGTATTATATGCAGGTGACAAAAGGCCTTCCTAATTTAGTGAATTAGCACAGTTTCTATGGGTTAGAATATACTCAGTGAATAATGGCTGACATGGAGACAAGCCCTGGCAGGATGGGGTTCACAATTGGTTGGGTGAAGAATGCCCAGCTTCGGGCAGAGTGGGAGGGTATATAGACAAGCAGCTGGCAGAATCCTCCAACCCAGGAGGTGCAGCTGGTATAAAAGGGCATGTAATGTATGTAGTACAGTTCATATAGCGTCTTGTGCTTGGGTGCGATGAAAACACATGAGACACAGGTTTGATATAGAAAGTCTTGTATCACCTCATACAAGTTGGCAAAAATAGTCACACAGTTTGCAGACACAGAAGCAGGAGACACAGCAGGCCAGAGTAATCTAAGCTCAGCAATCACTCTCCACAACAGGTTCAGGATCTTCTTCTCTGTTACCGTAAGTCCATGCAAACGTGGGTCTCTCAAAGAGCAGGGTTCAGAGTCCACAAGTGCTTCAGAGTTCCTCAGTAGCAATAGCTGGAGTACAAGGTCCAAGGCTTTAGGAGTCAGGTCACAGGTTCACTGCAGGCTAGATTCTGAAGCACTGATTGCTCAGCTGTGGCTGCTTAAGAAGCAAAAGGAGAGAATCAGGGCGGGAACATGCAAGCTGGAAACTCCATTTTGACTGAGGGCAAGATAGCTGCAGCAAGACAGAAAGTAAAATGGCTGACGAACACACTGAGTTTCAGGAACATGTACACAGAACCTTACATTACTCCCCCCTTAGGGACAACCTCCGGATGACCTCAGGCCAGGCTTGTGTGGGTACCTCTGATGAAACTGACGGAGCAAGCGAGGAGCATTAACGTTATTGACTGGTTCCCATGAGTTGTCCTCCACTGGGTAGCCCTGCCATTTAATCAGATATTGTAACTGATTTCTATACAACCTGGAATCTAAAATCCTTTCCACCACAAATTCTTCCTGACCATCGACTAGCACTGGGTCAGGGCAAGGAGAACGTCCAGGAAACGTATTGGGTGTCGCAGCCTTTAGTAGGGATACATGAAAGACAGGGTGAATTCTCATAGTTCTGGGCAGTTGAAGACGACAAGCAACGGCACTTATAATTTTACTGATTTTATAGGGTCCAATGTACTTATGTCCCAACTTAGACGATGGAATCCTTAACTTAAGATTTCTGGTTGACAGCCAGACCAAGTCTCCTACCTTGAAAGCTGTGCAGGTTTACGAATTTATCTGCTGCTTTCTTGTACCTTTCCTGAGCCGATTCCAGATTCTCCTTTAGAAGATCCATATTCTTCTGTAAAGACGTGATTCTTCCAGCCACTGCTGGTAAAGGCGTTTCTATGGGAAATCGTGGTAGAATGTTAGGATGATAACCTAGATTAGAGTAAAAGGAGACTGCTTAGTGGAGGCACTCTGAGAGTTGTTATACGAGAACTCAGCTAATGGAAGTAGATCCACCCAATCATCCTGTAGGTGGCAGATAAAGCAGCGGAGATACTGCTCCAGGGTTTGATTGGTTCGTTCGGTCTGTCCATTAGTCTGGGGATGAAAAGCAGAAGAAAGGTTTACTTTAATGTCCAATGCTGCACAGAAATTTTGCCAAAACCTAGAAGTGAATTGCACCCCTCGATCCGAAATAACCTCATCCGGTACTCCATGTAAGCGAAACACATCTTTAATCATCAAATCTGATGTCTGTTTTGCAGTGGGTAAGCCGACACAAGGGATAAAATGAGCTGCCTTTGTTAGACGGTCAACCACCACTAGAATGGTGTTCTTCCCTTGAGAGGTTGGTAACTCCACAATGAAGTCCATAGAAATGGATCCCCACGGGCGGGACGGGGTGGGAAGAGGCTGTAACAGACCAGTTGGTGAGGAGCGAGGTGTTTTGCATCTTGCACAGACTTCACATGAAGTGACATAGTTTAAAACATCCTTCCTGCAAGTGGGCCACCAAAAGAAACGAGAGAGAAATTCCTGTGTCTTTAGAATTCCTCTATGCCCAGCTATCTTGGAATCGTGAATGAGTTGCAATACTCTCAATCTGACTGTTTCAGGAATATACAGGCGTTGTCCCTGAATCCACACACCATTCTTAAAGACAAGACTTACGTCCCTTGGGGGTTGTGCCAAAAAGGAATCCGCATGGTATGCTTCCTTGATGTCCTTAAGTAGGTCTTGATTATGAATTACTCCTAGGAATCTAGAGTCAGGAAGAATAGTCTTAGGAGGAGTAATTGGACGTGTCTCTGCTGAGTAAATCCTAGAGAGTGCATCAGCCTTTCCATTGCGCGATCCTGGTCTATAAGAAATGATAAAATTAAATTGGTTTAAGAAAAGATTCCAGCGAGCCTGGCGAGGAGTCAGGCACTTAGCCGACCTGATAAACTCAAGGTTACGATGATCTGTCAGGACGACTATTTGCTGTGCAGCTCCCTGAAGAAGGTGTCTCCATTCTTTGAAGGCGGCAATAATGGCCAACAACTCTCTATTGCCCACATCGTAGTTCCTCTCAGCCGAAGACAACTGCTGGAAAAGAAGGCACAGGGATGCAAGACATTCTTCTCACCTGTTCTCTGAGAGAGTATAGCTCCAACGGCACAGTCTGAAGCATCCACCTCTATTATGAAGGCAAGCTCGGGGTTGGGATGTACTAGGATAGGTGCAGTGGTAAATTTATCTTTTAGATGGGAAAATGCTTCCTGGGCTTGGGGAGTCCAGGAGAACCTAGACTCTTTCCGGGTAAGTTGGGTGATAGGTGACACTACCTCAGAGAAATTTCTAATGAAACGTCTATAGAAGTTGGCAAACCCGATGAAGCGCTGTACCTCCTTCACATTTCTAGGACTTGGCCAATCCTTGATGGCTTGGGTTTTGCTTCCATCCATACTAATTCCTTGTGTAGACAGTACATACCCCAAAATTGAATTTCGGTCCTATGGAATTCACACTTTTCAAGTTTGATGTAAAGATGATTTTGTCTTAGACGTTCCAAGACCATTCTCACATGTCCATGATGTTCCTCTGTGGAGTTAGAAAAAATTAGAATATCATCCAGATAAATCACCACAAATGTATCTAGGAGATCCCTGAAGATGTCATTCACCAAGTGTTGGAAAGTGGCTGGGGCGGTACTCAGACCAAAAGGCATAACTAGATATTCAAAGTGTCCATAGCGTGACCTGAATGCAGTCTTCCATTCATCCCCAGGTCTAATACGGACTAAGTTATAGGCCCCACGAAGATCTAGTTTAGAGAAAATTTTGGCATGTCGCACTCTCTCCAATAACTCAGGGATTAAAGGCAATGGATAACGGTTTCTAATAGTAACCTTATTGAGTTCCCTATAGTCTACGCATGGTCTCAGAGATCCATCTTTCTTCTTTACAAAGAAGATGGGTGCACCTGCAGGAGATGAAGAGGGGCGTATGAAGCCCTTGGCTAGATTTTCGTCTATGTAATCCTTTAAAGCCTTTAGCTCGGGCCCCGCCAGGGGGTAGATCTTACCAAAAGGTATCTCTGCTCCAGGCAATAATTCAATTGGACAATCATATGGACGGTGAGGAGGAAGCTGGTCAGCGTTCTTCTTGTCACATAAATCCACATAGTCCTGGTATACAGCTGGTAGTTCAGGGACTGACATGGTTCCTTTAGGAACAGAGCAAGCTGAAACTTTTGGACTCATCTGTTTCTCTGGAAAGTGTAATTCCTTGGTCTCCCAGTTAATGGTAGGATTCTGAGCCTGCAGCCATGGTAGCCCTAGAATAATGGGAAAGTGGGGAGAAGAGATAAGCATAAAGGACAGTTTCTCTTGATGATCTTTACCCATAAGAACCCTCAAAGGCTCTGTTTCCTGATCCACTGGTCCAGAGGTCAGCAGGGAGCCATCCACAGTTTCCATCTGTACTGGAGTAGCCTTCTTCACTGAACGTATCCCCTGTTTCAGAGCAAAGGAGACATCCATAAAATTTCCCTTGCCCCTGAGTCGATCATAGCAGAGCTAGACACCCAAGCTGAGTCAACCCAGAGTTTGATGGAAAGAAAGCAATGAGAATTGTTTTTCTTACAACTCAGCTGGGACACCGCTGAGGAAACTTGAAAAATGGCAGCGTTTACACAGTCAACGTCCTCAGAGGTAACGGAGTTTAAGTCCGAGAAATCAAGATCTGTTGCTGCAGATCTCTCTGGAGCCTGAGGCTCGGACCTGACAGATCCCCTCTCGCAACACTCACAATGAATGAGTGCTGCAGTAGTCTTACGAGAACGGCTGGGGCAGTTTATAATGAAGTGCCCTGACTTACCACAATAGAAACATAGATTTTCCTTAAAACGATGTTCCTTGCGTGCATCACTAACCCGTCGTTGTAAAGAGTCTACCTGCATGGGTTCAGGTTCAGGTTCCCGTGTAATCCTACTCAAAGGTTCCTTAGCTGGAGAGGAAGGTAGGAAAAGGTTAGTGCGATTGCTTTCGAACCATCTCTCTTGCCTGCGTTCAGTCAGACGAGTATCAATACGGATGCAGTAGTTAATAAAGTCACCTAACGCAGTGGGAGGGTCGGCACGAGCAAGTTCATCCTTAATCAGTGGAGATAACCCCTTTCGAAAAATAGATTTTTTGGCGGAACTGTCCCAGGTGGTATCAAGGGCCCATCTCCTGAAATCCAAGGCATATTCAGCTACCGAGTGCTTACCTGTCACGCGGTCTTATGATATGTGTACGATGTCAGTAAACTATTCTTAAAAGAACAACACTCTATACAACATATAGATTAGCAACATCAGCATGTAAATATAGAATAGATTTACCTGACACGATATCCGTTGAACTCAGGATTAATCTTGAGGACTTGATACACTGTCACAGAAAAGAAGAGGATCGGGGGTCTAACCTGACCCTAAACTGGGGTCCTAACTAATCCCTCACCTTGGAGGTACTGATAATGGTTCAGAGGTCCAAGTCTCCAGCCTAACCCTGTCTCCTATCAGTCCCTGAACCCTGTAATCAGTCCTAAGAAGGATTCTGATTACCACCAAAGGGATATGGGCTGATCTTAGCTAAATACACAGATTAGACATATAGGACAGACTGGAGAAAACACAGACTTGCATACACACTCAAACACAGAAGGAACATAAATGATCTGGGATATTAAACTCTAAGCAAGGTGAGCTTAAAACAACTAAGGAGCTCTTTAACTTAAGTCTATACAGATACAATCCTATCTGTGGTCTGCATGAAGAATTTCACTGGCAACTCCCAAACAGACAACCAGAGATTTAAAGGAAACCAATCAACAAATAATTAATTGCAGCCGGGAGAAACTGCACCCATTCCCAGAACTGAGCACAGACAGAATTAACTCCCTAACTGCCAAACACAAAGAAACAGCAACTCAGCTGTGAGAAGTCAGAATGTGCAACCGCGATGATCTTCGTGGCGATGCACACATGACATTACCTTGGCGCAAAGCTAACATGGCTGCTTCAGCTGTTGCACCTCGATTGGGGTCATCAAACACCTGCCCCATGGCTGAAATAAAAGCATCAAGGTGATTCAAACAATCATCCTCAGTCTCAATCAGAGGGTTTGCCCACATCAAAGCCTTGTTGGTAAGCAACATAATTATAGTAAGCACCTTAGATCGTTCAGTGGGAAATTGTGAAGCATGTGCAGAAAAAAAAAGATTGCATTGATTAATAAATCCCCTGAATTTCTCACGTTCACCGCCAAAACGAAAAGGGGGCAACTTGGGAATCCCAGAACTCGGGGCTACGGCAGGAGCCTGGACTCGCTCTTCTAGAACCTCAATCCTGGCTCGCAAATCCTGGGCAGTCTGTCCAAACACTTGCAAATTGTGATTAGTGAGGTCCTGTAGGCTTGAAAAACGGGTCTTTATATTCTGCAAATCTGCAAGGATATTATCAGTCACTCCGCAAAGTTCCTTTATGCGGGCCTCCATTTTCCAGATCTTTTAAGACAGGAGTACTGGAAGAAGAGGAGAGGAGAAAAAAAAAAAAAACAATAGTGTTTACCTGTGGTAACACTGCAGAGAGAAAAAAAATTAAGGGAACTGCTCACCTGGAATGGTTGTGAGAAGTCACAACCACTATCATCACAGAAAGTTCATCCGGACATCTGATATCCACAGTTACAGCAGACAAAAAAGAGAAAAGAGAAAAAAAAAAAACAATAGTGTTTACCTGTGGTAACACTGCAGAAAAAAAAAACATTAAGGAAATTGCTCACCTGGAATGGTTGTGAGAAGTCACAACCACTGTCATCACAGAAAGTACAACCGGACATCCGATATCCACAGTTACAGCAGACACAGCCTTTCCAGACCCAGCAGACACTAACGTTTTGGCTTCAGAATCTTGTAATGTATGTAGTACAGTTCATATAGCGTCTTGTGCTTGGGTGCGATGAAAACACATGAGACACAGGTTTGATATAGAAAGTCTTGTATCACCTCATACAAGTTGGCAAAAATAGTCACACAGTTTGCAGACACAGAAGCAGGAGACACAGCAGGCCAGAGTAATCTAAGCTCAGCAATCACTCTCCACAACAGGTTCAGGATCTTCTTCTCTGTTACCGTAAGTCCATGCAAACGTGGGTCTCTCAAAGAGCAGGGTTCAGAGTCCACAAGTGCTTCAGAGTTCCTCAGTAGGAATAGCTGGAGTACAAGGTCCAAGGCTTTAGGAGTCAGGTCACAGGTTCACTGCAGGCTAGATTCTGAAGCACTGATTGCTCAGCTGTGGCTGCTTAAGAAGCAAAAGGAGAGAATCAGGGCGGGAACATGCAAGCTGGAAACTCCATTTTGACTGAGGGCAAGATAGCTGCAGCAAGACAGAAAGTAAAATGGCTGACGAACACACTGAGTTTCAGGAACATGTACACAGAACCTTACAGGGCAGCTGAGTGGTTTATTCCTTGTCTGGGAGTGGAGGCGCAAACAATGGTGGAGGACCTGTGTAAAGCCCCCGTCACACTAAGCGAGATCGCTAGCGAGATCATTGCTGAGTCACAAGTTTTGTGACGCAACAGCGATCTCAGCAGCGATCTCGCTATGTTTGACACGTACCAGCGATCAGGCCCCTGCTGTGAGATCGCTGGTCGTGTCAGAAATGCCTGGACCTTTCTTTGGTCGTTGAGATCCCGCTGGATAGCATGCATCGGTGTGTTTGACACCTTTTACCAACGATCTCGCTAGCGACTCAGCACTCAGACAATAGGGAGACACATCGTTACACAGGTCGCTACGGGTCGCCGATCGTTGCTGCGTCGTTGGGAAGATCTGACTGTTTGGCATCTCACCAGCGACCACAAAGCGACGCAGCAACGATCCCTGCCAGGTCGTATCATTGTCGGGATCGCTGCTGCGTCGCTAAGTGTGACGGTACCCTTAGTTCCTTTACTCAACACAAGGCAGATATTGGACTTTGAATATTGAGCAACTGAACCGCTGTTTCTCATTCTGCTGTAAGGACTCTTTGTTTTGTTATTACTTTCTGTTGGTAGTTTATGGAGTTAGTAAACCTTTCAGTTTGGACAAGAAACTGTGTGCTTGTGTGAACACTGCCAACTACCAATGAGGTAAATCCTTCCAATATATGCACAAACATATAATCTCTGCTCGCTCTTCCAACTTCAAGAACAGTTTCCTGATAAACTCTGTTGCCTTCCTGATGGGACCTCTGGTTCGGACTGTTGTGCGAGTACATGCTGTCTTCTGCCTTTTAAAGTGTCTTTAGGATGTTTGGGGTGTTACTCATGGGATCTTCTATGGGTGTGTTTTTAGGACATTCGGGGTGTTACTCATGGGATCTTCTATGGGTGTCTTTAGGATGTTCGGGGTGTTACTTATGGGATCTTCTACAGGTGTGTCTAGGATGTTCGGAATGTTACTCATCGGATCTTCTACGGGTGTGTCTTTAGGATGTTCGGGGTGTTACTCATGGGATCTTCTACAGGTGTGTCTAGGATGTTCGGAATGTTACTCATTGGATCTTCTACGGGTGTGTCTTTAGGATGTTCGGGGTGTTACTCATGGGATCTTCTAGGGGTGTGCCTTTAGGATGTTTGGGGTGTTACTCATAAGATCTTCTACGGGTGTTTCTTTAGGATGTTAGGGGTGTTACTCATGGGATCTTCTACGGGTGTGTCTTTAGGATGTTCTACATAATTACCCTTTGCCAAAAGCTACTAGGCAAAGACCATAAAAATTAGCATACTGGGCGTACTAAGTGAAAAGGCCCATATCTCTGGGACTGTATGGCGGATTTCAGAAAAGAACAAAAGGGAATACTCAAGGGAGCAGCAGGAATACAATAGGATCAGAAACTGTCCACTATTGACCTGGTGACAGGTCCTCTTTAATTATAGGATCAGGGTCATTCATTACTGCTATAGTAAAGATCAGATAAATATCAGGTTCTCATCTCTTGGCTGACAAGTATACATGATTTTCTGATTTTCCTGTGACCTGCTTTGTATTGGAAACTGCATTAGATTAGTGTTTCTGTCTATTGATGTGACTCAGGAGATTCCTTTATATGCTTTGGTTTGGTAGGCTGGCCCAATTTTACTGTTCTGCTCAATTACCAGACCCTGAGATTAGTTCCACTCGGTTCACCCTGTTCGTTTGAAGCTTCCCCTGAGTTTAATACTTACAATGGTTGGAGTGTGTATTTAACTCAGCATTGTATTTCACCACTTAGTATGAAAGCAGTGACTGTGGCACCTTATTTTTGTGGAGCTCATCTATATTTTAAGCTTCCAATTACCTTATGAGGCTTGAATTCAATTTGAGCTAAATTACAATTGTGCGGTTTTTGGTTTTGCTTTTTGTTAAAGAGTGTTATCAAATGCTGAGAATCATTCCTGTTCAGTTTGCTACACAGATGTAAATCACCAGCTAAGAATATCACCCGTGGAGATGAGGTATGCTTAGGGTGCAAATCCATATTTTATATGCGCTTATGTGTCTGTCAGTATTTTTTAGGTTCATAAAAAATTTTCATTTTTCAGATGCACTTCCTTTAAAAACTTCACAGTCTTTTTTGGCAGAAAGATTCTGAAAATAAGTGGATTGAAGGGTGTCCTATTGATCGGACTCTTAGCAAAAATCTGAAGGAAAACTTAGAAACAAAGGTTCAATTCCCTGCAGTGCCAATAACACATGGGAAAATAATGGGAACCTGTCAGGCAATTTTATTACTGAAACTAGTGTCAGGGTTGTATAGGTCCTAGTGCAACATTAAAAAAATGATACCTGTTGTGTTGTAACCCTCAGGGTTATTGAAGAGTAATCAAACTTTGAAGACATATGAAAATTAGCCTGAAAGTGCATTGGGGTACAGCGATAAACTTGGAGAATATCACCACACCCCCAATGCATTTCCAAACTGAAGCCACATGCAATTTAAAGCTTGATTTCTCAATGCTGGCTCACTGGATTAGGCCGGGGTCACACACAACGATAAAAAATCGGACCATATTATACGGCCATAATACACAGAAAAGTCCCCTGAAAAGTGATCCGTATGTCATCCGTGTGCAATGCGAGGATGCGATTTCCTCGCATCAAAACATCCGTGTGTCATCAGTATGGCATCCGTACGATGAGATTTTCTCGCTGGCTTGCAAAACGAACATGTAATGGATCCAAATGACAGTTTTTACATCGCAAAAGTAAGAATAGATATATACACATAGAATACATATATATATATATATACATGTCATTGTGACACATATATATATATATATATATTTATAGTTCATACACTTCTACATAGTATAATAGCCGCTAATTCAATTGCCGGCTTTTGTGAATTACAGACCCGACATGAAATGACACATTGCTTACATACAGTTAACCATGTCATTTCATGTAGTTTGATATATGGTTTTCACTAACAATGACATGAGTGTATGTGTGCAAAATTTCACACATGTAGGGGTTAATTAAAGGTGTAAATTCGTTGAAAAAAATGCGTTGGCTCCACCACTATTTTCTCCACCAGACAGGCAAAGCCAGCGAGTGGGGGCAGAAAATAATAGCCTAGGGAAGGTGCATTTATTTTGTGCCCCCTGGCTACTAACATTAGATGTGCCCTTTCTGGCACTTAGCCCGTCTATTCCCATTGCCCTGTAGCGGTGGCTAATGGGTTAATAATGGGTTAAAGCCACCTTGCTATTGGAAGGTGACTTTAAGCCAGGTTAATAATTGAGAGTTGTCAATTAGACAACTATCAATTATTAATCCTATTGTATGAAATAAAAAAACACACACACACTTTAATTAAAAATCATTTTAATGAAATAAACACACAGTTTTTGACCATCTTTTATTTTACTGGTACTCCATACGATTCCCTTGTTCTCCTGTAATAAAAAAAAATAATGAAACAACATTATTCTTACCTATCCAGTGCTCAGTCAGGTCCAACGCTGTAATCCTTCACAAAGGGTTACCTGGTTTACAGCAAGCAGCGCAGCTAATGCTGGCAGCTCAGCTGTAAAGGGTATGCCACACTAAACAATATCGCTAACGGGATCGCTAAAAAACGTCACTATTTAGCGATCCCGTTAGCGATGTTGTTCAGTGCGGCAGCTTCCAGCGACGAGCTTCCTGCTGTGATCTCGCTCGTCGCTGGAATCGCTCCGGACCCTATTTTCTCGTCGGCGCTCCCGCTGGGTAAGTATCTAATCGCTGTGTGGCACCTTTTCTTAGCGATTTAGCGGTACTTTTGTACCGCTAAAGTCGTTAAGAAGATCGCTAACGGCGATAGCGTCGTCAACTATATCGCTAAATGCGGCAGCATTTAGCGATATAGAAACAATCCCGCTAGCGATCGCATTAGTATGCGTCGTTATTGTGATCGCTAGCGGGATTGTTTAGTGTGGCAGTACCTTAAGCCCCCAAACGAATGAGCTCCTCTCCCGGCTGACAGGAGAGGAAGTGATTAGTGTGGGAAGCTTAATTGATTGCTTCCCAGGCTAATCAGTTCAGGTCAGCCGGGGACACCGCACAGCATCAGTGACGTCAGAGGGAGTCCCCGGCTGACCTGAACTGACCTGATTAGCATGGGAAGCAATCAATTAAGCTTCCCACTTTAATCACTTTCTCTACTGTCAGCCGGGAGAGGAGCTCATTCGTTCGGGGACTTACAGCTGAGCTGCCAGCATTAGCTGCGCTGCTTGCTGTAAACCAGTTAACCCTTTGCGAAGGATTACAGCGTTGGACCTGACTGAGCACTGGATAGGTAAGAATAATGTTAAGAAAATTAATTTTCTTATGTGAAGCCTTAGTCACGGCTATTGGTTGGAGACCCATAACATTGCAAGACGGACTGAGTTATACCAAGAGGACACGGTGAGGCTGCCTTTCTTGTTTATTTACCTTAAGAATAATGTTGTTTATTATTTTTTATTACAGGAGAACAAGGGAATCAAAGGAATACCAGTAAAATAAAAGATGGTCAAAAACTGTGTGTTTATTTCATTAAAATGATTTTTAATTAAAGTGTGTGTGTGTTTTTTTTTTAATTTCATACAATAGGATTAATAATTGAGAGTTGTCTAATTGACAACTCTCAATTATTAACCGGGCTTAAAGTCACCTTCCAATAGCAAGGTGGCTTTAACCCATTATTAACTCATTAGCCACCGCTACAGGGCAATGGAAATATACGGGCTAAGTGCCAGAAAGGGCGCATCTAATTATAGATTTGCCTTTTCTGGGGTGGCTGGGGGCAGATGTTAGTAGCCAGGGGGGGCACAAAATAAATGCACCCTCCCTAGGCTATTATTATCTGCCCCCACTCGCTGGCTTTGCCTGTCTGGTGGAGAAAATAGCATGGGAGCCCACGCATTTTTTTCAACAAATTTACACCTTTAATTAACCCCTACATGTATGAAATTTTGCACACATACACTCATGTCATTGTTAGTGAAAACCATATATCAAACTACATGAAATGACATGGTTAACTGTATGTAAACCATGTGTCATTTCATGTCGGGTCTGTAATTTCACAAAAGCCGGCAAATGAATTAGCGGCTATTATACTATGTAGAAGTGTATGAACTATAAATATATATATATATATATATATATGTGTGTCACAATGACATGTATTTATATATATATGTATTCTATGTGTATATATCTATTCTTTCTATTCTTTATTAAACCTGTCAGTGTGATTTTACAGTATAGCCGGGGATGATTTGCCGGCTTTTCTAAAGGACACCGGTGCGTATTTCTCGCAAGTCACACGCATGGTCCGTGTGTAATCCGATGTTTTCATGTCCCCATAGACTTGCATTGGCGAGTCTCGGGCGTAATACGGTGCAAATCGCAGCATGCTGCGATTTCACTCGCACGTATAAAACGGACGAGAAAAAATCGGATGATGGGAGCTGTCCTATAGATTAACATTGGTCCAAGTGCAATGCGATTTTTTCTCGCATTGCACTCGTCCGTATTTCTCGCTAGTGTGACTCCGGCCTTACTATAAGACAGGTATCATTTTTATTGTTGTATAGGATCCCTTAAGAATTACAAAGACATCCATGTAATGGACAGACATGTTAGGTCCTCCAAAGCTTCTTAGCTGCAATAAATTAATGAAGGTCTCCAATTAAAGGATGTCCTACGATCTACTATGGCAATAAAAAACTGTTTTGTAACCTGGAGAATTGTTATAAATCTGCCGATATAAGTTTAGCAATTAGTAGAAGTCATGGAAAATATCCAGACCTCACCTCACTGCTAAATTGTCCGCCGGTCCTCCCCACGCTGCCAGCCATCTGGTCCTCAGAGCTGCCTCTTTTTGATGCCGTCTGTCGAATCTTTGACCACTTCACTCAAGGCCAGAACTTCTGGCCATGATAAGGCTTCAGAAGTCAAACGTACTTGACATCAAGATGTATGTGACATCCAGGCCAGGTGGCGACCAAAGTCTTGACCTAGAGTGAACAGACAAGGAGATGTGCTCTTTCAGTGGAAAGGAGAAGTGGCTCTGAGGACCGGATGGCGGGCAGCATAGGGGAAGGGGTGGACAGGTTAGCAGTGAGCTACATATATATTCTTTATCTTGTTTTAACTTTTGTCAGCTGTCTATTGTGTAGCAAAATGATGGCCAACTGGCTGTTATTTTCCTGAATCTGCGTTAAGTGATTTTACAAAAATTTGCATTCTTGAAAATGCTGATTTTTCGTTTATTTGAGGATAATTCAATTCCACTAGATTAAATTTGCTCTTCTGTGGTTAGCACTGTACAATATATATTAAGAGATTAATCAGCACAGGATTCTGGAACTTAGAATGACATACGGATGAAAAGCAGACATTCACTGTAAGCAATTGCTATGTATGTGGATCTTAAAATGTCCCTTTAAATCTCTTCCGTTGAGCTCAGCCTCTAGTTCTATCTATATACACATCTATTCTGCTTGGCAATAACTAAAACCATTTGTCTGAGAGACATAAAGATTGTCTAAGCGCTCTTCACAATACCTATTGTGGTAATGCACATCATGCGCTTATAGATGATTTGTAGACGACACATATTCAGAAACATTTTCTTTCGCCAGAAATGAAATTACAAAACAATTTTAAATGTGCATTGGTTTTACGCAGTTGCTGCCTGGTGTAATCTTTAAAAGTCAGTGTACTTCAGTGGATGTCTGTTCTCGATAAGAAAACAATGCTCGACTTGATTTCTGTGCAGGGATCCTGTGAAACTGAACAGATTAGGCATTTCATTTACCCTGGGGGGTAAACATGGTATTTTGAGAAAGAGAGCAGGATTAAACCGAGAGGCTGAGAATCTATTGGAAGGAAAAAAAAATAAATAAAATGGATACGAAATATATTGAGGGGTTTTAATAATAAAAATGGAAACAATAAATTACACATAATATTGAGGATGTATGTAAAAATATATCAAATTAATTGCAGGTTTACATGAGGTTTAATCAATTTTAAAAGGAATTTGCCATTATAAGATGGTCATGGCATGTGCACGTTGATGGGGGCAACAGGAGCATGTGCCAACAAGACACTTTGCCTATGTTAATTTATATAGGAACAGAGCTACAGGAGCAATCTGAAACTTTCCGCCAGGTGATGGAAAACCTATGTATGGCTCTGTTCATGGTACTGGGCATCAGCGGTGGCTACAGTGTGGGCAATATACTATTGGGTCTTCTGTGGCCTCATTGGTTAAATGGCATCAGATGGACATTGCCAATAATCTGCCAAAAGGATCACTAGTTAAAAACACATGGTGCCTCTTGGCCAATAGACTGCTTACACATAGAGTCCTCCACACACAATAGAGCAATTGATTGTCCGACAGCTATTTTTGCCAAGCTGTCCTATGCTCTTCATGTAAAAGCCGCTGCCAATTTATGGATGCGACTTATCACACCGAGAACAAAAAGAATGGCAGTCCGATATTGGACACGTTGGATCCTTCTGTGCTTTACACCATTGGCCTGGTGATAGTTGGAAGGCTCCTATACAAATTAGACACTCGATGGAGCCCACCAATATTGTCAAGGTCAGCCGACGTTGGTTTAATGTATATGGGGGCCTTAACTAAATAAAATGTGGTGCCATTTATCATGAATAAATTATTGTGCTTATAACATGGCCTAAATACAAAATGAGCCTATATTAAGGCATGGACAGACATACTGCCGGACAAAAGGCATTTAAGTGTGTCATTCCATGGGGAAGGCATCCATTAGTGTCCATCACCCTCCTTGTGACACAGTTGTGGGGTGCCAGGGACATCTATCCCAAAATGGTACTAATAAAAATGTTTTCTCGCCCAGCAAAAAATAAGCTATCACACAGCTCCATTGGCAGAAAAATAAAAATGTTACAGGTCTCGGAAAATGGCGACACAACCGCCCGATAATTTTTTTAACAAACTTCTGATTTTTTTTACTATAAAAATAATAAAAATAATAAAAAACTGGACATGTTGGGTATTGCCGTAATTGTATTGATGAGGAGAATCATAATGTCATTTCTACCACAAATTGTACACCGTCAAAACATTTTCCAAAAAACGATGTTAGAATTGTGTTTTTTATTCACAATTTCACCGCACTTGGAATTTTGTCCATTTTCCAATACACTATGTGGTAAAATAAATGGTGTAATTCAAAATTTCAACTCGTCCCGCAAAACCAAGCCCCCATATCTTAATGTGGACAGAAAAATAAAAGAGTTTTGGCTCTGGGAAGAAGGGGAGGAAAAAACAGAAATCTAAAAACGGAAATTTGCTGAGATGTGAAAGGGATAAAAAACTTTATTCCAATAATATATAATTCATGTTAACCCTCCGTCAGGTGCAGCTGACCTGACAGGCACACCTCAATTAGTTTAGTTTCTCTCTCCTCTCCAAAGTTTCAGAAAATCTGACCCCTCCCAATTATTTCCTGCCTTTACATGCTCTTTGAAACCTGATCTCACAGTGTTACAGCAGACCTTCTGGTGAGGAGATCTGACCTTTCTGGCTTCTCAGGCTCACTTTGCCTGAATTCATCTCACATTTGAAGGTTTGTCTTTTCTCTTTTTATGCATCACAATTGTTTATTTAGCTTGTTTTATGAATGAATAATGCAAATTTTGTAGAAATAAGTAGTGTTTTCTTAGAAAAAAGAATTTCTTTGGATCGCACATTGTCAGGCAGGCCCTATTTAAGTGATTTCTTGATTGAGAACATGTGTGACAGTAATCAGGCCTGGGTGTGGCTTGGGAATTTGAACTCAGCTTCCATAAGATGTGATAAACCACAGTCAATTCATGTTTTGTTTTAGGAGGGGGGGTAATCACTTTTTCACACAAGGCCCTGTAGATTTGGATTTCTTTTTCCCTTAATAATAAAGACCTTTATTTAAAAACTGCATTTTGTGTTTACTTGTATTATATTTGTCTAACATTTACATTTGTTTGGTGATCTGAAACATTTAAGTGTAACAAACATGCAAAAAAATAGGAAATCGGGAAGGGGTCAGACACTTTTTCACCAGACTGTATATGTCTACCACATATAATTTTCCGAGGAAGAATGAATGAAAATCTTACAAACAAGAATTGAAAGACTCTTGGCTGGATACAAAAAGCATTTACAAACTGTGATACTTGCAAAAAGGGGTGCTAATCGGTACTAACCATGCAAGGTGCCCAAATTTTTGCCTTGGCTTGAATGAAAAAAAAAAAAAATATATATATATATATATATATACAGGGGTTGGACAAAATAATGGAAACACCTGGAAACATCAACAAATGTTAGTTTAATATGGTGTAGGTCCACCTTTTGCGGCGATTACAGCCTCAATTCTCCGAGGTATGGATTCATACAAGTTGTGAATTGCTTCCAAAGGAATTTTAGCCCATTCTTCAGTTAAAACACCCTCCAGTTCTTTGAGCGACGATGGCGGAGGAAATCGTCGTCTAACTTGAATCTCTAAAATCGACCATAAATGCTCAATAATGTTGAGGTCTGGGGATTGTGGGGGCCAGATGAGATGCTCAATTTCATTAGAATGTTCCTCGTGCCATGCTATAACGATTCTAGCTGTATGAATTGGTTCATTATCATCCTGAAAGATGACGTTCCCTCTGGGAACAGTTCTTGAACCATAGGATGCACTTGGTCGCCCAAAATGCCTAAATAATCGCGGCTGTTAATACTTCCATGAAGGGATATCATTGGCCCGGCGGATCTCCACGAAATAGCGCCCCAGATCATCACAGAACCTCCGCCATGTTTTACGGTTGGAGAAGGCAATCTGGATGGAATGCTTCTTTCTGCTATCTCCAAACTTACACGCGGCCGGAGACTGGAAATAGGGTAAACGATGATTCGTCTGAGAATATCACATGTTTCCACTGCTCGAGGGACCAATTCTGGAGGTTTCTTCACCAGTCTACACGCTTGGAAACATTTGTCATTGAGAATAGCGGTTTTCAAATTGCAGCTCTTCCGTGGAATTCAGATTTGTTCAGCTCCCGACGAACAGTTTTCGTGGCCTCTTTGAAAATCCGAGAGTTCTGCCATTGGTATCAGGTTCTAATCAATGTTCTTACAATTATGCAAAACCAAACATGCTGAAGGATACTGCAGGCAGCAGGTTCACACTCAGCACATGTGACAGACGTGACAGAGTCTGGAGACGCCGTGGAGAGCGATCTGCTGCCTGCAAGATCCTTCAGCATGACCGGTTTGGCAGTGGGTCAGTAATGGTGTGGGGTGGCATTTCTTTGGAGGGCCATACAGCCCTCCATGTGCTCTCCAGAGGAAGCCTGACTGCCATTAGGTACCGAGATGAGATCCTCAGACCCCTTGTGAGACCATATGCTGGTGCTGTTGGCCCTAGGTTCCTCCTAATGCAGGACAATGCCAGACCTCATGTGGCTGGAGTGTGTCAGCAGTTCCTACAAGATGAAGGCATTGAAGCTATGGACAGGCCTGCCTGTTCCTCAGACCTGAATCCAATTGAGCACATCTGGGACAGCATGTCTCGCTCCATCCACCAACATCATGTTGCACTACAGACTGTCCAGGAGTTGACGGATGCTTTAGTCCAGGTCTTGGAGGAGATCCCTCAAGAGAACATCTGCAATCTCATCAGGAGCATGCCCAGGAGTTGTAGAGAGGTCATACAGACACATGGAGGCCACACACAATACTGAGCATCATTTTGACTTGTTTCCACTTTAATTTTGTCTTGTTTTGATTTTCATTTTGACTTTTTTCCACTTTCATTTTGGGGGGCTCTCCAAATCCAGGCCTCCATTGGCTCAAAAATTTGATTTCCATTCATGACTTTTGTGTGATTATGTTGACAGCACATTCATCTTTGTACAGAACAAATAATTCAATGAGAATATTTCATTAATTTAGATCTAGGATGTATTTGAATGTTCCCTTTATTTTTTTGTGCAGTGTACATATGCTTTGCTCAATATGCAAAGGAAATGTGTCATATTTTACATCTTTAACTTTAGGCCTTTTAGAGATCAATTCATCTTCAATTTGCTTAACTCTTCACAATAATAGTAATTTTGACCTGGGGTGCCAAAACTTTTACATGCCACTGTATATATATATACATATATATATGTATATATATTACAGTACAGACGAAAAGTTTGGACACACCTATGAAAATTGTAGAATCACACTGAAGGCATCAAAACTATGAATTAACACATGTGGAATTATACATTACACTTTACAAAAAAGTGTGAAACAACTGAAAATATGTCTTATATTCTAGATCCTTCAAGGTAGCCACCTTTTGCTTTGATTACTGCTTTGAATGCAGAAAAGGTGAACGGATGGACTCTACATGCCTGGTTCCCACGGTGAAGCATGGAGGGTGGTGTCATGGTGTGGGGGTGCTTTGCTGGTGACACTGTTGGGGATTTATTCAAAATTGAAGCGGTGAGCGGTCGAGCTCACCTCAAACCATCTCGATTGGGTTCAGGTCTGGTGACTGTGAAGGCCAGGTCATCTGGCATAGCACCCCATCACTCTCCTTCTTGGTCAAATAGCCCTTACACAGCCTGGAGGTGTGTTTGGGGTCATTGTCCTGTTGAAAAATAAATGATGGTCCAACTAAATGCAAACCGGATGGAATAGCATGCGCTGCAAGATGCTGTGGAAGCCATACTGGTTCAGTATGCCTTCAATTTTGAATAAATCCCCAACAGTGTCACCAGCAAAGCACCCCCACACATCACACCACCTCCTCCATGCTTCACAGTGGGAACCAGGCATGTAGTGTCCATCCGTTCACTTTTTCTGCGCGCAAAGCAGTAATCAAAGCAAAAGGTGGCTACTTTGAAGAACCTAGAATATAAGACATATTTTCAGTTGTTTCACACTTTTTTATAAACTGTAATGTATAATTCCACATGTGTTAATTCATAGTTTTGATGCATTCAGTGTGATTCTACATATTTCATAGTCATGAAAATACAGAAAAATCTTTAAATGAGAAAGTGTGTCCAAACTTTTGGTCTGTACTGTATAGTGTGTCCAAACTTTTGGTCTGTACTGTATATATACAGTACAGACCAAAAGTTTGGACACACCTCATTTAAAGATTTTTCTGTATTTTCATGACTATGAAAATTGTACATTCACACTGAAGGCATCAAAACTATGAATTAACACATGTGGAATTATATACTTAACAAAAAAGTGTGTAACAACTGAAATTATGTCTTATATTCTAGGTTCTTCAAAGTAGCCACCTTTTGCTTTGATGACTGCTTTGCACACTCTTGTCATTCTCTTGATGAGCTTCAAGAGGTAGTCACCGGAAATGGTCTTCCAACAATTTTGAAGGAGTTCCCAGAGATGCCTAGCACTTGTTGGCCCTTTTGCCTTCACTCTGCGGTCCAGCTCACCCCAAACCATCTCGATTGGGTTCAGGTTTGGTGACTGTGGAAGCCAGGTCATCTGGCGTAGTACCCATCACTCTCCTGCTTGGTCAAATAGCCTGTACACAGCCTGGAGGTGTGTTTGGGGTCATTGTCCTGTTGAAAAATAAATGATGGTCCAACTAAGCACACACCGCTGCAAGATGCTGTGGTAGCCATACTGGTTCAATATGCCTTCAATTTTGAATAAATCCCCAACAGTATCACCAGAAAAGCACCCCCACACCATCACACCTCCTCCTCCATGGTTCACGGTTGAAACCAGGCATGTAGAGTCCATCCGATCACCTTTTCTGCATTGCGCAAAGACACGGTGGTTGGAACCAAAGATCTCAAATTTGGACTCATCAGCCCAAAGCACAGATTTCCACTGGTCTAATGTACATTCCTTGTGTTCTTTAGCCAACGCAAGTCTCTTCTGTTTGTTGCCTGTCCTTAGCAGTGGTTTCCTAGCAGCTATTTTACCATGAAGGCCTGCTGCACAAAGTCTCCTCTTAACAGTTATTGTAGAGATGTGTCTGCTGCTAGAACTCTGTGTGGCATTGACCTGGTCTCTAATCTGAGCTGCTGTAAACCTGCGATTTCTGAGGCTGGTGACTTGGATAAACTTATCCTCAGAAGCAGAGGTGACTCTTGGTCTTCCTTTCCTGGGGCAGTCCTCATGTGAGCCAGTTTCTTTGTAGCGCTTGGGGACGCTTTCAAAGTTTTCCCAATTTTTCAGACTGACTGACCTTCATTTCTTAAAGTAATGATGGCCACTCGTTTTTCTTTACTTAGCTGCTTTTTTCTTGCCAGTATACAAATTCTAACAGTCTATTCAGTAGGACTATCAGCTGTGTATCCACTAGACTTCTGCACAACACAACTGATGGTCCCAACTCCATTTATAAGGCCATAAATCCCACTTATTAAACCTGACAGGGCACACCTGGGAAGTGAAAACCATTCCCGGTGACTACCTCTTGAAGCTCATCAAGAGAATGCCAAGAGTGTGCAAAGCAGTCATCAAAGCAATTGGTGGCTACTTTGAAGAACCTAGAATTTAACCCCTTACTGCCATCGGATGTACTATCCCGTCCATGGTACCTGGGCCCGTATGACCGGGGACGGGATAGTACGTCCAGCCCTTTAATGCGACATTGCGACTTAAGTCGCAATGATCGCATTAAAATTCCGACGCCATCTTACCTCAGGAGAGATGGCGCCGGCATCCCGGGGTCTGTCACCACCCACCCTCATTCTGAACAGCCAATCGCAGCCTTTCTCACTGTTTCAGCCAATCCGATGGGCTGAAACAGTGAGATCCCAGGCTAGAATCGAGTACCGATGTACTCGATCCTAGGCCTGGGCATAGAAAGGAGCAGACCCCCCCTGGATTGGCGCGATCGCCGATCACATCGATCGCGCCAATCGCAGGGCACAGCCGCGGTGTATCCGCGCTGTGCCATGCCTGTACCTGCCTGGATCGGTGCAGTAATAGCACCGATCCTAGGCCGGAGCCTAGGACAGGCCCAGTAGGGCCTGCAGCTGCTGATTGGCGCGATCGATGTCATCGACGATCGCGCCAATCACAGGGCACAGCAGCGGTGTGACCGCTCTGTGCCCTGCTTCCTGACCTGCCGGTGACCTGCCTAGGAATCGGAGCAGTGAGCTCCGATTACTAGGCCGGTGCCTAGCAACCGGCAAAACAAGGGTCTCCTCTGATTGGTGGGATCGATGTGATCATCGATCCCACCAATGACAGGTCACAGCAGCGATGTGACCGCTCTGTGACCTGTCTGCAAACTGGATCTGACCTGTCTGACCGCACTGCAGGGGTCCTCACACTTGCTGAGGATTCCTGCAGTGCGGTCACATGCCAGATCTCCTCCTGTGCTGGGCCTTGTGGTGCCACAGTAGCCTGTGACACCACAACTCCTGCTGAAGAAAGAAGAGAGAAGAAAGAAGAGAGAAGAAAAAAGAGAGAAGAAAGAAGAGAGAAGAAAGAAGAGAGACTACAAACGTGAGTTTTTGAGCCACGGTCCCTGCCCGATCCACCCCAATCCCCCCATTCCCCCCCTCCCCCCTTCCCTTTCCCCCTCTTTTTACCCCCCCTTTGCGCACATTTAGCAGCCGCCGAGCGTTGATTGGTGACGCAGTTCACCGATCAACACTCGTGCTCGTTTTTCTTTTGCACCCCCCTCCGTGCGCACTTCCAGCAGCCGCGGAACTTTGATAAGTGACACCAGTCACTTATCAGAGCTCGTTCCTGCAGTTTTTTTTTTTTTTTACACTCCCCTTTCCGCCACTCCCGTGCGCACTTCCAGCAGCCGCGGAACTTTGATAAGTGACACCAGTCACTTATCAGAGCTCGTTCCTTCAGTTTTTTTTTTTTTTTTCACCCCACTTTCCGCCACTCCCGTGGCACATCTAGCAGCCGCGAACTTTGATAAGTGACACCAGTCACTTATCAGAGCTCGTTCCTGCATTTTTTTTTTTTTCACACCACTTTCCGCCACTCCTGTGCGCACATCTAGCAGCCGCGGAACTTTGATAAGTGACACCGGTCACTTATCAGAGCTCGTTCCTGCAGTTTTTTTTTTTTTTCACTCCCCTTTCCACTCCTGTGCGCACATCCAGCAGCCGCGGAACTTTGATAAGTGACACCAGTCACTTATCAGAGCTCGTTCCTGCAGTTTTTTTTTTTTTCACCCCACTTTCCGCCACTCCCGTGCGCACATCTAGCAGCCGCGGAACTTTGATAAGTGACACCGGTCACTTATCAGAGCTCGTTCCTGCCGTTTTTTTTTTTTTTCACTCCCCTTTCCGCCACTCCTGTGCGCACATCTAGCAGCCGCGGAACTTTGATAAGTGACACCTGTCACTTATCAGAGCTCGTCTGCCTTCATTATTCCAAGGATTAAGTTCTATCGCTCGTCCGTTTTTTTTTTTTCACTCCCCTTTCCGCCACTCCTGTGCGCACATCCAGCAGCCGCGGAACTTTGATAAGTGACACAACCGGTCCACTTATCAGAGCTCGTGTTCCTGCCGTTTTGTTTTTTTTTTCACTTCCCTTTCCATCACTCCTGTGCGCACATCCGGCAGCCGCGGAACTTTGATAAGTGACACCGGTCACTTATCAGAGCTCGTTCCTGCCGTTTTTTTTTTTTTTTTCACTTCCCTTTCCGCCACTCCTGTGCGCACATCCGGCAGCCGCGGAACTTTGATAAGTGACACCGGTCACTTATCAGAGCTCGTTCCTGCCGTTTTTTTTTTTTTTTTTTCACTTCCCTTTCCGCCACTCCTGTGCGCACATCCGGCAGCCGCGGAACTTTGATAAGTGACACCGTCACTTATCAGAGCTCGTTCCTGCCGTTTTTTTTTTTTTTTTCACTTCCCTTTCCGCCACTCCTGTGCGCACATCCGGCAGCCGCGGAACTTTGATAAGTGACACCGGTCACTTATCAGAGCTCGTGCCTGCTGGTTTAGACTTTTTTTCACAGGCATTTTTTTCCCTATTCTCTTTCTTTTCTTTTAGCTTTTTCCTTTCAGCATAGTTTGCACCAACCACTATCCCCCCCCCCCCACACACACACAGTTATAAATAAAGTTCACACAAAGCACCACATTCACAAAAAAAATGTCCCGCTCGTCACGTTCTTCCCAACAGCGCTATTCAGTGGAAGAGGCATACGCTTTCCTTGCCTCCGACACTGATAGCGAGGGAGAGGATCCCACATTTCTTTACTTTTCAGATTCTTCATCCTCTTCTTCTTCTTCCTCCTCTTCCTCATCTTCCTCCTCGGGTCCTGCGGAACCACCACGCAGACGCCCCAGGACAGAAGATGAGGCAGCGCCCACCCCTGAAAATGAACCAGCGCACCCCTCTTCGGACCCCATATGGACCCCGCCCCCCGAAAATTACGAGCCACTGATTCCTGATTTTGTGGCAGAATCAGGAATCAAGTTTGACACCACGGGCCTCAGAGAAATAGACTTTTTCAAAGTCTTTTTCTCTGAGGATTTTATTAACCTCGTGGTGGAGCAAACTAATTTGTACGCTCGGCAATTTTTGGCGCAAAACCCAGTGTCATCATTTTCCAACTAGTCTCCTGTAGACGCAGGTGAAATGATGCAGTTTTGGGGCCTGGTCCTCCATATGGGGATCCTGAAGAAGCCAGAACTTCGGCAATATTGGAGTGTTGATATTTTATACAACACTCCACTGTTCCGAATGGTCATGGCCCGGACGCGTTTTGAGGCCATCCACAAATTCCTGCATTATAATGATAATGCACAGTGTCCCCCACAAAATGACCCCAACTTTGACCGTCTGTT
>JARQOD010000009.1:102933431-102963722 GCA_033576555.1 Oophaga sylvatica | reverse complement strand
GGCGCAGCCGGATGGAGATATCCTCCTGGTGAGCAGGCAAGCCCCGGGGATCTCCAGATGACTCCGAACCTCTGGAGGAAAAATGCGAGGATGGAACGGGAAAAGCGACAGGAAACAGGCAGGTAACGGAACAGGACTGATGGCTGAAACAATTAGAGACAGGAAAAAACATTGCTGGCCCCCCTACATTAAGGGGGAAACCCCCTTAATTAGGGGGGAGTCCTCCAGTTTTGGGGGGGGGACTGTTTTGGGAAAAAACGCGCGGCTCCTTTAAGACGGGGGGGGTGGGGGCGCCGCCCTAAGGCCGTAGGGGAAAAAGGGCGCGCGGGACCACGGGGGGAAAGGAGGACCCATAGGCGCAGAGGAGGCGGGAGAAAAGGGACGCGAGCGCAGGTGAGGAGGCGACCCCCCCTGCTGGCAGCAGGCAGGGACGCGGGCGCTACAGGGACCCCCTGGTTTCAGCCCAAATAACCCTTCTATCAACTGGGCACAAGACCATCACCTTTCCATCTGACTACTTTAGAAAATTGTATAAGGAACCCCCTGTTCTCCAACAAGTCCCAAAAACTCTGTTTTTTTCGCATGAAAGGAAAGAAACTACCCCCTAAATTTATCACAGTTCTCTGATGTCTGCAGTAAGAAGAAAGCAGATCAATTACCTCTCACCGTCCTTACACTGTCCCATTGAATTGCTGCCGGAGCAACCATTCCATTTGGACGGATTTAAATCTTTCCGAACCTGAATTGAAGGTATTAAGAAAGTTCCTGGATGAAAATTTAGAGAAAAGCTTTTTTCACCTTTCCACATCTCCAGCTGGGGCACCCCTTTCTTGTTGAAAAAAAGACTCCACTCTGCGGCCATGAATTGACTACGAGGATAAATAATATCACTGTCAAGAAACGTCCCCCGCTCCCCTTGATTCTGAACTTTTAAAAGGGACTCCGTTCTGCGAAAATCTTTACGAAGCGGATCTTAAGGGGCTTAAAACCCATAGGTTTCCCGCCCAGGAATGGTGGAAGCCCCGCCTCAGAACGAGATAGGACATTTTGAATCTTGGTTATGACCTTTGGTCTTAGCAATGCCCCCAGCCCCTTTCAAATTTTTATTAATGATGATTTCGAATTTCTTGGACCAATTCTTTTGTGGTTATCTCGAGACATTCTTTATTTCAGACACCTTGGAAGAGCATCGCAGGCACGCCGTTAGTCTTGGAACGACTACAGGAAACCATCTTTACAATTAAACTGAAAAAAGTGGTTTTGAAAAAAACCAGTATCCAATTTCTGGGATATATATCTCCCAGAAGGTCTGAGCATTTGGGTTTCCCGGGAAATCAAAGCGATGGATGGCCTGTTCCAAGAAATTTTAAAAGACTCCAGCGTTTCATAGGGATTTGCAAATTTTTTTTTCCGAAAATTTTTAAAAAAACTTTTCAAGGGATCATACTACCAATTACTACACTAACAAAAAAGACCCAAAAACATTTTTGGTCTGGAGGCACAGGAGGGCTTTTGACAAAATGAAAAATCTTTTTAGTCTGCCCAGTTGTACACCCAAATCCTGAATTTCCTTTCGTCGAAGTGACGCCTCGGACTCTGCGTGGGAGCCATTCTGTCCCAGCGGTTGGGGACAAAATGCAACTTCACCCATGTGCGTTTCTTTCCCCCACCTGTCATCTGCAGAAAAGAAAATCGACACGGTAATAAAGAACGTTAGCCATTAAAGTTGCCTTCTCCGAATGGAGCATCTTTTGGAAGGTGCCAATCACCCTGTGACTGTCCTCAGGACCACAAAATCTTGAAACCTCCGTACACAAAAAGATTGGTCTGCAAGACAACACGATGGCTTATTTTCTCAAGATTCAATTTTAAAATTTTTCTTTACCGGCCTGGTTCAAGAAATGGCAAGGCTAGCCCGTCCGGATGTTTTTTCGGAACTCAGGAGAGGTTAGTAAGACGATACAATTCTAGGCCCTAAAAATTTTTGGGAAAAATTGCACTCTAGAGGACTATGTAATGAATTAAGATGGATATCAAGAGGACTTTTCCCTTTAACCATCCTTCGGAAAGTCGATCTTTCATTCAAGAGGGGTTTTGGATGCAGAAACACAAAATATATGTACCTGAATCTTCTCGCCTTGAAGTCCTCAAAAGTGTCCATGATTCTAAACTGGCAGGACATCCTGGAGTTGCAAAAACACAAGACTTACTACTTCGTTTCTTTTGGTGGCCTAATTGTAGGAAGGACGTGAGGAAATATGTTTCAACCTTTTTAAAACATGTGCATGAAACAAGACCCCACGATCGTCTCCTCTAGGACTCTTGCAACCACTTCCAGTTCCATCCAGGCCTTGGGGATCTATTTCCATGGATTTTATTTGTGGAACTACCCCCTTCCAAACAGATGACCGTCATCCTTGTCATAGTGGCCGACTCACAAAAATGCCCACTTTATTCCAACTGAAGGAATTCCTACTGCTGAAAAAACTGCAGAATGATAATCAAAGAGGTATTCAGGTTACATGGAATTCCTGACAGCGTGGTGTCTGACAGAGGCGTTCAGTTTACGTCAAAATTTTGGAGAGTTTCGTGTACAGCCTTGGGTCACGGTGAATCTTTCTACGCTTTCCATCCTCTGTCCAATGGCCAGACGGAGAGAACGAACCAGACTTTGGAAGCAATACCTCCGTTGCTTCATTTCCTATCTTCAGGATGACTGGGTGGACTATTTACCAACAGCAGAGTTTTGCCTACAACAACTCCATACATAGCGCTACATCTCAAACCATTTTTGCTAATTATGGAGTACATCCAGTATTTAGCCCTAATCTGCCAGTGAACACTCCATTCCTGCTGTAAATGACAGGCTTGCAAAATTACAGGAATCCCAGAAGGAATTATCAGAGATATTACTCAAGACCCAGGAAGTATATAAGGAAGCAGCAGATAAACATCGGAGAGTGCCCCCTGCTCTTCAGGTTGGAGACAAAGTTTGGCTGTCCACTAAAAACCTTAAGACACATGTGCCATCCTCCAAATTGGGTCAGAAATTCATTGGACCTTTTCAAATTTCTGCAAAAATTAACCAGGTTGCTTTTCGTTTTAAAACTTCCCAACAATCTAAAGATTCATCCAGTGTTTCACATATCCTTGCTCAAACCCTTCTGTAAAACCCGTTTCCAGGAAGAATTCAGCCACCTCCTCCACCAGAAAGGATCCGTGGTGAAGAAGAATACATTGTGGATAAGATTCTGGACTCCCGAAAATTCAGAGGTAAACTGCAGTATCTGGTGCAGTGGAAGGGTTACGGACCAGAGGAAAAATTCATGGGAACCAAGGGACAACGTCCATGCTCCTAGACTAAACAAGAGCCTTTCATCAGAGGTACCCGGATAAGCCAGCTCCTGAGATGTCCAGAGGCCATCCTGGAAGGAGGGGAGTACTGTCAGAGTCGAACCCAGTACCTCTGTCTACTGGCCAGCAGCTCTACCATCTGAGCTATTCTGCTGGCTGCAAAGTTCCTTGCTGAACCCAGATACCATTGACTGTTCTTCCTGATTGGCTACACCTAGTGCTCTCTTGATTGGGCCTCTGATTACCAATTACACACCCTATATAAACCTGGCCCTGTGGGTGTGTCATTGCGAGATTATTGAGCTCCAAGCCTTTAGTCAAGCGTTTCCTGCTGATCCATTGCTACAAACACTGCTCTCTGTGAACCGACCTCGGCCTGCCTTCTGACTACGCTCTCCGCCTGATCCATTGCTACAAACACTGCTCTCCTGTGAACCGACCTCGCCTGCCTTCTGACTACGCTCTCCGCCTGATCCATTGCTACAAAACACTGCTCTCCTGTGAACCGACCTCGGCCCTGCCTTCTGACTACGCTCTCCGCCTGATCCATTGCTACAAACACTGCTCTCCTGTGTACCGACTCTGGCTGCCACCTGACTACGTTATCTGCCTGCTCCTCTGTTACCGAACTGCCTTCCTGTGAACCGACCTCGGCCTGCCTTCTGACTACGCTCTCCGCCTGATCCATTGCTACAAACACTGCTCTCCTGTGTACCGACCTCCGGCTGCCTTCTGACTACGCTACCTGCCTCTGCTTCCCTAGTGTTTGCGTAACATCGGCTCCAACCCAGTCGGGATCTTGACAGGTATATTGACTACGTGTATTGCTGCTCCTCTCTGGTACTTCGTCCTCCTACGGTTTTGACTCGGCTTGCCTGACCACGCTCACCATCACTCGTTGGTGTCTGTGCTTCTGATTAGTATAGCTTCTCTGTGTACTCAGTCTCACGTCCCTCCCTAGCTCCCTCTGGGAATATTGCATTACACTACAGTAGTCTTACAGCTCCCATCTGGTTTTGACCTATTGGCTTGTTTTCTGACCACGGGCTTGCTGTGACCTGTAGTACTTATATGACTGCTTACTCTTAACACAGCTTTGGATGTTTTTGCTGCCACCTGGTGGTGGTTTTGGCTGCTGCAGTGCAGGCTTGTCCTGAGCACACTGGCCTGCATTTCAGCTGCATTACATTAACACTAACCTTCACATTTAAACGGGAGTTTGCAATTTTTTTTTCCCCTAGTCATGGATCCGCTGCATAACTTGGCGGATCAAGTGTCCAGTTTGACGCAGGTGGTGCAGGATTTTTCTGGGAGACATCAGTCTCTTGTTACGTCTCATACCCACTTACAGAAAAGACTTACTGAGAATATTCAGACTGTGCAGGGAAACACTTCTCATATTGTTAGTCTACCTGATGACTCTGTAGATGTTGTTTTGCACTCCCCCGAACCCACAGTTAACTTCCTGAAACGTTTTCTGGCAAGAAAGATCAGTATCGCATATTCAGGGAGAGTTGTAAATTATGGTTTTCTCTTAGACCCCGATCGTCTGGGGATGAGACTCAGCGGGTAGGGATTATTATCTCCTTACTTAGGGAAGGTCCCCAATCCTGGGCTTTCTCGCTGCCCCCTACCGCTCCTGAACGGACCTCGGTAGATAGGTTCTTTGAGGCCCTAGGACTTATCTATGACGAACCGGACCGTGTTAGGGTGGCAGAGGACACCATTATGGGTCTGGTTCAGGGGAAGCACTCAGCTGAATGATACAGCTCCGAGTTCCGTCGATGGTCCACTGAGGTATCTTGGAATGACTCCGCACTGAGATGTCTATTTGGGAAGGGACTGTCTGATTGCTTGAAGGACGCTCTGGCTATCCATCCACCTCCCAGCTCTTTGGAGGAGGCTATGACTCAGGCTATCCGTATGGATCGGAGGCTACGGGAGAGAGGTCTTACACAACGGGGATTCCGTTGTTCCCTGCTAACCCGGATGTTTTGCTTCCATCTGAATCTGTGGAGGTGGGAGCCACCGACTTCAAGGAAAAAGAGAGGAAACGGCGGCGTGATGAAAAGCGGTGTTTTTACTGCGGAGACCCCGGACATTGGAAAGGGGACTGCCCCTCTTGTCCATCCTCTAACAAGCGGCTGAGTCTGGGTGATCATCGTGGAAGTCACTCAGACTCTCAGGTACCTTTTACTTCATTTACAAAGATACTGTTAAAGGTGGAACTTGGTGTTGAGAACTGCTTTGTCCATACTTCGGCTTTTGTAGACTGTGGTTCATCGCTGAACCTGATTGACTCTAAACTGGTGGCCCGCTGTAGATTAGGGACAGTTAGGTTGGAGACTCCCTTAAAACTTGTGGCTATTGACTCTACACCTCTCACAAAGGATGGTCTCCATTTCATTTCTCAAGAATTCACCCTCAGGGTGGGGGCCCTGCACCAGGAGCACATGTCATGCTTTGTTTTGGATAACCTCCCTGCTGGCCTGGTGTTAGGGTTTCCTTGGTTGCAACGGCATAACCCGGTTATTGACTGGGGGTCCTGGGATATTGTCAAATTGGGACCTAATTGTTCTAAAAATTGTCTTTCTACTGTGTCTATGTCATCCGTCAGTCTGGAGGGTATTCCGGAGTACCTGAAGGACTTTGAGGATGTGTTCTCCGAAAAGGAGGCTGAGGTTCTGCCACCACACCGCCCATTCGATTGTGCCATTGATCTTGTTCCCGGTGCCAAATTGCCCAAAGCACGTCTGTACAATCTCTCCATGCCTGAGCGAGCTGCTATGAAGGAGTATATCTCTGAAAGCCTCCGTAAAGGACATATTCGGCCATCTGTCTCTCCTGTGGCGGCGGGGTTCTTTTTTGTAAAAAAAAAAGATGGTGGTTTACGCCCGTGCCTCGATTTTCAAGAACTGAATAAGATCACCATAAGAAACACTTATCCTCTCCCACTGATACCTGATTTATACAACCAATTGTCAGGGGCCAGATGGTTTTCTAAGTTGGACCTCAGGGGAGCATACAATCTCATCCGTATGCGGGAGGGGGATGAGTGGAAAACTGCGTTTCTCACATCTGAAGGTCTATTTGAAAATTTGGTCATGCCGTTCGGCTTGACTAACGCACCAGCGGTATTCCAGAATTTCATTAACCATGTTTTTTCAGACTTTATTGGACGCTTTGTGGTAGTTTATCTTGATGATATACTTATATATTCTTCTGATAGACAAAGTCACATGGGTCATCTTCGTGCTGTTCTCCAGAAGCTCAGGGAGAACTCTCTCTTTGCCAAACTGGAGAAGTGTTCATTTTTTACTCAAGAATTGTCCTTTCTAGGGGTCATTTTGTCCTCTGAGGGGTTTTGTATGGACCCTAGGAAGGTACAGGCCATTGTGGATTGGGTGCAACCCAGAGATCTCAAGGGTCTTCAGCGATTTCTGGGTTTCGCCAATTACTATAGAAAATTTATCAAGGGGTTTTCTCAAGTGGTCAAACCCCTCACTGATCTCACTCGAAAGGGGGCTGATCTAAAAAACTGGTCAGCTCCAGCTGTGGCGGCATTTTCTTCATTAAAAAACAGTTTCATGACTGCCCCTGTACTGGTTCAACCTGATTTGTCTAAACCATTTATCATAGAGGTGGACGCCTCTGAGGTGGGAGTGGGAGCTGTGTTGTCCCAGGGGCCCACCACATTAACTAACTTAAGACCCTGTGCCTTCTTTTCAAAAAAATTTTCCTCTGCTGAGAGGAATTATGATGTGGGTAACCGGGAGTTGTTGGCCATTAAATTGGCATTTGAAGAATGGAGGCATTTTTTGGAGGGGGCAGCTCATCGTATCACTGTCATTACAGATCACAAGAACCTGTCTTACATCGAGTCTGCCAAACGTTTAACTCCGAGACAGGCAAGGTGGTCACTTTTTTTTTCCCGATTTCAGTTTTCCATCACTTTCAGACCAGGGTCCAAGAATGTGAAGTCTGATGCCTTGTTTCGTAGCTTAGATCCAATATCTCCTCCTGAACCTCCTTCCTCCATTCTTCAGCGGGGGGTGGTGGTGGCTGTGGTGTCCTCGAGATTGGAACAAGAGATTCGTGAGTCCCAATCCCTTGCTCCATCGTCCATACCTGAAAATAAGCTCTTTGTGCCTGTCCAATATCAGTTAAGGGTGCTTCGAGAGTTCCACGACTCTGCTCTGAGTGGGCATCCGGGAATCTCGGCCACTCGTAAAGCCATCACTAGGTTGTTCTGGTGGCCCTCGTTGACGTCAGACATCACTGGGTTTGTCTCCTCCTGTGAAACTTGTGCCCGCGCAAAAGCCTCCCGCAACCGACCGGCCGGGGAATTGGTGCCACTGCCAATTCCGGATAGACCATGGACTCATCTGTCCATGGATTTTGTCACCGATCTTCCTCCCTCTAATGGCAAAACTGTGATCTGGGTAGTTGTTGATAGGTTCAGTAAACAAGCACATTTTGTACCTTTAAAGGGCCTTCCGAATGCTGAGACTCTATCTAAACTATTCATTGAGCATGTGATCCGGTTGCATGGTGTGCCTGTCAGTGTGGTATCTGATAGAGGGGTACAATTCGTGGCAAAATTCTGGAGGGCTTTTTGTAAAAGGCTGGGCATCAGTCTGACCTTTTCATCGGCCTACCATCCAGAGACCAATGGTCAGACTGAAAGGACCAATCAGTCATTGGAGCAGATTTTACGGTGTCTTGTCACGTCTAGACAGGATGATTGGTGCTCTGCAATACCTATTGCAGAATTCGCTTTCAATAATCGTGTCAATCAGTCCACTGGTACTTCGCCATTTTTCTGCAACTATGGGTTTCACCCTCATTTTGGTGAGTTTTCCCGGCTGGATTCAGAATGTCCAGGGGCTGATTCGGCCTTTCTGCGGTTGGGGGAGGTCTGGAGGGAGGTTCAGAGAAACATTGGGGAGGCTCAAGGCAAATACAAATTTTTTGCAGATAAACGACGTTCTGTGGGGCCAGCTTATCAGGTGGGGGATAAGGTATGGTTATCCACCAAGAATATAAGGCTGAGAATTCCCTCGGCTAAGTTGGGTCCTAAGTATATTGGTCCGTATGAAATTTTAGAGGTAATTAATCCTGTGGTCTTTCGCTTGCGCTTGCCTCCGTCGTTGCGGGTCCCCAATGTGTTCCATAAGGCACTTCTGAAGCCGTCGGTGCCTTCCTCTGGTGAGTCTCCTTCACACCCACCACCTGTTGTGGTAGATGGACAGACCGAGTACGAGGTGGAACAGGTGATGGATTCTCGTATGCTCCGCCGTTCACTTCAGTACTTGGTCCATTGGAAAGGGTACAGTCCTGAGGAACGGTCATGGGTGCCGGCGCGTTTGGTCCATGCTGATCGGTTGGTCCAGGCCTTTCACGCTCGTCATCCAGGGAAGCCTGGGTGTTTTGATTCGGTAGCTGAAGAGTGCAGGCAAAAAGGCAATACACCAGAGCAGTTGGAATCTATGAGATTGCAGTACCCTGACTAACCACCACAACTAGAGGCAGCCGTGGAGCGTTCCTACGTTGGTCCTAGACGCCTCGTCACAGCCTGAGAAACTAACTACACCTAAAGATAGAAATAGGAAAGCTATCTGCCCCGGAGCAGAACCCCAAAGATAATAGCAAGCCCCCAAACATGTAATGGCGGTTAGACAAGACGAAATACTGACACAGACAGAAAATAGTATGAGCAAACGTTGGGGCCCAAACTAACTAAATAGAAAAGGATAGGAAGGGTACTTACTGCAATCCCAAAAAAAAAACCCTGAAAGCACCAACTCTACTAATTTCAAAAACACCTGAGATCACACGACCTCTACCACCTAAATTAGCTCTCTGGTGTAACAAAATCAAAACAGCAGCCACTGAAAAAACTGGAAAAAGCAAAAGTACAAACATCAGTGGCTGAACTAAACTGAGAGGGCAAAAGCCCCCTGAGGGGACCCAGAAGGCCCCCACAGAAGTGCAGGACAAAATGCAAAAATCAAGCACAGAAACAAAAAGAAGAAAATGTCTTATCTGTTAGAAGGAGATGCAGACACGACACAGCAGGCTACAAGGGAAACTGGAATCAAGGATTCAGACCAGAACAATTGATCACCGGCAACCCTGATGGGAAGGTGACTCCCTTATATAAGACCAGTCAGTAACACCTGATTCCCAGTCCTCACAATCTTCACTGAACAGACCAGTACCGCTTGTAACCACCAGAGGGAGCCTCTGCTCAGAACTCATCTCAAGCCCATTCACAACACCTGGGGGTCCGGTGGCCCCCCATTGAGAGGGGGGTACTGTCATGGTCCGGTCCGGAGTTTGTGCGCTGCTGTCATCTCTCAGGACTGGTCATGCGGGGTTAATTTCCTCGGCCTCGTTCTGGAGCGGGCTGGGCTATTTCAGTCCGTCACAGCCGGCTTACCAGTGTTAGTGTTAGTTCAAGCTTCCAATCTAGAGCCTCTGACCCCTGTTACCTGGTGATCCTCCTGCCTTTGACTTGATTACTCGTGTATGACCCGGACTGACTCTGACCCCGTCTCTTGGTATCCGTTTCTGCTGCTACGTTCCCTGTCTGGCTATTTGACCCTCGGCTTGGTATATTGACTACGTGTATTGCTGCTCCTTCTGGTACTTCGTCCTCCGTACGGTTTTGACTCGGCTTGCCTGACCACGCTCACATCACTCGTTGGTGTCTGTGAGTCTGATTAGTATAGCTTCTCTGTGTACTCAGTCTCACGTCCCTCCCTAGCTCCCTCTGGGGAATATTGCATTACACTACAGTAGTCTTACAGCTCCCATCTGGTTTTGACCTATTGGCTTGTTTTCTGACCACGGGCTTGCTGTGACCTGTAGTACTTATATGACTGCTTACTCTTAACACAGCTTTGGATGTTTTTGCTGCCACCTTGTGGTGGTTTTGGCTGCTGCAGGGCAGGCTTGTCCTGAGCACACTGGCCTGCATTTCAGCTGCATTACAATGGGGACTGGCAGCATTATATTCTATGGGGGCTGCATTATATTCTATGGGGCTGGCTGCATTACATTCTGGGAGCAGCATTACATTCATCGCACACAACGCTGTGTCGGGCAGTAAAGCTGCTGAGTTAAGGAGACTTGCTGCAGTGAGGAATTAGGAGAGGTGAGTATTGTATTTATTTATGGGGGCTGTATTACATTAAACAGGGGCTGGCTGCATTACATTTTATGGGAGCTGCATTACATTTTATAGTGTTGCATTACATTCTATGGGGTTGGCTGCATTACATTCTATGGGGCTGCATTATATTCTATGGGGGCTGCATTACATTCTATGGGGCTGCATTATATTCTATGGGGGCTGCATTACATCATATAGGAGCTGGAAGCATTATATTCTAAGGGGGCTGACAACATTCTATGGGGCTGCATTACATTCTATGGGGCTGCATTACATTCTATGGGGACTGGCAGTATTATATTCTATGGGGGCTGCATTATATTTATGGGGCTGGCTACATTACATTCTGTGGGGCTGCATTGCAATCATCGCGCACCACACTGTATTGGGCAGTGGAGCTGCTGAGGTAAGGAGATGCACTGCAGTGAGGAACGAGTAGAGGTGAGTACTGTATTTATTTTGGGGGCTGCATTACATTATATAGGGGCTGGTTGCATAACATTTTTATGGGGCTGACTGCATTACATTCTATGGGACTGCATTACATTCTGTGGGGGCTGCATTACATTCTATGGGGGCTGCATTATATTCTATGGGGGCTGCATTATTTTATATAGGGGTTGGCTGCATTATATTATATGGGGCTGACTACATTGTATGGGGATCCTTTGCATTCTATGGGGACTGGATGCATTACATTCTATGGGGGCTGGCTGCATTATATTCTATGAGGGCTGCATTACATTCTATGGCAGGTACATTACATTCTATGGTGGCTGCTCTACATTCTATGGGGGCTGCTTTACATTTTATGGGGGCTGGCTGCATTACATTCTATGGGGGCTGGCTCCATTACATTCTATGGAGGCTGCATTACATTCTATGGCAGCTGCATTACAATCTATGGGGTCTGGCTGCAATATATTTTATGGGGGCTGGCTGCATTATATTCTCTGGGAGCTGCATTACATTCTATGGAGGCTCCATTACATTCTCTGGAGGCTGGTTGCATTACATTCTATGGGGGCTGGCTGCATTACATTCTATGGGGGCTGCATTACATTCTATGAGGGCTGCATTGCATTCTGTGGGGGCTGCATTACATTATATGTGGGCTCCATTTCATTCTATGTGGGCTGGCTGTATTACATTCTATGGAGATTGACTGCATTACATTTTATGGGGGCTTGCTGCATTACATTCTATGGGGGCTGCATTACATTCTATGATGGCTGCATTACATTCTATGGGAGCTGGCTGCATCACAGTCTATGGGGGTGACTGCATTACATTCTATGGGGGCTGCATTACATTCTATGGTGGCTGCATTACATTTACTTCATCATGTGCATCCCCCCTCCCCACACCACTTCATCATGTGCAGTCCCCCTTCCCTTACCACTTCATCATGTGCAGTCCCCATCCCCACTTCATGATGTGCAGTCCCTCTCACCACACCACTTCATCATGTGTAGTCTCACTCATCCCCCACTTCATCATGTGCTATTCCCCTCGCCCCCACTTCATCATGTGCAGTCCACCTCACCCCCCCACTTCATCATGTGAAGTCCCCTTCGCCCACCACTACATCATGTGCAGTCCCCCTCCCCCCACTTCATCATGTGCAGTCCCCCTCCCCCCACACTTTTGAATGCATTTACTAAACGTACATTTCAGTAGGCCAACATTTCGGATTTTAAAATAATTTTTCAAGCTGGTGTTATAAAGTATTCTAATTTACTGAGATAATGACTTTCGGGTTTTCATTGGCTGTAAGCAATAATCATCAACATTAACAGAAATAAACACTTGAAATAGATCACTCTGTGTGTAATGACTCTACATAATATATGAGTTTCACTTTTTGTATTGAAGAACTGAAATAAATTAACTTTTTGATGATATTCTAATTTAGTGAGAAGCACCTGTACAATCAATAATATTGTTTTTAATCAACTGTATTTGCGCATTTGTTCTTGACATATCCATCACCTTAATAACAGGTCTTAATGAGTAGTATGAGATTGGGTAACAACTAACACTTTTTTGACTATTACACTATTAGAACTGAGATATCCAGAAAATAAATAAAGAAGTTAAAAACGCAATTCTTAAAAAAAATGCAATTCTAGGGTCTCATTCAGATTTCTGTGCTGCAAGTACATGTTCTATCCATGTTTTTCATGGAAACATCATCTACCCAATATAGTCTAGAGGTCGGTTCATATATCTGTGTGTTTTTCGCAGACCATGTGTTTGAGCAAAACTCGCAAAGACATGTCTCTTTTTTCCGTTATCATGGATGAAAGGTGCCAATACAAGTTCATGGGTCTGTGAAAAACACATACAGCAGATGCATTGTAAAGTATAGGAGAAACTTTATAAATGTATTTATTCAGTCATCGATCTGTGAAAAACACTGATGACTGATGGTAAAAAAGAACACACGGACCAAACACAGATGACACTGATGGTATAAATGGACACACTGATCCAACACTGATGTCACCAGTATCATCTTTTAACACGTGTTTAAACACAGACATATGAATGAGGCCTAAGATAGGGTATTGGAATTGTTCTTTTTTTCTCATTAAGTTTTCATATAGGATGGGTTATACGTATGTTGGAGCATGGTGTTTATATTTATACATATAAGTAAAATTTTACTTTTTTCAAATTAAATAGAAAAATGCTAAACTTTCAACTTCTGATCTGTGTTCTATGTTCTGTTGGGAATAAAATAGGGCTATATAAGATTACATTGCATTTTTGTTTTCCTTCCCTTTTTTAGAGTCCCAACTTTTTTTGAATTGGGGTAGTTTTAAAACAAAAAAAACTTGATCACAGTAATTATTCTGACATAAAAAGCTAATATGTTAACTATACTGCATAGTAAATTCCATAAAAAAATAGCTACAGATTTTTTTCTAGAGACCCTGCTACCTCCTAGTAAACAGACTACAAAAGTGATGAAAATGTCATTCCTACCCCAAAATGGTATTATTAAATACTATACATCTTCCTGCAAAATCTAAGGCCTCGTAAAGCTATTGATCAAAAATTAAAAAAAGGTCTGACTCTCACTGTCAAACCCAGTACCTCTTGTCCACTGGCCAGCAGCTCTACCATCTGAGCTATTCTGCTGGCTGCAAAGTTCCTTGCTGAACCCAGATACCATTGACTGTTCTTCCTGATTGGCTACACCTAGTGCTCTCTTGATTGGGCCTCTGATTGCCAATTACACACCCTATATAAACCTGGCCCTGTGGGTGTGTCATTGCGAGATTATTGAGCTCCAAGCCTTTAGTCAAGCGTTTCCTGCTGATCCATTGCTACAAACACTGCTCTCCTGTGAACCGACCTCGGCCTGCCTTCTGACTACGCTCTCCGCCTGATCCATTGCTACAAACACTGCTCTCCTGTGAACCGACCTCGGCCTGCCTTCTGACTACGCTCTCCGCCTGATCCATTGCTACAAACACTGCTCTCCTGTGTACCGACCTCGGCCTGCCTTCTGACTACGTTATCCGCCTGATCCATTGCTACAAACACTGCTCTCCTGTGTACCGACCTCCGGCTGCCATCTGACTACGCTACCTGCCTCTGCTTCCCCTAGTGTTTGCAGTAACATCGGCTCCAACCCAGACGGGATCTTGACAGAATAATCTCGCGCCAAAATGGAGTCCGCTGTGAACACCCTGAGACGGCAAGTTACGGAGCTTCAAAGTTTTTGTACGGACTCTCAAGGAAAATATGCCAAGTTACAAACTGATTTCACGGCGATACAACAGGAAGTAATTGAGCTACAAAAACAACTACTGGACGTGCGCAATTCAGGGTCCGAATCAAATGCGCGGCTGCCGCTGCCTGCAAAGTTCAGTGGGGATCGCAAGCAGTACCGAGGATTCCTCAATCAATGCCGCATATACTTCCAGATGCAACCTGCTCCCTTTACCAGTGAGAGGAAGAAAGTTTTTTTCATGATAAATCTCCTGACGGATGAAGCTCTTGCTTGGGCTTCACCTTATGTAGAAAAGGACTATGCCCTCCTTAATGACCTGGAAGCTTTCATCGCAGCTATGAATCAAGTTTTTAATGACCCAAACCGCTGTGCCACAGCAGAAACCAAATTACATAATTTGCGCCAAGGACGTCGCTCTGTTGCGGAATATACATCGGAGTTCCGTCGCTGGGTGGCCGACACCACCTGGAATCCAGCGGCCCAGAGAAGTCAATTTCGACGAGGGTTATCAGAACCAGTGAAAGACGAGCTTGCCAGGGTTGAGACCCCTGACCAGTTGGAGGACTTTATTCAACTATGTATCCGGATTGACCAGAGACTTACTGAAAGGAGAAAGGAGAGACTGCGAGCACTTGGGAATAGCCCTGGCTTCTCATTTTCAGCATCAGACCACCAAGAAAAGACGCAAGTTGTGTCTGAACCGATGTAGATCGACGTCATCCGAAGACCACTCTCTGCACAGGAGAAGGAGAGGCGACGTGCAGAACATCTCTGCCTCTATTGTGGGGACCCTGGACACTATGCCATCAACTGTCCTAACAAAAGGACTATAGCCTTTACCAACAACAGGTCTGCCAGCAATACGGACCTTTCTCAGCAGTCGGATTCCATCTTGCAGACTATCTCATCAGTAACGCCAGAAATAGACAAAATACATACCACATCATCTCATTTTGTAATCCCCATTCAGGTTGTAATGGGCACCCAAAAAATACAATGCTCTGCCCTGTTGGATTCGGGAGCAGGAGGAAATTTTATGGACTTAAAATTTACACGTGATAATGATATTTCCAGTAGGACCAAATCCACACCAATTGAAATGGAAACTGTGGATGGATCACCTTTGTCTTCTGGACCTGTCACGCATGAGACAATCGAACTGGAGATTTGTATCGACCCGGATCATCATGAAGCTGTCAGTTTCCACCTTATTTCATCTCCGAAATTTCCGGTTATTCTAGGGATCCCCTGGTTTTCAGTCCATAACCCTTCTATCAACTGGGCATCAAGGACCATCACCTTTCCATCTGACTACTGTAAGAATAATTGTCATAAGGAACCCCCTGTTCTCCAACAAGTCCAAATCTCTGAGATTTCGCATGAGAAGGAAGAGAAACTACCACCTCAATATCAGCAGTTCTCTGATGTCTGCAGTAAGAAGAAAGCAGATCAATTACCTCCTCACCGTCCTTATGACTGTCCCATTGAATTGCTGCCAGGAGCAACCATTCCATTTGGACGGATTTACAATCTTTCCGAACCTGAATTGAAGGTATTAAGAAAGTTCCTGGATGAAAATTTAGAGAAAGGCTTTATTCGACCTTCCACATCTCCAGCTGGGGCACCCCTGTTCTTTGTTGAAAAGAAAGACTCCACTCTGCGGCCATGTATTGACTACAGAGAGATGAATAATATCACTGTCAAGAATCGCTACCCGCTACCCTTGATTCCTGAACTATTTGAGAGACTCCGTTCTGCGAAAATCTTTACGAAGCTGGATCTTAGAGGGGCTTACAACCTCACACGGATTCGCCCAGGAGATGAGTGGAAGACCGCTTTCAGAACGAGATATGGACATTTTGAATCTCTTGTTATGACCTTTGGCCTTAGCAATGCCCCAACCACCTTTCAACATTTTATTAATGATGTATTTCGAGATTTCTTGGACCAATTCGTTGTGGCTTATCTCGATGACATTCTTATATTTTCAGACACCTTGGAAGAGCATCGCAGGCACGTCCAGTTAGTCTTGGAACGACTACAGGAGAACCATCTCTACATTAAACTTGAAAAATGTGAGTTTGAACAAACCAGTATCCAATTTCTGGGATATATCATCTCCCCAGAAGGTCTGAGCATGGATCCCGGCAAAATCAATGCTGTAGTGGACTGGCCTGTTCCAAGAAATTTAAAAGACGTCCAGCGTTTCATAGGATTTGCAAATTTTTACCGAAAATTTATAAAGAACTTTTCACGGATCATACTACCAATTACTACACTAACAAAAAAGACAAAAGCATTTTTCTGGTCTCCAGAGGCACAGGAGGCTTTTGACAAGTTGAAAACTCTTTTTACGTCTGCTCCATTGTTAGTACACCCAAATCCTGAATTGCCATTTACTGTTGAAGTGGACGCCTCGGACTCTGCAGTGGGAGCTATTCTGTCTCAGCGAGTTGGGGACAAGATGCAACTTCACCCATGTGCGTTTCTTTCCCACACCATGTCATCTGCAGAAAAGAACTACGACATTGGTAATAAAGAACTGTTAGCCATTAAAGTTGCCTTCTCCGAGTGGAGACATCTTCTGGAAGGTGCCAATCACCCTGTGACTGTCCTCACGGACCACAAGAATCTTGAATTCCTCCGTACAGCAAAAAGATTGTCTGCAAGACAAGCACGATGGGCCTTATTTTTCTCAAGATTCAATTTTATAATCTCTTACCGGCCTGGTTCAAGGAATGGCAAGGCTGACGCCCTGTCTAGGATGTGTTCGGAACCTCAGGAGAGGTCTAGTAATGATGATACAATTCTAGGCCCTAAAAATTTTTTGGGAATATTGCACTCTAGAGGACTAGGTAATAGAATTAAAGATGGATATCAAGAGGACTCTTTCCTTAACCATCCTTCGGAAGACGTCGATCTTTCATTCAAAGAGGGGTTTTGGATGCAGAAACACCAAATATATGTACCTGAATCTTCTCGCCTTGAAGTCCTCAAAAGTGTCCATGATTCTAAACTGGCAGGACATCCTGGAGTTGCAAAAACACAAGACTTACTACTTCGTTTCTTTTGGTGGCCTAATTGTAGGAAGGACGTGAGGAAATATGTTTCAACCTGTTTAACATGCGCACGAAACAAGACCCCACGATCGTCTCCTCTAGGACTCTTGCAACCACTCCCAGTTCCATCCAGGCCTTGGGGATCTATTTCCATGGATTTTATTGTGGAACTACCCCCTTCCAAACAGATGACCGTCATCCTTGTCATAGTGGACCGACTCACAAAAATGGCCCACTTTATTCCAACTGAAGGAATTCCTACTGCTGAAAAAACTGCAGAACTGATGATCAAAGAAGTATTCAGGTTACATGGAATTCCTGACAGCGTGGTGTCTGACAGAGGCGTTCAGTTTACGTCAAAATTTTGGAAGAGTTTCTGTACAGCCTTGGGAGTCACGGTGAATCTTTCTACCGCTTTCCATCCTCAGTCCAATGGCCAGACGGAGAGAACGAACCAGACTTTGGAGCAATACCTCCGTTGCTTCATTTCCTATCTTCAGGATGACTGGGTGGACTATTTACCAACAGCAGAGTTTGCCTACAACAACTCCATACATAGCGCTACATCTCAAACCCCATTTTTTGCTAATTATGGAGTACATCCAGTATTTATCCCTAATCTGCCAGTGAACACTCCCATTCCTGCTGTTAATGACAGGCTTACAAAATTACAGGAATCCCAGAAGGAATTATCAGAGATATTGCTCAAGACCCAGGAAGAATATAAGGAAGCAGCAGATAAACATCGGAGAGTGCCCCCTGCTCTTCAGGTTGGAGACAAAGTTTGGCTGTCCACTAAAAACCTTAAGACACATGTGCCATCCTCCAAATTGGGTCAGAAATTCATTGGACCTTTTCAAATTTCTGCAAAAATTAACCAGGTTGCTTTTCGTTTAAAACTTCCCAACAATCTAAAGATTCATCCAGTGTTTCACATATCCTTGCTCAAACCCTTCTGTGAAAACCCGTTTCCAGGAAGAATTCAGCCACCTCCTCCACCAGAAAGGATCCGTGGTGAAGAAGAATACATTTGGGATAAGATTCTGGACTCCCGAAAATTCAGAGGTAAACTGCAGTATCTGGTGCAGTGGAAGGGTTACGGACCAGAGGAAAATTCATGGGAACCAAGGGACAACGTCCATGCTCCTAGACTAACAAGAGCCTTTCATCAAAGGTACCCGGATAAGCCAGCTCCTGAGATGTCCAGAGGCCATCCTGGAAGGAGGGAGTACTGTCAGGAGTCGAACCCAGTACCTCTTGTCCACTGGCCAGCAGCTCTACCATCTGAGCTATTCTGCTGGCTGCAAAGTTCCTTGCTGAACCCAGATACCATTGACTGTTCTTCCTGATTGGCTACACCTAGTGCTCTCTTGATTGGGCCTCTGATTGCCAATTACACACCCTATATAAACCTGGCCCTGTGGGTGTGTCATTGCGAGATTATTGAGCTCCAAGCCTTTAGTCAAGCGTTTCCTGCTGATCCATTGCTACAAACACTGCTCTCCTGTGAACCGACCTCGGCCTGCCTTCTGACTACGCTCTCCGCCTGATCCATTGCTACAAACACTGCTCTCCTGTGAACCGACCTCGGCCTGCCTTCTGACTACGCTCTCCGCCTGATCCATTGCTACAAACACTGCTCTCCTGTGTACCGACCTCGGCCTGCCTTCTGACTACGTTATCCGCCTGATCCATTGCTACAACACTGCTCTCCTGTGTACCGACCTCCGGCTGCCATCTGACTACGCTACCTGCCTCTGCTTCCCCTAGTGTTTGCAGTAACATCGGCTCCAACCCAGACGGGATCTTGACACTCACAATATGGAGACACAATTTCTTACGTATATTTATTAGTGCAAAATTAGTAAACCATAAAAAAACACAAATTTGACATTGCCAAAAATCAAAATAAGTTCAAAAAAAGTTATTTCTGCTTCGCAATGAACCCTGCAAAAATTTTAAAACAATCATGCTTTTTTCCACATTTTCCCTTAGAAAGAGGTAATAAAATGTAATCAATAAATTGTATGCGCCCTAAAATGATGCAATTGAAAAAAAGAGCTTGTCTTGCAAAAAAAACTTCATAAGGCTGCATCAATGAAAATTAAAAACGTTATGACTTTTAGAAAAGAAAACTTTTGCATCCCTGAGGTCCAAAATTGCCCAGACGTTAAGGGGTAAAATAAATCCAATTAAACACAGTAGATTAAAATTTAATCTCTTTAAGCACTATTCACATAATTTTAGTAAAGGCAGAAGTAATCCCTTTTGAAAATCCCTCTCTTGTGGACATCTATGATTTAACCTGGAGAGGTGCAATCATTTAACACATTGGAATAGCTTGGGTGGTCAGCTGGGATTAATCTTTTAATCTTTTTAGTTTTTTTTTAAGTTATTCATTGTTTAGCGATTAAAAGGATTGTTGAGGCTTATGTTATTGATGATCTATCTATCATCTGCTATGTGTAGCAGAAATCATCTCCTATGAATGCCCTCAACGGTCCGGCATTCATAGGAGATCTGAAATGACAAGCATGGGGGTCTTCTGCAGACCTGCAACTGTCATGCCAATCCATCGTCACCCCGCAATTGTGTGACAGGTGTGCCGATGGGCAGGTTTTGTGATGCGCATCCGGTATGTGCTAGTTAAATGCCATTGTCAGAGATTGATAGTGGCATATAACATGTTAACAGCTGAGGGTGGATAGTGATTCCACCCTTGGATGTTTGGGGCACATGACAGCTGATCGGATCAGTAGTCATGTGCCAGGAAAGATACGGGCTCATCACCAGAGCCCGCATAAAAGGGACACAACCTATAATGTATCTGTACGTCATAGGTCGTGAAGGGAGTTAAAAAACATATATCGCCCTTGACTACATATTATTCTCCAATATAAGTAATGTTGTTGACCATTGCCATCTCCAACATCACTGTGAAGGTAATCATACATACTGAATTTCTAGTAATGGCTAAAAAAAAATTGTAAATCAGTTTCTGAAAATTTACTCATCTTTAATTAGAAGAATTGAAGAAGTACAGAAATCATTGAAACTGATTGAAGGATTAAAAGCTGATTTGCTACCAAGTTTAATTTAATTTCAGTAAGTCTGTTTTTGGTGAGCACTAAAAGAGGCACGATCTTCTTTCATTCCACACATCAGACTGAAGTATTCCTGTGTGCAAACCAATTTAAAGTATAACTAGCAGACGTTAATTTTCATGAACTGTTAATTTGCATATTGCTCATTACATTTTAATATCTGGGAACATTACATTTAAATAATAATTTAAATAATAAGACAATTCTGTGAGCAAACCTTTTTCAGATTCAGCTATCTTCTGAGGCTGTTTTATCAAGGATGGAAATTGTACCACTAACAGCAATCAGTGGTACATAGGCTGCAATTTCTGCCAATTTATTTTAGAAATGTTTTATTAGGCTTAGATTAGGATTTCTCTGATGAATGTGCAAGTGAGGCTACACTGAAAAGCTTCCATCTTCTGTCTAGTCAATAAATCGTTTATTTAGAAGTCACAGAGCAATAAAGCCACCATTACACTAAGTATAGTCCATTAGTTCTACATTCTACAGTAGTTTTCTCCAAATGAGCCATAGTTTGTTTTTGTTATCCATAAATTTCCATGTGCGCACCGACTCTTCGATAACGCATCGTGAATTGTACAAAGCTGTGGAATTAAACCTTTAACATCATACGATTTAAGAAGTTGAACCAAATAGGCTTGTTTTTAGTTGAAGTAAATCTTTGTAGTATATGGACAATTGGGGAAAAAAAGGCTAAAAACAAAAAAAAAGTTACTATATCCATGCACCCATTATCTATGATGATATTCTTCTTGGTTCAGCACTGCTCTTCTGCTCCTTGTCGACAATTTCAAGCTTTCCCTAAGGACCGTATTTTTCTTCTGCAGCCCACTGTGGTCTTTCATAATTTGGTGCTCAACCATTCCGGATGGGCTCTACTGGCCCATCATACCTTGCCTGAACATCAGGTTACTGTTTCTGTCTATTTGTAGTATTTCACATAAGTTATTTATTTTCTGTTCTTAGCTATGAACATTTTCCAAATAACAACCTTTGCTCCTGTGGTCCCTCTGGTCCTGCACCAGATCTGTGTGCTTGCCTGTACTCGGTGGTCAGCACAAGCCCTACTATCCTTGTGATAACTACAGGTTAGTATTCCTTACTACTAACAATATCTCATGTATTATATATTGGATTCCATGATTCAAAGCCTCTGTCATCTGAGGAGTAAAAGCTCCACAGCTCTGGTTATGGCTCCTTTCTTTCCTTCTCTTGTAGAGTGTAAGCTCTTATCAGTAGGGCCTTCTCTCTTGCCTAGAAATTGCAAGCTCTTATGGTCAGTAGGGTCCTCTCTCTCACCTATTAAGTGCTTGTAAAGTGTAAGCTCCTATGGTCAGCAAGGTTCTCTCTCTATCCTCTCCCCATTTGTGTTTTCTGAGCAATTATAAGTTTGCTGGTATTGAGATTAATGCAAATTTATTCTTCACAAATAAAATTATTTGGGAGAATTCAGCGAATTAATATTTCAAAGATCCACTCATCTCTATTTACTGATATACTTTATCAATTTTGACCCATTTAGGAGTGTTCTGAAGCAGTCATACAACCTTTCTGCATGAAATGTGTTCACTTTCACTGACTATCCATAGCAAGCGCTGGAATAATAATGTTTCCTGTGCATTGCATGTCTGGATCATCAGCCTGTCAGGAACCATCAGTTGGGGGGTGATGTTGTTCATCTTGTTCAGAGCCTGCATTGAAAGATGTTCTGTGATATCTCAACCACGCAGGCTTCAGTAAGTCAGCTATTAAAGTCATACTGAGACCTTGGACTGACAGAAAAGAATGTTTACAGGTAGAAAGAGATGGGTGGCCTAGTGGGCTGTCTATTTGTCATGAGCATCACCTAAACAGGCAGGTGAGCACAGAAAAAAAGAGCCAGATATTGTCAAAGTACAAATATTACCAGTGTACAGCAAAGACAGAAAAGGTATCAGATCGTTACAAAGTTTAATGGAGGGAAAAAAATGTTGTGTAGTGGCCAAGTCGTCTCAATTGCGTTTATGACTTTGGATGTATCTACTAAGTACATCTCAGATCTTTTCTGGCACATCAGCCTATTCTTGACCAACAGTACTGATCTACAGTCATGGCCAAAAGTTTTGAGAATGACACAAATATTAATTTTTACAAAGTCTACTGCTTCACTTTTTCTAATGGCAATTTGCATATACTCCAGAATGTTATAAAGAGTGATCAGCTTAACAGCAATTACTTGCAAAGTCAATATTTGGCTAGAAAATGAACTTTATACCCCAAAACACATTTCAACATCATTGCAGCCCTGCCTTAAAAGGACCAGCTAACCTTTTTTCAGAGATTGCTCCATTAACACAGGTGTGGGTGTTGATGAGGACATGGCTGGAGATCAATCTGTCATGATTAAGTAAGAATGACACCACTGGACACTTTAAAAGGAGGCTGGTGCTTGGCATCATTGTTTCTCTTCTGTTAACCATGGTTATCTCTAAAGAAACACGTGCAGTCATCATTGCAATGCACAAAAATGGCCTAACAGGGAAGAGTATCGCAGCTAGAAAGATTGCACCTCAGTCAACAATCTATCGCATCATCAAGAACTTCAAGGAGAGAGGTTCCATTGTTGCCAAAAAGGCTTCAGGGCGCCCAAGAAAGACCACCAAGCGCCAGGACCGTCTCTTAAAAGTGTTTCAGCTGCGGGATCGGGCTACCAGCAGTGCAGAGCTTGCTCAGGAATGGCAGCAGGCAGGTGTGAGTGCATCTGCACGCACTGTGAGGCGGAGACTCTTGGAGCAAGGCCTGGTCTCAAGGAGGGCAGCAAAGAAGCCACTTCTCTCCAGAAAAATCATCATGGACAGACTGATATTCTGCAAAAGGTACAGGCAGTGGACTGCTGAGGACTGGGGTAAAGTTATTTTCTCTGATGAATCCCCTTTTCGATTGTTTGGGACATCAGGAAAATGCCTCATTCGGAGAAGACAAGGTCAGCGCTACCACCAGTCTTGTCTCATGCCAACTGTTAAGCATCCTGAAACCATTCATGTGTGGGGTTGCTTCTCAGCCAAGGGAATCGGCTCTCTCACAGTCTTGCCTAAAAACACAGCCATGAATAAAGAATGGTACCAGAATGTCCTCCAAGAGCAACTTCTCCCAACCCTCCAAGAGCAGTTTGGCGATCAACAATGCCTTTTCCAGCATGATGGAGCACCTTGTCATAAAGCAAAGGTGATAACTAAATGGCTCAGGGAACAAAACATAGAGATTTTGGGTCCATGGCCTGGAAACTCCCCAGATCTTAATCCCATTGAGAACTCGTGGTCAATCATCAAGAGACGGGTGGACAAACAAAAACCTAAAAATTCAGACAAAATTAAAGCATTGATTGTGCAAGAATGGACTGCTATCAGTCAGGATTTGGTCCAGAAGTTGATTAAGAGCATGCCAGGGAGAATTGCAGAGGTCCTGAAGAAGAAGGGTCAACACTGCAAATATTGACTTGCTGCATTTACTCATTCTAACTGTCAATATAAGCTTTTGTTACTCATATGTTTGCAATTATTATATTTCTGTCTGTGATAAAAACATCTGTCAAACACACATAAAAACCAGAGGGCAGCAGATCATGTGAAAATATAATATTTGTGTCATTCTCAAAACTTTTGGCCATGACTGTACATATCTGAATTTATCACCATGTCTTTGATTGAAATTCTCAGCAGTGCTGCTAATGACTACTGTATAGTTCTAGACTTGAGTATCTGATCAGGAAAGTCCATCCTTCCATGATGGATTAAAAAAGTTTCCCCATTACTTTATCATTGATGACCTATCCTGTGGATAGGTCATCAATGTCTGATGGGTCAGGATCCGACAGCCGGCACCCCCGATTAGCTTTTCTTGGTGTCGACAGCGGTGACTGCCGGACAGAAATGCTCAATTGATTTGAATAGGAGGCAGATGTGCAGTACCCAGCCATTGCCACTCTCAGATGATGGAGCAGCTCCGCAATTTAGCATTTCTGACTGGTGGACACAGTCGACGAGAACAGCTTATCGGTGGGAGTGTCGAGTGTTGGACCCCAACCAATTAGACATTGATGACCTATCCTAAGGATTAGTCATCAGTGATAAAGTAGTGTACAACCTCTTTAAAGTCAAAATTGAGTTAGATGTTTGACTACATACTCTGGTTACTCAGTAGCACCTGTAAAATGTTAAGAAAAAAAAAGAACAATTGAAGTACAAATACAAAACTATTTAAATAATAGTGAACTTGGTACTAAACTGTCATCCTCATTCAATGCTTGCACATTTTCCATTGTATGGGGCCAAGGCATAATAATACCGTATATACTCAAGTATAAGCCGAGATTTTCAGCCCATTTTTTAGGGCTGAAAGTCCCCCTCTCGGCTTATACTCGAGTCATATACCGGGGGGTCGGCGGGGGAGGGGGAGCGCAGCTGTCCTATATACTCACCCTCTCCTGGAGCGTCTCTGCAGCTCCTGCTCTTCTCCCATGGTCTCCGGCACCTGTGTTCAGCCATCAGTGGTACCGCTCATTAAAGTCACGAATATGCACATATTCATGACTTTAATGAGAGGTACCACGTGACCGCTGAAGTTAGGCATAGCGCCGTAGATAGTGGGAGAAGAGCAGGGGCTGCAGAGACCGCTCCAGGAGAGGGTGCGCATATTCCATATTCACCTGTCCCCGTTCCACCGCTGCTCGCCGCTGTGTCCTCGCGTCCTCTAGCTGTGAATGTTCAGGTCAGAGGGCGCGATGACATAGTAAGTGCGCGCCACGCCCTCTGCCTGAGCATTCACTGCTGGAGGACCCAGAAGACAGCGGCACTCAGCGGTGGAATGGGGACAGGTGAATATTGCAGGTGCCAGGCCCTGAGCCAGTGGTGACACTGGCACCTGTCCCCCATAGCGCACCGGTGTCCCCGCCTGCTCAGGACACCGGCACCTGGCCGCCAGCGACAAGAGGTGAGTATGTCATTTTTTTTTTTAGTTGCAGCAGCAGCATAAGGGACTTATACTATGGGGCATAATCTATGGAGCATATGGGGCATAATCTGTGGAACATATGGGCATAATCTATGGAGCATATGGGGCATAATCTGTGGAACATATGGGGATAATCTATGGTGCATATGGGGCATAATCTGTGGAACATATGGGCATAATCTGTGGAGCATATGGGGCATAATCTGTGGAGCATATGGGGCACAATACATGGAGCATCATATGGGGCATAATACATGGGCAGTATATGGGGCACAATCTATGGAGCAACATATGGGGGCATAATACATGGGGCAGCATATGGGGCACAATACATGGGCAGCATATGGGGCATAATACATGGGACAGCATATGGGGCATAATACATGGGCAGCATATGGGGCATAATACATGGGGCAGAATATGGGTCATAATACATGGGGCAGCATATGGGGCATAATGCATGGGGCAGCATATGGGGCATAATACATGGGCAGCATATGGGGCATAATATATGGGGCAGCATATGGGGCATAATACATGAGGCAGCATATGGGGCATAATATATGGGGTAGCATATGGGGCATAATATATGGGACAGCATATGGGGCATAATATATGGAGCAGCATATGGGGCTCCTGATTCAATATGGCTATTAAAAAACATTTAACCTACTTTAATTTTACTTTTATTGGTATCTATTTTTAATTTTGAAATTTACCAGTAGCTGCCTCATTTTCCACCCTAGGCTTATAATCGAGTCGATAAGTTTTCCCAGTTTTTTGGGGCAAAATTAGGGGGGTCGGCTTATACTCGGGTCGGCATATACTCGAGTGTATACTGTATTCCTTTATACAACTGTTTCCACATTACTGCTTGTCTACTGGTTATTTTATAACAGTTTTGGCTCTAATGTCATTGACTAATTATGAGATACTAGAAGCTGTCTGCGGTTTTGTTTGGGAACTGTTCTCTAGACCTTTAATTTCTTGTTTATTCTTACAGCTCCAAACTTCTAATAAAGCTTACTTTATATTAGTTTTTGTGTGTAATTGTTTTTCAATATCTAGTGATATTCTAACATTTTTTTCATTACAGATGTATTGAAAGGGCAGAGAGCGCCACATTTCTGTTTTTTTCTTTTTAATTGAGGAAACAAATAACTGTGTAAATTAAAAAAGGAAAGGGACGAGAGTTTAGAAGAGAAAGTAACAAATTTAGTGTTCATCTGTCATTTTAAGAGGAGAACATAACCAGCATTTTCTGCTCACTTTCTCAACAATTTAAGAAATCAAACAGCATTAAAGGTGTTGTCCGGAACTTTAACACTGATGGCCTATCATTAGGATAGGTCATCAATGTCTGATCGCTGGGGGTGCGAAACCTGGCACCCCCAATGATCAGCTGTTCCCAACGTCAGCTGGAACTGTTCAATTAAACTGTGAGAAATAAGTATTTGGTCCCTTGCTGATTTTGTAAGTTTGCCCACTGACAAAGACATGAACAGTCTATAATTTTAAGTGTAGGTTAATTTTAACATTGAGAGATAGAATATCAAAAATAAAATCCAGAAAATCACATTGTATAAATTATATAAATTTATTTGCACTTTGCAATGAGAAATAAGTATTTGATCCCTACCAACCATTAAGAGTTCTGGCTCCTACAGATAAGTTAGACGCTCCTAATCAACTTGTTACCTGCATTAAAGATGGCTGTCTTACATAGTCACCTTTATAAAAGACTCCTGTCCACAGACTCAATTAATCAGTCAGACTCTAACCTCTACAACATGGGCAATACCAAAGAGCTTTATAAGGATGTCAGGGACAAGATCATAGACCTGCACAAAGCTGGAATGAGCTACAAAACCATAAGTAAGACGCTGGGTGAGAATGAGACAACTGTTGGTGTAGTAATAAGAAAATGGAAGAAATACAAAATGACTGTCAATCGACATCGATCTGCGGCACCATGCAAAATCTCAACTCGTGGGGTATCCTTGATCATAAGGAAGGTGATAGATCAGTCTATAACTACACGGGAGGAACTTGTTAATGATCTCAAGGCAGCCTGGACCACAGTCACCAAGAAAACCATTGGTAACACATTACGCCGCAAAGGTTTAAAATCCTGCAGAGCCCGCAAGGTTCCCCTGCTCAAGAAGGCACATGTGCAGGCCCGTTTGAAGTTTGCTATTGAACAAGTGTATGATTCTGTGAGTGATTGGGCGAAGATGCTGTGGTCAGATGAGACAAAACTTGAGGTCTTTGGCATTAACTCAACTGCCATGTTTGGAGGAAGAGAAATGCTGCCCATGACCCAAAAAACACAGTCCCCACTATCAAGCATGAAGATAGAAACATTATGTTTTGGGGGTGTTTCCCTGCAAAGGGCACAGGACTACTTCACCACATCAATGGGAGAATGGATGGAGCCATGTACCATATAAAATCCTCAGTGACAACCTCCTTCCCTTCGCCAGGACATTAAAATGGGTCGTGGATGGGTCTTCCACCAAGACAATGACCCAAAACATACAGCCAAGGCAACAAAGGAGTGGCTTAAATAGAAGCACATTAAGGTCATGGAATTGCCTAGCCAGTCTCCAGACCTTAATCCCATAGAAAACTTATGGAGGAAGTTGAAGTTCTGAGTTGCCAAGCACATTCTTCTTCTTCTCTGGTGCACCCACCAGGTGCGGGCACCATGGATAGGCCACCAACTCTGCCAGACAGCTTCTCGTGCCATTTCCCAGTCAGGACACCAACAAAGGGCAGGGTAGCAGTTGTCGCTTTCCTCTTTGGCACCATTCTCCGCCATCTTTACAGCCAGTGTCAGTCACAATCACAGTTTTAGTCAAGTCCAGTACATCAGTCACATCCAGTATTTCGGTTGAATCCACAATATCTTCATCTTCATTCTTTCTTGTCACATCCATGGCATCTTTCACGGCATTCCCGCGCTGCACGGTTGTAGAATCCTGCCGCACTATGCCAAATGTGAGAGGAAACAAGTGGCTTAGGCATGCCCTTGCTCCCAATCACAGAAAAATACTGTCCCTTCTGCAGCATACCTTCTCTATAACCCTGTGCACCGTCAGGGTCCCATCGGGCTTGCTGAAGCTCCGCTGCTTAAATACACTATACATATATGCTGTATATATAAATAAATATGTACAGCATTTAGAAACCTAAAACACTCTACACATAGCAACATGAAATCACATTTAACCGGGACATGCTTAAAAGGGGTAGGGGTATATGCCAGTCTTTGTAACCCCTTACATTTGGGGTCATTTTCTTGCTGGAAAACTCATGACCTAGGATGCAAACCCAGCTTTCTGACACTGGGCACTACATTGCGACCCAAAATCCTTTGGTAATCATCAGATTTCATGATGCCTTGCACACAATCATGACACCCAGTGCAAGAGGCAGCAAAACAACCCCAAAGCATCTTTGAACCTCCACCATATTTGACTGTAGGTACTGTGGTTTTTTCTTTGTAGGCCTCATTCCATTTTCTGTCAACAGTAGAATGATGTGCTTTACCAAAAAACTCTATCTTAGTCTCATCTGTCCACAAGATGTTTTGCCAGACGAATTTGAGCTTACTCTAATAAATATTTGGCAATCCGCAGCCTAGCTTTTTTAAGTCTCTGTATCAGCAGTGGGGTCCTCCTGGGTCTCCTGCTATAACACTTAATTTCATTCAAATGTTGGATAGTTCGCATTGACACTGATGCACCCGGAAACTGCAGGACAGCTTAAATGTCTTTAAAACTGCATTGCAACATTTCATTGATTTTTCTCTGCTGTCCACATCAAGGGAGATTAGCTACAGTGCTATGAGTTGTAAACTTCTTGATTATGTTGCACATCATGGACAAAGGAACATCCAAGATCTCTGGAGATGGACTTGAGATTGTTGATATTTTTCAATAAGTTAGGTTCTCAAGTCCTCAAACAATTTTCTCTTTTCTGCATGCTTAGTGTGGCACATACAGACTCACAATGCAAAGATTGAGTCAACTTCTCTCCTTTTTATGTGGTTTGAGGTAGGATTTTCATATTGCTCAAACGTGTTACTTGCCACAGGTGAGTTTGAACGAGCATAGGCAAGCAGCTTTGTGAGAATGCAACAACTGTTTGCACAATTATTAGAAAATGGAAGAAACACAAGATCATAGAATGTTAGAGTTGGAAGGGATCTCAAGGGTCATCGTGTCAATCTTCCTTGGTCTGGGGCTCCATGCAAGATCTCGTCTTGTGGGGTAAGAATGATTTTGAGAAAGGTCAGGAATCAGCCCAGAACCACACGGGAGGGCCTGGTCAATGATCTGAAGAGAGCTGGGACCACAGTTTCAAACATTACTGCTAGTAACACACTACGTCGTCATGGATTAAAATCCTGGAGGGCATACAAGGTTCACCTACTCATGCCAACATACATCCAGGCCCATTTGAAGTTTCCCATTGACCATCTAGATGATCCAGAGGAGCCATGGGAGAAGGTCATGGGGTCAGATGAGACCAAAATAGAACTTTTTTATATTAACTCCACTTGCCGGGTTTGGAGGAAGAAGAAAGATGAATATAATCCCAAGAACACCATCCCAACTGTGAAGCATGGTGGGGAAACATAATACTTTGAGGTACTTTACTGCAAATGGGACAGGACGACTGCATCGTAATGAAGGGAGGATGGATGGGGTCATGAATACCGCAATTTTAGCCAATAACTTCCTTCCCTTAGTAAGCGCATTAAAGATGGGTCGTGGTTGGGTCTTCCAGAATGACAATGAGCAGAAACACTCAGCCAGGGCAACTAAAGAGTAGCTCTGTAAGAAGCATTTCAAT
>JARQOD010000009.1:102895961-102933331 GCA_033576555.1 Oophaga sylvatica | reverse complement strand
ATCATCCTGAGTCTAATGGCCAGACAGAAGGGAAAAACCAGGATGTTGAGCAGTTTTTGCGTTGTTTTGTGACTGATAATCAAGAGGGGTGGTCTGAGTTTCTGCCACTTGCTGAGTTTGCTCTTAACAACCATACATCCGCTTCTGCTGGTTGTTCGCCTTTTTTTTGTGTTCTGGGAGACATCCGTCATTTGGGTCATTTTCCAAGTTGGGATCGGCTGTACCTGAAGAGGAGAATTTTTCTGGTGTTTTGGAGAGAGTTTGGACTGATGTGCGTGGTAATCTTCAGGAGGCTAACAAAAGATCCAAAGTGTATTTTGATAGAAAACGACAAGAGGTTTTGTTTGCTATTGGTGACATGGTTTGGTTGTCCTCTAAGAATCTGCGCTTGAGGATTCCGTCTAAGAAATTGGGTCCCAAGTTTGTAGGGCCCTTTAAGGTGCTTCAGGCTATTAACCAATCTGCTGTTAAGTTGGAGCTTCCTACCTCCTGGAAGATTAATCCGGTGTTTCATGTTTCTCTCTTGAAAAAAGCTGAGGTCTCAGATGGAGACGTCTCGGCCACTGTTCCCCTGGTGGTGGAGGACGGGCAATATGAGATTTCCCGCATCCTAAATTCTAGACGGTATAGAGGGGGTTTGCAGTACCTCATCGCTTGGAAGGGTTATGGACCCGAGGATAACTCATGGGTGAGGGCGGATGATGTTTCTGCGTCTAGACTTGTCAGAGCGTTTCACAAGAGATTTCCGGATAAGCCTAAGTCATAGGGGATCCGGAGGATCCTCTTTGAAGGGAGGGTACTGTTATAACCCTCTTGTCAGATTTTGTTTCAGTCTGCTGTCACATGACCTTTTTTCCCTATTTAGTCTGGCTCCGCCCTTATGGCTTTGCTGGACTTCATTGTATTATCTACTCTTAAGCTAGCCGGGTGCTTAGGTGCCTTACTCTGTCAGTTTTGCTTGATCTTAGGATCTCTTAGTATTTGTTTTTTGTTTTATTTTCCCTGCTACAATTTCTGTTAGGAGGTGTCCACCTTTTCACCCAGTCCCTAGATCTTGTAGGGATTCCTCCCTCGCAACTATAGGTCTTCGTTCAGACTAGCTGAGGACTTTAGCGGGTCTGGTCGCAGGATCAGGTTCCCCGTTACATCGTAGGGATCCAGCTCAGTCCTATTGTAGGGACAAAATTCCCACCTTTCCTTAGTGCTTGTAGCAGATCATAACAGACAGGAGTCGTTCGGTTCTGGACATCCGACACAACCTATAGACACCACCGCGGTCATCATGCAGGCAGCGGTCATCAGGTTCCAGACTTCGGTCGTCAGGCTCTGGTCATCGGACCTAGGAATGAACTACCGCAGGATTGCTGGGCCTTCCTGGAGCTAGCACTGCATGGTAGTCAGAGCACAGCGTAGTAGATGCTCAGAAGAAACATCGGTTACAAGAGACTCAAAGTCACTGGGTGCAAGGCTCCAGACACAGAGGGATTCCAGGAACACAACACAGCAGACACAGTTCAGACAGGGTCAGGTACAGGATCAAGGATTCAAGCCTGGATATACTGCCTTTAGGACAGGTGCCGGAACAGGACATAACAGGAATCAAGCAAGGACTTTGGTACCAAAACAGACAGGAGAGGTGCAGGCACACCATACACACATAGCAAAGTTCGGAGCTCTGTGAGTAGCTCAGGCCCCGCCCATAGGGCAGGGGAACTTTATATAGGAGCTGCTCTTCAGCAATTGGCTGGGGACAGCATTTCAAGTACACACACTAACCCTGATAAAAGCAGGGGAGGTGTGGCCGCGCACGCCCTAAGCACAAACAAACCATTACAGCACAATCAGTGCAGGAACTGAGGTTCAGGGCCCCCGGCAGCAGCTGCACACCCAGACACACTTGGAAAAGTCATGCACAAACTGCAAATGACCTCGCAACCCGTGGACAGCTTCCACATCGGCATCCAGGGACCGCACATGCAGATGGTCATGCAGCAGAGCAAAGACCTAACCACCCATGTACGGCTACGCAGCAGAGCAGGGAACTGAGGCTCCATACAGGTAACAGCGAACAGTATCCCAGTTCAATTAGAGGGAAAGGAGCAAAAGGGTTAAAGCAAAGACATGCATTGTCACGACGACAACCAGACACAGACAGAACGGAGTTAGAGCTTCAGACTGCACCACACATCCATGGACTACTAAATTCATTTCTGACTGACACAATTCATGTATGCCAACCTGACAAACCTGACAAACACTACACAACTCACATATGCCAACCTGACAAACACTACACTACTCATGTATGCTAACCTGACGAATTCTAAACTACTCACGTATGCCAACTATATGCAATCTACACAACTTACATATGCCAATACATTATAAAATTCACATACCAGGAATAAGTAGATCAGTTCAAAACTGGGGTCACTTGTGGGGCATTTTCCACTGTTTTCCAAAACGTCACTCCTTTCCAAGCCCTCATGAGCGCCCAAGCAGTAGTTTTCTCCCACTTGTGGGTATCAGTGTACTTAGGAGAAATGGCACAGCAACTTTTAGGTTCCAATTTCTCCTGTTACCCTTGTGAAAATGAAAAATTTGTGGCTAAAAGATCATTTTTGTGGAAAAAAATGTTATTTTTTATTTTCACAGCTCTATATTATAAGCTTCTGTGAAGCACTTGGGGATTCAAAGTACTCACCAGACATCTAGATAAGTTCCTTGAGGGGCTTAGTTTAAAAAATGGGGTAATTTGTGTGGGGTTTCCACTGTTTAGGCACATCAGGGGCTCTACAAATGCAACATTATTCCAGCAAATTTTGAATTCAAAAAGTCAAAAGGCTCTCCTTTCTGTTTGAGCCCTGCCATGCTCCCAAACCATGGTTTTCCCCTATATATGGGATATCAGCATGTTCGGGAGAAGTTTTCCTGTTACCCTTGTAAAACCTACAACCTGCAATAACCATTCCGCCTCGCCGCCACCACCCGAGCTTCCGCCTCGCTGCCACCACCCGAGCTGCCGCCTCACCACCACCAGAGCTGCCGCACCCCCGACCTTCTGTTTCTTCCCCATTATCCCATAGAATGTAAGTCCGCAAGGACAGGGCCCTCTCCCCTCTGTACCAGTCTGTCATTGTAAATTTGTTTACTGTAAACGATATGTATAACTTTGTATGTAACCCCTTCTCATGTACAGCACCATGGAATTAATAGCGCTATATAAATAAATAATAATAATAATAATAAATAATAATAATACCCTTGTGAAAATAACAAAAAATTGGGTCTAAAGTTAAATTTTAGTGAAAAAAAGTTAAATGTTCATTTTTTCCTTTCACATTCTTTTAATTCATGTGAAGTGCCTGAAGAGTTAATAAACTTCTTGAATGTGGTTTTGAGCACCTTGAGGGGTGCAGTCTTTAGAATTGTGTAAGTTTGGGGTATTTTCTATCATATAGGCCCCTCAAAGTCACTTCAAATGTGATGTGGTCCTTAAAAATGGTTTTGTAAATTATGTTGGAGAAATGAGAAATACCGGGTCAACTTTTAACCCTTATAACTTCCTAACAATTTAAAAAATTGTGCTGATGTAAAGTAGACATGTGGGAAATGTTATTTATTAACTATTTTAAGTGAACTAACTCTCTGATTTAAGGGCATAAAAATTTAAATTTTCAAAATTGCTAAATTTTCCCCAAATTTCCACTTTTTTTTTAACAAATAAACACAAGTCATATACAAGAAAATTTTACCACTATCATAAAGTACAATATGTCACAAAAAAAACAACCTCGGAACCTGTGAGATCAGTTGAATCGTTCCAGAGTTATTACCACATAAAGTGACACGGGTCAGAATTATAAAATTTGGCCTGGTCATGAAGGTGAAAACAGGCTTGGGAGCTGAAGGGGTTAAACTATGGGGAGCTCACATCTGTGATTATTTTCTCATGCCAATTCAGCATGCGAAAACAATCTTAGCACGGTGCAATTGCATACGAGATTCGGATCACATGCACCCATACAAGTCTATGGGTGCGTGTGAAACATTGTACTGCACTCAGACATCACCCAAAATTAATTTCTTTGTCTCCTCCGCACCTGTGCTGTGATTCTCTCATGTGAGAGGATCGGATCACTTACACTCAGCTCATGCTCACAGCAGAGCTGGAGCCGAGTGCCATTAGCATTTTGCATGCGATACCATTTGCTAGTGTCACTCACGACTTCTTTGCATGCTCCTACTCTCATGTTCTTTACTGCTGCATTTATTCAAGACATTACTGTCTGGAGTATTTATCGAAAGATGTCTTCTCACTATCTAAAAATGACATTAAAGTGGCTGCTGCATTCACTGCTTTGACTTTTATACAGACAATATGATAGTGTCTCCTGATTGACTGTGCTATCCCTTGTAATAGTGCGATAGTAGTTGTGCCTGAGGCCATGTCAGGCTTCTGTGACTTCACCAATGTGTAAAATGGTGGTTGCCATTTTTTTGACGATTTCCTTAAAATGAGTCGCATATTGTTCAAACTCTCCAGGATCGGCAAATTTCATAAAATTCAACTTTTAATTCTATTTGTGCTAAATCTGTTTGATCATCTTTAATGGGCACTGAATAATTAGAAATTCTGAATATTTGATAAAAAATAAAGATACAAATTTCTCCCTGCATGACATGACTTTGACCATTTTATTGTCTAAAACATGTCAAGTAAAAAGGCATTTTTATATTAAATAATGTCAGCATAAATTAAAGATCTTTAAAAGGATGCCCTAAATAAAAATAACAGTAAGGATGAGTTTTTAAGCCATATGAAGATTGTAGAAGGGTTTGCTATCTTGTAACACTTTTATAATAATCAGAATGGAATCCATAAAAAAATGTTCATAAAATGAACTCTGTGTTCCTGTAAGTAATTGAAAGCTGTCAAAGAATGAAAATGCATATAAAGTTTGCAGTGTTCCAGGAGGTAGGTATTTTTGACTTTTCTTTCAAATTACAACTTGTTTCCTGTCTTTTCCCTTTTTCCTATACAAATAATCCAAATACTTTCTATTTATGATATTGTACATGTATCAAGCAATAAGCATTCCTCCTTTAAATTCTAGTCATATGATCCCTCCATATTTGTGTGAGTTTCTTCTGGGTGCTCTGATTTTTTTCTACTGCATTCCAAAAAATATCATACTGATAGTAAATTTAGATTGTGAGCCCAAATCTGAACATTAAGTTATAGCTGTGTCTGTAAACTGCTTTGTAACATAAACAGTATATCACAAAAATGAGTACACCCCTTACATTTTTGCAAATATTTTATTATGTCTTTTCTTGGGACAACACTGAAGATGTGACACTTTGACACAACGTAAAATAGTCTGTAACACCAATGCCGGCATCCCTGCGTGGCCCCTCTCCCTCCACCCAGTAGGGATGCCGAAATACTCACTGCTTCTGTAGCTCGGCAGTGTTCCCAGCGGCGGCATCCTGTTGCTCTGCAGGTCTCATGGCGGCAAGACTAGTGGTCGTTCTCCCCGATTCGTAGTCCTTTCACCCCCAGACCATTTTTTGTTTTTCACTCCCCTTCTTCCCAGAGCTAAAACTTTTTATTCTCAAGAAAATATGGCCATGCGAGGGCTTGTTTTTTTGCGGGACGAGTTGCACTTTTGAATAACACCATTGATTTTACCATACAATGTACTGGAAAACTGAAAAAATATTCCAGGTGCGGTGAAATTGCAAAAAAAAAGTGCAATTCCACAATTTTTTTTAATACCATGTTCTCTAAATACTAAAACTGGCCTGCCATGATGATTCTCCAGGTCATTACGAGTTCGTAGATACCAAACATGTATAGGTTTTGTTTTATTTAAGTGGTGAAAAAAAATCCAAAGTTTGTTTAAAAAAAAATTGTGCCATTTTCCGAGACCCTTAGGCCTCTTTCACACTTCAGTCGTTTGGCGTCAGTTAAAATCCGCCAAAGTGTGAAAAAAGCGGATCCGCCAAAAAAGTGGTCAATCAGATGCAAACGGATCCGTTTTCAGACGGATCCGTCATGAACTTTTCAACCCGGAAAATACATAGTACGCATGTCTGGCACGGAGGGGAGAGAGAGAGAGACAGACCCCGGACAGTGTTCTCAACATTTTCTATGGAGCTAAACGATCCGCTAGCGGATTACGTCAAAAACGGATGGCTGCGGATCCACCACCCATAGGCGCACATTATACATATTGGTGGACGCGGCGGATCCGTCATGGTCCGCCATTTTGACGCACACAAAAAACGTTGCATTGGACGTTTTTTAAAAGTGGCGGACGCCAAATTTATGGCGGATCCGTAAAAAAAAAAACGGATCAAACGTATGACCATCCGTCAAAATCCGTCACTAATGCAAGTCAATGGAAAAAAGCGGATCCGCTAAAAAAAAATGGCGGATCCATTTTTTTCACACTTTGGCGGATTTTGACTGACGTCGCATGACTGACGTGTGAAAGAGGCCTTAGCTTTTCCATTTTTCAGGATCTGGGGCTGGTTGAGGGCGTATTTTTGCATGCCAAGCTGATGTTTTTATTGATACCATTTTGGGGTAGATACGATATTTTAATCACCTGTTATTGCATTTTATTACAATGTTGTGACAACTAAAAACAATGATGTTTTGATTTTTTTCTCGTTACAACCGTTTACCGATTGGATAAATTATTTTTATATTTTGACAGATCAGGCGTTTCTGAACACAGCGATGCCAAGTGTGTGTATTTTTTATTTTTTTATTGTTTTATTTTGAACGAGGCAAAAGGGGGTGATTTAAACTTCAGTTTTTTATATTTAAATGTTATTTTTTTTACACTTTTTACTGGCTTAAATAGTATTCTTAGGAATCTGTTCTCACACCCCTGTCACTCTTGACGACCCTCCACCATGGCTGTTTCTCCTTAAAGGGAATCTGTCACCCTAAATTGGCGGGATATTTAAATGATGGCAGTCAGGTCAGATGGGCGGTGTTTTGGGTACTTGCCTTAACATGTTGTTCACTGCTGTCTCCATTATTTCTGGGAATTGTAGTCGTTGCCCTCCATATAACGCGCCTGCGCATTGCAATCTTGAATTGCGCACGCGCAGTATGCTTTGCCCGCAGATTGCAATGCGCAGGCGCGTTATATGGAGGGCAACGACTACAATTCCCAGAAATAATGGAGACAGCGGCAAACAACATGTTAAGGCAAGTACCCAAAACACCGCCCATCTGACCTGACTGCCATCATTTAAATATCCCGCCAATTTAGGGTGACAGATTCCCTTTAATATGCGCCTCTGTGAGTCAGTGCTCACCCTTCCTCCTGTTCATAGCTTACTCCTATGGGATCAGGTATATTATCACGGGCTTTGACATCCTAGCATTCATATTATGATCCTGCTTTTGGTGTCTTTCCAATCTTTCTGCTTATTTGACTGCAGATTATGTGTTATTTTCTATCACATATTATGTATGCCGCATCTCTATGGGGGCACTCATTGATATACACTGTTGTTAATCTTATGAGAAACGCCCATTGATTCATTGTCTACTAGCCCTACGAGTGACTGCTATACTTCATACTTCTGTGCCCGATTGTTCATGCATTTATCTCCCTCTTTTTACATGGTACTAATCCCAGGTTTCCTGAGATTGTACATGCATATTGAGCATGTTCGTTATATATTCTGCATTACTAAATAATACTGCTCACTGTTTATTATATGGTGCATTGCAATTATCACTGTGGTTGTTCTATTCATTGTGTATCCAGGGGTCCTCTCACATTACACTTTTTTGTGTGGTTTTAAATGGTTTTATATTTCCTTGTTTGTCTATTAGTGTTAATAAAAAGTATGGTTAATCAGGTGTGCACATCTCATATGGATTGGTCTTTCCCTTCTCTCTTCCAAGAAGGAAGCCTTTTCTAAAGATGATGCACAAAAAAATCCCACAAACAGTTTGCTGAAGACAAGCAGACTAAGGACATGACTTACTGGAACCATGTCCTGTGGTCTCATGAGGCCAAGATAAACTTGTTTGGTTCAGATGGGGAAAGGCGTGTGTGGCAGCAAACAGGTGAGGAGTAGTGTTGAGCATTCCGATACCGCAAGTATCGGGTATCGGCCGATATTCGCGTTATCGGAATTCCGATACTTAATTCCGATACTTTTTCCATATCGTATACCGGAATCGGAAGTTCCCATAATTCTTTGAGAGGCAATGTGATTTTAGTCAGCCAATGAGGAATCCTACGAAGTGTGGGCACATCCTGTAATGATGCGGTCATCTTAACTAATGGCATGGCTGTGATTGGCTGCTGAAATGATGTCAGAATGCACTATAAAAGGCGCCGCAGCCATTTTAGCGTCACTGTGCTGTGAACTCAGTTAGGGACAGAACGCTGCTGTGCTGACTCTGAGGGACAGTTAGATATTGCGATTTTGTGTACTACTGTGCTTGAGGCAGGCTAGTTTACCAACCGCTGTGTAAAGCTTCATTTTGCCAGTGTTGTTTTAACAGCTCTGTGCAAGGTGTGTGTGTGACAGTGCAGGTGACGCTGCAGTTTGCTCTGCATCCACCGCTGTTTGTAGGCATCTGCACGTGTCACTTTTTTTTTTTTTTTTTTTTATTTTATTTAGTGGAATTGGTGCAGCTCCATTATATTAGAAAAAAATCAAATCTATTAGTGTGACGTGCTTCCATCCGTATACAATACATTGGTTGCAAACACTATAGAAGTACAGAAAGGAGCTTTTCACAGATTGTGGACAGTTGTGTTTCAGTGTTCACTTCAGTCTGTGTTTTTTACTTTTTTGAGTGCAGATCACGCTCCAGTTACATGTTCAAGCACTGCTGCTTGTACTCTGCTGAGCGTGTCTCAGTGGCTCATCCTTTTCATTTATCTCCAATTGGTTCTGCTACATTCCATTTAAAATAAATCTAATCTATTAGTGTGACGCGCTTCCATCCGTATACAATACATTGGTTGCAAACACTATAGAAGTACAGAAAGGAGCTTTTCACAGATTGTGGACAGTTGTGTTTCAGTGTTCACTTCAGTCTGTGTTTTTTTACTTTTTTGAGTGCAGATCACGCTCCAGTTACATGTTCAAGCACTGCTGCTTGTACTCTGCTGAGCGTGTCTCAGTGGCTCATCCTTTTCATTTATCTCCAATTGGTTCTGCTACATTCCATTTAAAATAAATCTAATCTATTAGTGTGACGCGCTTCCATCCGTATACAATACATTGGTTGCAAACACTATAGAAGTACAGAAAGGAGCTTTTCACAGATTGTGGACAGTTGTGTTTCAGTGTTCACTTCAGTCTGTGTTTTTTACTTTTTTTAGTGCAGATCACGCTCCAGTTACATGTTCAAGCACTGCTGCTTGTACTCTGCTGAGCGTGTCTCAGTGGCTCATCCTTTTCATTTATCTCCAATTGGTTCTGCTACATTCCATTTAAAATAAATCTAATCTATTAGTGTGACGCGCTTCCATCCGTATACAATACATTGGTTGCAAACACTATAGAAGTACAGAAAGGAGCTTTTCACAGATTGTGGACAGTTGTGTTTCAGTGTTCACTTCAGTCTGTGTTTTTTACTTTTTTGAGTGCAGATCACGCTCCAGTTACATGTTCAAGCACTGCTGCTTGTACTCTGCTGAGCGTGTCTCAGTGGCTCATCCTTTTCATTTATCTCCAATTGGTTCTGCTACATTCCATTTAAAATAAATCTAATCTATTAGTGTGACGCGCTTCCATCCGTATACAATACATTGGTTGCAAACACTATAGAAGTACAGAAAGGAGCTTTTCACAGATTGTGGACAGTTGTGTTTCAGTGTTCACTTCAGTCTGTGTTTTTTACTTTTTTTAGTGCAGATCACGCTCCAGTTACATGTTCAAGCACTGCTGCTTGTACTCTGCTGAGCGTGTCTCAGTGGCTCATCCTTTTCATTTATCTCCAATTGGTTCTGCTACATTCCATTTAAAATAAATCTAATCTATTAGTGTGACGCGCTTCCATCCGTATACAATACATTGGTTGCAAACACTATAGAAGTACAGAAAGGAGCTTTTCACAGATTGTGGACAGTTGTGTTTCAGTGTTCACTTCAGTCTGTGTTTTTTACTTTTTTTAGTGCAGATCACGCTCCAGTTACATGTTCAAGCACTGCTGCTTGTACTCTGCTGAGCGTGTCTCAGTGGCTCATCCTTTTCATTTATCTCCAATTGGTTCTGCTACATTCCATTTAAAATAAATCTAATCTATTAGTGTGACGCGCTTCCATCCGTATACAATACATTGGTTGCAAACACTATAGAAGTACAGAAAGGAGCTTTTCACAGATTGTGGACAGTTGTGTTTCAGTGTTCACTTCAGTCTGTGTTTTTTACTTTTTTTAGTGCAGATCACGCTCCAGTTACATGTTCAAGCACTGCTGCTTGTACTCTGCTGAGCGTGTCTCAGTGGCTCATCCTTTTCATTTATCTCCAATTGGTTCTGCTACATTCCATTTAAAATAAATCTAATCTATTAGTGTGACGCGCTTCCATCCGTATACAATACATTGGTTGCAAACACTATAGAAGTACAGAAAGGAGCTTTTCACAGATTGTGGACAGTTGTGTTTCAGTGTTCACTTCAGTCTGTGTTTTTTACTTTTTTTAGTGCAGATCACGCTCCAGTTACATGTTCAAGCACTGCTGCTTGTACTCTGCTGAGCGTGTCTCAGTGGCTCATCCTTTTCATTTATCTCCAATTGGTTCTGCTACATTCCATTTAAAATAAATCTAATCTATTAGTGTGACGCGCTTCCATCCGTATACAATACATTGGTTGCAAACACTATAGAAGTACAGAAAGGAGCTTTTCACAGATTGTGGACAGTTGTGTTTCAGTGTTCACTTCAGTCTGTGTTTTTTACTTTTTTTAGTGCAGATCACGCTCCAGTTACATGTTCAAGCACTGCTGCTTGTACTCTGCTGAGCGTGTCTCAGTGGCTCATCCTTTTCATTTATCTCCAATTGGTTCTGCTACATTCCATTTAAAATAAATCTAATCTATTAGTGTGACGCGCTTCCATCCGTATACAATACATTGGTTGCAAACAATATAGAAGTACACAAACGGGCCTTTCACAGCTACTGAACATGGGTTTTTAATTTTTAACTAAAATATGTATTTTTTCAAATGACACAAATATAAGTAATGTTGAAGAGGAATAGTCCTACATCCATTGTTTGCACAATATTACAGGTGTACATCATGTCCCTTAATCAACAATGTATTATTATATTTACTTGTATGCTTTTATTTAAAAGCCAAGAACACAGAAGGATAACCTTCGCACTGCAGCTGTTGTCAAAGTTCAACCCACATTATGCACTTCCAACATTGCAGCATTTGAGGCATGATGTGAGTTGGATTGGTCAAAGTTATGGAGTGAGAAGGTTCACCATCAGTACCCTATAGCATAAGTATGCTTTTGTGTTAGCATTTGTGTTAGACATGTGGATATCTGCCATAATATGTCACAATTATTTAGTTACAGATTTGTTACCAACACTAATCATTGAATGGTTTTAAATTTGACGTTTCACTTGTTTACAGCTTAGAAATAAGGGTGTAGCCTGATATCTATGTGTAGCACTAGCCACTTTAACATGTCATGTTTTTTTAAACATGTGTAGCTAGGTAGCAGTAATTTTTGCCGGACACACAGCAGGGGAACAGCAGGCGTTACTGAACCCCACTATCACTATAGCTTGTGTATTGGTCTGTGGACACGACACTTCTGAGCAGCAACTGGCAGTGTTGTAGCCCAGGGAGTATAGCTCAGGTGGTAGAAAGATGAACATAACAGGAGACATGGAAAACGTTGTCAACCAGTTAGTTAATCTGAAACCGGACAGGCAAATTCAGGCGAGATCCATGCCTAGTTCATTTTCAGAAAAGTAAGCCGTTCTACATTATCGTAGGATAGTCGCATGCAACGGTCTGTTAGTACACCACCTGCAGCAGTAAAGACGCGCTCCGATAATACACTGCCAGCAGATCAAGCCAGCACCTCCAATGCATACTGGCTAAGCTCTGGCCATGTATCCAGCTTAGAGACACAAAACTTGAATGGGGAAGAGCCATCTGGGAGTACACTGAGAGGGCAAGACATGTAGTCTGTCACCATCTTACGGAAATGTTGCCTCCTGCTGACTGGAGCCGTCTCGGATGGTGTAGACATTGGTGGCGCTGCCACAAAACTTCGACACATTTGGAACATACTGTTCTTGCCCTGTGCAGAGGCGCTGCTTGTGCTCCCTCTTGTTGCAGAGCTGTCTCCACTGCCTCGACGCACAGAGCTGCTTTGTAAATCAGTAGCAGCAGCAGTGCTCTCGGCTGGAATGGAGAACATTATGGATTGCACCAGTGTGTCTTGGTACTTCCGCATTTTACGCTCCCGGTTCAACGGTGTGATGAGGCTTTGTAACTTGTCCCGGTAGCGAGGGTCTAGGAGGGTGTACACCCAATAATCAGACGTGGTGTGAATGTGTTCGATGCGGCGGTCGTTTCTCAGCCACTGCAGCATGAAATCAACCATGTGCTGCAGACTCCCAACTGGCCAAGAAACGTTGTCCCCTGCAAGAGGCGTCATCTCCGCCTGCTGTGCATCACCCCACCCTTGGTCTACATACTGACTAGAGCATTGTCTACCTCCCTCTGGAGCGATGTCTTCCTCCTCCATTGACTCCTCCTCATCCTCCTCACAAAGTCCTTCAAATACATATAAATTTACAAAATTTAAAACTCAAAATTTAAAAACTTTGTATCATAATTCTGTAACATCAGTTTATGGAAACACAATAGCATTACAAAAGGATAGACAAAAAATGTACATTATGTGCTTTGTAAATACATTAAAAGTTTGTAATGGTTATGAAAATATAGACAGCGACTCTGGAGGTTCAATTGTTGATACAGCATGGTACTTTGAAAGTCCTCCAGCCCTTTGTGAGGAACCACGTTGCGCTGACTGTCCAGAAGGTGATGGAATTTGTGACTCCTCATCCTCCACCTCTTCCAAAACCTCATGCCTTAGTGCTTGCAGTGTTTTTTGAAGCAGGCAGATAAGGGGGACAGTCAGGCTGACTAGTGCATCATCTGCACTCGCCATCCGCGTTGACTCATCAAACGCACGCAAAACGTGGCAGATATCCTTCATAGAGTTATTCGCCACTCATTACACTGGCAGTGGCTGCCCATTCATTATAGGATCCAATTCTAATTACTGGTTCTCACCAACATAGCTCTCCACAGCGCAGCACCCCCCTACATCTCCTCCCTTATTTATATTTATCGGCCTAACCGACTGCTGCACTCTGCAAACGACCTTCGACTAACCTCTGCACTAATCCGTACCTCCCACTCCCAACTCCAAGACTTCACCCGCGCTGCGCCAATCCTCTGGAATGCTCTACCCCAAGAAATTAGGACTATCCGCAATTTGGATGGTTTCAGGCGCTCCCTCAAAACACATTTGTTCACAGTGGCCTATCACATTCACTAATCAAAGTCATTCTATGTGTAATTCTGTGTGTGTAGCCCATTCACTATCTCCATGCATCCCTCACTTCCTTAAAATGGCTGGACCATCATTGTAAAAACACCATTGTATATAAACACCTGTACTTTGTATCTCCCACACCTCATTGTAGATTGTAAGCTTTCACCAGCAGGGGCGGCTGATTTTGCTTTAATTATTGTATTGTTAACGTTGTTACTTATGACTCGTGTTTTGAAACTGTTAAACTGTAAAGCACTGCGGAATATTATGGCGCTATATAAATAAATAATATTATTATTCTTATTATAGAGGCCCACTCAGTAGTGGTGAAGTGTGAACGCCGCAAATTGCGAGTTGACTGCGCCTGATGCAGCTGATACTCCATTACTGTTGGCTGCTGCTCACACAACCGCTCCAACATATGTAACGAGGAATTCCACCTGGTGGGTACGTCACATATAATGCGATGTTCATGAAGGTGAAATCTGCGTTGCAGAGCTGCAATCAGCGATCTGGCCATGCTGGAACGTCGCAAGTGAGCGCACTCTAGCGGACCTTGTGCAGCAGTGCATCAAGATCCGGATAGTCCCTCAAAAAACTCTGCACGACCAAGTTGAGCACATATGACAGACATGGTATGTGACTGAGGTTGCCAAGGCCCAGAGCTGACACCAGATTTCGGCCATTGTCACACACTACCAAGCCTGCCTGTAGATTCTCTTCCAAAAACCACACGTCGCTCTCCTGCTTTATGGCATTACAGAGCTCCTGCGCTGTGTGGCTAAGATTCCCCATGGAAATTAATTTCAGGATGGCCTGTTGACATTTGGACACGGCTGTGCTCATATCGGTCGCAACAGGTAAACGTTCACGGGTCCATGTGGAGGTAGACCGTGACGGCTCCTGCAGCGATGATTCTGAGGAACTGGAATAGGAGGAGGAATCAATGTGTACAGACTTGATTCCTGCAATCCTTGGAGTTGGCAGAACACGTACAGCGCCACTCGCAAGATCAGTACCCGGCTGCACAACATTGACCCAATGGGCAGTGAGGGAAAGGTATTGTCCCTGGCCATGGGTGTTAGAACCCTCTTGTTAGGTTTTGTTTCAGTTTGCTGGTCACATGACCTTTTTTCCCTATTTAGTCTGGCTCCGCCCTTCTGGCTTTGCTTGACTTCATTGTATTATCTACTGTTAAGCTAGCCGGGTGCTTAGGTGCCTTAATCTGTGAGTTTTGCTTGATGTTAGGATCACAAAGTATTTATTTTTCTGTTTAATTATCCATGCTACAATTTATGTTAGGAGGTGTCCACCTTTTCTCCCAGTCCCTAGATCTTGTAGGGATTACTCCCTCGCAACTATAGGTCTTCGTTCACACTAGATGAGGACTTTAGCGGGTCTGGTCGCAGGATCAGGTTCCCCGTTACATCGTAGGGATTCAGCTTAGTTATATTGTAGGGACAGAATTCCCTTCTTTCCTTACTGGTTGTAGCAGATCATAACAATGGGTACTGGTCCACGCATCGGTGGTCAGGTGGACCTTGCTACTGAGGGCTTTTAGTAGCGCATGTTTAATTTTTCCCTCAACATGCTTTTGCAGACCAGGGACGGCTTGCCTGCTGAAATGAAATCGGCTTGGCACATTGTATTGTGGGATTGACAATGATATTCAGTTACGGAAACTGTCTGTCTCCACCAGCCTGAATCACAGCATTTCAAGGGACAGGAGTTTTGCAATGCCAGCATTCAGAGCCTGTGCTCGTGCATGGTTTGCGGAGTATGGCCGTCTTTTATCCCATGCCTGTGCTACCGCTGGCTGTTTTGTGGCCTGGGAGTGTGAGGATGACAGGGAACTTGCTGCTGTGTGTGGAATAACAGTTTGTCTCTGGACAACAGTGGCCGAGGTTCTTCCATGGCGATCCTGTGAGGAAGCATAACCAGCTGTGTGTGAGCTCGATGAAGAGGCTTCAACACAACCTGAAGATGTAGGTGCTGCTGTAGGTTGGCCTACATCTCCAGTGTGTCTTTGTAACTCAACTACGTGCTTTGTCCGCACATGTTTCCACATATTTGTGGTATTGAGGTGACTGACACTTTTAGCTATTTTTAATTTTTGATTACACAGCTTGCATTTCACATAGCAAATATCATGTGCAAGTGTGTGAAAAAAGGACCACGCAGTGCAAGTCCTGGGAGCGCACGTTTTGACTTTTGGAAGACAACTGCTCCGAACAGGTGCCAAACTGGAGGCTACAGGCAACCGAGTCTGCAGCCTAACTCTCCCTCCTGTTTGTACCGTTGGGGCAATGTCTTCCTCTATCTTCCTTCTATCACTAACCATTTCTCTAGGCCTCTCCCAGCTTTCAACCAAAGTACTGGTTCTCACCCACAAAGCTCTCCACAGTGCAGCACCCCTCCTACATCTCCTCCCTCATTTCTATCTATCGGCCTAACCGACTGCTGCGCTCTGCAAACGACTTTCGACTAACCTCTGCACTAATACGTACCTCCCACTCCCGACTCCAAGACTTCTCCTGCTCTACGCCAATCCTCTGGAATGCTGTACCCCAAGAAATTAGGACTATCCACAATTTGCATGGTTTCAGGCGCTCCCTCAAAACACATTTGTTCAGAGCGGCCTATCACATTCACTAATCAAAGTCATTCTATGTATTCTGTGTAAGTGTGTGTGTGTGCTCTAGCCCATTCACTATCTCCATCCCTCAGTCCCTTAAGATGGCTGGAACATCATTGTAAATGCACCATTGTATATAAACACCTATACTTTGTATCTCCCCATCTCATTGTACATTGTAAGCTGTCACGAGCAGGGGCGACTTATTTAGCTTAAATTATTGTATTGTTAACGTTGTTACTTATGACTTGTGTTCTGAAACTGCTAAACTGTAAAGCGCTGCGGAATATGATGGCGCTATAAAATAAATATTATTATTATTCCTCTGAGCTGCTCCCACCACCTTCCTGTTCTTCATGCCATGTTGGGTATTGGACCTCATCATCTCCACTACCCTCTTCCAACACCTGCTGTTGGGTGGTCTGGCCAGCACCATGCTCAACAGAAACTGGCACCTGGGTCTCATCATCATCATCAGATGCGTTCTGCGGTGTGCTGACCATCGGCACTGTCTCACCCGCCTCTTCAGATTCAGAGAGACACAGCTGTTGCGCATCACTGCTACTCCCTCTTCTTCACATTACAGAATGCTGCTTGGCTGGGCCCCTGTTTGCAAGCCAATAGATTCTGAGAACAGAAGCAGACACTCAGCTGGCTCCTGTACAGAACTCTCTGACTGCCTGGGCAATTTGCCAGGCGGTGAAGAGACAGATGGTTGCCCAACAGTGCTGTGGTCCTGAGAGGAGGTGGAAGCAATTGAAGTCGATGCATTGGCTGAGATCCAAACAACAACGGCTTCAATTTGTTCTTCCCGCAGCAGGGGGGTACTCCGAGCTCCTACAAAAGTGCGCATAAAGGAACGCTCACGGCCCGGGGAAAACTGGTGGATGCTGTGTCACTGGGGGCCGCAGCAGCCACAGAATCCCCACGTCCTCTCCCTGAAGAAACTCCACGACCACGTGCCTTACTCCCTGCCTTCTTCATCTTGGTAGATTGATAAAGAAAGTCTGAAAAGTTATAAGGCCTAAGTGTGGTTATTCCGCAGAGACTGCAGTGAACACTGCACACAACTGTTCAGTAGGTGTGAAAGGCCCTTTGTGTACTTCTATAGTGTTTGCAACCAATGTATTGTATACGGATGGAAGCGCGTCACACTAATAGATTTTATTTATTTGTAATAGAATGGAGCAGCAACAATTAGAGAAAAATTTCAAGGATGTGCCAGTGACACACGCTCAGCAGACTACAACCAGCAGTGGTTGAAGAACTAACTGGAGCATGATCTGCACTCCAAAAAGGAAAACCTCAGACTACAGTGAACACTGCACACAACTGTTCACTACCCAACGCGTCTCAGCAGGAAGGCAGTCTGTGCGTCAAAACAAAGGCGCAAGCATACATCCACGTACCCTGTTTATAAAGCTATATAAAAAAATTATGTAGTAGTGACGCACACTTTATTGAGGTACAGTATTACATCGCCATTCACCATCTGTGGCTATGCAGTCTCATCTATATATACCTTATCTATCCGTTGTCATGCTTGCAAGTCGACAGTCAGGCATAAATAGCAATTTTCACTATGCACTATGCACTTTTTAAAGGTTATGTTTGTTAATAAACATGATTATTGCCACATATTATGAGTATTACATGATGGAAATTGTATAATTTTGTATAAACTGTTTAGTGACATTATTCAGCAAATGTAACATTTTAGTAATGTCACAGATAACTTGTAATGCTGATGATGTTTTGAAGTCAGACATTCATTGTCTATACAATAAAAATGGTGTACATACTGTTACTTATCCATCATTAATGGATTCAGATATGTACTTGTATGCTTTTATGTACAACCGTATAGCAGATTCCTTAACTAATTTATTTTGTGGTTTGCATTGCTGTTCAACATGTTAATGTATGTGTTTATGTTTGTCAATTCTTTATTTATCTAGATATTAGTTTAAATGAAATCATCATCTTATGGTAGTAAAGGTTATCTTTCTCTTGTTTGAAGTATAGACATTTAAAATTGACAGGTAACAAGGAAATTACTTGATCTAGTATTTAAACATCCTCCTTGACCCTGGGCTCCAACACCGCCAGTTGTTGCTCGGAAGTGCTGTTAGCACAGTCAACACTTGCTCCTGTGTTACTGGGGTTCAGTAACGTCAGCTGGTCCTCGGTTGTGCCATTGGCTCTTTTCCTTCTGCTGCCCCTCCGGGTTCCAGCACAGTCAGCTGGTCCTCGTTACTTGCATTGGCTCTTGTACCTTCTGCTACCCGTCCGGGTTCCAGTACCGTCAACTGGTTCTCCGCAGTGCCTTTGGCCTAGGTGCCTCCATCTCGGTATCCGAGTTCCAGCAACGTCTGCTGGTCCTTGGTAGTGCTTTGGAGCACAGGTACCTCCTGCTTAGTAACCGTGTCCCAGTAACGTCAGCTGGTCCTCGGTTGTGCCATTGGCTCTTTTCCTTCTGCTGCCCCTCCGGGTTCCAGTACCGTCAACTGGTTCTCCGCAGTGCCTTTGGTCTAGGTGCCTCCATCTCGGTATCCGAGTTCCAGCAACGTCTGCTGGTCCTTGGTAGTGCTTTGGAGCACAGGTACCTCCTGCTTAGTAACCGTGTCCCAGTAACATCAGCTGGTACAAGATTGTGCTACAAATACAAGATACGGAACAAGAGACACAAGAACAATAAGCAGAAGATCTAAAAGCAGAAGAACATGAAGTATAAGACCAAAATGAAGAGCAAAATATATGCTCTAAATTCTAAGCAGAAGAAGACTAAGCAGTGTATGGGGGTGAGTCCGTTCCTCCTCGTGGTGCCCCTGGAAAATGCCTGCTGCTGCAGGCTAAACTGAACACGGACAAATACTGTTGTAATTTAAATCTTTTGTGACAGCAAGAACGGAAGGATGAAAAATTCATACTTTGACAGATTACAAGTACAGGATTCTCTGTCACAAATAAGAATATGATGAAGAAGATGAAGCAGAATATGAATAAGAATAATAGTTTAATAAGAAGAATATGAGTAATGTTAACAAAGATGAATAGCAAGAAGTTTAAGAAGAAGATAAAGAAGGTGAAGATGAAGAATAATTTGATGAAAAAGATGATGCTGCAGAAGATTATGAAGGAGAAAGTGTGTGAAAAGTTAAAAAGGTGAAGATGAAGAGCATGGAAGTTGTGTAATATACATATTTGCCAAAATATAAAAAACGTTAACATTGTCAATTTCTTCGTCAATCCGAACATCTTTAAAAAAAAAAATATTTATGCTATTCCATTTGATTGGGTTAAACATCTATGCCTTTAATGTCTCCTCAACCTTCCCCAATACATTATACATTACTCTTTCTTGTTTTCCTTCATGTACAATTAACCAACAAGGCAAGAATGGGTTTTTTTTAATTTCGATATTTTGTTCCCATAGACTTACATGGGACTTCCGGTATCGGTATCGGGTATCGCCGATATTTTAGTGATATCGGCGATACCATTCCGATTCCGATACTTTAGGATATCGGAAAGTATCGCTCAACTCTAGTGAGGAGTACAAAGACAAGTGTCTCTTGCCTACAGTCAAGCACAGTGGTGAGAGCATCATGATTTGGGGCTGCATGTGTGCTGCCAGCTGTGGGGAGCACCAGTTCATTCAGCGTACCATGAATACCAACATGTATGGTGACATACTGAAGCAGAGCATGATCTTCTCCCTTTGGAAACTGGATAGCCGGGCAGTATTCCAAAATAACTACCCCAAACACACCTCCAAGACCACCACTGCCTTGCTAAAGAACCTGCGAGTAAAGATGCTTGATTGGCCAAGCATGTCTCCAGACCTAGCCTCTAATGAGCATCTATGGAGAATTCTCAAACAGAAGGTGGAGGATCGCAAAGTCTCCAACATCCACTAGCTCCATGATGTCATCGTGGAGGAATGGAAGAGAATTCCAGTAGTGGCAACCTGTGAAGCTTTCATGAATTCCATGCCCAAGACGGTTAAGGAAGTTCTTGAAAATAATGGTAGCCACACAAATATTGACACTTTGGGTGCAATTTGGCCATTGTCACGTAGGGATGTACTCACTTTTGTTGCCAGCGGTTTAAACATTAATGGCGGTGTGTTGAGGGCACACCAAATTTACACTTTTATTCAAGCTGTACACTATTTTACATTGTATCAAAGTGTCATATCTTCAGTCTTGTCCCATGAAAAGATATAAAATATTTACAAAAATGTGAGGGGTGCACTCAGTTTTGTGATATACCGTAAGAGGTAGAAATAATGCATGTCTTCAATTGGCTGTGTCTATAACTCCCATAAGGCCGGAGTCACATTAGTGTATCACATCCGATGCAAGAGCATCGGATGCGATATGCTAATGAACCTCGGCTCCAGCTCTGCTGTGGCAGCGCTCTGTGCTCCGATCATCTCTCATTAGAGAATCGGAGCACAACGACGGAGGAAATGGAGAAATTAATTTCTCCATCTGCTCCGTTACCGGCGTCCACGGGAATCGCATTGCACTCGGGTGATATCCGAGTTCAGTGCAATGTTTCACACGCACCCACAGACTTATATGGGTATGTGCTATCTGAATATCCGATACAATTGCAGCATTCTGCGACTGTGTTCGCATGTTGAATCGGCATGAAAAAATAATTGTAGGTGTGAGCTGCCCTGTAATGCAACATTGGGACAAGTGCAATCTGATTTATTTATTGGATTGCACTTATTCGATTTCATCGCAAGTGTGTCCTAAATCTTGAGTAGTTGTGTAATTAACTCCTATCATTTTCTAGGGTGAATGACTGGATGAAAACCACTGAATGTGGTGATCATCTCACCAGATGGGGCAGGTACCAATGGTTTCCCATTGACATAGTTTTACGTCCTGATCCCAGAACGTAGACGTGCATCTATTAGGCTAAGTTCACACGTTGCGGAATTGCCGCGGAAATTTCCGCGGCAATCCCGCACTTCTCCCGCAGGAAATACGCACGTTTTTTTATGCTGATTCCCGCCAGAATAATAGCGTTTTGCAAGCGTAATTAGCTTGCAGAATGCTAGCGTTTTCCTAGCGATCTGTAGCATCGCTTGGAAAACTGATTGACAGGTTGGTCACATGAGTCACACATAGTGTTTGACAAGTGTGACCAACTTTTTACTATTGATGCCGCCTATGTCGCATCAATAGTAAAAAGATCTAATGTAAAAATAATAAAAAAAATAATAAATAATGATATTCTCACCTTCCGGCGGCCCCCGCAGCCTTCCCGCCTTCAGCGACGCTCCCGGCAACTTCCGGTCCCAGGAGTGCTTTGCAACAAATCACACCGATGACGTAGCATCTCGCGAGACCGCTATGCCATCTGGGTGATTCTCGCAAAGCACTCTTGGGACCGGAAGTTGCCGGGAGCGTCGCTGAAGGCGGGAAGGCTGCGGGGGCCGCGGGAAGGCTGAGAAGGTGAGAATATCATTATTTTTTATTTTAATTATTGTTTTACCAGGGATATGGTACCCAGGGCCTGGAGGAGAGTCTCCTCTGCTCCAGACCCTGGGTACCATCCGCACATGAACCGCTTACATTGCGCATAGTGGGCATAGCCACATGCGGAAAGTAAGCGGTTCAATGCATTCCTATGGCGGCGGAATCACCGCGGTTACGCTAAATTAATGAACATGTTGCTATTTTTTCCGCAAAGCGTTTTTTTCGCGGAAAAAAACGCAACATGTGGCCAAAACATGCGGAATCAATTAACATGTATAGGATGCTTAATGCTTGCGTTTTTATCGCGTTTTTACCGCGGAAAACCGCGGAAAAAACCGCGAAAAAAACGCAATTATTCCTGATCGTGTGCACTTAGCCTTAGACATTCATGGCATATTAAGCAAATACGCAATAAATGTTTGAGAAGGGTAAATCCCTGTAAACGCACTTTGAATTTCATCAATACACAATCTTGTCCACTTTGGTCGCCCCAAAACAAATTTGACCATAATACCAAATATTACAGCTGCGTGTTTTCTTTTTGCTAATGTCCCAATTTTTCTTCAATTGAAAAACTTAAAGCCCTAACAATGCACAGACATTAGGAAAATATAAGAAAACTCTTGTAATAGTGTTGCTTCATATAAACTCCATACACTTTCCTGTTCTTTGTGTGCATCTATTACATACAAAATTCAGAAGACTTCTTATTAAGATAAAGCATTTACATTAATGAACAGCAGAATTATAATAGTATTTTACTGCTTCATTTTTATTATTTGCTTCTTCAGCCCCCAATTTACTTGCATATCATGAATAGATAATACAATTTGTTGCATTAATTACAATGAGGGTTTCCAACAAAGTATTTCAAATGTGCCGGAGAAAAATCATATAGCCAAAAATGAGCCGATTATGATAATATGCATCTGTTTAAAGAAAATTATCTTGAGCATTTCTTCATAAAAAATATTACATTTTCATTTAAGCACAATTTAGATATTTTTTGGTAAATGACCACATTAATAGAGTTTCTTGGAGCAACCATTGAACCGTGGTATTGCGAAAAAGTGCATTGTGTCTGTGATCATGCTGCTTTCTGACTTACAATTTAAGATGAGATATAAAATCTTCATTTATTAGTAACTTGTATTTGGTAGTTTCTATCATAGAAGCCTCTAGCTTTTCTTGGCATATACATTTGCATAATGTGTTGTTATGTCTAAATTGAAAAGTAAATGGCTCCATGTGGTCTTTAAATGACAAGTGCTTGTCAGTCTCATGCAATATTCAAAGGTAATAGATCCAAATCACAACAGCACTCGCTGGAATGTTAAAATAGTATTGTGGTTATTTTTCAGATGCCTTTAATGAAGAATAGAATGTTCATACACAAAATAATCTCTTTTGTCCTTTATATTTATCCCCTGCCTTATAGAGTTTGCCATAACTGTGAAGAGTCATGGCTAGAACCATATTCCTTACTGCAGTAAGGAACTTTAGCTAACAGACTTTAGCTGAATGACCCATAGGCCGGCGTCACACTCACCGTAGAAAAAAACGGACCGTATTGTACGGGCGTAATACGCTGAAATGTTGCTGACACACTAATTCGTATTTCATCCGTTGTCAAGGTGTGGCTGCGTATTTTGCGCATGTAAGCATCCGTATGCAGTTTGTATGGCATCCGTAGAGCGTTTTTTTCTCGCAGCCTTGCAAAATGGACATTTAACGGTTTTTAGGCCTGAAAATCATTCAAGCCATCATCAGCAAGCCTATTTATTGGCTCTGCATCAGGTGGCAGCCCCCAATCTGGCCATTTTGGTGCTGTGCTTGTGTTGGAGTACTGCTGCTTGGTTGCCAAAATGTCTGTCACTCTTCAGTTCACCCCAACTGATCGAGTTTTGTACAACTGGGTTTTGTCCCGCCACTTTGGGCAGCCATACCCAGTGATCGTTGATCCGCGGAGGAGGAGGCGAATGTGGGTGCATCCGCATTTGAGGCAACGCCTCACTAAAGGCCATTTTCACCGCCTTTATGCATCTCTGCGGACTCATCCAGACAAGTTTTTTCTTTTTGTCGGATGACCATTCCCACATTTGATGTTTTGTTGGAGATCGTGCGCCCTGGGATCACCTACCAGGATACCAGGATGCGCAAAGCTATCTCTGCAGAGGAGCGACTTCTCCTTATGCTACGGTATGTATTCCTCACCTACATACTGTCTGTTGATGATGTGTTTTCCCACAAGTTTGACTTTACTCTTATGGCTGTTGCTGAAATATCCTCATAATATATCCCATATATCACCTCGAAGTACCAGAACAATTATGTGTCTGTAAAAATGACAGAAACCTTTGACTTGTGGTAAATAGAACTTAGGATTTTTTGGAAATGAAATGATTTAACGGTTATGTATAGTGCATTTGTGAAACCTTTGTGCATGTGTAATGATTGTTATCTTTACATTTGGTTACTTGTAGGTTTCTAACTACTGGCATTTCATATGCTGCACTCCATCTGGAGTTTTTGATTGGGAGGTCCACCATATCTGGCATTGTGCGTGATACCTGCTCACAACTCTGGGACAGACTTCATCAACTGGTCATGCCTGAGCCAAAGATGGAAGACTGGATGAGGATTGCCAGGGGATTTGAGGAGCAGTGCCAGTTCCCAAATTGTATAGGAGCCCTTGATGGGAAGCACATCCGTGTGCGTAAGCCGCCAAACTTAGGGTCCCAATTCTATAATTATAAACAATATTTTTCTGTAGTGCTGTTGGCTCTGGTTGACAGTAGCTACAGGTTTATAATTGTAGACATTGGGGCCTATGGAAGAACTGGAGACTCTAGAGTCTTCAATTCTTCCATTATGGGTCGGCGGCTGCGCAATAACCAGTTGCACCTACCACCAGCACAGCAACTTCCTGGCTCCAATCTAGAACCTGTCACATATGTTGTAGTTGGGGATGAGGCCTTCCAACTATCTAGGAATGTCATGAGGCCATATCCACGACGAAACCTTGACCACCGTCGTCGGATCTTCAACTTGCGCCTATCACGGGCCAGGCGCCTGGTGGAGTGTGCCTTTGGCATTCTATGTGCAAAATGGCGGGTCCTCCAGTCTGCAATTCAGCTTAGTAAAGCCAACTTCAATGAGGTCATCAAAGCATGTGTTGTCCTACACAATTTCACTCGAATGCATGATTGTGGCCCATCTGATGTTGGTGAAAGTATGGTGACCAATGGGGATATGCCTAGGCCCCATGTCATCCCTTTACGTCGTCCACTGTCAGGACAGAAAACCCGTGATATCTTTACCCAATATTTTGTGTCACCTCAAGGTACTACAACATGGCAAGATGATGCATTATCTATGCTGTAACGTTTTTCTGTGTGCATAGATAAATAATTTTTTCTCTGACATAGTCTGTGTCTGGTGTTAAAGTTCATAACAGATGTGTTGGTGATTTAGTAGAACTTACTTATGAAAGAAGACTCCAAACTCTCTCAATTGCGATATTGACAACCATATTTGAGTCATATGGTATATGTCTTCATAGCACAATAGTGTAAGTGTGCATTATTACACAACAAGTACCAAAATAAGTAATACAAAATAACAAACATTTGCATAAATAATAATACATAAGGAAAATAAACTTTCACTATGACTAGTGAGAACCATATCTGACCCATATGGTTGAGTTTTAAGACTAGACTATTGCAATTATGCATGAGCCAGCATGGTTTAAAAATAAAAAAATAACAAACATTGGTATAAATTATAAGATATAAAGAAAATAACAAACTTTCAGCCAGCTCATTTAACACCATATCTGTACCATATCGTGTTTGTAGGCATTCAGATTAGTGCAAATATGCTTTACACAACATAGTGTAAAAATAAATATAAAAAAATGACAAACTTTTGTCTAATAAGAGATAATGAAAATAAAAAACTTTGCCTATGCCTACTGAAGACCATATTGGTACCATATGGTGTTTTGATGCATTTAGATTAGTGCAAATGTTTTTGACACAACATGAGTTCAAAATAAAATTAAAAAAATAACAAACTGGTTTTTAAATCATAATATATAAGTAAAAAATAAATCACAGCTGATGGTATGTGGGCGTTGGGGTTGGCGGGTGACCCGCCTCTCTGTGTGGTTGGCTTGGCTGTGAACCTTGACCATCACCCTGTTGGGGTGGATTTTCGGGGCCCTGAGCTAACATCTGCCCACGGTCAGGTTGGTGTGTGGGCACATTGCCATAAAGATAAGGGAGATTATATTCCTGGGTAAAATGGTACCCACGAGAATCATACCCCCCAATATGACCATGTTGAGCACATCCAGGTTGGGACCAGCCTACAACACTGGATCTGTACAAGTGGCCATGTTGGGTAGTGGGGTTATAGCCTGCCATTTGACCCTGTTGTTGCCAAGGTTGGTTTTGTGGGGGAATGGGTTGAGGTGTAGGCGCACATGCAGGAGGATCCTCAGATCCTAATTGAGCATGCACATTTTGGTGGGGGGTAAAGCGCAGAAAGTTATAGGGTGAGAGCTGCCACCTTTCAAGGAATTCAAACACCTCATATGGGGTATTGGGGGGTGTGCATGCGTTAATTAGGATGTGAATTGATCCTCGCACACGGAGCCTGATCTCACGGGGTAGGGGACGAAGGTAGCGGGCAAGGCTACGTGCATAGGCCTCCTCACCCTCATCCACAGCTGCCCTTGACAGATAATTGAGGACCCCAGTGTCCACATGCCTCCGGGTATCAGAAGCTGTGATGTCTCGACGTCTTCTCCCACGGCAGGATATTGCAGCAGCCTGGGGGGAGCCCCCCAGAGGTACAGTGGGGCTGCTGCTATTTGCTGCTTCCTCAACACTGGGGCCTGCTGCTGCAGCAGATGGGTCAGGTACAGGTTGCGCTGCAGCTGCTTGGTCAGGTCCTGGTGCTTGGGAAGCTTGGGGGATGCAGCAGGGAGGGTTAGACGATGGGCCAGCCACCTCTTCACCTCCCCCAACCGGGTCAATTATGGCCTCTGAGTCAGAGCCTGTCTCCCTCTCAGTGAGGTTGGACTGAGTTCTGTTAGGAAATGAAATGGTATTAGAACATGTTGTAGATGTGAGCCTAAACAGCATAGGTGTTATGTGGTGTGATGTAGGTACTTACGGTCTCAGATCCAGAATAGGAGCCAAAAAACCAAGGCGTTCAAAATAAACGTACTTCCTCTTGGGTGCTGCAGACCCGCTCCTTGACCTCTGCTGCCGTTCCCGTCGGTATTGGTCGCGGATGCTTCTCCATCTTCTCATGACATCATCCACTGCAATGTGACATATAATTTAATAATTTACCTAGCTGCACAATGCCAAATTCTTCTACATACACTTCACATAGTCATGGGGGCCTAGTCGGATGTGAGTATCCTAACATTTTGGAGCTAAAAAAAAAATAAAAATAAAAAAAACTATATTTTTGGGAAACTCATCGCAATTATTACATTCTGACCGTTAAGAAGTTTGATAAAAAATCATGTAACTTACTCATTCGCTGCTGCTCCTCACATGGACTGTCCCCAAAGTGGGGAAACATCTGCCCACAGATGCGCCTCCATGCCGCCTCTTTTCTTGCGCGGTCTACATAATGTGCATCTCGTTGGTCCCAAATTTTGGGCCTCTCCTGCACCAACACTATCAACATCTCCACATTGATGTGCGTAGAGATTATGGCTGACTCCGTGGAGGCGTTCTTCCGGGATGTCTGGCGCTCTTTTTGATCTAATTTGCATGTGTCAGCTCCTTGATGCATGTGTTGCACCATTTCCTGTGAGCTGCAGAAGTCTTGCGTATTTCTCGCAAGTCACACGTGTGGTCGGTGTGTAATCCGTTGTTTTATCGCACCCATAGACTTTCATTGGCGTACAACGGGCGTAATACGATGACAATCGCAGCATGCTGCGAGTGTCTCGCAGCGTAAAATACAGCCGAGAAAAATACGCATTGTTAGGGATCGAGTTCCCACTGCTGCACAAGGGGAATCTCGAGCCAGTCCCGCTGCGGTCCCCCATCCATCTACAGCCGCAGTGGAGCCTGTTCAGCAGAGACGTCGGTCCCAGCGTCTAGCCCAGTTTAACACTGTGCAGAGGCTTGTTGCAGTCTTTCCTGGTTCCTCTATTATAACCAGTGCTGGAACAGGCAGTTTGGGAATTAGGTCCCTGCTTTCTCCATCTGAGCATGCCCAGGGCAAGATCTCCCATTGGAGATCAGGGGTCACATGCTCGGTTACAGCAGCGACTCCCATTGGTCCCCAGGAAGGTCCTGAAACTACATGTGTTCTGGAATGGTTTCGCATTGGTCCTTTTCTGGTAGGTCCTGCAGTTGCTACTATAAAAGGGTGGCATGGCTGGGCCGCCATACGCTAGTAGCAAATCCGTTACGTGCTTGCGCCAGTGTGGTCATGTATGCATGTGGTTAGGTCTGATTGAAATAAGCCCCTAGAATACCGGCACCTCCGGAGAGAAGATTGTATGCACGTGTTCAGGGCTCGACTGAAAACGCCATTAGAATACCGGCTACTCCGGTGAGGAGATTATTGCTTGTGTTCTGACTGCATGATCATAGACTGCTATCCGCACAGCAGTTAACCGTGTATCAGGACCCAGTAGGGTTATTCGGCGACTCTGTGACGCAACAGGGTTCGCTTTAAAACGCTAGTCAGTGCCCTAGTGTTTTACTTTGTGGCTCACTGAAGCTAAGTGAGTTCGCACTTATCGCCATATACCGCTGTGGCATTCCCGCTAGCGGCTCTGTAGATGAACAAAGTTTGCACTAACTGCCAAAGCGCGCTACGGCGTTTATTTTAGCGATTCTGCGGGATAACAGAGGTCGCTACTCACGCCATCTTACTAGCAGCAGGCTCAGCCTGCACGGTGGACCCCGGGCTGCGAACGCACCATTCTACATTATCTATTAGGTGCGTTTCGCAGACCATAACACGCATGATCTGAGCTGCCTCATAGACAAATATTGGTCTGTGTGTAATGCGTGGTTTTCACGCCTCTCACTCGTCCGTATTCTTCCTTAGTGTGATGCCAGCCATAAAGTTAAAATACCAGCACTCCAGTTACCATTAAAGCATTCCCATCAAAATGTTTATCCTCTTAATATACTGCAGTCATCATATTATATACAGTAGCACTGTGTACTTATAATTGCTCATTTTGCCTTTCTATCCAGTTAATTCTTCTCTTTTCCATTAGGTCACATGATTAAAAACACTAGTTTTTATATTCTGCACTCCACTTACTCTGACAGTCCCATATGGGGCACTGCAAAAGATCTCATCTGTCAGACCCTCATTTATCAATAAATTATCTCCTATCCTATTATTGGAAAATAACTTGTTACAACCCCTTAAACACTGTCATTTTAGGTCCATTGTTTTGTGCTTGCTCAGATTTTCAAGTCCTATGCACAGACGTAGAGTGTGTAATGTAAAAAAACTACATTGCTGTGCACATGTTCAGTGTTTTGGTACTTCGGAAACTGTGAAGCAGTTAAAAGAAGTTACCTGTTCATTCTTTGGTAGGAAGACATTTGCTAATTACAGTATACTGTAGTTTAAATAATAGAAAATAAAACACTAGCAGTAGAGTGGCCACAAAAACGACTGTAAAGCCAGCTTAGGAAAATACCAGCTATTTCCTAAAGCGACCGCGTCTACAAAAATCTCAGAAGGTCCACCGGCATCTTAAAGATATCATGCACACAAAACCTAGTACTGCAATCAGACAAGAAAGTAAAATATGAAGAATGAAATGTAAAAATCTAGGAAAATATCCAGATTTTTAGACACTTGCATATCGGTGGATATTAAGAGGGATATTCCAAAGCAAAAGTCAAATATATTATAGTGGGGAACATTAAGTATTTGATACACTTCCAATTTTGCAAGTGTTCCCACCTACAAAGAATAGAGAGGTCTGTAATTTTTTTCGTAGGTACACTCCAACTGTGAAAGACAGAATCTTAAAAATGTTTAGAAAATCACGTTGTATGATTTTTACATAATTAATTTGCATTTTATTGCATGAAATAAGTATTTGATACAATAGAAAAACAGAACTTAATATTTGGTACAGAAACCTTTGTTTACAATTATAGAGGTCAGACATTTCCTGTAGTTCTTGACCCAGTTTACACATACTGCAGCAGGGAGTTTGGCCCACTCCTCCATACAGATCTTTCAGGTTTCAGGGCTGTCACTGGGTAACATTGAGTTTCAGCTCCCTCCAAAGGTTTTCTATTGGGTTCAGGTCTAGAGACTGGCTAGGCCACACCAGGACATTGAAATGCTTCTTACAGAGCTACTCTTTAGTTGCCCTGGCTGAGTGTTTCTGCTCATTGTCATTTCTGGAAGACCCAACCACGACCCATCTTTAATGCGCTTACTAAGGGAAGGAAGTTATTGGCTAAAATTGCGGTATTCATGACCCCATCCATCCTCCCTTCATTACGATGCAGTCGTCCTGTCCCATTTGCAGTAAAGTACCTCAAAGTATTATGTTTCCCCCACCATGCTTCACAGTTGGGATGGTGTTCTTGGGATTATATTCATCTTTCTTCTTCCTCCAAACCCGGCAAGTGGAGTTAATATAAAAAAGTTCTATTTTGGTCTCATCTGACCCCATGACCTTCTCCCATGGCTCCTCTGGATCATCTAGATGGTCAATGGGAAACTTCAAATGGGCCTGGATGTATGTTGGCATGAGTAGGTGAACCTTGTATGCCCTCCAGGATTTTAATCCATGACGACGTAGTGTGTTACTAGCAGTAATGTTTGAAACTGTGGTCCCAGCTCTCTTCAGATCATTGACCAGGCCCTCCCGTGTGGTTCTGGGCTGATTCCTGACCTTTCTCAAAATCATTCTTACCCCACAAGACGAGATCTTGCATGGAGCCCCAGACCAAGGAAGATTGACACGATGACCCTTGAGATCCCTTCCAACTCTAACATTCTATGATCTTGTGTTTCTTCCATTTTCTAATAATTGTGCAAACAGTTGTTGCATTCTCACAAAGCTGCTTGCCTATGCTCGTTCAAACTCACCTGTGGCAAGTAACACGTTTGAGCAATATGAAAATCCTACCTCAAACCACATAAAAAGGAGAGAAGTTGACTCAATCTTTGCATTGTGAGTCTGTATGTGCCACACTAAGCATGCAGAAAAGAGAAAATTGTTTGAGGACTTGAGAACCTAACTTATTGAAAAATATCAACAATCTCAAGTCCATCTCCAGAGATCTTGGATGTTCCTTTGTCCATGATGTGCAACATAATCAAGAAGTTTACAACTCATAGCACTGTAGCTAATCTCCCTTGATGTGGACAGCAGAGAAAAATCAATGAAATGTTGCAATGCAGTTTTAAAGACATTTAAGCTGTCCTGCAGTTTCCGGGTGCATCAGTGTCAATGCGAACTATCCAACATTTGAATGAAATTAAGTGTTATAGCAGGAGACCCAGGAGGACCCCACTGCTGATACAGAGACTTAAAAAAGCTAGGCTGCGGATTGCCAAATATTTATTAGAGTAAGCTCAAATTCGTCTGGCAAAACATCTTGTGGACAGATGAGACTAAGATAGAGTTTTTTGGTAAAGCACATCATTCTACTGTTGACAGAAAATGGAATGAGGCCTACAAAGAAAAAACCACAGTACCTACAGTCAAATATGGTGGAGGTTCAAAGATGCTTTGGGGTTGTTTTGCTGCCTCTTGCACTGGGTGTCATGATTGTGTGCAAGGCATCATGAAATCTGATGATTACCAAAGGATTTTGGGTCGCAATGTAGTGCCCAGTGTCAGAAAGCTGGGTTTGCATCCTAGGTCATGAGTTTTCCAGCAAGAAAATGACCCCAAATGTAAGGGGTTACAAAGACTGGCATATACCCCTACCCCTTTTAAGCATGTCCCGGTTAAATGTGATTTCATGTTGCTATGTTAGAGTGTTTTAGGTTTCTAAATGCTGTACATATTTATTTATATATACAGCATATATGTATAGTGTATTTAAGCAGCGGAGCTTCAGCAAGCCCGATGGGACCCTGACGGTGCACAGGGTTATAGAGAAGGTATGCTGCAGAAGGGACAGTATTTTTCTGTGATTGGGAGCAAGGGCATGCCTAAGCCACTTGTTTCCTCTCACATTTGGCATAGTGCGGCAGGATTCTACAACCGTGCAGCGCGGGAATGCCGTGAAAGATGCCATGGATGTGACAAGAAAGAATGAAGATGAAGATATTGTGGATTCAACCGAAATACTGGATGTGACTGATGTACTGGACTTGACTAAAACTGTGATTGTGACTGACACTGGCTGTAAAGATGGCGGAGAATGGTGCCAAAGAGGAAAGCGACAACTGCTACCCTGCCCTTTGTTGGTGTCCTGACTGGGAAATGGCACGAGAAGCTGTCTGGCAGAGTTGGTGGCCTATCCATGGTGCCCGCACCTGGTGGGTGCACCAGAGAAGAAGAAGAATGTGCTTGGCAACTCAGAACTTCAACTTCCTCCATAAGTTTTCTATGGGATTAAGGTCTGGAGACTGGCTAGGCAATTCCATGACCTTAATGTGCTTCTATTTAAGCCACTCCTTTGTTGCCTTGGCTGTATGTTTTGGGTCATTGTCTTGGTGGAAGACCCATCCACGACCCATTTTAATGTCCTGGCGAAGGGAAGGAGGTTGTCACTGAGGATTTTATATGGTACATGGCTCCATCCATTCTCCCATTGATGTGGTGAAGTAGTCCTGTGCCCTTTGCAGGGAAACACCCCCAAAACATAATGTTTCTATCTTCATGCTTGATAGTGGGGACTGTGTTTTTTGGGTCATGGGCAGCATTTCTCTTCCTCCAAACATGGCGAGTTGAGTTAATGCCAAAGACCTCAAGTTTTGTCTCATCTGACCACAGCATCTTCGCCCAATCACTCACAGAATCATACACTTGTTCAATAGCAAACTTCAAACGGGCCTGCACATGTGCCTTCTTGAGCAGGGGAACCTTGCGGGCTCTGCAGGATTTTAAACCTTTGCGGCGTAATGTGTTACCAATGGTTTTCTTGGTGACTGTGGTCCAGGCTGCCTTGAGATCATTAACAAGTTCCTCCCGTGTAGTTATAGACTGATCTATCACCTTCCTTATGATCAAGGATACCCCACGAGTTGAGATTTTGCATGGTGCCGCAGATCGATGTCGATTGACAGTCATTTTGTATTTCTTCCATTTTCTTATTACTACACCAACAGTTGTCTCATTCTCACCCAGCGTCTTACTTATGGTTTTGTAGCTCATTCCAGCTTTGTGCAGGTCTATGATCTTGTCCCTGACATCCTTATAAAGCTCTTTGGTATTGCCCATGTTGTAGAGGTTAGAGTCTGACTGATTAATTGAGTCTGTGGACAGGAGTCTTTTATAAAGGTGACTATGTAAGACAGCCATCTTTAATGCAGGTAACAAGTTGATTAGGAGCGTCTAACTTATCTGTAGGAGCCAGAACTCTTAATGGTTGGTAGGGGATCAAATACTTATTTCTCATTGCAAAGTGCAAATAAATTTATATAATTTATACAATGTGATTTTCTGGATTTTATTTTTGATATTCTATCTCTCAATGTTAAAATTAACCTACACTTAAAATTATAGACTGTTCATGTCTTTGTCAGTGGGCAAACTTACAAAATCAGCAAGGGACCAAATACTTATTTCTCACAGTTTAATTGAACAGTTCCAGCTGACGTTGGGAACAGCTGATCATTGGGGGTGCCAGGTTTCGCACCCCCAGCGATCAGACATTGATGACCTATCCTAATGATAGGCCATCAGTGTTAAAGTTCCGGACAACACCTTTAATGCTGTTTGATTTCTTAAATTGTTGAGAAAGTGAGCAGAAAATGCTGGTTATGTTCTCCTCTTAAAATGACAGATGAACACTAAATTTGTTACTTTCTCTTCTAAACTCTCGTCCCTTTCCTTTTTTAATTTACACAGTTATTTGTTTCCTCAATTAAAAAGAAAAAAACAGAAATGTGGCGCTCTCTGCCCTTTCAATACATCTGTAATGAAAAAAATGTTAGAATATCACTAGATATTGAAAAACAATTACACACAAAAACTAATATAAAGTAAGCTTTATTAGAAGTTTGGAGCTGTAAGAATAAACAAGAAATTAAAGGTCTAGAGAACAGTTCCCAAACAAAACCGCAGACAGCTTCTAGTATCTCATAATTAGTCAATGACATTAGAGCCAAAACTGTTATAAAATAACCAGTAGACAAGCAGTAATGTGGAAACAGTTGTATAAAGGAATACAGTATACACTCGAGTATATGCCGACCCGAGTATAAGCCGACCCCCCTAATTTTGCCCCAAAAAACTGGGAAAACTTATCGACTCGATTATAAGCCTAGGGTGGAAAATGAGGCAGCTACTGGTAAATTTCAAAATTAAAAATAGATACCAATAAAAGTAAAATTAAAGTAGGTTAAATGTTTTTTAATAGCCATATTGAATCAGGAGCCCCATATGCTGCTCCATATATTATGCCCCATATGCTGTCCCATATATTATGCCCCATATGCTACCCCATATATTATGCCCCATATGCTGCCTCATGTATTATGCCCCATATGCTGCCCCATATATTATGCCCCATATGCTGCCCATGTATTATGCCCCATATGCTGCCCCATGCATTATGCCCCATATGCTGCCCCATGTATTATGACCCATATTCTGCCCCATGTATTATGCCCCATATGCTGCCCATGTATTATGCCCCATATGCTGTCCCATGTATTATGCCCCATATGCTGCCCATGTATTGTGCCCCATATGCTGCCCCATGTATTATGCCCCCATATGTTGCTCCATAGATTGTGCCCCATATACTGCCCATGTATTATGCCCCATATGATGCTCCATGTATTGTGCCCCATATGCTCCACAGATTATGCCCCATATGCTCCACAGATTATGCCCCATATGTTCCACAGATTATGCCCCATATGCACCATAGATTATCCCCATATGTTCCACAGATTATGCCCCATATGCTCCATAGATTATGCCCCATATGTTCCACAGATTATGCCCCATATGCTCCATAGATTATGCCCCATAGTATAAGTCCCTTATGCTGCTGCTGCAACTAAAAAAAAAAATGACATACTCACCTCTTGTCGCTGGCGGCCAGGTGCCGGTGTCCTGAGCAGGCGGGGACACCGGTGCGCTATGGGGGACAGGTGCCAGTGTCACCACTGGCTCAGGGCCTGGCACCTGCAATATTCACCTGTCCCCATTCCACCGCTGAGTGCCGCTGTCTTCTGGGTCCTCCAGCAGTGAATGCTCAGGCAGAGGGCGTGGCGCGCACTTACTATGTCATCGCGCCCTCTGACCTGAACATTCACAGCTAGAGGACGCGAGGACACAGCGGCGAGCAGCGGTGGAACGGGGACAGGTGAATATGGAATATGCGCACCCTCTCCTGGAGCGGTCTCTGCAGCCCCTGCTCTTCTCCCACTATCTACGGCGCTATGCCTAACTTCAGCGGTCACGTGGTACCTCTCATTAAAGTCATGAATATGTGCATATTCGTGACTTTAATGAGCGGTACCACTGATGGCTGAACACAGGTGCCGGAGACCATGGGAGAAGAGCAGGAGCTGCAGAGACGCTCCAGGAGAGGGTGAGTATATAGGACAGCTGCGCTCCCCCTCCCCCGCCGACCCCCCGGTATATGACTCGAGTATAAGCCGAGAGGGGGACTTTCAGCCCTAAAAAATGGGCTGAAAATCTCGGCTTATACTTGAGTATATACGGTATTATTATGCCTTGGCCCCATACAATGGAAAATGTGCAAGCATTGAATGAGGATGACAGTTTAGTACCAAGTTCACTATTATTTAAATAGTTTTGTATTTGTACTTCAATTGTTCTTTTTTTTTTCTTAACATTTTACAGGTGCTACTGAGTAACCAGAGTATGTAGTCAAACATCTAACTCAATTTTGACTTTAAAGAGGTTGTACACTACTTATCACTGATGACTAATCCTTAGGATAGGTCATCAATGTCTAATTGGTTGGGGTCCAACACTCGACACTCCCACCGATAAGCTGTTCTCGTCGACTGTGTCCACCAGTCAGAAATGCTAAATTGCGGAGCTGCTCCATCATCTGAGAGTGGCAATGGCTGGGTACTGCACATCTGCCTCCTATTCAAATCAATTGAGCATTTCTGTCCGGCAGTCACCGCTGTCGACACCAAGAAAAGCTAATCGGGGGGTGCCGGCTGTCGGATCCTGACCCATCAGACATTGATGACCTATCCACAGGATAGGTCATCAATGATAAAGTAATGGGGAAACTTTTTTAATCCATCATGGAAGGATGGACTTTCCTGATCAGATACTCAAGTCTAGAACTATACAGTAGTCATTAGCAGCACTGCTGAGAATTTCAATCAAAGACATGGTGATAAATTCAGATATGTACAGTCATGGCCAAAAGTTTTGAGAATGACACAAATATTATATTTTCACATGATCTGCTGCCCTCTGGTTTTTATGTGTGTTTGACAGATGTTTTTATCACAGACAGAAATATAATAATTGCAAACATATGAGTAACAAAAGCTTATATTGACAGTTAGAATGAGTAAATGCAGCAAGTCAATATTTGCAGTGTTGACCCTTCTTCTTCAGGACCTCTGCAATTCTCCCTGGCATGCTCTTAATCAACTTCTGGACCAAATCCTGACTGATAGCAGTCCATTCTTGCACAATCAATGCTTTAATTTTGTCTGAATTTTTAGGTTTTTGTTTGTCCACCCGTCTCTTGATGATTGACCACGAGTTCTCAATGGGATTAAGATCTGGGGAGTTTCCAGGCCATGGACCCAAAATCTCTATGTTTTGTTCCCTGAGCCATTTAGTTATCACCTTTGCTTTATGACAAGGTGCTCCATCATGCTGGAAAAGGCATTGTTGATCGCCAAACTGCTCTTGGAGGGTTGGGAGAAGTTGCTCTTGGAGGACATTCTGGTACCATTCTTTATTCATGGCTGTGTTTTTAGGCAAGACTGTGAGAGAGCCGATTCCCTTGGCTGAGAAGCAACCCCACACATGAATGGTTTCAGGATGCTTAACAGTTGGCATGAGACAAGACTGGTGGTAGCGCTGACCTTGTCTTCTCCGAATGAGGCATTTTCCTGATGTCCCAAACAATCGAAAAGGGGATTCATCAGAGAAAATAACTTTACCCCAGTCCTCAGCAGTCCACTGCCTGTACCTTTTGCAGAATATCAGTCTGTCCATGATGATTTTTCTGGAGAGAAGTGGCTTCTTTGCTGCCCTCCTTGAGACCAGGCCTGCTCCAAGAGTCTCCGCCTCACAGTGCGTGCAGAATGCACTCACACCTGCCTGCTGCCATTCCTGAGCAAGCTCTGCACTGCTGGTAGCCCGATCCCGCAGCTGAAACACTTTTAAGAGACGGTCCTGGCGCTTGGTGGTCTTTCTTGGGCGCCCTGAAGCCTTTTTGGCAACAATGGGAAACCCCTCTCCTTGAAGGTTCTTGATGA
>JARQOD010000009.1:102866827-102895861 GCA_033576555.1 Oophaga sylvatica | reverse complement strand
CCCGTGCCCGCCCCAAAAAAACCCAGTAGGGGTGTCAGCGTGTAATCCGCCCCGGGCGATTAGCGCCCCCCCTCGGACGCAGGATCGCCTATGGTATTCCCGCCCCCCGGTCTGGGCCCCCGGGACCGGGACGGGATATTCCCATGGAAAATAAGGGGTTAATTTTTTTAATTAGGTGCCCGGAGGAAAGCACGATTTATTGTAAGGTATATTCAAATTTACTTTTCTGTGTTTAGATTTATTATTTAAATTGGTTTTTACTTTTTTAAAAAATTCCCCCCTTTTTTGTCATGGGAAAAAATAATTGCCGCAAACTGAGATTTTTTTTTTTGCAAATACTATTTTTAAGAAAAAAAAAGGGCCTTTTCCGAAAAAAAATTTTTCCCCTTTTTTTGACTTTGTGTTTGGTGGTATTGTCATGCAAAAAAAATTTTTTTTCCCCCTTTTAGCAGGTTGTTCTTTCCAATATTAATTTACAACACAGTAGCTCTCAAATTCTCATAATAGTCATAATAAAGAATAGAAGTCCTCCACCTGTACAATAATATTCAGCATTATCATCAGTCTTTTTTACAGATTCTTTTTTAATTGTGTCAGGAAAGTGAGCATTCCCAAAATATAGTTTGGCAACTTTTCATAGTGAAGATTTGACATTATTCAATGATGTGGAATTAAAGGGAACCTATAAGCGGTTTTCCTCATATAAACTACGGCCACCAACTTAATGGCCTATTTTACCAGCAATCTAGCGACCTCTATTAGCCCAGAAAATACTTTTTATAATCTTCCCATAATGTTGGGGTCAAGTGCTTAGGCACTCTCTCTCTTCCTACAATTGGTGTCCTCCTGGCGCTTCATGTGGAGACGCATCATTACGATGTCTCTAAATCCGCGCTCCTGGGAGGCGTACTTCGCCCTGACCTGCCTTTCTAGATTAAAACAAGAGTCCAAATTGGATGCATCAAAGCATCAAAATTTTACTTCCACTAAAAGTAAACTATTGTAAGGATAAAAAACCGCGCCCATAACTAAAGTAAACGATGGTAGGATGCAAAACAAAAATCTTTATTTGAAACAGAGACAGCTCATGTGAAGAAGGGAGGAACTCCGCAAACAAAGGTAAGTATAGGTACTAATATCTCAACGTTTCGGGTTTTATGCCTTTTTTCAAGAGGTACCATTTACTGTATAGAGAAAAAAAAAAATAAAAATAATGAGGAAAAACAATAACTGAAGACTTTAAAATACCTCAAAAATAAAACACAATAAACAGGACAACCAAAAATTGAAGTACAGAATTGTTACACCACAAATAAGTAGGTATCAAAAAATCAAAAAAAAAAAAAAAAAAAGTCAATGGAAACAAAGGGACCACAAAAATTTTTTTGTAAAAAATAAAAAATAAAAAATAAAAAGTAAAAAAGATGAAAAATAAATAATAAAAAATTAATAGGTATGGGCCTTATATGTATATATATATATATGTGTACCGGACCACACATAATGCTAGGTGCAAAATACCTTTAGCATAAATGTAAAAATAGAAAATGTACAAAAAATAAAAATGAAAAAAAAATAAAGAATAAAAAAAGGGGGAAAAAATGCTAGAGACTATAATCATAGTGTAGACACATTGGGACATACATATCTAGGGAATATAAGATAGTGTAATATAACATCTAATGGTATCTAATCAGAAATCCCCTATGTTACAAAATCATAGATACTGTTAGTTGAATAGACAATATACAAGGCAAAAAGGATAATATATGTCGAATAATGGTGAAAGAAACATATATGTCATAACACCACATTATTGGCACAATTAAAAACTGGGCTAACACGAGTGTACTCATACTCCTCGCAATGGGACATTTCCTGTCTGGGGTGTCTACAGTGTTCCAATATCACCAAGGGTGACAGTTTTAACACACCCGAGGACAGGTCGGGCGGTTTCCCATTAAAGGACATTACACCGTGATTCATCATATGTGATATACTTAATTAAGTGTCCATGCGTCTCGGATACGTTGGGGAGACCACTCAGCATATCCGTGACCGCATCTCCCAACACAAATCCACAATCAGATGTGGAACGTTATTCTGTTGCCGGTCCCCGCTCATTTTTTGGAGAAACAAACACACTATTGCCCAACTTAGATATCAAGTTATTTGACCATTTCCTAGAGCAAGAAGAGTGGCGATTAGAATTAAAAAATTGAAGGAACGGGTGTCCTAATTGGGATCCATACGTTGAAGACACTTTCCCCCGTATGGTCCCATAAGGAGTATGAGCTGTCCTATTTAATGAACCTCTTTTCGTGTTTTTCATGTCCATGCCACGTGGGACGTTGCTAATTATTGATTGTTCCCCTCTCTTTGTCCCTTTGGTCGCTTGTTCCTAGCCATTTGATCTTCCCGACACTTCCCAATATTTTGCCATGAATTATCTATCTAATTAATCTAACTTTGGTGCGTTTTATAATTTTTTATTTATATTATTTTCTTTAAAAATATTATTATTTCACATTTTTTTATTATTTCTGTATACCGTTGAACCGCATTTCTTCCCCTCCATTATGTTTTTTTTGATTAAATATGTGCCCTTTACTTTCTATGGAGGTCGGCACCGATCTGTGTCCTGACTCCCTCCCTGACTTGCGCACGTATCCTTGGGGTTCGGCTTTTCCCGCCCCTTCGGCATCTCTCGGCTTTCTGCCATGCGCACTCTTTATTAACCTTTCCAGCCGAACCCCGGAATTTTACGGGCCCCCCCGGCGTTCACGGCACAAAAAAAGCAGCATTTGTGTAATGGCCTAAGCTCACTGACGCATTATCAAGTTCCCGGACGTTATCCCTCTCATATTCATTAAGGTATTCTCATTGTAGCTGCTTTGTGTTTGGGCGCCCTATTACACAATCTTGATTGGCCAGCATTTTCACCTTATGCACCTTGAGGCATGTAATATATCTCTTGGGCCGGATGGTAGATTATACCGGAAACCTCCAATTGTTCTCTCACTAAGTCTTGACATGGTTCATTCAGTTCTTCAATAAGTGGTGTTAGACAAATGTTTCTTTCACCATTATTCGACTTATATCCTTTATTGCCTTGTAATTGTCTATTAACTAACATATCTTGATTTGTACATAGGGGATTTCGATTGATACCATTAGATGTTATATTACCAATCTTATATTTCCCAGATATGTATGTCCATGTTTACACAATGATTATAGTCTCTGTATTTTTCTTCCCCTTTTTTTTTTCTTTATTTTTATTTTTATTTTTTTATTTTTTGTCATTTTCTATTTTTACTTTATGCAAAGGATTTGCCCTACATTATGTTTCGGGCCGGTAACAATTAATTATATACATAAAGGCCTCATACCTATTAATTTTTTTAATTTTTTTTCATCTATTTTTTTACTTTTTATTTTTTTTTTTTTACAAAAAAAATTTTTTGGGTCCCTTTTTTTTTCCAGGACTTTTTTTTTTTTTTTTTTTTTTTTTGATTTTTTGAACCTACTTATTTGTGGTGTAACATATTCGTACTTCAATTTGGTTGTCCTGTTTATTATTACTTTTAGTCTGTGTGTTTTTTTTGGGTATAAGTACTTCATTAGGTTTTCCTTCATTAATTTTTTTTTTTTCTCTTCAGTAAATGGTACCTCTTGAAAAAGGCAAAAACGCCGAAACGTTGAGAATTATGTACCTATCTTACCTTGTCTGCGGAGTTTCCTCCCTTCTTCACATGAGGCTGTCTCTTTTTCAAATAAAAAAATTTTTGTTTTGCATCCACTATCGTTTGGTGTGCCGGATTATTTACTGACTGCATATTACTTTTTTCCTTGACCCCCCAATACCGGACTTCCCCTCTATTTTTTTTTATTAAAAAAAAAATTTTTTGGGTTTAAGCTCCAATTTTTCAGACCAAGTCTTTTCCACATTGTCGTTAATCCCAAGAGGGCTTCCAACATTGTCGCACAGGTTACAACCCCTGGGGCCTTCTTACATACGCCATCTCAGGAATTACTAAAAGGGATTTTCGAAAAAGATTACTTTGATTCACCCGCATTTGACTTCTTAGCATTAAACCCTTGCCGAATACCACAAATCAGAGGATCCCCGTGGCCTAAGGGTCCTTTGAGACCACATTATTTCAAAAAAAATACCGAATACTGCACCAAATTTGAAGCATGTTGAACAAGTGCTCCATGGATTGATTGTCTTGACTATCGACACCTCAAAAGGAGACAACGAGTCAAAACTAAAATCACTACCACTGAACAACAATTGACTGATACTTCGTCCCCTAGGACTTTAAGTCCTTAAAACCAAGATCGATAAGTCTTCTCGAGTTCGTAATAATTTGCAAATAGAAGAAACCCAAAAATTTTTTTGAAAAAACGCCGACATTTAAAAATAACCAAGTATAAAATTGGGTCATCAACCTACTACAATTCTACGAGATTTACCGCAGGGTTACATCCCTCCAAAAGTAGACAGAACTTTGGATCTTCTCGTCCTTTTTTTCCACTTCTTTTTTTAGGGTCGTGTACACGCCGTCCCGGAAGACGCGGGGGGGCGGAGATTTCACCAGCGATCGCTCAAGAACGACACGGTCTCAGGTAGGGCACCTCATTAACCTCGTCTATAATTTTCCCCTTAGCCATCTTATCACCATTCTGAGCTAGGGGTGTTGGAAAAAGGGGCCCCCTTCCCTTTTTTCCGGCCCTCCACTTCGATACTTTTCAAGTTGCCAGGAACTACACAATTCTTTCGGGGTGAGGCTTAAGCCCATTTTTTCCTCTCAACAAAGGTAACTATACCTCCTTTGATAGTATCGAGATCCATTCACCTTAGGGCATTGGGCCTGAAGAATCCCCACACCTTCAACCCCCTAGGATACACATCCGTGAGACTTACATTTGATCTTGTCAAAAGACATCTCTTACATTTGGACTCTATTCGCAATGGACAGATGAAAATCAAGAATAATCTTACAATGTTGAATACAGATCTTTTTGCTTTAAAGAATAATAAGGGAATTTGGTTATTAAACCAGCCGAAAGGGGGCACTATCGTGGTATTGAGATCTATTATAGGAAGAGATTTTTCTCCAGTTGAATGACCTAAATACCTATATGCCAGTTTTTTTGTTAATCCTACCTTTAAACGGAAATTGATCCTTCCTTGGTAACAAAAGAGCATATTGGGTTATTGACGAAAACTAATAAATTTTCTGGTGAATAGATTTTCCCCGTAATCCCAGTATTTTATACTCTTCCAAAAATAATAAGAACTTACTTCGACCACCAGGCCGACCCATTGTAGGTCCCCCAATTCCATTCTTTCGCCATTGGCCATTACATTAGAAAAATTCCCCCCCCCCCCCCCCCCCCCCCTCCCCTTATTCCTTTACAAATCTTATTAAAGGAAACCAAACATTACCTGAGGCGCTTAAAGAATGGGGGCACTTCCATTGGGTCAGTTTAGTGGACCATGGATGTCAACAGTCTGTAACGACATCAATCACAACGAAGGTGTTCAAGCGACCTTTCATTTTCTGAACCCCCACCTCCTTTACATACACAAAATCCAATTCTGTGAGGACATTTTGCCTAATTCCACTAAGAATTTCTTTCTTTTTGGGGACCATTTTATTTTTGCAAAGGAAAAAGGTACCGCTATGGGGTCCAATATGGCGCCCCATATGCCAATATTTTCATGGATTCTTTTGAAAGAAACAATTTGTCTATCCCCATCCATCTTTTGGCACTAATGTATTATATTGGAAGCGTTATATCGATGACTTTTTGTCACTGGAAGGTGACTCGAATCCTCCTTCAGTTTCATTCTGATTTGAATGTTTGTAGCCCTGATACACCTTTACCAATACAACACGATGATCCTGTATCAATTTTTTTTTGGATACAATTTCCCATTGTCAGATGATGGCCTAATCGGGCCGATATTTATACTAAGCCAACCGATAAAAACAGCCTTCTATATTTAGGTAGTAGTCATCCTGCACACGTAAAAAGTCACTCCCTATATCTCAGCATTGACCGGGTACAAAGGATTGTATCCGACCCCCTTGTAAAACATAGGAGACACAATGATATGGATCAGAAATTCGTGAGCGGGGCTACCCCGATAGAGTTTCTCATGAACTCATATAGAGAAGGTTCACGACCCATGATGGACACCAAAAACCAGGAGGATACCTTTTGTCAATGTCTTTCATCCCTTTAAACATAGGATCCATCAATGTATCTCAAAAACATTGGAATATCTTAGAAGCGGCCTACCCTGATGTCCCGGAATTTAGGAATAAACCCCTGATTTGCTATAAGAAGTCGGATATATCAGAAATTTGTGGTCAGAGCTGATATTGGCACAATTAAAACTGGGCTAACACAGAGTGTACATACATACTCCTCGCAATGGGACATTTCCATGTCTGGGGTGCTACAGTGTTCCAATATCACCAAGGGTGACAGTTTTACACACCCGAGGACAGGTCGGGCGGTTTTCCCATAAAGGACATTACACACGTGATTCATCATATGTGATATACTTAATTAAGTGTCCAGCGGTCTCGGATACGTTGGGGAGACCACTCACATATCCGTGACCGCATCTCCCAACACAAATCCACAATCAGATTGGAGTATTCTGTTGCCGGTCCCCCCGCTCATTTTTTTGGAGAAACAACACCCCCTTGCCCACATTAGATATCAAGTTTATATGAACCACGTTCCTAGAGCAAGAAGAGGTGGCGATAGAATTAAAAAAATTGAAGGAACGGGAGTCCTATTGGATCCATACGTTGAAGACACTTTCCCCGTATGGTCTCAATAAGGAGTATGAGCGTCCTATTATGAACCTCTTTTGTGTCTTTTCTATGTCCATTGCACACTGAGACGTGTGCTAATTATTGATTGTTCCTCCTCATTGTCCCTTGGTCAGCTTGGTCCCTAGCCATTATGATCTTGCCCATGACGACTCCCAATATTTAGGACCATGAAATATCATATCTAATTAGATCTAACTTTGGTGCGATTTTAAATTTTTTTATTTACTATTATTTGTCTTTTAAAATATTATTATGTTCACATTTTATATTATTTCTGATACCTGTGATACCGTTTACTTCCCTCTCCATTACTGTTTTTTTGATATAATATGTGCCCTTTACTTTCTATGGCAGGTCGGCACGATCTCGTGTCCTGACTCCCTCCCTGACATTGCGCACTGTATCCTTGGGGATTCGGCTTTCCTCGGCCTCCTCTCGGCATCTCTCGGCTTCTGCACATGCGCACTCTTTATCTAACCTTTCCAGCCGAACCCGGAAGTTCACGGGCTCGGCGTTCACTACACATAAATAGCAGCATGTGGTGAATGGCGCTACAGCTCACTGACGCATTATCAAGTTTCCCGGACGTTAACCCTCTCATATTCATTAAGGTATGTCTCATTGTATGCTGCTTTTGTGTTTGGGCTGCCCTATTACACTAATCTTAGATTGGGCACAGCATTATTCACCTTATGCACCTTGGCATGTAATACTATCTCTTTGGGACCGATGGTGAGCATTCATTAGCGGACACCCCAATTGTATCTCTCACTATTAGTCCTTGACATGGTATATCATCAGTTCTTTCAATATGTGGTGTTATGACATATATGGTTTTTTCACCATTATTCGACATATATTATCCTTTATTGCCTTGTATATTGTCTATTCAATAACAGTATCTAGATTTGTTACATAGGGGATTTCTGATTAGATACCATAGATGTTTATTACACTATCTTATATTTCCCTAGATATGTATGTCCAATGTGTCTACACTATGATTATAGCTTTAGCATTTTTCTTCCCCTTTTTTTTATTCTTTATTTTTATTTTCATTTTTTATTTTTTGTCATTTTCTATTTTTACATTTATGCAAAGGTATTTGCACCTAGCATTATGTGTCGGTCACGGTACACATATATATATATATACATATAAGGCCTCATACCTATTAATTTTTTATATTTATTTTTCATCTATTTTTTTACTTTTTTATTTTTATTTTTTTATTTTTTACAAAAAAAATTTTTGTGGTCCCTTTGTTTCCATTGGACTTTTTTTTTTTTTTTTTTTTTGATTTTTTGATACCTACTTATTTGTGGTGTAACATATTCTGTACTTCAATTTTGGTTGTCCTGTTTATTATTACTTTTAGCTCATGTGTTGTTTTATTTTTGAGGTATTAATGTACTTCAGTTATTGTTTTCCTTCATTAATTTTATTTTTTTTCTCTATACAGTAAATGGTACCTCTTGAAAAAGGCATAAAAACGCCGAAACGTTGAGATATTATGTACCTATACTTACCTTTGTTCTGCGGAGTTCCTCCTTCTCACATGAGCTGTCTCTGTTTCAAATAAAGATTTTTGTTTTTTGCATCCTACTATCGTTGGTGTGCCGGATTATATTACTGACTGCATATTACTTGTTTTCCTTGAGCACCCACAATACCAGCGAGCTTCCCCTCTATTTTTTCTTAGTATAAAAAAATTTTTTGGGTTGAATGCTCCAATTTTTCAGACTCAATGTCTTTTTCCCACATTGTCGATAATCCCGAGAGGCTTCCAACATTGTCGCACAGGTTACAACCCCTGGGGCCTTCTTACATACGCCATCTCAGGAATTACGTACAAGGGATTTCGAAAAAGACTTACGTAGAATTCACCCGCATTGGATCTTCATAGCATTACGCTTGCCGAATACCACAAAGTGCAGAGGATCCCACGTGGCCTAAGGTCTCTTTGAGACCAACATATTTCAAGAAAATACCGAATACTGCACCAAATTTGAAGCAGTGTTGAACAAGTGCTCCATGGACTTGATTGTCTTGACTATCGACTACCTGCAAAAGGAGATCAACGAGCTCAAAACTAAAATCACTACCACTGAACAACAATTGACTGATACTTCGTCCCCTGAGGACTTTAAGTCTCTTAAAACCAAGATCGATAAGTCTATCTCTGAGTTTCGTAATAATTGCAAGATAGAAAGAAATCCAAATTTTTGAGAGACGCCGACGATTATAAAAAATAACCAAGTATATAAATGGCGGTCATCAACCTACTACAATTCTACGAGATTTACACGCAGGGATTACAGTCCCTTCTCAAACAGCTCAGACAGCGACTTTGGATCTTCTCGTCCTTCTTCTTCCACTTCTTTTTTAGGAGTTACGTCGTACACGCCAGTCTCGAGGAAGACGCGGAGGGGGCGGAGATTTCACCAGCGATCGCTCAAGAATCGTGACACGGTCTCAGGTAGGAGCACCTCATCTAACCTCGTCATAACGTCTCTTCAGCCATCTTATCACCATCTGAGCTAGGGGTGTTGGAAAGGGCCTGTCCTTTTGTCCGGTCCCTCACTTCGATACTTTTCAAGTTGACCAGGAACTACACAACTTCTTTCGGAGGCTGAGGCTTAAGGCCCATTTTTCCTCTCAACAACAGGTAACTATACCTCCTTTGATAGTATCGAGATCCTTATTCACCTTAGGGTCATTGGGCCTGAAGAATCCCAGCACCTTCCAACCCCCTAGGATACATACATCCTGTAGAGACTTACATTGATCTTGTCAAGAGAGACATCTCTATACATTTGGACTCTATTTCGCAATGGACAGATGAAAATCAAGAATAATCTTACTAATGTTGAATACAGATCTTTATTGGCTTTAAAGAATAATAAGAATTTGGTTATTAAACCAGCCGATAAGGGGGGCACTATCGTGGTACTTGATAGATCTTATTATATGGAAGAGATTTTCTCACAGTTGAATGACCTAAATACCTATATGCCAGTTTCTGTTAATCCTACCTTTGAGATCGAGAAATTGATCTCATCCTTGGTAACAAACTATGAGCATATTGGAGTTATTGACGAAAATCTAAGTAAATTTCTGGTGAATAGATTTCCTGTAATCCCAGTATTTTATACTCTTCCAAAAATACATAAGAACTTACTTCGACCACCAGGCCGACCCATTGTAGCGTCCACCAATTCCATTCTTTCGCCATTGGCCATTACATTAGAGAAAATTCTATCGCCTCTTATTCCTTCTATCAAATCTTATCTAAAGGATACCATACATTACCTGAGGACGCTTAAAGATATGGGGGCACTTCCAGTTGGGTCACGTTTAGTGACCATGGATGTCAACAGTCTGTACACGAGCATCAATCACAACGAAGGTGTTCAAGCGACCATTTCATTTCTGAGACTCCACACCTCCTTTAGCGATACACAAATCCAATTCTGTGAGGACATTTTGACTCTAATTCTCACTAAGAATTTCTTTCTTTTTGGGGACCAATTTTATGTGCAAAGGAAAGGTACCGCTATGGGGTCCAATATGGCGCCCCATATGCCAATATTTTCATGGATTCTTTTGAAAGAACATTTGTCTATCCCCATCCATCTTTTGGCACTAATGTATTATATTGGAAGCGTTATATCGATGACGTTTTTGTCATCTGGAATGGTGACATCGAATCCCTCCTTCAGTTTTCATTCTGATTTGAATGTTTGTAGCCCTGATATCACCTTTACAATACAACACGATGATCACTGTATCAATTTTTTGGATACAATGGTCCATTTGTCAGATGATGGCCTAATCGGGACCGATATTTATACTAAGCCAACCGATAAAAACAGCCTTCTACTATTTAGTAGTAGTCATCCTGCACACGTAAAAAAGTCACTCCCTATATCTCAGCATGACCGGGTACAAAGGATTGTATCCGACCCCCTTGTAAAACATAGGAGACACAATGATATGGATCAGAAATTTCGTGAGCGGGGCTACCCCGATAGAGTTCTCATGAACTCATATAGAGAAGGTGTCTCACGACCCATGATGGACACCAAAAACCAGAGGATACCTTTTGTCAATGTCTTTCATCCCTTTAAACATAGGATCCATCAATGTATCTCAAAACATTGGAATATCTTAGAAGCGGCCTACCCTGATGTCCCGGAATTTAGGAATAAACCCCTGATTTGCTATAAGAAGTCGGATAATATCAGAAATTTTGTGGTCAGAGCTGATATTGGCACAATTAAAACTGGGCTAACACAGAGTGTACTACATACTCCTCGCAATGGGACATTTCCATGTCTGGGGTGTCTACAGTGTTCCAATATCACCAAGGGTGACAGTTTTACACACCCGAGGACAGGTCGGCGGTTTCCCATTAAAGGACATTACACACGTGATTCATCATATGTGATATACTTAATTAAGTGTCCATGCGGTCTCGGATACGTTGGGGAGACCACTCAGCATATCCGTGACCGCATCTCCCAACACAAATCCACAATCAGATGTGGACGTATTCTGTTGCCGGTCCCCGCTCATTTTTTGGAGAAACAACACACTATTGCCCAACTTAGATATCAAGTTATTGACCACGTTCCTAGAGCAAGAAGAGGTGGCGATAGAATTAAAAAATTGAAGGAACGGGAGTCCTATTGGATCCATACGTTGAAGACACTTTCCCCGTATGGTCTCAATAAGGAGTATGAGCTGTCCTATTAATGAACCTCTTTTCGTGTCTTTTCTATGTCCATTGCACACGTGAGACGTGTGCTAATTATTGATTGTTCCTCCTCATTGTCCCTTTGGTCAGCTTGGTCCCTAGCCATTATGATCTTGCCCATGACGACTTCCCAATATTTTAGACCATGAAATTATCATATCTAATTAGATCTAACTTTGGTGCGATTTTATAATTTTTTTATTTACTATTATTTGTCTTTATAAAATATTATTATGTTCACATTTTTATATTATTTCTGTATACCTGTTGATACCGCATTTACTTCCCTCTCCATTACTGTTTTTTTGATATAATATGTGCCCTTTACTTTCTATGGCAGGTCGGCACCGATCTCGTGTCCTGACTCCCTCCCTGACTTGCGCACTGTATCCTTGGGGATTCGGCTTTCCTCGGCCTCCTCTCGGCATCTCTCGGCTTTCTGCACATGCGCACTCTTTATCTAACCTTTCCAGCCGAACCCGGAAGTTCACGGGCTCGCGTTCACCGGACACATAAATAGCAGCATGTGTGTAATGGCGCTACAGCTCACTGACGCATTATCAAGTTCCCGGACGTTATCCCTCTCATATTCATTAAGGTATGTCTCATTGTATGCTGCTTTTGTGTTTGGGCTGCCCTATTACACTAATCTTAGATTGGCACAGCATTATTCACCTTATGCACCTTGAGGCATGTAATACTATCTCTTTGGGACCGATGGTAGCATTCATAGCGGACACCTCCAATTGTATCTCTCACTATTAGTCTTGACATGGATATCATTCAGTTCTTCTAATATGTGGTGTTATGACATATATGTTTTTTTCACCATTATTCGACATATATTATCCTTTATTGCCTTGTATATTGTCTATTCAACTAACAGTATCTATGATTTGTACATAGGGGATTTCTGATTAGATACCATTAGATGTTATATTACACTATCTTATATTTCCCTAGATATGTATGTCCAATGTGTCTACACTATGATTATAGTCTTTAGCATTTTTCTTCCCCTTTTTTTATTCTTTATTTTTATTTTCATTTTTTATTTTTTGTCATTTTCTATTTTTACATTTATGCTAAAGGTATTTGCACCTAGCATTATGTGTCGGTCACGGTACACATATATATATATATACATATAAGGCCTCATACCTATTAATTTTTTATATTTATTTTTCATCTATTTTTTACTTTTTATTTTTTATTTTTTATTTTTTACAAAAAAAATTTTTGTGGTCCCTTTGTTTCCATTGGACTTTTTTTTTTTTTTTTTGATTTTTTGATACCTACTTATTTGTGGTGTAACATATTCTGTACTTCAATTTTGGTTGTCCTGTTTATTATTACTTTTAGCTCATGTGTGTTTATTTTTGAGGTATTAATGTACTTCAGTTATTGTTTTCCTTCATTAATTTTATTTTTTTTCTCTATACAGTAAATGGTACCTCTTGAAAAAGGCATAAAACGCCGAAACGTTGAGATATTATGTACCTATACTTACCTTTGTTCTGCGGAGTTCCTCCCTTCTTCACATGAGCTGTCTCTGTTTCAAATAAAGATTTTTGTTTTGCATCCTACTATCGTTTGGTGTGCCGGATTATATTACTGACTGCATATTACTTGTTTTCCTTGAGCACCCACAATACCAGCGAGCTTCCCCTCTATTTTTCTTACTATAACTAAAGTAGACAGTACAGTGCAAAACTTGAACCTCAACTTAGTTTCCTCCTCAATACATAAAAGCAAAAACCGGGTACCACTATGAGAAATGCTTAGACTGGCCATGGGTCTATTGTCTCGATTTCAACAGCCTTATAGATATAAAACCCAAAAAATTGAGTCACAGCATATATTGGTATTAGTGCAATACATGGGTGTGCATTCACACTGTGGCCTTTTATCAAGCAGAACCTAAGATAAAAAAACACAATTGAGCAAATACCCTGTAGAAAGTAAATAAATAGTAATAGTACATGTTAATGACATTGGGTACTTAGTTAACATTGTCTTGTTAAAAAATGTCGTAAAATCCATCCCACCACAACAAGGTGAACCCCAGTCGGGAAGGTACCTAAGTCTTGTAGTTCACTTCACTATGTGTCAAGAGACGTAGACATAGATAATAGATAAAGGCAGAGTAGGACCTGGGTAGGACCAACTGTTCAGATAGACAGCTAAATGAACAGCCAAAAAAGGAGGAACCATGCTCCCGTTTGTACAAAGTACAAAAAAATAAACCAAAAATGAGTCACAGCATATGTTGGTATAAGTGTAATCCATAGGGATGCATTCACACAGTGGCCTTATAGACATATATGAAGCTCATGAGTAGAGTTGAGCGATACTTTCCGATATCCTAAAGTATCGGAATCGGAATGGTATCGCCGATATCACTAAAATATCGGCGATATCCGATACCGATACCGGAAGTCCCATGTAAGTCTATGGGAACAAAATATCGCAACTAAAAAAACCCCATTCTTTCCTTGTAAACACTAAATATACACACATAGAATACATATATATATATATATATACATGTCATTGTGACATATATATATACATATATGTATAGTTTATACACTTCTACATAGTAAAATATCCTCTGATTCAATTGCCCGGTAAAGCCGGCTTCAGTGAAAAGACAGAAGCACCCGACATGAAATGACACTTGGTGTACATAGGGTTAACCATGTCTTTTCATGTCGTTTGCTATCTGATTTGCACAAACAATTAAATCGTCTATGTGTGCAAAATTTCACACCTGTAGGGGTTAATTAAAGGTGTAAATTCGTTGTAAAAAAAACGGACTTTTTTGCTACGAATTTACACCTTTAATTAACCCTACAGGTGTGAAATTTTGCACACATAGTCTGATTTAATTGTTTGTGCAAATTAGATAGCAAAGGACATGAAAAGACATGGTTAACCCTATGTACACCAAGTGTCATTTCATGTCGGGTCATAGGTCATAGGTGTTCGGTCTGGATGCCGAACTTTACTGTTCGGGTTCGCCCATCTCTACTTGCAAAATCACCAATCTATAGCACTAGCTTCTCCAAGAGCAGTTCTCCTAATCACAGCTCTGACTATCCTGAGCTATGTGCTTGTTCAAGTGCCATTATCTCTATATGTACCGTAAATACAGTGATAGCAGTGTACATTATAAAACAAATCACTAATAGCTGAATGTGTTACAGCAGAACTTTATAGTTCTACTAATACTATAACTCAGCCTATCCTATCAGAAACAAAGAAGTAAAGAGCAACATAGCTCTGACCTGCTCCAGAGATAAATTGAGAATATTTCTTTAATTGTAACCACAACAATACCAGCACATTAAAAAGTTGTTGTTGTCCAATGTCCATATAGTACTATATTATGCTAAACAGTGGCCAGAGACCGCCATACCATGCCACAATAGTCCCATAGTTTGTTTTCATAGGACAGTGCGATTCTGTGCCTGCACACAGCCATATACTTTGCATAAAGTACCATATTCTACCTGCAAAGAACCAAATTGTGTGTTTGCAGTCCTACAATGAGCCTATATTGCACCCAATAAACTACACATTAGACCCAAATTAGAGTAATACTTGCCCATGTACATAGATGCCAGAGAGAACCACGTTTGTAAGTTACTGTGTATAACAACGCACATTATTCCATATTGTGCCCTGTTTGATTGATCCGATTCCTAACTGAAGGTGGTTTTCCAATCCTTAAAGAAAACTTCAAACTTGCTCCAAATAGTAAAACATAATCTAATATATTCATGTTTTACCCTTACCCCTCCTGTGCTGCTGGCCACAGGACCAACCGTGTGTTGCTTTCCATTGCGCTTGACAGCAGTGATTGGCTGCCTGAGTGACATGGCATTCAATCGACCTCAAAGCATGGTTAACAACTCCTGAAGGTTCTCAGCTCCCAAAACTTTCATGAATGGGCTAATCTCTAAATCCCACCCTTGCCCACTTAAATTGTATAAAATATAGACATGCGGACCCTCGATTTTACCTGATCCGTAGACCATATTGTTTTATATCCATTCAGGAGTTAGGAACACTCTGGCACAACAAGATACTTCTCTTTTATATCCTAAATATGCATGCATGCTAATATTCTGTTACTTTTGATGATGCCAAACCCTATATAGATTTGTATAATCATTGGGTCACATGGCAAAACAAAAATAGGGACAAAGTCAAGTTTGACACCAAATCAGACAAATTCACATTTAGGAGAATCAAAGAACAATCAGACTAATGATCTGTTGAGACTGGGTACACCTTTAGAATACATATAGCCAGTGGCACAACATAAATCTTTTACACGTCAATGCAAAGTCAATAACATGGCCCTCTATAATTGAAAATAAAAATAGTTTGCGCACATAAAAACTACAAGACACAAAAGGATCTGTAGAAAAATAGGAATATGCATGTGTCAAATGGAAAACAATACATAAATTCAGACGCACTCTGTAGAACAGTTTGAGATGCAGATGTAATAATACAGTAATAAATAAATATTGCACTAAGACCCGTGAGAAAAAGGTGATGAGAAAAGCCTGTAGTCTATTATGTAGTAAACCCCAAACCAAAGGACTAAATAGTCATAATACGCATAAGGTATTTATTCATATGGGTATTAATATGGACAAACCCTGAAAAAGTAAAAGAGGTCCTCTTTTAACGATGGAGCAGAAAAACGCTGCAGAAATCCTAAAAAACCTTTTATGCAGAAAGGTCAGAAGAAATTGACACTGTCCCGGCCGGTGACAGCTCAGATGAATGAGTATTAGTGGTGCACTGTGGAGAAAATAGTCCTGTTTGCACAGGTTTTACCTGACAACCCCGATGGGTCACTTGCAATAGAAAGTCCAATTTCAGCCTCCTCTGGCCTGCTGACAACCCCGATGGGTCACTTGCAGTAGAAAGTCCGACTTCAGCCTCCTATGGCCCGCAGACGAAACTTACATCCGTTGATGAAAGCCGGTGATCTCTGGCCTCCGTGGCCAGATCAGGAACGCCGGCTGATGATGTTGAATCCTCACTAGGAAGAAGGATGTGGGCAGGACCTGTTGGTAAACTAGCCTGCCTCAAGCACAGTAGTACACAAAATCGCAATATCTAACTGTCCCTCAGAGTGAGCAGAGTAGCGTTCTGTCCCTAACTGAGTTCACAGCACAGTGACGCTAAAATGGCTGCGGCGCCTTTTATAGTGCATTCTGACATCATTTCAGCAGCCAATCACAGCCATGCCATTAGTTAAGATGACCGCAGCATTACAGGATGTGCCCACACTTCATAAGATTCATCATTGGCTGACTAACATCACATTGCCTCTCAAAGAATTATGGGAACTTCCGATTCCGGTATACGATATTGAAAAAGTATCGGAATTAAGTATCGGCCGATACCCGATACTTGCGGTATCGGAATGCTCAACACTACTCATGAGTTCTGGTCATGTGACTCATAGCCAGTCCATATAGACAGATAACTTGGCACTCAACTTGTTGTGAAGAAAGGTATATTTATTGCAGTCCAAACAAAACAACGTTTCGGTCCAAATCGGACCTTCATCAAAGTACTGCAAAGTTAACATAATGTTTGTATAAAAATTTTTTGTACAATATGATAATCGTATAACATGATTACATCAGAGGAAGTAAACACTTCTGAGCATAAGTTTCAAATAAAGAAAAGAAAAGAAAATTAAAGAAAAAAGAAAAGGAAAAAGAAGGACGCCTACCCGACTGCTTTGTAGAAGAGAGTCCAATATGTGGACTAATGGTGACACATGATGTGTGTTAATCTGTGGACTGAATAGAGTATATAGGTGAATAAAGTGTGATAAGTGAATGGAGGACAAACAGGTGTTAGTAATTTATAAGGTGGAAACACCTATTTATACTGGGTTGCTAAATAAGCTGAATGGTGCACATGCGTACAAAGAAGTTGTGCAGTGATTAATACACTATATTAAAAAGGTGAAATACAAAATGGGTGATGTACCTGAGAATATCCAAATTAGGAGTTTTAAATGTGGACTGGAAAGATTGTATACACCTAGGAGCAAATGGGTATGAAGGTATTGTCGCCAGTTAATATATTGGTATAACCAAATGGAAAATAAAATATATACAGTGCTCTTACTGTATGGTGTAATAGTTTCCCCTTGAAATCACTATAACATGTGATGGCACCGTACCACCTAAAATAAATATAGTGTATATAAGGATGATAATGTTCTCATTCTATAGTGCATAGAGCAATAGATAAGAAATTACGCTTTGTGGGATCTTACACTTGTGTTGAAGGTGACGTCACCAAAAAATGTACACAGCGGTGATTACTCCAGGGACGTCTGAGAAGGCCCATAAGGTAAGGACATAAAGTCACTAAAAGGATCAGACGTTTATGTAAGATCTGGATATGAGGAAAAGATACCTTACCGGTGGTGGTAATGTGTGGACGCTCAGGGCCTCTTCCAACGCGGTATCCGCCGCTTGTTGGAGCGAGGTCCTGGGTTGAATGACCGCTTTTTTATGTGTGTAAGGCGGGACTGACACTGTGACGTGAACCGGAAGTGCGTCACAGGAAGTGGCGTCACCAGTGCGTTCCAAGCGCTGGTAGCTTGCGTGTCAAGCTTATCTCAGCGGCTGGGAGTCACCTAGAGAAGCGTGGGGTGAAAGTGATATAGCGGTAACGTCCTGGCTATATAGAGGAACGATTAGAAAAAAGAATATACGGATAGTGCAACCAATTTAATTTTAGTATAACAAAGTAACACACCAATAGCAGTCGAGAGGTAAAGAATTGTATAGAGATCCAGAGGTTAGGCATGTAGAGGAATCAATATTCAGAATTTAATATAGGCGACTCTGTAAAAGAGAGCAAAGGTATTAATAAATCGAAAGAGCACTGGATTAAATATAACAGACCAACGGTACAAAAAGTATTATATGAATGAATGCAGATCATATTCCCTATTGAGTCCACGGGGGGATAACATTTGTAGTTGGTGAATCCAATAGGATTCTCTCCTTTTGAGGAATTGTATACGGTTACCCCCTCTTCTGGATGGTTTAATCAATTCAATTATCTGGAATATCAATTGTGCAATGGAATGTCCCATTGTTAGAAAGTGAAAAGGTATTGGTAGCAGCATATTCTTGCAACGTATTGTTGATTTGTGCTTTGAGACTCTATCTCTAATGGGCTGAGTAGTTTCGCCCACATAAAGGAGGCCACAAGGGCACTTGATCAAATAGACAGCATATGAAGAATCACAGGTGGAATAGTCTTTTATATGATACTTTTTCCCAGAATGTGGGTGTGTAAAGGTGTCCCCTTTAATCACATTATTGCACTGAGTGCAATGTAGGCAGGGATATGTGCCCATTTTAGGTCTCTGCAGGAATCTCTGTGTAGAACCGCGATTCGACGTAAACATGTCAGCCCTGACTAATGAATCCCTAATGTTAGGGGGTCTTTTGTAGCAGGGTAAGAATGGATTGTGGAATTCCTTGACCTCTGGGTGTGCTGTTTTCAAGATGTTCCAATGCCTACGTATGTTATGATGCAGAATATGCACAAAAGGATGGTAGGCATGTACTAGAGGGATGCGGTTGATGACAGGTTTGCGTTGAGACAATGTAAGATTTTTGGCCTCGTTAAGTAAAGCGGGAGGATAACCGCGTTCATGAAATTTTCTTTGCATTTCCTCTAGTCTAATGGCACTAACCTCAGGGTTAGAGACAATTTTACGTACACGGTGAAATTGTGATCTAGGTATAGATCTCTTGGTGGTTGAGGGGTGTAGGCTATTAAAATGAAGTAGGCTGTTTCTGTCAGTAGGTTTGGTAAAAAGGTCAGTGGTTATATTGCCAGATGTATCTTTAATAACCATAGTATCCAGAAAACTGACTTTATCTGGGCTTGAAGTAATAGTAAAGGTCAGACCCGGCCAAGCTTGGTTAAGTATATTGAAAAACCCCATGAGGGAACTTTCATCGCCTGTCCATATACAAAAAATATCGTCAATATATCTTTTCCAAAAGAGGCAATGTGTTTTGAATAGTGGTTCTGGGTAAACGATTTCCTCTTCAAAACAGGCCATGTAGCTGTTTGCGTATGGCGGAGCTACGTTTGACCCCATGGCTGTTCCTTTAGTTTGTAAATAAAAATTATCATGGAACATAAAAATTTTTTTTTTTTTTTGTGAGGACTATTGTGAGTAATGTATGCAGAATTCGATAACCTCTGTGGATTTGTCTGATGTTTGAAGTAGGCGACGCGCACATGTAATGCCCTTTTGATGGGGGATAGAGGTGTATAAATCCCTAACATCAAAAGAAACCAAGATGGCGGTACTGGGTACTGAACCAAGGTCACGTATGGTCTGTAAGAAATGTCCAGTGTCCAAAAGGTAAGAGGGAGCTTGTCTTATAAGAGGTGTCAGGATTTTCTCCAAAAAAATGGAGAGGTGACAGAATAGAATCAGTAGATGCCACTATGGGTCTACCGGGTGGATTTTCAAGGCTCTTGTGGATCTTAGGTAAGACGTAGAACACAGGAGTTATAGGATCCTTTTTGGTTAGGAACTCCTGTGTTTTAGGGTCTATCACACCTAATGTGACAAAATGTGTTAGTAATTGGTCAATGGATTTGCGTAGTTCACTAGTGGGGTTGCCACTTAATTTAGTATAGACACTGGTGTCGTTCAACTGTCTGAGTACCTCATTGACATATGCTGATTTGTCCATAACTACAATCGCACTCCCTTTATCAGCGGGTTTGATTATAATTTGGTCATCTTCACGGAGGGACTGGAGTGCCTGGAAATCTAGAGCTGACAAGTTAGATTGGTAGTGAAGTTTACCTCCTTCCATATCCTGTCTTAGTTTTTGGAAAGCTGAATCCACAAAGTTCACAAAAGTTTCCACTGCATGCGAGCTATGTGGTGGCCTATATGTGCTTTTATTGCGTAGCCTAAATCAGCAATGGAAATCAAGGATTGTTGTGAAGGAGGGATAGTAGGTGTGATGTCAGGTGTTACTGCAAATTTTACAGACAGTCTTAAGCGACGATAGAACCGGTGTAGATCCATATCCATGGTGAACGTATCAAATTTATACGAGGGCAGAATGACAGTCCTTTCTGAAGAAGGTTATGCTCAGTGATACTCAATGTCCTTGAAGAAATATTGATTACCAGAGGGTAATTACCTGAGAGCGTGTGGTCCTTGCAAAGTCCGTATCCCTTCTGTCCATGCCCTCTGCGGGTCCTCTTCTTCTTGCACGACGATTGGGGATCACGTCTCTCCGTTTCTGAGCCTGAAGTGGAAGGATCATTTGAAGAATGAAAATCAGACCTCATGGTATACTGTCTAGAATTTGGTTTATTCTGCCACTGGTAGAGATTCTTGCAGAGACCTAAAATGGGCACATATCCCTGCCTACATTGCACTCAGTGCAATAATGTGATTAAAGGGACACCTTTACACACCCACATTCTGGGAAAAAGTATCATATAAAAGACTATTCCACCTGTGATTCTTCATATGCTGTCTATTTGATCAAGTGCCCTTGTGGCCTCCTTTATGTGGGCGAAACTATTCAGCCCATTAGAGATAGAGTCTCAAAGCACAAATCAACAATACGTTGCAAGAATATGCTGCTACCAATACCTTTTCACTTTCTAACAATGGGACATTCCATTGCACAATTGAAATTCCAGATAATTGAATTGATTAAACCATCCAGAAGAGGGGTAACCGTATACAATTCCTCAAAAGGAGAGAATCCTATTGGATTCACCAACTACAAACGTTATCCCCCCGTGGACTCAATAGGGAATATGATCTGCATTCATTCATATAATACTTTTTGTACCGTTGGTCTGTTATATTTAATCCAGTGCTCTTTCGATTTATTAATACCTTTGCTCTCTTTTACAGAGTCGCCTATATTGAATTCTGAATATTGATTCCTCTACATGCCTAACCTCTGGATCTCTATACAATTCTTTACCTCTCGACTGCTATTGGTGTGTTACTTTGTTATACTAAAATTAAATTGGTTGCACTATCCGTATATTCTTTTTTCTAATCGTTCCTCTATATAGCCAGGACGTTACCGCTATATCACTTTCACCCCACGCTTCTCTAGGTGACTCCCAGCCGCTGAGATAAGCTTGACACGCAAGCTACCAGCGCTTGGAACGCACTGGTGACGCCACTTCCTGTGACGCACTTCCGGTTTCACGTCACAGTGTCAGTCCCGCCTTACACACATAAAAAAGCGGTCATTCAACCCAAGACCTCGCTCCAACAAGCGGCGGATACTGCGTTGGAAGAGGCCCTGAGCGTCCACACATTACCACCACCGGTAAGGTATCTTTTCCTCATATCCAGATCTTACATAAACGTCTGATCCTTTTAGTGACTTTATGTCCTTACCTTATGGGCCTTCTCAGACGTCCCTGGAGTAATCACCGCTGTGTACATTTTTTGGTGACGTCACCTTCAACACAAGTGTAAGATCCCACAAAGCGTAATTTCTTATCTATTGCTCTATGCACTATAGAATGAGAACATTATCATCCTTATATACACTATATTTATTTTAGGTGGTACGGTGCCATCACATGTTATAGTGATTTCAAGGGGAAACTATTACACCATACAGTAAGAGCACTGTATATATTTTATTTTCCATTTGGTTATACAATATATTAACTGGCGACAATACCTTCATACCCATTTGCTCCTAGGTGTATACAATCTTTCCAGTCCACATTTAAAACTCCTAATTTGGATATTCTCAGGTACATCACCCATTTTGTATTTCACCTTTTTAATATAGTGTATTAATCACTGCACAACTTCTTTGTACGCATGTGCACCATTCAGCTTATTTAGCAACCCAGTATAAATGGGTGTTTCCACCTTATAAATTACTAACACCTGTTTGTCCTCCATTCACTTATCACACTTTATTCACCTATATACTCTATTCAGTCCACAGATTAACACACATCATGTGTCACCATTAGTCCACATATTGGACTCTCTTCTACAAAGCAGTCGGGTAGGCGTCCTTCTTTTTTCCCTTTTCTTTTTTCTTTAATTTTCTTTTCTTTTCTTTATTTGAAACTTATGCTCAGAAGTGTTTACTTCCTCTGATGTAATCATGTTATACGATTATCATATTGTACAAAAAATTTTATACAAACATTATGTTAACTTTGCAGTACTTTGATGAAGGTCCGATTTGGACCGAAACGTTGTTTTGTTTGGACTGCAATAAATATACCTTTCTTCACAACAAGTTGAGTGCCAAGTTATCTGTCTATATTCACACTTGGTTGGGTTCCTACTTGTGCACCTTCTACGGTAGTGCCACGGTATACTTCTCATAGCCAGTCCAGACATCCCAGTATGTACTGTGACCAAAAAGACTGGATGGGTGAAATCATCTGAATGCAAAGAGGTTAGTTACCGTATATGTCTATTGGTTAGTTGTAGATAGATGTTAGATTGATCGTGTCAGTCAATGGATCGCCAACCTCCATGATCACCTGGTAATTATGTATCCGTCACTCACCACATTCTATACTTAACCGCTACTCCTTACAATTGTTCTGGGTGGGAGGACTGCGGTATCTACAGAAGTGCTGGATCAGATTGATAAAACTCAGATTGATTTAGTTTAATTTCTTATGTCTTTGTAGTAAAGCAATGAATATATTATGATTAGTTATTGTCCCAACTACTCTTAAAACCTTGTATAATATAAGAAATCTTGTTGCCACTTATATCAGTGTTTTTAAATAACAAAAGGAAATTTTCTTTTTTTTTCCCCTCTAAAAAAAGAAAGGGATTAGCATTTAATTTCAATCAATGAAACAATGATGTTCCAGTTGGTGTCTCAGAGATTGAGAATTTTATTAATATTCGAGAGATGCATTTGTGTTGCCTCTGGGTGCACTGAAAAGCCACTTAAATTGCACTTAAAGCAGCACTACAGGATCAAATTGATGTGCATCAGCCATTTACAATGAAACTTGATTATTATAAAGGCATACATATTTGCATAATTACACGTTTGATTTTTGTTATAATGCTACATCCACCGCAAAATGTTTCCTACAAAATCGTCATAAAGCCCCATCTGCTGCACTGTGTACCGAACTACAGTAAAAATTCAACAGCACATCATATAGCCTAATAATGCAAAGCAGAGCAGAAAACACAGACTTATCCAGGTTTATTGCATTAGTAAGATATATAATGATAGCGAGATCCCGAAACCATTATCAGGCAAACATAAGTCTGCTTTCATTACTTTAATTTGCTATGATTTCAGGAAATAGACAAAAAGCAGCAAGTCGAAATAATGTTGGGGTAACATTGAATATATGATATAATAAAGTTGGAAAATGTAACTGGAAGTTGCTTGGCCCCAATGAAAATTGGTAAGAGGATTTGACATATTTAGTAATGGTGTCTTCTTATATGGCCTTTGACTTTAGATGTTCCTTTGTGCCATTTCAGGTACTTGGGCTCAGGTCTTGCAACTCGTACTGATCTTATATGGGGTGGCTTTATGCCATCTCAGGTACCAGGGTCTAGATATGGCTAATAACTCTGTGCCTTTAGTAGCTAAGCCCCTGATTCAGAGAATTAGTTTGCCCAATGTCATTTTTGATGCCTTTCAAGATTAGAAAGCCTAAATACTCTGCGTGCTCAATATTTCTGACTGACCATTTAAACTTAAGCTTAATGATCCCCGTTTCATATTTTATTATTGTCAGTGCCCATCGGATTTTTGAGATACCTTTTTCATGTCTTTATACACAGTTTGCGCCATTGACCAGGAGCTATTTCATGGACGCAACCCTGGGACCCTTCAACAAATTCTAGATCCCTGTACAGGGGTAAATAAGTGAGCAAGAGGTAGGCTTTGATACTTGGATTCCCATTTGAGTTAACAGATTACCTTACACATATACTACTAATGTAGTCCCCAAACTCACCTTGAACCTAGTCTAAGCTTTATGACATTCGAGAAAATCTAAAGTGTCTTCTAATATGTTTTAATTAGTGATGAGCGAATGTGCTTGGATAAGGTGTTATCAGAGCATGCTCATGTGCTAACCAAGTGTCTTCAGCTTGCTCAAAAAATATGTTCAAGTCCCCGTCCCTGCATGTCCCGCAGCTGTTCGACAGCCACAACACATGCAGGGATGTTTGTTAAGCAATTGTTGCATGTGTTGTGGCTGTCAAACAGCTGCGAGACATGCAGGCACGGGGACTCAAACATATTATTCAAGCACGATGAAGACACTTGATTAGCACACGAGCATGCTCATTTAACACCTTATCCGAGCACGTTCGCTCATCACTAATTTTAATATATGTGACATGACAAAACATAACACTTTCCTGACCTATCGTTTGCACAATCATTAAAAAGTGATTGGCAGTTGTTCGACAAATTAATGTTCCCATGCCTAAGGAATCATTTTAATTTTTCTTGCCATGTGCAGAATAGCTGCAGAAACAGATAAGGCAAGTGTCATTATTATTATCATTGACTCTTTAAACTTTTTTGAGGCCTATTCATTATAGCTTTTGCCCCCTTATTCAGGGGAAAAATTGTCCTAATATTGACCTTTTTTTAAATTGTGTCTTTATTCATTATTTAATTTGCGCTTCTTTAAAGTTAACTTTTACGTAGTTTTGTTGTTTGTCCTTTTTGGTTTGATGGGCGTAGATTTAGTTATCTAGATGTTTTAGGCTAATTCATTATTTGCAACTTTTCAAAATATGGCAAAAATCTTGCCCAGTCCAGTACCCTAGTAGAGTACAGTCATGGCCAAAAGTTTTGAGAATGGCACAAATATTAATTTTTACAAAGTCTACTGCTTCACTTTTTCTAATGGCAATTTGCATATACTCCAGAATGTTATAAAGAGTGATCAGCTTAACAGCAATTACTTGCAAAGTCAATATTTGGCTAGAAAATGAACTTTATCCCCCAAAACAAATTTCAACATCATTGCAGCCCTGCCTTAAAAGGACCAGCTAACCTCTTTTCAGTGATTGCTCCATTAACACAGGTGTGGGTGTTGATGAGGACATGGCTGGAGATCAATCTGTCATGATTAAGTAAGAATGACACCACTGGACACTTTAAAAGGAGGCTGGTGCTTGGCATCATTGTTTCTCTTCTGTTAACCATGGTTATCTCTAAAGAAACACGTGCAGTCATCATTGCAATGCACAAAAATGGCCTAACAGGGAAGAGTATCGCAGCTAGAAAGATTGCACCTCAGTCAACAATCTATCGCATCATCAAGAACTTCAAGGAGAGAGGTTCCATTGTTGCCAAAAAGGCTTCAGGGCGCCCAAGAAAGACCAGCAAGCGCCAGGACCATCTCTTAAAAGTGTTTCAGCTGCGGGATCGGGCTACCAGCAGTGCAGAGCTTGCTCAGGAATGGCAGCAGGCAGGTGTGAGTGCATCTGCACGCACTGTGAGGCGGAGACTCTTGGAGCAAGGCCTGGCCTCAAGGAGGGCAGCAAAGAAGCCACTTCTCTCCAGAAAAAACATCATGGACAGACTGATATTCTGCAAAAGGTACAGGCAGTGGACTGCTGAGGACTGGGGTAAAGTTATTTTCTCTGATGAATCCCCTTTTCGATTGTTTGGGACATCAGGAAAACGCCTCATTCGGAGAAGACAAGGTGAGCGCTACCACCAGTCTTGTCTCATGCCAACTGTTAAGCATCCTGAAACCATTCATGTGTGGGGTTGCTTCTCAGCCAAGGGAATCGGCTCTCTCACAGTCTTGCCTAAAAACACAGCCATGAATAAAGAATGGTACCAGAATGTCCTCCAAGAGCAACTTCTCCCAACCCTCCAAGAGCAGTTTGGCGATCAACAATGCCTTTTCCAGCATGATGGAGCACCTTGCCATAAAGCAAAGGTGATAACTAAATGGCTCAGGGAACAAAACATAGAGATTTTGGGTCCATGGCCTGGAAACTCTCCAGATCTTAATCCCATTGAGAACTTGTGGTCAATCATCAAGAGACGGGTGGACAAACAAAAACCTAAAAATTCTGACAAAATGAAAGCATTGATTGCGCAAGAATGGACTGCTATCAGTCAGGATTTGGTCCAGAAGTTGATTGAGAGCATGCCAGGGAGAATTGCAGAGGTCCTGAAGAAGAAGGGTCAACACTTCAAATATTGACTTGCTGCATTAACTCATTCTAACTGTCAATATAAGCTTTTGTTACTCATATGTTTGCAATTATTATATTTCTGTCTGTGATAAAAACATCTGTCAAACACACATAAAAACCAGAGGGCAGCAGATCATGTGAAAATATAATATTTGTGTCATTCTCAAAACTTTTGGCCATGACTGTACACAATCTGTCTAATTTTTTTTTACTCAGCTATCATGCAACAATGTAATACTTTTTGAAAGGAAAAAAAAAGCATATTGGAATCTGTGGTAATTTGACAATAAAAAAAAACGCAAATGATGAATATGGATGTCTACATTTTACTAAATTGACATTGAAAAATATCCTAGAAAAACTCCATTATATATGATAGCATGGCTATGGTGTTCCTATGTTGCTATGTTTCCTTTTATCAAGTGTGAAAGTGTGAAATTTAAAGGATGCTATTAGTGATGAGTGAGTATACTCGTTGCTCGGGTTTTCCTGAGCATGCTCGGGTGTCCGAGTATTTTGGGCAGGCTCAGAGATTTAGTTTCTGTCGACGGAGCTGCATGATTTGCAGCTGCTACAAAGCCTGAATACATGTGGGGATTCCCTAACAAACAGGCAATCCTCATATGTATTCAGGCTGTCCAGCAGCCACAAATCTTGCAGCTGCATCGACAGAAACTAAATCTCCGAGCATGCCAAAATACTCGAAGGACACCCGAGCATGCTCAGGAAAACCCGAGCAACGAGTATACTCGCTCATCACTGGATACTATCCCAAAATCACTGTCTATCACTAATCCACAATATGATCGTTAGGAGTAGAGATGAGCGAATTTGTTCAGATTTTGTCCCCGAATCTGATTTTGACATATTCGAGCCATATTCGAACAATATTCATGCCAAATGTATGTCTTATGATCGGTTCCGAACATATTCGGTAATTTCTACTCCCATTGACTCTAATAATGTTTGGTTGTGTTCGACGAATATTTCAAAAACAATATTTGATTCTGATCGTATTCGGAACCGAATCCGAACAAATTCACTCATCTCTAGTTAGGAGTCCCACAAACATGAAAATGGGTGTGCCAAAGTCCCTGGTGTAAATGGAGCGGTGGTGTGGGACCACGGTTTCATTCACTGTCCATACATGTGATGGTCGCGTATGCTCCCTATGGCTCCATTCCCAGAAGGACATTGGGCCACACAGTTTTTAGATTGCAGAGTATTTTAGCATCCAGGGCAATGTGTCCATCAAATGTTAAGGACATTACGCTTGCACAGAATTCCACTAGGTTCTGTAAATTTTATTTTTTTTCATAAAAAAGTATTATAACGTGAAAATTTAATTATGATGATTGGGATACAAAAAATATAATGCTGGGGAATAGGGTGACATAATATAAACTATGAGAAATAAATGATACTAATTATAAGTGCAGGAACTTGTACTCAGGAAGGTAACTGCTGCTTAGCATCCAGACAACGGGAAATATGAGATATTTATGACTTGTGGGAAACATGGTTTTATTATGACCCCTCAACATATGTCTGTGACTCATAGCAAGCTGCGCAATAAGAACATAATAAAGATTCATAATGTGCACTTCTGGTTCAGATGGAAGGTAACAGAGCTGAATAGATGACTTAGGAAATATTCAAGATTACTTGTATCATGAAAAATTAGATAAAACTTAGATAAAAAAAACATTCAATGTAAAATATTATAGAAAATATTTTACTAATTAGAGGCGCTTTATATAAGATGTTTCTCTGTGCCTTTTATCCTGAGAAATTGCAGGTATTTTTTGCGTTTTGTGCTGGTTGCAATTTACAGAACTGATGGATATAGGATAGGGGTCAAAGGGGTTTTCCCTCCACCAAACATATCATTCTCAAAAGGAGAAATGGTACATTTATTATTGGTGGGTATCAGACCCCTACAACCTCCATCAATCATGAAACTCACTTAGCATACATTTACACTTTACAGGGAACAAGAGCTGTCAGTCAAGGAAAGTGGGGTGGAGTTACATGCATGACAAGTAAGTGGGAAAATGCAAATGAAACACTTGGGCCCCTTCAGGTGCTCCGAGCACTGCATTACCATATTTGAGTAAAAGAAAATTTTTTGGTAAAATAAA
>JARQOD010000009.1:102848594-102866727 GCA_033576555.1 Oophaga sylvatica | reverse complement strand
TCTCAATTTTGTTTATTGATTTTCACCATTTTTCCTTGAAAAATTTCTTCCACCTGAAAAGTTTTCGGGGTTGTTTTCAAAAAATGCTTTTGGGGGTCCCCACAGTTTTTCAACGATGATCTTTTCGGGAGACGGGAGGGCCATTGAAAAAATTTTCAGCTTGTGCCTGCCTTTTGTTATCTATTGTGTTTTTTAAATTGTTTTTTAGGTTCTTTATCCATTTGTATGCAAACTGTCTCTTCAAGAAAAAGAACTTGAACTCTATAGTCCCAACCTGTTGGAATACCCCCCCGACTTCCAACAGGGGGCGCTATAGATTCCCAATCCTTGTTTTCTCTGAAGGGGCAATTTGCATTTTAAAATTTTCCCCCAGGGGAGCATTGCAGGGCGAATAATTTCCTTACCTTAAAGCCAAGCGGGTATGTCACTCTCCACAAAAAAACCCTTTACTCCTACCCATTAGCAGAAGAAATTTCCTCTTTTAAACCCCCTTTCATTTTTTTACGGTTTAAGGGCTATTTTCCCCATAAAGAATTTTTTGAAATTTAATTGAACCCTTTTTTCCCCCTACCATGAAATTTTTCCCCGTTTTTTGACTGCAACACCCCCCCAAAAGCATGATTTTCCCCCCCCTGTTTAACTGGGGCAATTTTTTAAAATTTTCCCCTAAATTCTGTCCTTTTGGGTTCCCTCCCCATCCCTTTTTGGATCATTGGGGCCCAAAAACAGTTCAATTTTAATCTCATCGGTCCATAGGACTTTTTTCCCAAAAAATGCTTCAAGCTTGTTTTTAAAAGTTCTTTTTCATGCTTTTGAGGTTAATTTTATGGTGGGGCGCAGGAGAAAAGGGTTTTCCCTTTTGATGAAATTTTCCTGAAGGCCCCTAAAATTTTCAGGTGTCTTTAACATAAAAATTTAAAGAACCCACAACTCCAAATCTGCTAAATCCCTTTTTGAAGGGCCCTTTTGGGAGCAAAAAGGGGGTTCCCAAAGGGAAACTCCAATGAAATTTGCTTTGTCTTTCCCGACATTATCTTGACCACCAATTTTTCCGTTTTAAATTTCCATTTCTTAATTAAATTTTAAACTGAAAAGGGCAACTTTAAAATGCTTTTTTTTTTTTCTCATACCTTCCCCTTTCTTTGTGGGGGCCCCCAACATTTTAATTTTTTGAGGGGCCCACAGCTGTTAGAAGAAACCCCTTGGGTGCTGTTTTTTTTTGGGACAGGGTTTGAGGGAAATAGTAAGCCCAAAGCTTTACTCCACTGCGGTATATTTTTTTGAAAAATCGGGGCTGCCCTTTGCCTTTCTCTGTTTATTCAAAGCATGAAAGTATCAGAAGAGTGATTTTTTCTAAACTCATTATCTGCATACCTTGCATGGAAGTGATGTTGTGTGCGAAGAGATCCATATATCAGATATTTCATTCTGAATGGAAGCATAGATTAGGTGGCAGCAGGATTTCAGTCAGTGAGTCTAGCAAAGAGAAAGAGGAGGATGAGGTCCTTATCCAAGGCCAGAAGGCATAAGTAAACAGGTGAGATGTTACTCAGGTGAGCAGCAGGATGAGGTCCAAAGAGAACTAGCTGATGGAAAAATACCTTATCTCAGGCAAGCTGGTATAAGCAAATATCCAGACTAAAGAAGAAGCTAGAGTGTTGCCAAATTGGAGCACAAATTCTCCTATGGATAATTGAAGAGGCAGTAGCACAGAAAAAAAGCATGTGGTATTAGTGAGCATGTGGCCCTACTAGTGATTAGGTGTACCAATGCACCTCAGCCAGTGAGGTCCTTACTATTCAACTGGAAGTTGAGAGTAGCTGTGAGGGACTGTAGCGTTAAACCTCGACCCATGCTGTCCTCAGTGGGGAAAATGGAGATTCCCGTAATTTATTTGCTGGATTTATGTAGTATGTACTGGAAGCAATGTACCTCCACATGTAACTTTAAAGTACCTGACTCTACACAATGCAGAACAAGCATTCATGAAGCGTTGTGCCTGGTGTCTAATACATATACTTTTTATCAAGTTGTTCAGTAAAAAGTTTTATTTTTGGACTTTGGTCTCCCTCATTCATCTACATACCATCTAGTCTTGGCCTGCCATGCCGAGCAGCAGCATGTGGTCTTCTGAGACATATCACCAATGTAACAGCAGCACACACACCTAGCCAGGACCTCCATTTTCCTGAAGCATGGATGCAGATGGTGCCCTGCTCGCCCACGACTACTGACCTACACCATGTTACATAGAGCAAAAGCTCTATGGCCACAAGACTTCACCCAATATTTCTATGTTCATTGTAATGTTTCCCTTCAAGAAAAGCAATTGTGACTAGAGATGAGAAGATCTTTTGAAATTCAAATTTGACAGCTTCATAAAATTTTCTCAAAGAATTCAATTTGCAGATGATAAATTAGTGCAAATCTCAACACTGGAAAGCTTGAAATTGCTTGGAAAATATACGCATGGTTGAGGACAGAGATAGAGAAAGAACCCTGTTGACGATAAGAGCTTACACTCTACAGGAGAGAGAGAGGAGCTCACTGACCATAAGAGTTTACACTCTACAGAAGAGAAAGTGACTAGTGACTCTGGAGATGGAAAATGACTCTGCTGTACGAACTGTGCTCCACCAGGAAGCGCTAATCTGTGAAACCACAAATTTCAGGAAATTCAGCTCAAACTTACAATAATCCTCTGTGGATCTATCCACTCATCTCTAGTTTTGCCCAATATTTACTGTCGGTCTGGTTGGTTGTTTCTATTCCAATATTACCAAGTTACAGCCATTTATTTACTTATGCATTGTCTCTACTTGCTGGACAAAATGTATCTGCCATTTTTATCTTCAATATTGCTGTCTCCAGCAAGATGGCTATATATTTGGATAATGTAGTCCGTAAAGCATTTTATTCACTTACTATACCTACTGTGTACAATCATTGACAGTTTCTCTTGCTAACATGTTTCCCTTAAGACACAATGAAGTTCTTTTGTATGTTCCTAACTTACTCAGCAAGCCAAAAGTATATTTCATGCATTGTCATATTTGTGGTTGGTTGGTGCCTCTCCGCACTTCTGAATGATTCCGAAACTCGTGTACCTAATGAAAATAAATTTCAGATGAGATGCTTCACTTTCAATTCCAATAATACTTTTTGTTTCTCCAGTCTCTTAGTAGTTGTTATGATTATGTACTATCTTTCTAAAACAATAACACTGTCAAGATATAATTTTACATTTCATGAGATACTGAACTGGAGTAAATCACCTGTGAAGCCCACACAGATACTGTTCTTTCTCAATAAAAAAAAGTTTCAAAGTAATCTCCACATTTTAATATGTTTTTGTTTTAAGTCAACAAACCAGAGATAATTAATTTAAGAATTTATCCTTATAACACTCACAGCTCCATGTTTCTAATATGTAAATACAAATCTCTTATGTACACTTGAAGGCTAGAAACAAAAAGCTTTAAAAGAACTTACTGTATGCTGTCATTTTATAACAGGAGCAGTGTCATCACTGTTTGCTATTCTGCAGAATTTTCTGCATGATCCTTAATGGCTCGTGCAAACGAGCATATATTCGGTCCGAGAGTGAACCGGCAAAACATCGGATGGCACTCTGACCAATGTTACTCTATTGGCCGGAGTCTGTCTAAGGAAAAAATTGCATCATGTACGATTTGCACCTTTAAATTGGATCACACTAGGTCATGCAAGTCAATGAGTCCGTCAAAAAAATTGAAATGCACTTTTCATGGACATTCTGAACCGAGAAGGTGGAGAAATTTTTTCCCATCTGTTCATCATCTGAGAAAATTGGATCACACTATGATCACATTTTAATAGTGATGAACGAACCCATGGATGTACGAGTCCGGTGGGTCCAGCCGATCATTTAAAAAAAAAGTTTGATTCAGGTATCAGAACAGTACTCAAACTTGAACCCCAACTCAGACCCCATTCAAATGAATGGGAGACCCGAACATCCGTTGTTTGCTACACTGTCATCTGCGTGGCAGCAAGGCAAACAAGGGCTCTGATCAGCGGTAAGATCATTACTGCAGGTCAGAGAGCTGCGGTTCCCACACTGACAGATGACAGAATGTGAGCCAGCAGCTGTGACTGGTTTTAAAAAGTTCACCACAGTCACAGTAAAACTCTCATCAGTGTATGCCTGCTGTTGCTGATAGCAACAAGAGCAGGCAAGGCTCATGAGAGTATTCATCAGCCGACTCCTGTGCTATATATAAATAAACAAAAAATGAAAATGATGTGGAGTCTCTTCTATATTTCATAGCCAGAGTAGGCAAAACTGACAGCTGCCGGCTAAAGCCCTCAGCTGTCAGCTTTATCATGGCTGGTTATCAAGAATAGAGGGGTCCCACGGCATTTTTCTTTAATTATTTAAATAAATAATTTAAATAAATGGAGTGGGGTCCCCCCATTGTTGACAACCAGACAAGCTAAAGCAGACAGCTGGGGCTGGTATTCTCAGACTGGGAAAGTGCCATGGATATTGGTCCTCCCAGCCTAAAAATGACAGCCTGCAGCCACCTCAAAAAAGGCACATTTATTAGATGCACCAATTCTGGCACTTTGCCCAGCTCTTCCCACTTGAACTGGTGTGGTGGCAAGTGGGTTAATAGGTGTGGGGTTGATGTCAGCTGTTTTATGGCCACTGACATCAAGCCCAGGAATTAGTACTGGTGAGGCTTCTATAACACCCCCCATTACTAATCCCAGAGTTAGATTCTAAAAAAAAACCCAGCCAGAATAATAAAGTCCTTTTATTGAAATAAAGACACTGACAACTTTATTTGAAATAAACAAGTTATACTCACCTTTACGCCTATTCAACTGATGTCCATGTCCCTTGTGCAAGATAAAAAATAATAAAACACCATATTCATCCCTTGTCCAATGTGAAGATAATCCACTGAAGCCCATGTCCTGTCACACTGTGACTGATCGTGATTAGGGAAAGGGGCCCTGAACCATCCCTAAGACTGGAGCCCTAACTCTCCCTGCTCCCAAAGGTATCTCTAAAGGTAAGTAGGTTTGGACCAATAGCCTTACTGTTCTCCTGTTGTACCCTAAGCTGGCCCCGCCCCCAGGAGGCCTGTGAGAGAAATGGTAGTGTATTAATTCATAAGGCAGACATAGATAACAGAAAGCAACAAACATGCAAACACTCACCAAAAGTAGAGAGGTATATAGGAAAGGAAAGGAATGTACCAACCAAATGGGAATAGGACAAAGAGGTAAGCATACACCCCAAAACAACATGCAACAATCTTCAGTAGTAACTACGATCTCCAATTCAGCACAGCATTTTCAAGCAGCTAGGAAGCAAAACTTTCACTCGAAGGGAAGGTCTGGCCAGGTTTTATAGGGAGAGGAAATGGCCAAATCAGAAGCAGTTGAAATGGAGTTTCATGTTTCTAAACAGCATAGAAAGGGTTGCTAACCTCTTTAGCACCAAAGGAAACCAAATCCATTTTATACGGTACACCAACACACAGGCTAAATAGAAGATCTCTGATTCACAATATGTAGTGATCTTGTTACACCAGATCTCCCAGAAGGACTTGACACACTTGTGACATATCCCCTGAAAAAGACAAAAAATAATAAAATACCATATTCCTCACCTATCCGATGAGAAGATAATCCACTGAAGCCCATGTTCACTGTAAAAGACAAAAAATAATAAAACACCATTTTTCCCACCAGTCCTATGATAGTCCAATGATGCGCATGTCCCATGACGATCTGGATAATTTGGATAGCGGTCCCATTAGTGATGGGACCGCTATCCACAACAACTGGCTCACACAGAGACAGAAAGGACTCACATAGCAGTGCTGTAAGTGAGATGATCGGGGTTCATCAGCTATGAACTCCAGTGACCTTTCTCATGTCACAGCTACTCACTGAAGCAGCATTCTCACACCTCCTTGCCTGCGCTGGTTATCAAAAATATAACAGACCTCATGTAATTTTTTTTAAATGTATTTATTTATTAACTGCTATCAAACACAGCAGGCACATGCTGATGAGAGTTGTATAAATACCCCCTCAGCCGACTCCTGTGACCAGCGGTAACTTTTTTACTGCCGGTCACTACTGCTGGCTCACATGCTGTCATCTGACAGCGTGAGAACCGCAGCTCTTTGATCGGCAGTAGCTAACTTACTGTTGATCAGAGCCGCTGGTGTTTCTCACGCTGTCACACAGATGATGCTGTGGGAAACAGCCAATGTTTGGGGTGCTGAACCTTAACAGTAACATGGACTTCCTGGAAGAGTCTGTGTTTCGGGTCCGTGTATGGATGCTAGGTGTTCAGAACGGTCCCCGAAATTTATTGTTCGGGTTTTCACATCACTACACTCTAATCAGAGTTTGATTAGCATTATTGGACAGATTTTCCCAGATGAGAGAAAATATGGTCATGCAACCTTAGGTTAAAGAAAATGTGTTATCAGAGAATGACCTATTGTATAAATCAGGCTATTGTCTTAAATGCATTTTATTTGCAATGTTTTTTTTTCCATTTAACAATTTGCATTAAAAATACAAATTAGATATCGTTCCTAACTTTCTTTTGTTTCAGGAAATCCACATGTACATTGATCACAACAGACTAACTCCGACCCTATTCCGTTATGCAGAATCATCAAATGAGCTGGTGCAAAGGTGATTGTGAAGAGAGGAGGAGCAGGTCTGCTGTGATGTCACCTATTGTCAGTAGTGGATCCTGCGTTATCAGCTATGCATTGAGATTTCATCAGTCATAGTAATTCTATCACTAGTGATAATGAGCTTGCTGTAAACTGTTCCTAAAATGGCAGAAAGTATGAGTCTACAATAGTCCAAGTATACACTGAAAAAACAGCAAGATTTCTATTTTTTTTCTTAAACACTGATTGTGAGGAGAATAAAAAGCTTTGCAATTTTCTTTAAAAAAATACATTTAATGGAAAAAGTGGATTCAAACTTGGTAATTTTCGAATGACTCCATTTCATGGGAGTCTGTGAGCACAAAAGGAGTGTCCAAGCTAAGCACGGCACCTTATGGGGGACTAATAAAAATTATACTTATGGTTTTATAATCTATTACTGAATTTACCTAAAATCTTCCTTTTACTCAAATATGGTAATGCAGTGCTCGGAGCACCTGAAGTGGCCAAGTGTTTCAGTGCACTTTCCCACTTACTTGTCATGCATGTAACTCCACCCCACTTTCCTTGACTGACAGCTCTTGTTCCCTGTAAAGTGTAAATGTATGCTAAGTGAGTTTCATGATTGATGGAGGTTGTAGGGGTCTGATACCCACCAATAATAAATGTACCATTTCTCCTTTTGAGAATGATATGTATGGTGGAGGGAAAACCCCTTTGACCTCTATCCTATATCCATCAGTTCTGTAAATTGCAACCAGCACAAAACCGCAAAAAATACCCTGCAATTTCTCAGGATAAAAGGCACAGAGAAACATCTTATATAAAGCGCCTCTAATTAGTAAAATATTTTCTATAATATTTTACATTGAATGTTTTTTTTATCTAAGTTTTATCTAATTTTTCATGATACAAGTAATCTTGAATATTTCCTAAGTCATCTATTCAGCTCTGTTACCTTCCATCTGAACCAGAAGTGCACATTATGAATCTTTATTATGTTCTTATTGCGCAGCTTGCTATGAGTCACAGACATATGTTGAGGGGTCATAATAAAACCATGTTTCCCACAAGTCATAAATATCTCATATTTCCCGTTGTCTGGATGCTAAGCAGCAGTTACCTTCCTGAGTACAAGTTCCTGCACTTATAATTAGTATCATTTATTTCTCATAGTTTATATTATGTCACCCTATTCCCCAGCATTATATTTTTTGTATCCCAATCATCATAATTAAATTTTCACGTTATAATACTTTTTTATGAAAAAAAATAAAATTTACAGAACCTAGTGGAATTCTGTGCAAGCGTAATGTCCTTAACATTTGATGGACACATTGCCCTGGATGCTAAAATACTCTGCAATCTAAAAACTGTGTGGCCCAATGTCCTTCTGGGAATGGAGCCATAGGGAGCATACGCGACCATCACATGTATGGACAGTGAATGAAACCGTGGTCCCACACCACCGCTCCATTTACACCAGGGACTTTGGCACACCCATTTTCATGTTTGTGGGACTCCTAACTAGAGATGAGTGAATTTGTTCGGATTCGGTTCCGAATACGATCAGAATCAAATATTGTTTTTGAAATATTCGTCGAACACAACCAAACATTATTAGAGTCAATGGGAGTAGAAATTACCGAATATGTTCGGAACCGATCATAAGACATACATTTGGCATGAATATTGTTCGAATATGGCTCGAATATGTCAAAATCAGATTCGGGGACAAAATCTGAACAAATTCGCTCATCTCTACTCCTAACGATCATATTGTGGATTAGTGATAGACAGTGATTTTGGGATAGTATCCAGTGATGAGCGAGTATACTCGTTGCTCGGGTTTTCCTGAGCATGCTCGGGTGTCCTTCGAGTATTTTGGCATGCTCGGAGATTTAGTTTCTGTCGATGCAGCTGCAAGATTTGTGGCTGCTGGACAGCCTGAATACATATGAGGATTGCCTGTTTGTTAGGGAATCCCCACATGTATTCAGGCTTTGTAGCAGCTGCAAATCATGCAGCTCCGTCGACAGAAACTAAATCTCTGAGCCTGCCCAAAATACTCGGACACCCGAGCATGCTCAGGAAAACCCGAGCAACGAGTATACTCACTCATCACTAATAGCATCCTTTAAATTTCACACTTTCACACTTGATAAAAGGAAACATAGCAACATAGGAACACCATAGCCATGCTATCATATATAATGGAGTTTTTCTAGGATATTTTTCAATGTCAATTTAGTAAAATGTAGACATCCATATTCATCATTTGCGTTTTTTTTATATTGTCAAATTACCACAGATTCCAATATGCTTTTTTTTTCCTTTCAAAAAGTATTACATTGTTGCATGATAGCTGAGTAAAAAAAAATTAGACAGATTGTGTACAGTCATGGCCAAAAGTTTTGAGAATGACACAAATATTATATTTTCACATGATCTGCTGCCCTCTGGTTTTTATGTGTGTTTGACAGATGTTTTTATCACAGACAGAAATATAATAATTGCAAACATATGAGTAACAAAAGCTTATATTGACAGTTAGAATGAGTTAATGCAGCAAGTCAATATTTGAAGTGTTGACCCTTCTTCTTCAGGACCTCTGCAATTCTCCCTGGCATGCTCTCAATCAACTTCTGGACCAAATCCTGACTGATAGCAGTCCATTCTTGCGCAATCAATGCTTTCATTTTGTCAGAATTTTTAGGTTTTTGTTTGTCCACCCGTCTCTTGATGATTGACCACAAGTTCTCAATGGGATTAAGATCTGGAGAGTTTCCAGGCCATGGACCCAAAATCTCTATGTTTTGTTCCCTGAGCCATTTAGTTATCACCTTTGCTTTATGGCAAGGTGCTCCATCATGCTGGAAAAGGCATTGTTGATCGCCAAACTGCTCTTGGAGGGTTGGGAGAAGTTGCTCTTGGAGGACATTCTGGTACCATTCTTTATTCATGGCTGTGTTTTTAGGCAAGACTGTGAGAGAGCCGATTCCCTTGGCTGAGAAGCAACCCCACACATGAATGGTTTCAGGATGCTTAACAGTTGGCATGAGACAAGACTGGTGGTAGCGCTCACCTTGTCTTCTCCGAATGAGGCGTTTTCCTGATGTCCCAAACAATCGAAAAGGGGATTCATCAGAGAAAATAACTTTACCCCAGTCCTCAGCAGTCCACTGCCTGTACCTTTTGCAGAATATCAGTCTGTCCATGATGTTTTTTCTGGAGAGAAGTGGCTTCTTTGCTGCCCTCCTTGAGGCCAGGCCTTGCTCCAAGAGTCTCCGCCTCACAGTGCGTGCAGATGCACTCACACCTGCCTGCTGCCATTCCTGAGCAAGCTCTGCACTGCTGGTAGCCCGATCCCGCAGCTGAAACACTTTTAAGAGATGGTCCTGGCGCTTGCTGGTCTTTCTTGGGCGCCCTGAAGCCTTTTTGGCAACAATGGAACCTCTCTCCTTGAAGTTCTTGATGATGCGATAGATTGTTGACTGAGGTGCAATCTTTCTAGCTGCGATACTCTTCCCTGTTAGGCCATTTTTGTGCATTGCAATGATGACTGCACGTGTTTCTTTAGAGATAACCATGGTTAACAGAAGAGAAACAATGATGCCAAGCACCAGCCTCCTTTTAAAGTGTCCAGTGGTGTCATTCTTACTTAATCATGACAGATTGATCTCCAGCCATGTCCTCATCAACACCCACACCTGTGTTAATGGAGCAATCACTGAAAAGAGGTTAGCTGGTCCTTTTAAGGCAGGGCTGCAATGATGTTGAAATTTGTTTTGGGGGATAAAGTTCATTTTCTAGCCAAATATTGACTTTGCAAGTAATTGCTGTTAAGCTGATCACTCTTTATAACATTCTGGAGTATATGCAAATTGCCATTAGAAAAAGTGAAGCAGTAGACTTTGTAAAAATTAATATTTGTGCCATTCTCAAAACTTTTGGCCATGACTGTACTCTACTAGGGTACTGGACTGGGCAAGATTTTTGCCATATTTTGAAAAGTTGCAAATAATGAATTAGCCTAAAACATCTAGATAACTAAATCTACGCCCATCAAACCAAAAAGGACAAACAACAAAACTACGTAAAAGTTAACTTTAAAGAAGCGCAAATTAAATAATGAATAAAGACACAATTTAAAAAAGGTCAATATTAGGACAATTTTTCCCCCTGAATAAGGGGGCAAAAGCTATAATGAATAGGCCTCAAAAAAGTTTAAAGAGTCAATGATAATAATAATGACACTTGCCTTATCTGTTTCTGCAGCTATTCTGCACATGGCAAGAAAAATTAAAATGATTCCTTAGGCATGGGAACATTAATTTGTCGAACAACTGCCAATCACTTTTTAATGATTGTGCAAACGTAGGTCAGGAAAGTGTTATGTTTTGTCATGTCACATATATTAAAATTAGTGATGAGCGAACGTGCTCGGATAAGGTGTTAAATGAGCATGCTCGTGTGCTAATCAAGTGTCTTCATCGTGCTTGAATAATATGTTTGAGTCCCCGTGCCTGCATGTCTCGCAGCTGTTTGACAGCCACAACACATGCAACAATTGCTTAACAAACATCCCTGCATGTGTTGTGGCTGTCGAACAGCTGCGGGACATGCAGGGACGGGGACTTGAACATATTTTTTGAGCAAGCTGAAGACACTTGGTTAGCACATGAGCATGCCTGATAACACCTTATCCAAGCACATTCGCTCATCACTAATTAAAACATATTAGAAGACACTTTAGATTTTCTCGAATGTCATAAAGCTTAGACTAGGTTCAAGGTGAGTTTGGGGACTACATTAGTAGTAATGTGTAAGGTAATCTGTTAACTCAAATGGGAATCCAAGTATCAAAGCCTACCTCTTGCTCACTTATTTACCCCTGTACAGGGATCTAGAATTTGTTGAAGGGTCCCAGGGTTGCGTCCATGAAATAGCTCCTGGTCAATGGCGCAAACTGTGTATAAAGACATGAAAAAGGTATCTCAAAATCCGATGGGCACTGACAATAATAAAATATGAAACGGGGATCATTAAGCTTAAGTTTAAATGGTCAGTCAGAAATATTGAGCACGCAGAGTATTTAGGCTTTCTAATCTTGAAAAGGCATCAAAAATGACATTGGGCAAACTAATCTCTGAATCAGGGGCTTAGCTACTAAAGGCACAGAGTTATTAGCCATATCTAGACCCTGGTACCTGAGATGGCATAAAGCCACCCCATATAAGATCAGTACGAGTTGCAAGACCTGAGCCCAAGTACCTGAAATGGCACAAAGGAACATCTAAAGTCAAAGGCCATATAAGAAGACACCATTACTAAATATGTCAAATCCTCTTACCAATTTTCATTGGGGCCAAGCAACTTCCAGTTACATTTTCCAACTTTATTATATCATATATTCAATGTTACCCCAACATTATTTCGACTTGCTGCTTTTTGTCTATTTCCTGAAATCATAGCAAATTAAAGTAATGAAAGCAGACTTATGTTTGCCTGATAATGGTTTCGGGATCTCGCTATCATTATATATCTTACTAATGCAATAAACCTGGATAAGTCTGTGTTTTCTGCTCTGCTTTGCATTATTAGGCTATATGATGTGCTGTTGAATTTTTACTGTAGTTCGGTACACAGTGCAGCAGATGGGGCTTTATGACGATTTTGTAGGAAACATTTTGCGGTGGATGTAGCATTATAACAAAAATCAAACGTGTAATTATGCAAATATGTATGCCTTTATAATAATCAAGTTTCTTTGTAAAGGGCTGTTGCACATCAATTTGCCTGTGTGTGCTTTAATGAAATTTAAGTGGTTTTCAGTGCCCGGGGAAAAACCCAAAGATCTCCGAAAAAAAAAATTTTCCCAATTTTAGAACCAACGGAAAAATCTTTTTTTTCATTGATTAAATTTTGAATCCCTTTTTTTTTTTAGGGGGAAAAAAAAAAAAAATTTTTTTGTTATTTAAAAACACTGAATAAGGGGAACGATTTTTATTTTAAAGGGTTTTTTAAAGAGTATTGGGACAATAACTAATCATAAATTTTTCAGCTTTACCAAAACATAAAAAAATTAAAAAATAAATCAATCTGAGTTTTTAAATCGTCCGCACTTTGTTTTACCGCAGTCCCCCCCCCCCAAAAATTGAAAAGGGTAGCGGTTTAAAGTATGAATGTGGTGAGTGCGGTACATAATTCCGGTGTATGGAGGTTGGGATCCATTGACTGACACGATCAATCAAATTATTACAACAAACCCAATAACATTACGGAAACAAACCCTTTTGCTTCAGATATTTCACCCATCCGTTTTTTGGTCCCAAAATACGGGTGTCTGGGGGCTATGGGGTTTCCCGTGGCACTCCGTAGAAGGTGCACAATGGGAAACCCCAAAACCGGTGTATAGACAAAAATTGGCACTAAATTTTTGTGAAAAAGGGTATATTTTTTGCAGTCCAAAAAAAAAACGTTTCGGAAAAAATGGGCCCCCTTTCAAAGATGAAAAAGTTAAATAATTTTTGTATAAAATTTTTTTGTACAATTGTAATCGTTAAAATGATTACACAGAGGAAAAAAAACCTTCGGAAATTTCAAAAAAAAAAAAGAAAAAAAATTAAAGAAAAAAAAAAAAAGAAGGCCCTCCGACGTTTTTGTGAAGAGAGTCCAATATGGGGGATAAGGTGCCCAAATTGTGTGTTAATTGGGGGAAAATAGAGTTATGGTGAAAAAGTGTGATAGTGAATGGAGGAAAACAGGTTTAGAATTTTTAAGGGGAAAAACCCCCCTTTAACGGGTTTAAAAAAGCTGAATGGTGCAATGGTCAAAAAATTTGGGCAGTTTTTAAATAAATTTTTAAAAAAAGGGAAATAAAAAAAGGGTGATGTCCCTGAAATACCCAATTAGGATTTTAAAAATGTGGCGGAAAAAGATTGTTACACCAGGAGCAAAGGGATAAAGGTTTTCCCCCTTAAATTATTGTATAACAAAGGAAAAAAAAAAATTTTACGTCTCTTCTGTAGGGTTTAAATTTTTTCCCCCCTTTTAAACATAAAATTGATGGACGTACCACAAAATAAATAAGTGTAATAAGGAGAAATGTTTCTTTTAAAGGCATAGAGAAATAGAAAGAAATTCGCTTTTTGGGGGTCTTACACTTTGTTGAAAGGGCTCCCAAAAAAGCCACGGTGTTACCCGGGAGTTGGAAGGCCCCTAAGGGAAAAGGGCATAAAAGTCAAAAAGGTCAGACGTTTTTGAATTGGGTATGGGAAAAAAATCCTTCCGGGGTGGTAATGTGTGGGCTCAGGGGCCCTTCCAAGCGTTCCCCCTTTTTGGAGGAGGTTTGGGGGGAAACCGCTTTTTAGGTGTTTAAAGGGGGGGGAAATGGAGTAAAAAGGAAGTGGCACAGGAATGGCGTCACAGGGTTCAAGGCGGGCTTTGGGGTCAAGTTATTCGGGTGGGGCATAAAAACGGGGGGTGAAAAATGATATAGCGGAAGTCCGGCTATTAGGGAACGATTAAAAAAAGAATATAGGTAGTGAACCAATTTAAAATTTTTTATAAAAAGTAAAACCCAATAGCGGAGGGTAAAAAATTGTATAGAACCCCGGGTTGGTGTAGGGAAAAAATTTCAAATTTTAATAAGGGCTCTGAAAAGAGAGCAAAAAATTAATAAATCGAAAGGAGGATTAATATAAAAGGCCCCAAGGGGACTTGACAAATAGACAGATATGAAGAATCCAGGGGAATAGTCTTTTATATGATACTTTTTTCCCCGAAATTTGGGTGTGTAAGGTGCCCCTTTAATCACATTATTGCATGAGTGCAAGGGCAGGGATTGTGCCCATTTTTGGTCTCTGCAAGAACTCACCCGTGGGGAAAAACCAAATTCTAGAAGTATACCCTGAGGTCGATTTTCATTCTTCAAATGATCCTTCCACTTTTAGGCTCAGAAAAGGAGAGCGGATCCCCCCAAAAAAACGGGCGTGCAAGAAGAGAGGGCCCCGAGGGCATGGACAGAAGGGATACGGATTTGAAGGGCCCCACGCCTCAGGTAATTACCCCTGGTAATAAAATTCTTCAAGGACATTTGGGTTTAGAGATAAAAACCCTTTTTCAGAAAGGACGTCATTCTGCCCTCGTTAAAAATTTTATACGTTTACCATGGATATGGATCTAAAACGGGTTTTTCGTCGCTAAGACTGTCTGTAAATTTGCGTAAACACCTGAATCACACCTACTATCCCCCCTACAAAATCCTTGATTTCCCATTGCTGATTTAGGCTAGCAATAAAAGCCATATGGCCCCACATAGCTCGCAGCGTGGAAACTTTTGGAATTTGGGGGGGGGATTCAGCTTTCCAAAAACTAAGACAGGATATGGAAGGGGAAACTTCACTCCAAATTTAAATTTGTCAGTTTAATTTTCCGGCACCCCAGTCCCCCCTGAAGAGAAAAAATTATAATCAAACCCGCTGTAAAGGGGGTCGATTGTATTATGGACAAATCACTATGTAAATGGGTACTCGACAGTTGAACGACACCCTGTCATACAAATTAAGTGGGAACCCCACTATGAACACGCAAATCCATTGACCAATTACTAAAACATTTTGTACATTAGGTGTGATAGACCCCAAAAACGGAGTTTCCTAACCAAAAAAGGGTCCTTTAAATCCTGTGTTTACTCTTTCCTAAAATCCACAAGACCTTGAAAAACCACCCGGTAGACCCATAGGACTTTCTGATTCTATTCCCGTCACCTCTCCTTTTTTTTTTGGGGAAAAACCTGACCACCCTTTTTAAGACAAGTCCCCCCTTACCTTTTGGAACGGGAAATTTTTTCGCCATACGTGACCTTGGTTTCAGTACCAGACCCCCATCTTGGGTTTCTTTTTATGTTTTGGTTTATACACCTCTATCCCCCATCAAAAGGGCATTACATTTTGCCGTCGCCTACTTCAAACATCAGACAAATCCACAGGGTTATCGAACTGCATACATTTTCACAATAGCCCCACAAAAAAAAAAAAAATTTTTATTTTTCCATGTAATTTTATTTAAAAAACTAAAGGAAAAACCCAAAGGGGTCAAACGTTGCTCCGCTACCAAACAGTACAGGCCTGTTTTGAAGAGGAAATGTTTACCCGAACCTTTTCAAAACACATTGCCTCTTTTGGAAAAGATATTTTGACGATTTTTTTTGTATATGGACGGGCGATGAAAGTTCCCTCAGGGGGTTTTTCAATTACTTCCCAAAGTTGGCCGGGTCTGACTTTATATTACTTCAACCCCAGAAAAGTCAGTTTTTGGATACTATGGTTTTTAAAAGATACATCTGGCAATATAACCACTGACCTTTTTCCAAACCTATACAGAAACACCTACTTCATTTTAATAGCCTACCCCCCTCAACCACCAAGAGATCTATACCTAGATAAAATTTCCCCCGTTACGTAAATTTTCTCTAACCTGAGGTTGTGCCATTAGACTAGAGAAATGCAAAGAAAATTTAGAAGCGGTTTTCCTCCCCTTTACTTTAAAGAGGCCCAAAAAATTTCATTGTCTCAAAAGCCAAACCCGTCTCAACCCCATCCCTCTGTACATGCCCACCATCCTTTTGTGCATATTCTGCATCAAACATACGTAGGGATTGGAACATCTTAAAACACACCCCCCCCCCCGAGGGCAAGGAAATTTCCCCAATCCATTCTTTCCCCGCTACAAAAGACCCCCTAACATTTGGGGTTCATTAGCAGGGGTGCATGTTTACGTCGAATCGGGTTCTACACAGAGATTTCCCGCAGAGACCTAAAAAAGGGGACATATCCTGCCCACATTGCACTCAGTGCAATAATTGATTAAAGGGGGGCACCTTTACACACCCACATTTTGGGAAAAAAGTATCTATAAAAGACTTTTTTCCCCCGTGATTCTTCATATGCTGTCTATTTGATCAAGTCCCCGTGGCCTCCTTTTGTGGGCGAAATACTCAGCCCCTTGAATAGATCTCAAAACACAAACAACAATACGTTGCAAGAATATGCTGCACCCAAAACCTTTTCACTTTCTAACAAAGGGACATTCATTGCACAATTGATATTTCCAGATAATTGAATTGATTAAAACATCCAGAAGAGGGGGTAACCGTATACAATTTCCCCAAAAGGAGAAATCCTATTGGATTCACCCCAAATACAAAGTTATCCCCCCGTGGACTCAATGGGAATATGATCTATTCATTTATTAATACTTTTTTTTACGTTGGTTGTTTTATTTAATCCAGTGTCTTTCGATTTTTTAAATCCCTTTGCTCTCTTTTACGAGTGCCTATTTTAAAATTTGAATATTGTTTCCTCACTGCCAAACCTCTGGATCTCTATAAAAATTCTTTACCTCCCCGACTCATTGGTGTGTACTTTGTTATACAAAATTTAAATTTGGGTTTTGCACACCCGTATATTTTTTTTTCTAAGTTGGGACGTTACCGCTTTTCACTTTTACCCACGCTTCTCTAGGTGACTCCCCCGCCCCTGAGTAAGTTGAACCCAAGTACCAGCGTTTTGGGGAAGCATGGTGACGCCACTTCCTGTGACGCACTTTCCCGGGTTTACGTCACGTGTCAGTCCCCCCCTTACCACATAAAAAAGCGGTCATTCACCCAGGACCCGCTCCCAAAAAGCGGGGGGATACCCGGGGGAAGGGCCCCGAGCGTCCAACCCTTTCCCCACCGGAAAAAATCTTTTCTCTATCCCGTCTTCAAAACGTCTGATCCCTTTTTGTGGGCTTTTTTGCCCCCTTTCCTTATGGGCCTTTTAGAGTCCCGGGTAATCACCGCTGTGTACATTTTTTGGTGACCCCCCTTAACACAAATTAAATCCCCAAAGCGTAATTTCTTTTTCTATTGCTTATGCACTTAGAATGAAACATTACACCTTATTAAAAACTAATTTATTTTTGGTGGTCGGTGCCATCACATTTATAGTGATTTCAAGGGGAAAATATTAAAACCATACAGTAAGAGCATGTATATATTTTATTTTTTCCTTTGGTTTATACCAAAATTTAAATTTGGGGCAATACCTCATACCCCTTTGCTCCTAGGGGTATACAATCTTTTCCCGTCCCTTTAAAACTCCTAATTGGATATTCTAGGACACACCCCTTTTTATTTCACCTTTTTTAAAATGTGTATTAAAAACTGCAACTTTTTTTGTACCATGTGCACCATTCGCTTTTTTAGCAACCCCTAAATAGGTGTTCCCCCTTTAAATTTCTAACACCTGTTTTCTCCCCTCACTTTTCACACTTTTTTCACCTATATCTCTATTCAGCCACAGAATAACAACATCATGTGTCACCCTTATCCACATATTGGACTCTTTCTCAAAGCAGTCGGGTAGGCGTCCTTTTTTTCCCTTTTCTTTTTTTCT
>JARQOD010000009.1:102833427-102848494 GCA_033576555.1 Oophaga sylvatica | reverse complement strand
TTAAGACTGATTTTTCTAAGGTTTTATGGACTGATGAAATGAGAGTGACTCTTGATGGGCCAGATGGATGGGCCCGAGGCTGGATCAGTAAAGGCAGAGAGCTCCACTCTGACTCAGATGCCAGCAAGGTGGAGGTGAGGTACTGGTATGGGCTGGTATCATCAAAGATGAACTTGTGGGACCTTTTCAGGTTGAGGATGGAGTGAAGCTCAACTCCCAGACCTACTGCCAGTTTCTGGAAGACACCTTCTTCAAGCAGTGGTACAGGAAGAAGTCGGTATCGTTCAAGAAAAACATGATTTTCATGCAGGACAATGCTCCATCAGATGCATCCAAATACTCCACAGTGTGGCTGGCCAGTAAAGGTCTAAAAGAAGAAAAAATAATGACACGGCCCCCTTGTTCACCTGATCTGAACCCCATAGAGAACCTGTGGTCCCTCATAAAAAGTGAGATCTACAGGGAGGGAAAACAGTCCACCTCTCGAAACAGTGTCTGGGAGGCTGTGGAGGCTGCTGCACACAATGTGGATTGTAAACAGATCAAGCAACTGGAAGAATCTATGGATGGAAGGCTTTTGGGTGTCATCGTAAAAGACAGGTGGCTATAGTAGTCACTGATTTTTTTTTTTGTTTGTTTTTGAATGTCAGAAATGTTTATTTCTAAATTTTGTGTTGTTATATTGGTTTACCTGGTGAAAATAAACAAGTGAGATGGGTATATATTTGTTTTTTATTAAGTTGCCTAATAATTCTGCACAGTAATAGTTACCTGCACAAACAGATATCCTCCTAAGATAGCCAAATCTAAAAAAAAAACACTCCAACTTCCAAAAATCTTAAGCTTTGATATTTATGAGTCTTTTGGGTTGATTGAGAACATAGTTTTTGTTCAATAATAAAAAGAATCCTCTCAAATACAACTTGCCTAATAATTCTGCACACAGTGTAGAAAAAGCCTGCACACCCAGCCAGTATCCCCATCTTCATGTAGCGTGTTGGAGTGTAAAAGTCGAGTAACTCTCCCACGGCTAGTGCCCAGCGTCATATTACAGGTGTAAAATAAAAAAGTTATGGATCTCAGAAAATAGGGGCATGAACCATTTTTTTTATAAAGTTTTGTAATTTTTAGCCATAAAATATGAAAAAAAATCATAGCAGTTTGGTATTTTCAGAATGGAACTGAACTAAAGAAAAAACAATGGCAGAATTGCATTTTTTTTCACCATTTCACCACAGTCCAAATTTTCTTCCTGTTTTTTAGTGCCTTGTATGGTATCGTTGAAAACTATAACTCATTCTGCAAAAAACAAGAACTCATGACTGAGTTAACAGAAAAATAAAAAGCTGTGGCTTTTGGAAGTTGGGTGGGAAAAAAACAAAAGGGAAAAAAATTAAGATCTCCCAATCGGGAAGGGTTAAAGTGCTTACCAATATTTATTTTGTCACAAGAGGTTATTTGATAATTATATTAACAGAAGAAAATAACATCCATTAACATTATTTGGATCCTAATAATAAAAAAGCAGCATAAGGCTATATCCGTGTAAACGTCTGCCTAATGGCTGAAAGAAAATCACTTAAGTGCCTTCAAGTGATGTAGCTGTTTGCAAGTCTTGTTGCTGAACATATTTCAAAGCAAGATCATGCATAATACATTTCTTCTCACAGACCATCAAAATATGCAGTCAGTAGAGGGATATTATTATAAATCCTACAGCATTTGCTTGCCCAACCATGTCACAAGTCATTGTGGAATCTGTCCTTATAAAACCTTCCTTCCTACATAATGCACACATTTCTATAAGCCATCACGAAACATTAAGAATTAAATATTATAAGAATGTACAGTATATAAACATTTATATTTTTTATTTTATATTTTACAAATGCTCAAAGAGGTACAATGCCGTAGCACGGCTTTACAGTAATGGCTAATATTTGCTAATGTAGGGTTAAAGGGGTCGTCCAGTAGGAGATCCTGATTAAAAAAATAAAAAGAAATGAATCATGTGATAAATCTCTCAAAGCTCCAGGGACAAAACTATAGTGGTTCCCACCAATCTCTGGTGACGTGTGGACACAGTAGATCCAAGCGATTGGCCGTAACACACGTGGATGTATATTATGTTGGAAAATTAACTTTTTTATTTTATCATATTTATTATTTATCATTTTTATTTATTATTATTCAAATTTATAGCGCCATTTATTCCATGGCGCTTTACATGTGAAAAAGGGGCATACAAAGACAAGTACAATAAGCATGAGCAATACAAGGCACACACGAGTACAGAAGGAGAGAGGACCCTGCCCGCAAGGGCTCACAGTCTACAGGGATGGGTGAGGATACCCTAGGAAAGGGTAGAGCTGGTTGTGCGATGGTTCAGCAGACTGAGGATCACTGCAGGTTGTAGGCTTTCCGGAAGAGGTGGGTCTTCAGGTTCCTTTTGAAGGTTTCCGTGGTAGGCGAAAGTCTGATGTGTTGGGGTAGAGAGTTCCAGAGTATGAAACATTTAAAGGGAACCTGTCATTAGTTTTTTCATATATAGCCTTCGGTGACCACCTTCTAGCCCCATGCTACAGCACTCCTCAATGCTGAACATGCGACTCCAATTATTATTGTAAATTTACATTTTTTCTTATTTTCAGACAACCACTTTAATGTGGACTGCTCAAATTTCCCAAAAATGAAGAAAATAGGACAATGGAGAAATAGCATTTCCCCCTTCTACCAGTTTTCAAAGGCGACAACTGCTGTTTAAGGCTTGAACGGCTCAAGATACCGGTTAGACAACCCCCTTTTCTAAAGACAGGATTAGTTTATAATTTTGTGTTCTCGTTCAGGTCATACAGTGTAAGACTAGAGAACTTTAGGCCTAACAAATAGAATAATTTATATGGGGCCCTATGTGCTTACTAGGCAGTAGTTGTATAGTCTGTCCTAATCCTTACTGTGACCCCATTGGGGTCGGACAATGTTGACAAAAAATCCCATCATGATTTTTTTTTTCCATACTACAGGCTAATTTTCAAATTTAGTCTCGATTTTGATGTTTTGGAATTTTTGGTCAGTGGGACTTAGTGGAAAGACATGGCAAGTCATGGGTAAACAGATTCACTGCCATTTATGACAAAAATGGTTGTAAATTATAGTTGAAACTCTGATAGGGCATGATCCTAATAATGAATTTGGTGCATCTTCTATCAGCATAAGAAACAGTTTTAATTGATTCATCCTAAAGACAATGGACTGCATCATTCTGCTGTCCGGAGCAACGTATTTTGGTGCCCTAGGCAGATGAAGCAGATAGTGGCTCCCCTCCAGTGAAAAAACAATGCGGCACATCACATATTGTGGCGTACAATTTTTTTTCTTGCATAATCAACACAAAATATTATAGTATAAGGGAGGACACTATGTAATGCAGGGTGATGGAGAAGAGGGAGAAAACACATCAGAATGGGCGCTCAACCCAGGATTTGCACAGAATTGCATATTTATCTGCCAATAAAGAGGGAAATTTGTGAAATTATATCTCCCAGTACAACCCTAGAATAAGGGTATGCTGAAAGTTTTGTTTTATAAAATAGAATGTTGTTACTAGATCATCAATCTGCATCCTAAACATTGATTAGATGCAGAATCGATATTTACAATCAGTAAACTACTCAGAAGTTTCTCTCTGTCTCTTCTCCACCTGCTCCAGTCCTTCATAATAACTTCTCCTGCTACAACTTAAGTTTACTGCTCTTGTGCCTTTGGTTCTTTGCTTTTACAGCAGAGACAGACATCAGGCTCCAGAAAATAATAATTTCACATTTAAATAAAATTGCCCCTTGCTGTACCCCTGAAAACACATACAATATGTCTCTCAATCTTGCCACACACTATGTCCCCTAAATATATGTGTATAAAATAGCCACTGTGCCCCCTAAATATATATTATTTACTACTGTGCCGCCAAATGTAATGAAGTAGCCACAGTAGCTCCCTAAAATATATATTAGCCAAATTGCTTCCTTAAATTGTGCTATATCATTAGCCTAGTGTGCCCCACTAAATATTTATCATTAGCTATGTGTCTCGATAAATTCATATTATTAGCCATTGTGCGCCCATAAATTTACACTAATCAACATTGATATTGTAACACCTAGAAGGAAAAGTTATGGAATTATGGAAGTCACAGCATGTATAGACATAGCAACGATATGCAAATGATAGAAAAATGGAAACAAAGCTTTCAAAGCATCTTGATTTTTTTCACTATTGAGTATCAGAAATCCCCTCACTTTTGTGCCTTGGCTGTTATCAATAAGGTTATCAATGGTTTTCAGGGGAATGATCTTCACTTGGGAAAATCATCAAGATCCACTGCTAGCAGCTCCCTTTGCAAGTGCATTGTGTGAAAAAACGTCTGTTTGGAAATGTGATTACATTTGTTTCCTATGAGGCTGTGAGTGTACAAAATTGCTGAAGAATATTTCAGCATCATACGAAAAGCATAAAAACAGTGGTATAACCATTTCGACGAAAAGGATCCACATGGCTGTATGAATAAAAATATGTAGCTTTATTTCGCATGGTTAAAAAAGGGGTGTCTAGACAATTAAAAAAAAACATGCCCAAATTTTCCCAATTTTTCTTTTTGTGCTTCTTCTAATAAATCATTTCATATAATATTAAAGTGGAAAACATTACAAAATAACAGAACCTGTTTCTGTTTGATTCAAGGACTCTAATGAAAATCATTATCATAAAGTTTGCAATTATAGCTTATTCAATCGCCCTGGTGCCAGTAAAACTAGCCGAAAAGGCATCATGCATGCTTATAAAACAACAATGATTTGTTTCTTGGCTGAAATGCTCCACGTTTTCCATATTTTACTACAATTCTTATAAAGTTTTATAGGCTTCTATACAGAGAAGACAAAGGAAACAAATTTGCAAAGAAAATAAGTTTTTGTAATTGTACTATCATGTTCATGAGAAAAGAAGCCATGGAAGGCAAGGAAAGAACGTCTCTTATTCGCTTTTGCATAATGCGCGTGACTATTATATGCTACAATCATTTTGACCCAGCTTGGTTCATTCTGTGCACAGAAGCAAAATACTGTTCAATTTCCTGGCTGATCCCGTTATTCAAATACTTGTCTTATGTGAGTGCAGAATAATCAATGCAATGAGCTGTGTATAAGCTCTAAACCTTAAAATGGGCTTGGTTCCAAATCATGAATTTGTTGTGTTTTTCTTCTGTCTGGGAAATAGATTTTTATCTCTTCTGAACTGTAACATTTAATGGAACATTACTGAGCCTTACCACATTGTTAGATGGCTTTACACTGTTAGTAACAGAGAATGCAAGTTAAAGATTACATTTAGAAATGAGTATGTTACGGGAACTTGATTAACAGCAGAGCCGCTGACATGAGCGATGCTTTTTATGGGTATTACATTAGTGATGGAATTTCTTGGAACGTATTGTTTTTCCACATTTAATATATTGTGCAAGTGCTTGCAGCTATGGTAAATGCAGGCAAGGCAATAGTGGTGAATGTGAATAGGAGAGACTATTGATGTATGCAGTATTTGTAATAAAACATTAGTTGCACAGTTGTAGAAAGTGTTAGGTCGTCATTTGATGCTCATGGTCAAGCAGACAACTCTGGAGTCTCTGGTGAGGGCATTTTTTTATTATTATTATTATTATTATTATTATTTATTATAGCACCATTTATTCCATGGCGCTTTACATGTGTAAAGAGGTATATACGTAATAAAAACAAGTACAACAATCTTCAACAAAATGAGTCAGCGACTGGTACAGGAGGAGAGAGGACCCTGCCCATGAGCGCTCACCTTCCACAAGGGATGGGTGAGGATACAGTAGGTGAGGTTAGAGGTGGGTGTGCATTATGCTTAAAGGAAACCTGTCACCAGGTTTGGCCGATACGAGTTACGGACACCGCATTTCAGGGCTTATATACAGCATCCTATAATGCTGTATTTAAGGCCCCAACCCGACCTGTAAGAGAAGAAAAATAACTTTATTATACTCACCTGCTCGGTCCTGTCCGAGGGATGTCGATCTTCTTGGTCCGGCACCTCCCATCTTCTTGAGATGCCGTCCTCCATCTTGGTTCGTGTGGATGTCACGTCCCTGCATCATCCACACAATCTGCTTGGCATCGCGCTCCTGCACAGGCGTACTTATCTGCCTTGTTGAGGGCAGAGCAAAGTACTGCAGTGCGCAGGCGCTGGTCCTCTCTGACCTTTCCCAGCGCCTACGCACTGCAGTACTTAGCTCTGCCCTCAACAGTTCAGAGAAGTACACCTGCGCAGGAGTGCGATGCCAAGCAGATTGTGTGGATGATGCAGGGACGTGACATCCACACGAACCAAGAAGGTGGACGGCATCGCAAGAAGATGGGAGGTGCCGGATCAAGAAGACCGACACCCCTTGGACCGACACCCCGCATGTGAGTATAATAAAAGGTTTTTTCTTGTCTTGCAGGTCGGGTTGGGAGCTTATAAACAGCATTATATAATGCTTGTATATCAGCCCTGAAAGGCGGTGGCCTCATCTGATATCGGCCTAACTTGGTGACAAGTTCCCTTTAATGTAGGCAATGGATAATGAAATTAAGAAATTAGGATGACACAAAAGGCTTTTAACCCATTCCCTACTTGGTGAATTTCCATTTTTGCATTTTAGATTTATCCCTCCGTTCTTCCAAGAGCCATGTTTTTTTTATTGCCGTGTGAGGGCTTGTTTATTAAGGGACGAGATATAGTTTTGAATGACATCCTCCAATTTACCATGTGATGTATTGGAAAATGGAGAATAAAACTCCAATCATGGGGAAATTGTGAAAAAAAATTAAAAATTTGAAATCTTTTTTTTTCTGCCTTCATTTTTCAGTAAAAATGATCTGACAACAAGATTCTTCAGTCAGTATGATTACAGCAATGCCAAACAGCCAAACATAGTATTTTTTTTTTTTTTATTTAAATGGTGAAACCACATTTGGAAATTTGAAAAAAACAAAAAATTTAGCTTGTGTTGCCATTTTCAGAGGCTCGTAATGTTTTAATTTTTCTGTCGATGAAACTGTGTGAGGGCTTGTTTTTGGTATGGCTTGCTGATGTTTATTGACACTTTGAGGTAGAAATGTTTTGATCATTTCCATTATCTGACAAAAATAAGAAACCACGTTTGCTACACGAAGTCGTTATGATCATCTCTATAACCTAGCATTTGATAGCTCCCTTGTTGTCAGGTCTGCACAAAGCACACCTTTCATTTTACAACCCAATTTATAATTTTAATCACAATTGCACCCCATTTTTCTCCACCTTATCCTCTCCGCATGTGTGTAGCTATCTGACCAGCCAATGCAGCATCTCACTCTTTCTGTCTATCGTTAGTCAATTAAATGAAAAGAGAAAGGTACATTCTTTTAGCTGTTGAGAACAATTCTTTAAATATATAATGATATTATTATGGACAAGTTGAAGTTTAAAGGGAACCTGTCAGCAGGATTTCACACTTTCAAACCATTTAAATGCACTTGTAGCTGTTTCATATGTATATGCGCATGTAGCTGTTTCAAAGACAAGTCCAACAAAACCTTTACATGGCTGGTCCAATTCTCTGTTACTGAGAAATCACTATTTAAAATGCAAATGGCTATGGTAGATCTGAAACCTGTGTCACTCCAGCTCTATTCCCACTCAGTGCAGACTCCTCCTTCTTGACTGAAGTCACACAGTATAGATACTCTCAGTCAATCAGAGGAGGCGGTGCTAGGTGGTTAATAGAGCTGGAGTGACAGAGACTGCAGATCTACAATAGTTCTTCAGAGTTATTTACATATCAGTTCAAACTCTGATTTCTCAGTAATGAAGGATGGACTGGCCATGTAAAGGTATTGCTGGAATTGTCTTTGAAAAAGCTACATGCACATATAAATATTTTGGATCATGTTCACAAATACCCTTTAAAAGTGATCATGAAATTGTAAACAATGAATGGATAAAAAAATTTGGCCGCTGAGAAAAAAATAAGGACAAATGTGAGTTAATCACCTGCTCTCTTTTTCGCTGCCAGTCTAATTCTTATGTATGGATCCTACAAACAGAATATAACTTGTAATCGTCGAATCTCCTAGCCTCTAGGCAATACCATTCTTTATGCAATGATTAATTACTTCCTATTAGTTTTCAAGGGGTATTCTCACCTTGAGCACATATGACAATCAGTGTATCTCACATAGTAGGAGAAGAAAGGGTGGGATTCTATAACTCATTCACGACACATCAGAAGAGAATGGAGAGTCGGCTGTGTTTGGATGTGTGTTATTGGCTAGTGTGAATGATTGGGATGGGGTCACAGGACCCCTGTTCTCCAATAAGTGTCCCAGAGGTGATATCTTTAACTATCAGACATTTAGGTTGAAAATCATAAAAGCCATTTAACAGTGAGGAACAAAATTCCGCATGAGATACCATAAAATGATAAAGCTTGTAATAATCAAAAATTGCCATAGATGAAGACAACATTAAAAGATTAAATAGCAATATTAGCCAAAATGATAAAATATAGGCAAAATATAGTCTGAAAGTTGGAACCTCATTTTTTCTACTTGACTTTTAGTTACTGGAAGACATGAAAACGTGAAGACAACCAAGGTCAAAAGGGGTTTGAAATAAAAACTAAAACTTTCGATCAATAGGAAAATAAATGTAAAGTTCTAGTATAAATCCATTCAATGCAATATACTACCGAGAGATGAGAAATTCTGTTTTAAGATCTAAAGCATGGTAAAAAAACTAAAAAAAAAATAAACAAAAAGATCTAAATAACAAAGCAAAATTCATTGCTGGAAAAGGAGCGATTATGTTTGTAAATTGTTTTCCAAGATTGCCGGGAGTTCTTCAAAGGCATCTATGTATCTGCAAATCAACATGTAGAATCTAGGTTACTTAATAACACTGATGACTACAAAAACAAATATATGGTTTCACTAACCTTGTTTGATTATGCGGAGGGAGAAAGCATTGTCCTGATGTCTGAGGCACTCGGAGCAGCTTTCATCTGTACTCGGAAGATTCTGCTCATATGAGAAAATCAATATTACAAGACACAGTTTGTTTCAATATGTAAATACAAAACAGCTCCGCTAACTATTCCTACCTTTCATTTGATGTCATTTATGGTGCTTCCTAGAGAAGAGTAAATGCTAAATCCATTCCATTGATTCAGGGAGAAACTAATAAGGCTTTTTGTTACATTAAGAAAATACAAGGAGATCAAACAAGTCTAAAATTATAAATGAGGGCGTTAGTGTCAGAGACAATTAGGTGAACATTACTTGCTCACAGTAAACTGTTTGGTAGGAAAAAAAAATCAAGTGATCTATACTGTAAAAGTACAAAATGTGTAATGTAGAAGAATTTAAAAGTCAGAGTCACAATTAAGTCATGGCACCTAAAATCACAGTGGTACTGTAGTAATATTTTGATAATATTTGCATTCATATAAACAGCATGTTTTTTCACTTTAGTGATATGGGAAAGCATATGTACAGATGTGTCCACCCTTACCCAAAGCCTACTTGGCGCTAGAAGCACCAACAAGATTGTTCCTTACTAGTGATGAGCAAGTATGCTTGTTGCTTGGGTTTTCCCGAGCATGCTCGGGTGGCCTCCGAGTATTTGGAAGTGTTCGGAGATTTAGTTTCTGTTGCCACAGCTGCATGATTTGCGGCTTTTCGACAGCCTGAATACATGTGGGAATTCCCACAATGTAATCCTCACATGTATTCAGGCTATCAAGTAGCCGCAAATCATACAGCTACAGCAACAGAAACTAAATCTCCGAACACTTCCAAATACTCGGAGACCACCTGAGCATGCTCGGGGAAACCCGAGCAATGAGTATACTCGCTCATCACTATTCCTTACGGAACAGTAACGGGAACAGAAGACAGGCAAGGTGAATATAGTATCTGTTGTTTTTAACCCTTTCGCTTTCTACCTATTTATTATTCTTTTGTGTCAAGGGACTTCAGAGCATAATAAATAACTTTCTAGAACAGCAATCTGGATACATTCAATTTGATTCACATCAAATAAATGTGATACAAATTGAAATTCCTGGTCGAATTCCAATTCCAAAATTCAATTTTGCTAGACTTCCTCATCTCTGTAAAATATTCCCCATTTATACAAACCTTGCAAACTGCATACATTACATTATACACTTATTGTCATAGTCCTGGTAGACTAGAGAGGTTCAGCTGTAAATAGGGTGATGAAAATGTTTTGCTATACTTTTAGTGGCTTTGGGTTACTATCTCAATTCTCGGGAGGTTTATGGCACTTTAGTGGTTAACATTAGAGATGAGCGAATTTGTTCGGATTTTGGCCCTGAATCTGATTTTGACATATTCGCGCCATATTCGAACACTATTGGGCCCGAATGTTTGTCTTATTATCAGTTTCGAACATATTCGGTAACTTTTACTCCCATTGACTCTAATGATGTTCGGCTGTGTTCAACAAATATTGCAAAAACAACATTCGAGTCTGATCGTATTCGGACCCTAATCCGAACAAATTTGCTCATCTTTAGTTAACAATTAACCATTTGTTGTATTTTTTTCATGTAATATTATATTTGTTAGGCAGGAAAGTGGTTTAAGAGGCGATTTATCAATAGGGTCTGAGGGTGATGAATTTACAAGTTGGTGAAAATGGCTCAAAGTGCATTTATGATTTCTGACAAACACTCAATAATATCACGTCTAAACTAAATATTCAAAGGAGTCTCTTAACTGTGTTAGGGTTGGCGGATTGCACTAAATAAAATATAAAAATAAAGTGTAATCGCAACCCGGGGTCCACCGTGCAGAAATGAATCAGCTGCTAGTGGGAATAATGACGGAACAAAACAGCGAGTGTTACCTTAAGCACACTGTGTTACTGCCACACAGTGTGAACGGAACGCAGAGTACCAAGCTCAGTTACTTCACTGAGAGGTACTAAGAATGCTAAGCACTACACCCTGTTAAAGGTCACAGGGATGTTATCACGTGGATTGAGCTTGCTCTGCAACTAAACTGTGCTAACTGTACATACGAATGGCGCAGATGCTGTGCCAAGAGCAAGAACTCTTATGACGCTAGATACAATATCCTGTCGCCTTTACTGAGAGGAGCATAAGGGTTGAGCTTACTTCTGTAACTGAACTGTGCTAACACATGAACAGAAACAGATGCTAAGCCAAGAGGTAGTTACCTCTGTCCTGACGCTACTGAATTTGTGTCAGACCGGCACCCTAAGCAGGTAGCCGACTAGAGACTGAGGAGTTGAACCATGGGAATGAAACCGCATAAGTGTGTTAACTGCCTGCTAACGAGTACAGTCTTTGAGTACAGACACTAGAAAACATGCAGAGTGGTAGAGTATCCACCCACACACACCAAAACATTGATGACACTAGCGCACACGCGTGCGCCGCTGAGAGCCTTTTATACGCTAGGCTCCACCCCAAATACTCACAGCCAGTCGTTCGAGGCATCGCACTTGGGCCAATCCGGAGCTGCCACATCACCAGAGCAGCTAACGTCTGACCACCAATAAGAAGACGTCACATCACGGACATGCTCAGTAAGGTGATATCTGGACAGACTCGAGAGCGCAAGGCTGCACCTGTATATCACTGGTTACTAAAGATTTGGCTGGAGAGCCAGCAGTAACTAAATGTATACCATGAACCTGAGCAAGACGATGGGACCAACGTCTGTGCTGAGCAGCAATCGCAGCAGCCAGATTTGAATGGGGACCACAGCATCAGATAATGCTTAGGATCTATCCCGCGCAGTGGGAGAATCCTGGCTACTAACATTGTGTATTTCCTATATTTTAAAAATGTAAAGAGGTTATTTACGACTTCACCATCCCCATTAGAGAACAAAAGCCCTGAAAAGTACACTAATTACCAATCATTAACTATTGTTTCTATTATGAGTGTCACATCTATGTGAATTATTCTTTGCTGTTAGGCTCCAGAGAATTAATTGTTTGGGTGAGTGTTGGATACATGCACATTCCTGTAATGACTGGCGATAGAAGCTCAACCTAATTTGACCCTGTAAATTATTACTTGTCTATATCAGGAACTCAGTGTATGGCTCATTATCATGTGTTCACTTGACAAATTAAAGGCCATAATAGTCTGATACTTATGATTAGCCTTTTTTTTGCAAATCTGCAGTTTTAAGTTGATATCAAAGATAAATTAAAAAAATGAATTTTTTCAATTATAATACATAGATCTCAGCAGAGAACTACCATATTTATGCAAAAATATTTAATACAACAAGATATATTAACTAGACAATTAATGCTATGAAATCAACTCTCAAAAGACCACATTTACACATTCTGGAATGGCTATTTTCTCCAACTTTTTTGCATGGAAAATCCACAGCGAAATATAGTAGCAGCTATGTGATTGAGATCTTACCTATATAAAAAAAAAAATAAAATAAAATAGAGATCTTATCTATTAGATACTGTATCTATCTAGATCATATCTATATGTTTTAGAAATTTTCTGCCCAAATGATGAGTGTTAAACTCTTTGGCTGGCAGTTTTTTTTAGCATTTTGCAGCGCTGGGTCATCCTGGAAATATGAGCTTTAGGAGTATACAAAACCTGGGTTCAATACACTTCTCCTTCCCTCAAGGAAAACAGAAGATAACTGTAAACAGAAACATTTAGATATTTAGGCCATTTCTCCCTTTTTATGGTATAACTGTTTTGCATATATGCATGTCATTTTATTTTTACCTTTGTATGTATTTATTGTAAGCACTGTATATTTTTATCTTAAAGCATAAAAACTTTAGTAAGTTTGACCTAAGTTTGACCTTTGTATGTTCTAAAAGCATTTATAGCCCTTCAGAGAGTGGGTGGCCTTTTGATTGTCGGACAGTAACATATTTTGGGGACTCAACACACCGTGTGTTTGAAGAGTGGTGGCAACTAGTGATGAGCGAGTATGCTTGTTGCTCGGGTTTTCCCGAGCATGCTTGGGTGATTTCCGAGTATTTGGGCGTGCTCAGAGATTTAGTGTGTGTTGCCGCAGCTGCATGATTTGCATCTGCTTGACAGCCTGAATACATGTGGGGATTGCCTGTTTTTTAGGATATTCCCACATGTATTCAGGCTGCCAAGCAGCCGCAAATCATGCAGCTGTGGCGACAGAAACAAAATCTCCGAGCACGCCCAAATACTCAGAGATCACACAAGCGTGTTCTGGAAAACCCGAGCAACGAACAGACTCGCTTATCACTAGTGGCAACGTGTTAAAAAATTGGGGTGTTCTGAATGTGCCGGGATGTGATTTATGCTCACTTTACAGCCTAAAACAGAGGTTGAGAGCTAGACTGAGTGAGAGTAGATAAATTAATCATTACAGGCGCACGCTACATCATGTGCTGAGAAGTGTATACGTGACAAATACATACAAATTATATTTCATTTATTTAAAATCCACATTAATAATGTTCCAGTTCTTAACTCAAATCCCTGCCTGTGACTGTGCTGGGTACTGCAGCTGTATCACTGCACAGAGTCTTTAGGCCTCATTTAGAAGTCCATCTATTATGGTCTAAGTACAGAAAGCAATGAACAGGATGGCTGCAGATCTCCTGACTGAAACTTCACAGCTTCATATAAGCGAATGATGCTGAGAAGTTCAGGGCAAGAGACCATGTCCCGTCAGGCTGTATGTATATAGTGATCCATGTTCGGAGTGTGACACATGGACAACTTATGAAAGATTGATGGCCATCAGTGATGTAGTACCCAAGAATTTCATTTAATGTATACAGGATTCTGTGCCCTGCGCATGCAAAATTAGTATGCTTGATGAGATATTTAGATAAAACACATATATAGCTATGTACATTATATAGGAAAGTACATTTCACACTGCACATAAACAAATATCATCACATAAATATGATGCAAGTAATAAAACCAGCCATGATGTCTTCTTGCTCTCATGTATAATTTAAGAGACAGATGAAGCAAAACCAAGACACATCTTTCTTAAGCTAAAAAAAAGAAAACTTGAAACTAATGACGTGTGTAGTCCTCCTATAAAGCCCATCTCATGATTTTTTAATGCTTCTACCACCATCTATATGACCCAACAATGTCAACAAAGGAGGTGATGAATCTGTACATGTCATGAAAATACTCAAAAAACTGTGACAGCAATGCAAAAAAAGGCATGAAAGAAGAATAAAGACAAAGTTGTTTGGACAGGCCGTGGAGATTGTGTCCTGGGAAACTCTTCAGAAAAAATGTAGGCCTCTGTAAAATAATAATGCCAGGGGTCTAGGGTTCCCCAATACTCAGTTTAGCCCAGGTGAAGTCCATTGCAATCCACGGGGTCAACTACTACTAGGTAGGCCTTGTGTCAATAAACTTCCACTTTTGACCATATTTTACATTAACGGAGAGCCAAAAGAATACCACAACTTATGTTTTTTGTGTAAATAAATTTTCATTGATGTAAGTAATTTCTGTAATTTTCTAAATTGTAATTTAAGTGAGTGGAGCGCCTTATTTAGGACTGTCCTATTCTAGACACATCAAAAGTGTCTTTAAAGAGAGTCTCTGCCTCCAGGGAACCTAACATGTCTGTACATTAAATAGACATCACATTGATTATAATAGAAACTGTGTAAAACCCAATTTTCCCTCCGGGGATGCTAAAGGCAAATTGAGCACTTACTACCAGGTTCTCCCACTGATGACAGCTGAGGCAACAATTTAATTTTTTTAGCAGTGATGTTTCGTTTCACTAAATTCTTCAGGATAATTACATTTTTCTCCAAAAATTCCTGTATGTAAATATGTGACTAATTCTAATGATAATATAGCAATAGTTATATGAATGTATTATGCTTTTGATTCTCATTTAAGACTATGAAGGACATGTTATTGTCTTCTATACTTGTATTAAGGTAGGTGCGAACAAAT
>JARQOD010000009.1:102781256-102833327 GCA_033576555.1 Oophaga sylvatica | reverse complement strand
TATTAAGTCTCATTTCGCTAGAGCTCCCATCCTACATCGCCCCGATGTTGATAAGCCATTTATATTGGAGGTGGATGCCTCGTCCGTTGGTGCTGGAGCAGTCCTCTTCCAAAAGGATGCTCAAGGTCGGAAGCATCCATGCTTCTTTTTCTCCAAGACCTTCACACCAGCAGAGAGGAATTATTCCATCGGGGACAGGGAGTTGCTAGCAATGAAGTTGGCCTTCTCGGAGTGGAGACATCTGTTGGAGGGAGCTCGCTTTCCCTTCCAAGTCTTCACGGATCACAAAAACCTGGTATATCTTCAGACAGCCCAGCGGCTTAATTCTCGCCAAGCCAGATGGTCCTTGTTCTTCTCCCGGTTTCATTTCACACTGCATTTCCTCTCGGGAGAGAAGAACATTCGTGCCGACGCTCTCTCTCGCTCTGTGGTGTCCTCGGAGGAGGAGGTGGAGGAGCCTCGGCTTATCGTCCCCACAGAGAGCCTGAGAACAGTGGCCCCGGTTTTGCTAGAGTCTGTGCCCCCGGGCAAGACTTTTGTGCCTACTAATTTGCGACCGGAGGTACTCTCTTGGGCACATTCGTCCAGGGTGGGTGGACACTTTGGGGCAAAGAGGACATCTGAATTGCTGGCGAGGACATATTGGTGGCCGCATATGGTCCGTGATGTTGGGGACTATGTTCGAGCGTGTGTCTCCTGCGCCAAAAATAAGTCTCCACGACAACGGCCAGCTGGGTTACTTTACCCTTTGCCGGTGGCAGACAGGCCCTGGGAGATGGTTGGGATGGACTTTGTGGTGGGCTTGCCCAAGTCTCGGGGTTGCACCATCATTTGGGTAATCACCGACCATTTCTCTAAAATGGTGCATCTGGTGCCACTGCCACGGTTACCTTCTGCACGGGCTCTGGCAGCGTTGTTTGTTAGGCACATCTTCCGTTTACACGGCATGCCGGACAAGATTGTCAGTGACCGAGGTCCCCAGTTTGCGTCTCGGTTCTGGAGAGAGCTTTGTCGTCTACTCAGTATTGAGTTAAATCTCTCTTCAGCGTACCATCCTGAGACGAATGGGTTGGTAGAGAGGGCCAACCAGACCTTGGTCACCTATCTACGACATTTTGTCTCGGCCAGGCAGGATGACTGGGCATCCTTGCTGCCGTGGGCTGAGTTTGCATTAAACAATGCTGTGGCTGATTCCACCGGACAGACCCCATTTCTCCTGAACTACGGTCAGCATCCGCGGGTACCAGTGCCTATGCCCGTGTCTTCCGCCGATTCCAGGGTGGCAGACTGGGCTGTGGAGGCACGGGACATTTGGGACCGCACGCAGGATGCCATTCAGGCCTCCAAAGAGAGGATGAGGTCTTCGGCCGATGCCCATCGGCGCCCCGCTCCTACATTTGCTCCTGGGGATTTGGTGTGGCTCTCCGCCCGTAACATCAGGCTGCGAGTTGAGTCCACTAAGTTGGTACCCCGCTACCTGGGTCCTTTCAAGGTCCTCGAGCAGGTTAACCCTGTGGTATACCGTTTAGCTCTTCCACCACGCCTGGGTATCTCCGACACCTTTCACGTGTCCCTCCTGAAACCCGTGCTCATGTCCCGGTTTTCTGAGTCATCTGCCGGGACATCGGGTTCATCTGCGGATGACCATGAGGTGAACGCCATCGTGGGGTGTAAGGTGGTACGGGGCAAAAAGTTTTATTTGGTGGACTGGAGGGGCTATGGGCCTGAGGATAGGTCTTGTGAGCCTGCCGAGCATGTTCACGCTCCGCAGCTCATCGCTGCCTTTGAACGCAGCGAGGCCCAGAGAAGGGGGGGCCCTAGGAGGGGGGGTAATGTTAGGGTTCGAGTTCCTGCTCCTGCACAAGGGGAGTCTCGAACCAGTGCCGCTGCGGTCTCCCATTCGTCTCCGGCCGCAGTGGAGCCTGCTCAGCAGAGACGTCGTTCCAGGCATCTTGCCCACTCCACTACTGGGCAGTGACTTGCTGCTGCCTTTCCTGGATCTGCTATTGTAGCCAGTTCTGGAGCAGACGTCTTTGGGATAAAGTCCTGCATTTTCCCTTCTGAGCGTGCCCAGAGTGAGATCTCTCATTGGAGATCAGGGGTCACATGCTCAGGTACTGCAGCGGCTCCTATTGGCCCGCCAGGAAGGCCCTGTTACTACTAGTCTTCTGAACAGGTTCTCATTGGTCCTTGTTCCTGGAAGGTCCTGTGGCTGTTGCTATAAAAGGTAGCATGGCTGGGCCGCCATGCGCTAATATCAACCATTGTATGCTATGCGCCAGTGTGGTCATGCGTGTGTGTGGTTAGGGACCCGGCTGAAATAAGCCACTAGAATACCGACTTAATCGGTGAGGAGTTTAGTGTGCTAGCTGGTCAGGGTCGGTGTCCTAGATGCCCTAGATTACCGGCATAACCGGTGAGGAGTTTGATTGCCGTATTCAGGGTCTGGCGTTCAGACGCCATAGATTGCGGGTGACTCCCGCGAGGACATTAGCGCATGACCACGTATTATGCTCGCTTAGCAATTAACCGTGTGCCTGAGAGCCTGACAGGACACGGTGTTTGTTCTCAGCGGCTCTGTGACGTAACAGGGTTCGCTCTCGACGCTAGACAGCGCCCTAGCGTTTTACTTTGCGGCTCACTGAAGCTAAGTGAGTTCGCACATATCGCCATATAGCACTGTGGCATCCCGTTAGCGGCTCTGTGAATTAACAGAGTCTGCACTTACTGCCACAACGCGCTACGGCGTTTATTTTAGCGACTCTGCGGGATAACAGAGTTCGCTACTTTCGTCATCTTACTAGCAGCAGGCTTTGCTTGCACGGTGGACCCCGGGCTGCGAACGCACCTCTCCACTCTATATATTTGGTGCGTTCCGCAGACCCTAACACCATGTACCTGCTTTCAACGGTTTTTTGTATTGGCTATGTACCAGACGATCCTTAATGGATCTACCTTTTCTATAGGTAATATTGGGTCTTTCACCCACCCAATCTCTCAGATCTGGGTCCATTTTTAGAATGTCCCAGTGTTTCATTAGAATACTCCTAATTTGCATATGTTGAGAGTCAAAGGTACCGATAATTCTGGTGATATCTGTATCATCACGATCTGGTTTCTTATGTAAAAGCTGTTGTCTGTCTGTTCTCCTAGCGTGCTGGAAAGCTGTATCAATAACATGATGGGGATAACCTCTTTCCTTAAACCTCCTCTGCATGTCTCCTGCCTGTAGAAGAAACGCATCATAATTCAAACAGTTCCGTCTGAGCCTGAGGAACTGTCCCTTAGGGATACCTCTTTTTAGGGGAACAGGGTGGTGGCTATCCCAATGGAGGAGACTGTTGGTACTGGTTGGTTTCCGATATATTCTTGTGGACAGATTATGTCATGTATAGTGTACAGTTCCTATAGCGCCTTGTGCTTGGGTGCGAGGAAACACAGGAGACATAGGTTGAAATGAAATGACTTGTATTACTTCATACAAGCATGCTGAAAAGTTCACACAGTTTGCAGGAACAGCGACAGGAGACACAGCAGGCCAGAGCAACTTCAAGCACTACAATAAATCCCCAAAGCAGGTTCAGGATCTCTTCTCTGTACCGTAATTCCTCTGCAAACATGGATTCACCAAACAGCAGGTTTCCAGAGTCCAAAAGTGTTCCAAGGTTCCTCAGTAGGGAATAGCTGGAGTACAAGTCCAAGGCTTCCAGGAGTCAGGTCACAGACTGACTGAGGCTTGATTCAGGAGCACTGATTGTTCAGCTGAGGCTGCTTAAGAAGCAAGAGGGAAGAATCAGGGCGGTAACATGAAAACTGGAAACTCCATATTAACTGAGGGCAAGAGCTGCAGAAAGACAGAAAGCAAAATGGCCGACGGAAAACTGAGTTTCAAGGAACATGTCAACAGAGACAAAGAACCTTACATTACTCCCCCCTTAGGGACAACCTCCGGATGACCTCAGACCAGGCTTGTCAGGGTACCTCTGATGAAACTGGCGGAGCAGGCAAGGAGCATTTACATTATTGACTGGTTCCCATGAATTGTCCTCCACTGGGTAGCCCTGCCATTTAATCAAATATTGCAACTGATTTCTGTACAACCTGGAATCTAGAATCCTTTCCACCATAAATTCTTCCTGACCATCGACCAGCACTGGGTCAGGGCAAGGAGAAGAACGTCCAGGAAACGTATTGGGTGTTGCAGCCTTTAGTAGGGATACATGAAAGACAGGGTGGATTCTCATAGTTCTGGGCAGTTGAAGACGACAAGCAACAGCACTTATAATCTTATTGATCTTATAAGGTCCAATGTACTTATGTCCCAATTTAGACGATGGAATCTTTAATTTAAGATTTCTGGTTGACAGCCAGACCAAATCTCCTACCTTTAAAGCTGGTGCAGGTTTACGAAATTTATCTGCTGCTTTCTTGTACCTTTCCTGAGCCAATTCTAGATTTTCCTTTAGAAGATCCATATTCTTTTGTAAAGAAGTGATTCTTTCAGCCACTGCCGGCAAGGGCGTATCTATGGGAAATCGAGGAAGAATGTTAGGATGATAACCTAGATTGGAGTAAAAAGGAGACTGCTTAGTGGAGGCGCTCTGAGAGTTGTTATAAGAGAACTCAGCCAGTGGAAGTAGATCCACCCAATCATCCTGTAGGTGGCAGATAAAACAGCGGAGATACTGCTCCAGGGTCTGATTGGTTCGTTCTGTCTGTCCATTAGTCTGGGGATGAAAAGCAGAAGAAAGGTTTACTTTAATGTCCAATGCTGCACAGAAATTTTGCCAAAACCTTGAAGTGAATTGCACCCCTCGATCCGAAATGACCTCATCCGGTACTCCATGTAAGCGAAACACATTCTTAATCATCAAGTCTGATGTCTGTTTTGCAGTGGGTAAGCCGACACAAGGGATAAAATGAGCTGCCTTTGTTAGACGGTCAACCACCACTAGAATGGTGTTCTTCCCTTGAGAGGTTGGTAACTCCACAATGAAGTCCATAGAAATGGATCCCCACGGGCGGGACGGGGTGGGAAGAGGTTGCAACAGACCAGTTGGTGAGGAGCGAGGTGTTTTGCATCTTGCACAGACTTCACATGAAGTGACATAGTTTAAGACATCTTTCCTGTAAGTGGGCCACCAAAAGAAACGAGAAAGAAATTCTTGTGTCTTTAGAATTCCCCTATGCCCGGCTATCTTGGAATCGTGGATGAGTTGCAATACTCTCAATCTGACTGTTTCAGGTATATACAGACGTTGTCCCTGAATCCACACACCATTCTTAAAGACAAGACTTACGTCCCTTGGGGGTTGAGCCAACAAAGAATCCGCATGGTATGCTTCCTTGATGTCCTTAAGTAGGTCTTGATTATGAATCACTCCCAGGAATCTAGAGTCAGGAAGAATAGTCTTAGGAGGAGTAAGTGGACGTGTCTCTGCTGAATGAATCCTAGAGAGTGCATCAGCCTTTCCATTGCGCGATCCTGGTCTATAAGAAATGACAAAATTAAATTGGTTTAGGAAAAGATTCCAGCGAGCCTGGCGAGGAGTCAGGCACTTAGCCGACCTGATAAATTCAAGGTTACGATGGTCTGTCAGGACGACTATTTGCTGTGCAGCTCCCTGAAGAAGGTGTCTCCATTCCTTGAAGGCGGCAATAATGGCCAACAATTCTCTATTGCCCACATCGTAGTTCCTCTCAGCCGAAGACAACTGCTGGGAAAAGAAGGCACAGGGATGCAAGACATTCTTCTCACCTGTTCTCTGAGAGAGTATAGCTCCAACGGCACAGTCTGAAGCATCCACCTCTATTATGAAGGCAAGATCGGGGTTGGGATGTACTAAGATAGGTGCGGTGGTAAATTTATCCTTTAAACAGGAAAATGCTTCCTGAGCTTGCGGGGTCCAGGAGAACCTAGACTGTTTCTGGGTAAGTTGGGTGATAGGTGACACTACCTCAGAAAAATTCTTAATGAAACGTCTATAGAAGTTGGCAAACCCGATGAAACGCTGCACCTCCTTCACATTTCTAGGAATTGGCCAATCCTTGATGGCTTGGGTCTTGCTTCCATCCATACTAATCCCTTGCGTAGATAGTACATACCCCAGAAATTGAATTTCGGTCCTATGGAATTCACATTTTTCAAATTTGATGTAGAGATGGTTTTGTCTTAGGCGTTCTAAGACCATTCTCACATGTCCATGATGTTCCTCTGTGGAGTTAGAAAAAATTAGAATATCATCCAGATAAATCACCACAAATGTATCTAGGAGATCCCTGAAGATATCATTCACGAAGTGTTGGAAAGTGGCTGGGGCGGTACTCAGACCAAAAGGCATAACTAGATATTCAAAGTGTCCATAGCGTGACCTGAAAGCAGTCTTCCATTCATCCCCAGGTCTAATACGGACCAAGTTATAGGCCCCACGGAGATCCAGTTTAGAGAAAATTTTGGCATGCCGCACTCTCTCCAACAACTCAGGGATTAAAGGCAATGGATAACGGTTTCTAATAGTAACCTTATTGAGTTCCCTATAGTCTATGCAGGGTCTCAGAGATCCATCTTTCTTCTTCACAAAGAAGATGGGTGCACCTGCGGGAGATGAAGAGGGGCGTATGAAGCCCTTGGCTAAATTTTCGTCTATATAATCCTTCAAAGCTTTTAGCTCGGGCCCCGCTAGGGGTAGATCTTACCAAAAGGTATCTCGGCTCCAGGCAATAATTCAATTGGACAATCATATGGACGGTGAGGAGGAAGCTGATCAGCGTTCTTCTTGTCACATAAATCCACATAGTCCTGGTATACAGCTGGTAGTTCAGGGACTGACATGGTTCCTTTAGGAACAGAGCAAGCTGAAACTCCTTGACTCATCTGTTTCTCCGGAAAGTGTAATTCCTTGGTCTCCCAGTTAATCGTAGGATTCTGCGCCTGCAGCCATGGTAGCCCTAGAATAATGGGAAAGTGGGGAGAAGAGATAAGCAAAAAAAACATTTTCTCCTGATGATCTTTACCCATAAGGACCCTCAAAGGCTCTGTTTCTTGATCCACTGGTCCAGAAGTCAGTAGAGAGCCATCCACAGTCTCCATCTGTACTGGAGTAGCCTTCTTCACTGAACGTATCCCCTGTTTCAGAGCAAAGGAGATATCCATAAAATTTCCACTTGCTCCTGAGTCGATCATAGCAGAGCTAGACACCCAGACTGAGTCAACCCAGAGTTTGATGGAAAGGAAGCAATGAGAATTGTTTCTTTTACAACTCAGCTGGGACACCGCTGAGGAAACTTGAAAAATTGCAGCGTTTATACCGTCATCGTCCCCAGAACTAACAGAGTTTAAGTCTGAGAAATCAAGATCTCTTGCAGCAGATCTCTCTGGAGCCTGAGGCTTGGACATGACAGAGCTCCTCTCCCAACACTCACAGTGAATGACTGCTGCAGTAGTCTTACGAGAACGGCTGGGGCAGTTTATAATGAAGTGCTCTGACTTACCACAGTAGAAACATAGATTTTCCTTTATACGATGTTCTTTGCGTGCATCACTAACCCGTCTTTGTAAAGAGTCCACCTGCATGGGTTCAGGTTCTGGTTCCCTTGTGATCCTACTCAAAGGTTCCTTAGCTGAGGAGGGAGGTAGTAAAAGGTTAGTGCGATTATTTTCGAACCATCTCTCTTGTCTGCGTTCAGTCAGACGAGCATCAATACGGATACAATAGTTAATAAAGTCACCTAACGCAGTGGGAGGGTCGGCACAAGCAAGTTCATCCTTAATCAGTGGAGACAACCCTTTCCGAAAAATAGATTTTTTAGCGGAAGTGTCCCAAGTGGTATCAAGAGCCCATCTCCTGAAATCCATGGCATATTCGGCTACTGAACGCTTACCTTGGCGCAAAGTTAACATGGCTGCTTCAGCTGTTGCACCTCGATTGGGGTCATCAAACACCTGCCCCATGGCTGAAATAAAAGCATTAAGGTGATTCAAACAATCATCCTCAGTCTCAATCAGAGGGTTTGCCCACATCAAAGCCTTATTGGTAAGCAACATGATTATAGTAAGCACTTTGGATCGTTCAGTGGGAAATTGTGAAGCATGTGCAGAGAAAAATAAATTGCATTGATTAACCCCTTCACCCCCAAGGGTGGTTTGCACGTTAATGACCGGGACAATTTTTACAATTCTGACCACTGTCTCTTTATGAGGTTATAACTCCGGAACGCTTCAACGGATCTTCGCGATTCTGAGATTGTTTTCTCGTGACATATTGTACTTCATGTTAGTGGTAAAATTTCTTCCATATAACTTGCGTTTATTTTTGAAAAATACGCAAATATGGCGAAAATTTTGAAAATTTAGCAATTTTCAAACTTTGAATTTTTATTCCCTTAAAACAGAGAAATATGTAACACAAAATAGTTAAGAAATAACATTTCCCACATGTCTACTTTACATCAGCACAATTTTGGAATCAAAATTTTTTTTTGTTAGGAAGTTATAAGGGTTAAAAGTTGACCAGCGATTTCTCATTTTTACAACAAAATTTACAAAGCCATTTTTTTTTAGGGACCACCTCACATTTGAAGTCACTTTGAGGGGTCTACATGACAGAAAATACCCAAAAGTGACACCATTCTAAAAACTGCACCCCTCAAGGTACTCAAAACCACATTCAAGAAGTTTATTAACCCTTCAGGTGCTTCACAGGAACTAAAGCAACGTGGAAGGAAAAAATGAATATTTAACTTTTTAGCCACCAAAATGATCTTTTACAAACTTTTTTTTTATTTTCACAAGGGTAAAAGGAGAAAATGGACAGATAAGGTTGTTATGCAATTTCTCCTGAGTACGCCAATACCCCATATGTGGGGGAAAACCACTGTTTGGGCACACGGCAGAGCTCGTAAGGGAAGGAGCGCCGTTTGACTTTTTCAAACTAAAATTGGCTGGAGTTGAGATTGGACGCCATGTCGCGCTTGGAGAACCTCTGATGCGCCTAAACAGTGGAAACCCCCCACAAGTGACACCATTTTGGAAACTAGACCCCCTAAGGTACTTATCTAGATCTGTTGTGAGCACTTTGAACCCCCAAGTGTTTCACAAAAGTTTATAATGCCTGGGTGTGAAAAAAAAAAAAAAAATTCCACAAAAATGATTTTTTAGTCCTAAATTTTTGAATTTTCCCAAGGAAATTGGACCCCAAAAGTTGTTGTCCAATTTGTCCTGAGTACGCTGATACCCCATATGTGGGGGTGGAAAACTGTTTGGGCGCACGGCAGGGCTTGGAAAGGAAGTAGTAACGTTTTGGAATGCAGACGTTGATGGGGGTCATGTTCCGTTTGCAGTGCCCCAGATGAGCCTAAACAGTGGAAATCCCCCACAAGTGACCCCATTTTGGAAACTAGACCCCCTAAGGAACTTATCTAGATCTTTGGTGAGCACTTTGAACCCCCAAGTGCTTCACACAAGTTTATAATGCCCGGGCATGAAAATAAAAAATCCTATTTTTTTCCCACAAAAATTATCTTTTAGTCACTAATTTTTTATTTTCCCAAGGGTATCAGGAGAAATTGGACCACATAAGTTGTTGTCCAATTTGTCCTGAGTACGCTGATGCCCCATATGTGGGGGGGAACCACTGTTTGGGCGCACGGCAGAGCTCGGAAGGGAAGGAGCACCATTTGACTTTTTCCAACCAAAATTGGCTGGAATTGAGATTGGATGCCATGTTGCATTTGGAGAGCCCCTGATGTGCCTAAAGAGTGGAAACCCCCCACAAATGACCCCATTTGGGAAACTAGACCCCCTAAGGAACTTATCTAGATCTTTGGTGAGCAATTTGAACCCTCAAGTGCTTCACACAAGTTTATAACGTAGAGCCGTAAAATTTAAAAATCATATTTTTTCCACAAAAATGATCTTTTCACCCGAATTTTTATTTTTCCAAGGGTAACAAGACTCCAAAAGTTATTGTGCAATTTGTCCTGAGTACACTGATACCCCATATGTGGGGGTATACCACTGTTTGGGTGCATGGCAGAGTTTGGAAGGGAAGGAGCGCCATCTCACTTTTTCAACGCAGAATTGGCTGGACGCCATGTCGTGTTTGGAGAGCTCCTGATCTGCCTAAACAGTGGAAACCCCCCACAAATGACACCATTTTGGAAACTAGACCCCTCAAGGAACTTATCTAGATGTGTGGTGAGAACTTTGAACCCCCAGGTGTTTCACTAAAGTTTATAACGTACAGCCTTAAAATAAAAAATCCTTTTTTTTTTTTACAAAAATGATTTTTTCGCCCCAATATTTTATTTTCACAAGGGTAACAGAAGAAATTGGAACCCAAAAGTTGTTGTCCAATTTGTCCTGAGTACGCTGATACCCAATATGTAGGAGAAAACTACTGTATGGGTGCACGTCAGGGCTCGGAAGGGAAGTAGTGACGTTTTGGATTGCAGACTTTGATGGAATGGTCTGGGGGCGTCATGTCGCATTTGGAGAGCCCCTGATACGCCTAAACAGTGGAAACCCCCCACAAGTGACCCCATTTTGGAAAATAGACCCCACAAGGAACTTATCTAGATGTGTGGTGAGCACTTTGAACCCCGAAGTGCTTCACAGAAGTTTATAACGCACAGCCGTAAAAATAAAAAAATCCTTTTTTTTTTTACAAAAATGATTTTTTTCGCCCCCAATATTTTATTTTCACAAGGGTAACAGGAGAAATTGGACCCCAAAAGTTGTTGTCCAATTTGTCCTGAGTACGCTGATACCCAATATGTGGGAGAAAACTACTGTATGGGCGCATGTCAGGGCTCGGAAAGGGAAGTAGTGACGTTTTGGATTGCAGACTTTGATGGAATGGTCTGGGGGCGTCATGTCGCATTTGGAGAGCCCCTGATGCGCCTAAACAGTGGAAACCCCCCACAAGTGACCCCATTTTGGAAAATAGACCTCACAAGGAACTTACCTAGATGTGTGGTGAGCACTTTGAACCCCGAAGTGCTTCACAGAAGTTTATAACGCACAGCCGTAAAAATAAAAAATCCTTTTTTTTTTTACAAAAATGATTTTTTCGCCCCCAATATTTTATTTTCACAAGGGCAACAGGAGAAATTGGACCCCAAAAGTTGTTGTCCAATTTGTCCTGAGTACGCTGATACCCAATATGTGGGAGAAAACTACTGTATGGGCGCATGTCAGAGCTCGGAAAGGGAAGTAGTGACGTTTTGGATTGCAGACTTTGATGGAATGGTCTGGGGGCGTCATGTCGCATTTGGAGAGCCCCTGATGCGCCTAAACAGTGGAAATCCCCAACAAGTGACCCCATTTTGGAAAATAGACCCCACAAGGAACTTATTTAGATGTGTGGTGAGCGCTATGAAGCCCCAAGTGCTTCACAGAAGTTTATAATGTACAGCCGTAAAAACAAAAAAATCTTATTTTTTTTACAAAAATAATATTTTCGCCCCCAGTTTTTTATTTTCCCAAGGGTAACAGAAGAAATAGGACAAATTTCACAATAACTCTTGGGGTCCAGAGTACGCTGATACCCCATATGTGGGGATAAACTACTGTTTGGACGCATGGCAGAGCTCAGAAGTGAAGGAACACCGTTTGACTTTTTCAACGCAGAATTGGCTGGAATGGAGATCAGACGTCATGTCACATTTGGAGAGCCCCTGATGTGCCTAAACAGCGGAAACCCCCCAATTCTAACTCCAACCCTAACCCCAACACACCCCTAACCCTAGTCCCAACCCTAATCCCAACCCTAACCCTAATCCTAACTCTAACCCTAATCCTAACTTTAGCGCCAACCCTAACCCTAACTTTAGCCGAAACCCTAACCCTAACCCTAATGGGAAAATGGAAATAAATACATTTTTTTATTTTATTATTTTTCCCTAACTAAGGGGGTGATAAAGGGGGTTTGATTTACTATTTATAGCGGTTTTTATGATTGGCAGCTGTCACGCTAAAAGACGCTTTTTATTGCAAAAAGTAGTTTTTTGCATCGCCACATTTTGAGAGCTATAATTTTTGCATATTTTGGCCCACAATGTCATGTGAGGTCTTACTTTTTGCGGGACGAGGTGACGCTTTTATTGGTACTATTTTTGAGCACGTGACATTTTTTGATCGCTTTTTATTTCGATTTTTGGGAGGTTAGAATGAACAAAAATCAGCAATTCATGAATTTCTTTTGGGTGAGGCGTTTTTATTGTTCCGCGTGTGGTAAAATCGATAAAGCAGTTTTATTCTTCGGGTCAGTACGATTACGGTGATACCTCATTTATATAATTTTTTTATGTTTTGGCGCTTTTATAGAATAAAAACAATTTTATATAAAAAATAATTATTTTTGCATCGCTTTATTCTGCGAGCTATAACTTTTTTATTTTTTTGCTGATGATGCTGTGTGACGGCTCGTTTTTTGCGGGACAAGATGACGTTTTCAGCGGTACCATGTTTATTTATATCCGTCTTTTTGATCGCGTGTTATTCCACTTTTTGTTCAGCGGTATGATGATAAAGCACTGATTTTTTGCTTCGTTTTTATTTTTTATTTTTTAAGGGGTTCACAAAAGGGGTTAACTAGTGGGACAGTTTTATAGGGGGGGTCGTTACGGACGCGGCGATACCATATATGTGTACTTTTATTGTTTTATTTTTTTTATTTACAATAAGTAATGAATTTATTGGGGAATATTTTTTTTTTTTTTTTGTTTGATTTTTTTTACACATGTTTATTTTTACTTTTTTTTACTTTTTTACTTTGTCCCAGGGTGGGACATCACTGTATTTCATCAGATCGCTGGTGTGACAGTGTGCACAGCACTCTGTCACACCAGCGATGTGACAGGCAGTGCAGGACGCTTCCTCATGCCTGCTCTCGGCAGGCACTGAGGAAGCCGCCTCCCTCCAGGACCCCAGCGCCATCTTGGATCCGGGTCCTGGGAGGGAGGAAGCCCTCAGAGCAGCGCGATCACATCGCGCTGGTCTGAGGGTCTCAGGGGGGCGCGCAGGGAGCCCCCTGCCTGCGCGATCCTCCCCTGTGCCCCCAGTACACCGCGATCATGTTTGATCGCGGTGTGCAAGGGGTTAATGTGCCGGGAGCGGTCCGTGACCGCTCCTGACACACAGTCACGGGTGTCAGCTGTGATAATCAGCTGACACCCGGCGGCGATTAGCTGCGCTCCCTCCGGGAGCGCAGCTAATCGCCTATGACGTACTATCCCGTCCATGGTCAGAATGGCACGGGTTTTATGGACGGGATAGTACGTCTAATGTCAGAGAGGGGTTAATAAATCCCCTGAATTTCTCACGTTCACCGCCAAAACGAAAAGGAGGTAATTTGGGGATCCCAGAACTCGGGGTTATGGCAGGAGCCTGGGCTCGTTCCTCTAGAGCCTCAATCCTGGCTCGCAATTCCTGGGTAGTCTGTCCAAACACTTGCAAATTATGATTAGTGAGGTCCTGTAGGCTTGCAAAACGGGTTTTTAAAGTCTGTACATCTGAAAGGATTGTATCAGTCACTCCGCAAAGTTCCTTTATGCGGGCCTCCATCTTCCAGATCTTTTAAGGCAGAAGTGCTGGAAGAGGAAAGGAAAAAAAACAACAAAAAAAAACAATAGTGTTTACCTGTGGTAACACTCCAGAGTAAAATTTTAAGGGAATGCGCTCACCTGGAATGGTTGTGAGAAGTCACAACCACTGTCATCACATAAGGTATTAAACGGACATCTGATATCCACAGTCACAGCAGACACGGCTTTCCCAGACCCAGCAGACACTAAACATTGTCTCCTGAATCTTGTCATGTATAGTGTACAGTTCCTATAGCGCCTTGTGCTTGGGTGCGTGGAAACACAGGAGACATAGGTTGAAATGAAATGACTTGTATTACTTCATACAAGCATGCTGAAAAGTTCACACAGTTTGCAGGAACAGCGACAAGAGACACAGCAGGCCAGAGTAACTTCAAGCACTACAATAAATCTCCAAAGCAGGTTCAGGATCTCTTCTCTGTACCGTAATTCCTCTGCAAACATGGATTCACTAAACAGCAGGTTTCCAGAGTCCAAAAGTGTTCCAAGGTTCCTCAGTAGGGAATAGCTGGAGTACAAGTCCAAGGCTTCCAGGAGTCAGGTCACAGACTGACTGAGGCTTGATTCAGGAGCACTGATTGTTCAGCTGAGGCTGCTTAAGAAGCAAGAGGGAAGAATCAGGGCGGTAACATGAAAACTGGAAACTCCATATTAACTGAGGGCAAGAGCTGCAGAAAGACAGAAAGCAAAATGGCCGACGGAAAACTGAGTTTCAAGGAACATGTCAACAGAGACAAAGAACCTTACAGATTACCTACAGTTTCTCTTCTAATACTGATGTCCAAAAATGACAGTTCGCTCTTCTGTATTTCGAAAGTGAACCTAAGGTTCAGTTCGTTGGTATTCAATTCATTTACGAAACTTTCAAAATTCTCCTTTGTGCCTGTCCATATAATGAATACATCGTCGATGTATCTGTACCATAGTGTAATCATATCCTGCCACCATCTCTCCTCGCCAAACACCTCAGTTTCCTCCCACCAGCCCAGGAACAAATTGGCGTACCAGGGGGCCCAGGTGGTGAGGGATGCTACTATACAGGGCTTCGACATCGAAGCCCTGTATAGTAGCATCCCTCACCACCTGGGCATCAAGGGTGTAGAATTCTATCTTAGACAGAGGTCTGTGGGATGTGGGGAACATAATGACTTTGTAGTCAGGTTACTTGACTTTGTACTGACCCACAACTCCTTCACCTTTGATGGCATGCACCTCCACCAGCTCAGGGGCACAGCGATGGGGAGCCCCTGTGCCCCCTCGTACGCCAATTTGTTCCTGGGCTGGTGGGAGGAAACTGAGGTGTTTGGCGAGGAGAGATGGTGGCAGGATATGATTACACTATGGTACAGATACATCGACGATGTATTCATTATATGGACAGGCACAAAGGAGAATTTTGAAAGTTTCGTAAATGAATTGAATACCAACGAACTGAACCTTAGGTTCACTTTCGAAATACAGAAGAGCGAACTGTCATTTTTGGACATCAGTATTAGAAGAGAAACTGTAAGTAATCTGTCCACAAGAATATATCGGAAACCAACCAGTACCAACAGTCTCCTCCATTGGGATAGCCACCACCCTGTTCCCCTAAAAAGAGGTATCCCTAAGGGACAGTTCCTCAGGCTCAGACGGAACTGTTCGAATTATGATGCGTTTCTTCTACAGGCAGGAGACATGCAGAGGAGGTTTAAGGAAAGAGGTTATCCCCATCATGTTATTGATACAGCTTTCCAGCACGCTAGGAGAACAGACAGACAACAGCTTTTACATAAGAAACCAGATCGTGATGATACAGATATCACCAGAATTATCGGTACCTTTGACTCTCAACATATGCAAATTAGGAGTATTCTAATGAAACACTGGGACATTCTAAAAATGGACCCAGATCTGAGAGATTGGGTGGGTGAAAGACCCAATATTACCTATAGAAAAGGTAGATCCATTAAGGATCGTCTGGTACATAGCCAATACAAAAAACCGTTGAAAGCAGGTACATGGCTAGATAGAAAGCCCATTGGTTTCTTCACTTGTGGCGACTGCAGTCTGTGCAAATGGATGTCACCTATGAAATCCTTCCGTAGTGCTCACACAGGAAGAAGATTCTATTTAAGAGATTTTGCTAATTGCAAGACCACGGCTGTGGTATATAAGGGGACGTGTACTTGTCCCAAGGACTATGTGGGCAAAACAAAAAGAGAATTTAGAAGGAGGGTGGGAGAACACATGGGTGACATCAGAAATAACAGGGATACTCCCCTGGCGAGACACATCAACAATCAACATGGTGGGAGAATGGGCGAGGTTAAGTTCATGATTCTGGAGGTTGTTAAGCTAAATCCGAGAGGGGGTGACGTGGACAAAATTATCCTCAGACGCGAGTGTGAATGGATCTTTAGGCTAGAATCACTCGAACCATATGGATTAAACGAGCAGATGTCATTTGCCTGTTTCCTATAGCCAAGACGTTGTTTTGGACTACTTGATTAAACTGACTATACAATTCTATGTTTTATGTTCCCCTATAATGGGTGACCATTATATTCTATGTATCAGAATGACTCTTGTATTACTGTCGACCTTTTTCCATTTATGTTCTATGTCCCTCTATACATTTTTGTTAAAATATTATCCTAGGCCATCTTGGATTATCTTCCGGTGGATAGGATAAATTAGGGACATACTCATCTATGTGGGGGTATGCCCACTATTGAGGCTCCCAGGTAGGGCTTGAACCGGTGAGCCATGAGCCCTTTGAAAGTTAGCCGTTCTGGCCGCTGTGTTTTAGTGGAGTCGCCACCAGGAACATATGTTATGCATAGCCTGTGCAGGGGTTAAGGTCCGCTCTGCACGCAACTAGTCAGGACCCAGACACCCCTCCTACTTCCAGCATGCACTGCTTCTCTGACGCAGGGCAATAGAGATACGCCCCCTGATGAGGTCAGAGCTTTCCCCACGAGCCTATTGGTGGAGCCATATAAGGGGGAGGAGCCTATGAAGGCGAGCCCGCACAGGGGGGTGGAGCGTCTCCATTAGGCGGCAGATATAAATATGAGGAAGTCACACAGCATCTGTTAGTCTCTGCACCATGTCATTTTGACACCGGACATCTGTACATCTGGCCTCCTGATGAGCCCATGGGGCGAAACGCGTTGAGGCGCTACTATTGATGGTGGTGGGGTGACCATGAGAAATGATGAGTATCGTTACGCATTTCTTATTAATAACATTTTATAATGGAGTTTCTCAGTGTATCCACATCATGATGAGGGGTGATTAGTATTATACGTACAGGAAGGCAATATATATACCTATTCCCCATTTAGCACCATACCTGTAGGAATGTTATATACTGTACCTATTTCCTATTCGGTACATCGGGCATTGCTAGGGAAGGTATACATCAATTATATCTTGCTGCCTTATACATTTATCTTCAAATATTGCTATCCCCTAACACGACACTAAAATCAAGTGTCAATGACCTTCTCATGACGCCGATGCGTCTTATTTATTCCAGTCATTATATGCTCTAGTCATTCTTTCAGTGTGTTTATAAGTTCAGACTAGACTTTTGGTCCAATAGCTGACAATTATAGATCGCATCTTAGCTTTTATTTGACTGTCTGGTATGCACACACATTTAGATTTCCCATACACTGGAGGAGCTTTGACTAGTGAGTGAACAAGTATGAGACTGTTCACATTCACTTTCATTAAGCTGTGGCACAAGAAGGCAGTTTTATCATAACTCCTGTTCATAAAAGGAGGCTGCTGTATACTAGCAGTGTTGTACAGCAGATCTGTGCCAATCTCCATTATACTTCCTACCACCCCGTGTGTTGTGAATTGTTTTTAATACTTTGGGGACTTAGGGTCACCTGTAATGTTAGCTGGTCTCTGTATTAATGTTAGGGGTCTCCCTACTATCTGGGTAGAGGTATCCCCTAAAGTGTAAGGGCCTAACAGGGACCCTAGGGTCAGCCATCGTGGAGCGGGGGCGCCACAACGCTTCCCCCTAGGGTGCCAACCTCCGCTGTTAGGCAGGTGACAGCCCAGACCTACATTAGGGACTCTAGGCTATCCCCATAGCTTTTAAGTTAGGAATACACTTTGTTTTTTGTTTTTTTATCACGGTTGTTTTTGGGTGCTACCCATTGAGGTATTTTATCAATAAAGGATTGCCTATAGGGCATGATTCTATGATTTTGGTTTTGAAGCCCTTCTGTACCTATTATATATTTTAAATACTGTGCAAATAGGCGAATGTGAATTTAACACAAGTCACTCATCTCTAGTATCTGCCCATCTACATTTGCGGCAAATATCACTACCCGATGCACAAAAAAAATGAATGTCATGCAAAAGCTATGTGGACGAGATCGCAGAGGTCTAGAGAATGCAAAGGAGAAAAAGACTGAGGGATAATATGAAATGCTGATGCTACTTGTGATATCTATGTATATTTTATGTCTTCTGGTATTGATAAATTGTAAGAATTCTTGATAGGAGTACAATGATGTTGAGGTTGCTCCATGTTCTCAACACATGTCTGAGAATAGATCGATGAACACATTTTCAAATCCTTTCTAACCTGAAGAGCATCAACAGCACTTTTCCTGCAATCCGCAGACATCTTTTACAGAGACATGGCCACCTTTACATAAACTTCCAAGTAAGAAATAGATTATATAGGCAAGAGTCAGGGCCAAACCTTACTTTGTATATTTTCGGGAAATTATTATCTCTTGACTATTAAAATTTTACATACTAATGTAATCCTTCATCATGCTTAAATACTTGGTGAAAATCAGCTTCTAGCAATGTGACAGCAGCGTGTCTCGGCCATACGGTAAGTCATTATAAGAATATATTTAGTGCCGAGTTGGACACATGTTCAGCAAGTCTTGGAGAGTCATCCTTTAGAAATCTGCCCACAGCACAGCCACACAGTGCATGTAAACGAGTGTGATAAAATTATGTGAATGCAATTAGCAAATTGAGCTTGACAAATACACGCAAACGTTCAATTCAATTAAAGAATTTGTGCTTCTGGTGTCCTTTTGCTTCTTTATTCACTCATTTTTATTTTTAGACCTAATCATGAGTCATGAGAGAGATACACTCCAAACTACTGCAGGACAAATGAACCCAATACTATTCTGTCCAGTAACACATGGTAAAAATCTACATTTATCCCACTGTGCAGATATCAATTATAGGATTATTTGTATATGGTAAAATTAAAATAGATGTAATGATGTTCATGAAAGTTACCCATGAGAAATTGTAAAAATTTCACTAGGCAGACATTTCTCACTCACTTCTTTATATCCTGATGTTTCCTTTCTTACCTTCTGTCTTGGATGAACATATTTCGAGATGTGTAGTGTAAAATGACTAACAATATACATTGTCACAAGATGTTTGTGCTGTATAGTGTGTGTCTATATGTGTTTTCCCAATGTTTGGAAAGTCAATTATCAATCGTTATTCTAGCATGTTTCCATATTGGGGAAAACTTACTTTGCTAAATGCGTCAGAATTATGTCACAGTTTGAGAAGAATGAAAAGGAACGATGTGCACTCAATGTGGAGAGGTGCTGGGTGAGTAGGATGTTAGCCCAGTAGATCCAGGAAGAGGTATCCACCGCACTCTGAAGAAGGTAAGTTGCAAAAGTTTTATTCAACAATGTACACACACACAGATATAGTGACTTAGAGCTGTGAGAAGGAAAAGCGACAACATTAAAGATGTTTCGATCCATCCCGGGTCTTTGTCATCACTTAACTGGGATTAGGGCATGTGTTTTGCTCCCAATGGTGCTGGAAGAGCCTGCCTTTCCTATTCAACTACATATGTTGGATTCAGCCTCTACTACAGTGTGAGCAACTCATGCGCTAATCTCACTATCCCACCTAACGGATTCAGCCACCCATGACAAAGTCCAGGGATAGATCGAAACGTCTTCAATTTCGGCCTTTTTCCATCTCAATGCTCTCATTCACTATATACCTGTCTGTATACATCATTGAATGAAACTTTTGCAACTTAACTTCTTGAGAGTGCAGTGGATACCTCTTCCTGGAACAATTTGAGATGAGTATTGTCGTAAATGAGGCAATGTGGCATGGCTTAGCTAGAAAAGAAAATGTTGGTGGCCTAATATACAACATTGTCAACCAAAAATGCGTCAGCATATGGGTGCAAATTTCTGTCACAGAGTAAGCCAACCAATAGTTGGTGAAGACGTCAACTAGACATTCTAAATGTGTGCCAAATTTATAATCCAGCATGAGCCACAGTGTAAAAGTTGACACTTTTTAAGACTGAAAAGTCCAAGTATACACTGTATAAAAATTAGACATTTTGTGTAAATATGCTCCATTCTTTACTCACCTAGTGTGGTGGATCCTCTATGCCACAGGTCAGGGTGGGCATATGTACCCCAGGTGTTGGCACAGATGGCAGGAGTGGAACGTGGGAAGCAAGTACTCAGAACATGCAGGAGTCACAGGACCAGAAGTGCAGGTGCAGTGGAACAAAGCAAGGGTGAATGCAGAGATGGCAAAGCAAGGATGAACCTGCTGAGTTGTAGGTATTCAGGATCAGATTTGGAGCACAAATGGTGAAGCACACCAAACACTGGAAACTAAAGTCTTAATACTGTACAAAGACACAGGTGTGTGTCTTAGTTGTACCTTAAAGGCCTAGGGAGATGATGTCACATGCCACAACCTGCAAAGCCCGACATGAAACACAACAGAAGGCAGCGGACTGAGGTGAAGGAAGCAAAGTACGGAACCGGGACAGGTGTTTAACACCCAATTCATTGAATTAGTTTCATGAGAAGTCCTTCAAGTCCTTAAATAAATTCAAGAAGTGGTAAGGTGGGCAAATCTGTACATCTTAATTGACATAGGAAGAACAATATGGAATTCATGTAGGTGATGGATCAGCCACATGATAGACATAAACGACGACCAATAGACACAATTGACTATAAAAGGGCCATTGGGTTTCTGTCATGGTGTCAGTAAAATTGGGAATCTGTCCCACTATCCCTACTTAGAACCCCTCCTTGAAGTACAATATGTAGTAATTAGATCTTCTTAGAAACATATATTGCTTACAGGTGTTCCCATGGTTGAATGGTCACAACAGCCAATAATTATCTCACTCCTTCCAATTTATTAAAATATGGTTATGAACCCCTTCCATGTACTGTACAGGTGTCTTGTTGAGAGATTAATCAGGGCATCAAAATCAGGCTGTTAATGTAATGGAACACATTATAATAAATCTACACCTTTGCAATAGTCATTAAGATTAAGGATGTTTTCTGAGAAGTCGGCATGAAACAGGAAAAGGTGACCTAATTTCTTGATAAACACGAAGACAAAGAATGTCTGTGATACAATGGGTAATAATTATAAAATGTATTCAGCACTTAGTTTCTTAAACACTTAAAAAAGCCCCAAAGGTTTTTTTTTAAATATTGATCTACAGAAACTTTCTGGTAAAAGTAACATGATGGTTTTACTTTGTAATTAATGTTTCTCAGGGTTTTTTTCAAGGCAATTCATTGTTTGACCACAAGACTATACAGTATATATACCTGTGTATGTATTTTTTCTGACTCTCATTCGGCGTACATATACACCTCTATACTAACTTGCTTTGACGTGGCAGTAAGGTGTCGCTACCCTATGTATTTTATAATTATTTATATTTTTATTCTATTAACTCTGTATCATTAAAATTTGTAATAAAGCTAGACATGAACCTTTTTTTACTGCTCTGTTGGTTACCTTAATCTGATAAGAAAACGAGTATTCTTTTGGGGGATTCTCTAGTCAGTTGCAGTACCAGGCACAGCCAAATTTGTATGGATGGTGCTAGTGAATAACCTACATTGTTCCTCTGAGTTCTGCCGTTCCTTATTGTTATTACCTTTGTTATCTTATATCTTGTATTACAAGATTATTTTGTCTTGATTTCATCTCTTAACAAGTATTTGAGGAAACCATAAACAGTATTTCATTCCTCATATCTATATAATGCTGACAGTCCATTTGCAACCTTAATATAACACATCTGGATACATGGCGTGCTGCAAGAATATTTTCCTTATAGGCTTGTAATTACATTAGAAATCATTAATTAAGAACGTGTGTTAATAGACCCATGGGGCAGTGCAGTGTGTTTTGGTCATGGCACAGAAATAGGATGAAATTTGCTTCTTGATTAAGCACAACCTTGCTGCTATGTGTCAATTGAGTGAATTGGTCATGAACATTGCAAACATATTAATGAGAGTAGAAAAGAGAATAGATTGCCGGGGATAATGGCTCGTACAAGAGAATAAAAATTGTTGCATTTAACACCTTTTTGGGAGATGCATATTATAGGATAAATATTTTGAACATTTTTAAGACAGTAAAAAATTACGATATTCTAAATTTAACATTTTAGTATTTTTATGTTTTTTTCACCTTTATATCAGTGGAGCACATGGTGGACCCTCTGTGTGCATGTTCAGCTAGCCAATGCCAGACTATGGTTACCTGTGCCCACTAGAAGTAATTATTCAGAGCAGGGGTGTAACTATAAGGCCGGCGTCACACTGCTGAGTTTGATGTGAGTTAGTCGCACGACTTCTCGCATCAACACCCGGCACGGCCGCCCGCTCGCTCTCGGACCCGAGTGGCGACGGCATAGAAATACATGCAGCCGCACACTTGGGTCCGAGAGCGGGCGGCCGTGCCGGAAGTTGATGCGAGAAAGTCGTGCGACTAACTCGCATCAAACTCGGCAGTGTGACGCCGGCCTAATAGGTGCAGGAGTTGCAATCGCACCTTGATCCTGGAGCTTAGGGGGCCAAAAAGGTCCCTTTGACCCATATGAAAAGACTATTACTATTGCAAACCTGCGATAGTTGGGGGCTCTGTAGGAAATGTTGCATTGGGTCCCACAGGCTTCAAGTTACACCACTGATCCTCTACGGAACATGTTTTTTTTCACTTTTTAGTTGTTTTTTATACATAGGTAATTTGTAAATGAAGTCAGAAGAAATAGACTCCATGGCTCCCGATTCATCAAAGCCTTTTTTTGCCAGAAAACTGCCATAAAAAAGCATTGAAAAGTTGCAAAATTTTTGCCTAACGTGAGTCTGAGCACAAGTTTAAAAATGCAGGTTGCGTTTCAAATGGCTCTGGTATTGTTATTAGTTCCCCATGTCCTCCACATTGCCGGTGTGTGTTTTTCCACATATATTGTTTTTTGTTGTTACATTTTAACTTTGATAATAAAATACCTACATTTTTTAATACGTCCTTGGACTTTGGATTGGAAGTTGGATCATTTCTCTTTTCTCCTGCACTACTGAACACCTTGCAGTGGCGTGGATCATGGGCTTCCACATTGATCGAATTGCTCGGAGGGTGAGCTGTTTTTTATTTCATTAAAGCTTTTTCGCCAGAAAACTGTTGTAAAAAGCTTTGAAAACTTGCAACATTTTTGCTCAATATGAGTCTGAGCACAATTTATTTTTTACTTTGGGCATTTTAGTGCTATTTTCGCGTAACTCCACCGAAGTGGGCAGAGCTGGGGCGTGGTGAACACTGTCACATACATGACGAGTGGTGGTGTATCAAACATGACTGGATATGACTGGAGTAAGATTTGTGGCAAAGGCCAATGCCGACACTTGTGTTGAGATCTGGCACCAATCCAGCAGTAGGAAATGAATACAGAACTGTGCATGGTTTTGCCCCTTTAATACATATTTACTTGTCTTTTAACTTTCCTGTCCGGCTGTTTTGTGCTGCCCCTAGTCTATGCCCACTGTGCCTTTATAAAATTCTTTTGTTTATGTTACTTAATAAGGATTTATATTTCATTGTTCCCTTTCTTTGGCTATATTTTATGGGAATAGCTTTATAATGGATATGACTGGAATATCCAGTCATTGGCGAGGCGCAAACGGAGGTGCATGCCACTTTGTACCTCACCTGATTAATTACCTACCCTGACCCCTCATCCAGACCGGCATTAAAACTGGTGGTCCACTTGCATAGGATTGGCACTATAGTGAACAGTGAAGTTTTTGAGGGGATTATTAATTTAAATAAAAAAGTCCCTTTTGGAATAAATATACAAAATAAAAAAAATAAAAAATAAATCATATTAGATTCTTTATTAGACCTTATATTATTGTGTATTGATGAGATTTCCCCAACTTCATACATGTACACGTTACAGGTTTTCACAAATGTGGCTTCTACCCATGTATTACCTGTTCACACACTTGCACGCGCTATTGAACAGGTGTCTGTTCACACCTGTGATGACGAGAAAAATACCTTGAGCAACAGGGAGACTTTCTGGGTTTTGATAAATACTTGCTGAACTAAATATATATTTATATACTGTAGGTGGTTCTCACAAAATTAGAATATCATCAAAAAGTTAATTTATTTCAGTTCTTCAATACAAAAAGTGAAACTCATTTATTATATAGAGTCATTACAAACAGAGTGATCTATTTCATGTGTTTATATCTGTTAATGTCGATGATTATGGCTTACAGCCAATGAAAACCCAAAAGTCATTATCTCAGTAAATTAGGATAATTTAACAATGAACACCTGCAAAGGCTTCCTAAACATTTAAAAAGGTCCCTTAGTCTGTTTCAGTAGGCTTCACAATCATGAGGAAGACTGCTAACTTGACAGATAACCAGAAGGCAGTCATTGACACATTCCAAAAGGAGGGTAAGCCACAAAGGTCATTGCTAAAGAAGCCGGCTGTTGTTCACAGAGTGCTGTATCCAAGCATATTAATGGAAAGTTGAGTGGAAGGAAAAAGTGAGGTCGAAAAAGGTGCACAAGCAACTGGGATAAAAGCAGCCTTGGAAGGATTGATAAGAAAAGGCCATTCAAAAATTTGGAGGAGATTCACGAGGAATGGACTGCTGCTGGAGTCATTGCTTCCAGAGTCACCACACACAGATGTATATCCAGGACATGGGCTACAAGTGTCACATTCCTTGTGTCAAGCCACTCATGACCAGTAGACAATGACAGAAGCGTCTTAGAATATCATCAAAAAGTGAAACTCATATATTGTAGAGTCATTACAAACAGAGTGATCTATTTCAAGTGTTTATTTCTGTAAATGTTGATGATTATGGCTTACAGCCAATGAAAACCCAAAAGTCGTTATCTCAGTAAATTAGAATAATTTAACAAAAAACACCTGCAAAGGCTTCCTAAGCATTTAAAAAGGTCCCTTAGACTGTTTCAGTAGGCTCCACAATCATGGGGAAGACTGATAACTTGACAGATGTCCAGAAGGCAGTCATTGACACACTTCACAAGGAGGGTAAGCCACAAAATGTCACTGTTAAAGAAGCAGGCTGTTCACAGAGTGCTGTATCCAAGCATATCAATGGAAAGTTGAGTGGAAGTTAGTTATAATCAGGCATAGTTCTGCCATGAGATTTTGAGAGTACACTGTTGGTCATTACATGTCTCACACTGGTAACATCCCTGATCATTTACAATACGCTCTGGGCAAATTCTGAGGGAGATCTATGTCCGGCCCATAGATTTTAACAGTTCATTTACATATTAAAAAAAATGTGGATTACTTGAAAATAATACAATGGATCGCAGATATCAAGGTATCATATTATTCAGCTTCCTATAATCTACATGCCCATATAGACGGCTTAGGAGGGTTCATCCTACTAGTAGATTGCCTTTAACTACTTATCTGCAAAATACAGATGTGCCCACATTAGCCACAAGACTCTAATTGTTATTGGAACCTTATCAGACATTATGGAACTGTTTCAAATGGATCAGCTGACATAAAATGGGTTTGATAGTTTTCCATCAGGATTCTGGTATTTTTCATGTCTAATATTGCTGAAAAACAGAAATATTTTGGTGTTAGTAAGATTTGAAAGAAAACAAATAATTATGGTAATTAGAACTGAACGAATCTAATTGAGATTAATCAAATTTAAGTTGAGTTTTATACAAAAAATAGAATTTACCTGAATCTGATTTTTTTAAAATTTCCTTGGGGTTAAAGAATAAAGAGGTTGAGAAAGGATTTGAAAAATGTTCTTAAATCGCTGCTCACCTGTCCTGCCATTTCAGCTCCCTAGGACCATGGAATCTTTTTTCCCAGGTGTTACAACAGGTATCTTCTTTCTCATCTCCACTTTTTGCTAGAGATTCCATCACTAACCAAGCCTTTGGCAAAAAACGACCGTGTGGCACCATGTCATGATGTCATGACGACATCACAACATCATGATGTTCATCACTCGAGGCCTAGCTGTTGAAGATTGAAGGTTCAGAAGAGTTCATAGTTAGCAAAATCTAGAGAATAAAAACACTAGAACCAAAGGGAAGCTGCAGAAATGGCACAGCTGAGTGGCGATGTGAGTATTTTTTTTTTTACACCACTGTATGTTTATTATGCTCTCAAGTCTGGAGAGACCCCATAATAAAACACTTTTAATGCACATCAAATAAATGTAATGCAGATCAAATTTTTAAAGCCAAATTTGAGTAAACTGCCCAATTTGGATTTTGGCAGATTCGCGCAACAATAATTATGAAGTGGGAGAAGTGAAACAACTGATCTGCTCATCTCTTAATATAACTGGCTACTTCTACATTTTTACCACCAATTTAAGAACAGTTAAAAGTAAAACAAAATACATAAACTCTGCTTACAATAGAATTTTTTTCCTCTCCATCAAAGTTTTTGCATTTTTGCCAAGTAGCCTAGAGTGCATCTCTACTTTTGCCATCGAAATTCCCACGAGCAAAACAGACCAAATTTTACTCTTTGTACTCTATTTAAAAACCAGTTTGTCCGAACTGTCATGGAAGAGTTATGAATGGAAGCCATGATACGAGCTTCAGTCAAGAATATTGAGGAAATGTACAGATGTAACAACACCCAACCGGACGGCTATGGTGGACTACAGCGATACCATAGAACACACACATTGGAAAACCTTAATAAATCATTAAAATTGTGTTACAAAATTAAGTGATACATGTCTGCAGCCCATAATTCTGACATGAAGATATTAATTGCATTCACTGTGCAATGAAAAATGATGGTAATTATAGGCAACATAATCTGTATTAGTTTCTTCAGCTGAAATTATTTTTAGGAACATGGCAAAAAAGTTATTTATTTTTACGCACTGTCCTGGAATTTCTGGATATTTGGCAACCCTAAATGCACCTGCACTAACCCCATGATGCTCATATAAAGTGAATGAGAATGCCAGCGTTATGCAAAAATCATAGGGTGCTGAGGCTGCCTACAGGGTGACCATCAAATTGGATGCCATACTGACCATTATTATGGCATCTGATTTTTATGGATACATTACAATTCTGTAAGATGGGAAACTGTAAATGGTCCTGTAAAAGATTAATAGCTGGCGAGTAAAAAAACGAATTGTATACCAACTGCACACAGATGACAAGTGAGAAAAAATCATCCCACTCTCCTGGATGAGAATGGGACCGATTTTTTTATATGGTCGTGTGACCCCAACCTAAGGCCTGCTTCACACGTCTGTATAAAACATGTAAGGCCGGCGTCACACACAACGACAAAAAATCGGTCCGTTTTAGACGGTCGATTGTCGGATCAAAATGCAAACATCACACATCCTTCTGGCATCCGATTTTCCTTCAAAGATGCGATTTAGTCGCATGTGTGTGTAGCTTGTAACATCCGATTTTCATCCGACTTGCGAGATTTTCTCGCAGGCTTGCAAAACTGACATATAATGGATCCAAAAGAATAGTATTTCAATCACAAAAAAAAGAATAGATATATACACATAGAACACATATATATATATATATATATATACATGTCATTGTGACATATATATATATTTATAGTTCCTAGACTTCTACATACTGTTATAGCCGCTAATTCAATTGCCGGCTTTTGTGAAATCACAGAAGCCGACATGAAATGATACATTGTTTCCACACAGTTAACCATGTCATTTCCTGTATTTTGATATTTGTTTAGAACTTACAATTACATGAGTGTATTTGTGCAAAATTTCAGACATGTAGGGGTTAATTAAAGGTGTAATTTCGTTGAAAAAAATGCGTGGGCTCCCGCTGTATTTTCTCCACCAGACAGACAAAGCAAGCGAGTGGGGGCAGATAATAACAGCCTAGGGAGGGTACATTTTTTGTGCCCCCACTGGCTACTAACATCTGCCCCCAGACACCCCAGAAAGGGCAAATCTATAATTAGATTCGCCCTTTCTGGCACTTTGCCCGTCTATTCCCATTGCCCTGTAGCGGTGGCGAATGGGTTAATAATCTCACCTTAATGTCACCTTAGTATTGAAAGGTGACCTTAAGGCAGGTTAATAATTGAGAGCTGTCAATTAGACAACTATCAATTATTAATCCTATTGAAGTAAATAAAAAAACACACACACACTTTAAGAATAAATAATTTTAATGAAATAAAAACACATATTTTTGACCATCTTTTATTTAAGTCTTAATCCGTTCGAAGCCCTTGTTCTTCTAAAATAAATATAAAATAATAAAACAACATTATTCTTACCTATCTGGCAATCTGTCACGTCCCACGATGTAATCCTTCACAAAGGGTTAACTACTAGCAATCAGATAAGCAGCGCAAGTAATCCTGCGTGCTCATCTGATAGCTCCTGAATGAATGAGCTTATCTCCTGCCGACAGGAGAGGATGTGATTCATGAATGAAGCTTAATTGATTGTAGGAAATATAAATATATATATATATACATGTCACAATTACATATATATATATATATATATAATATATAATATTGTAACATTTCCAGGGGTATTTAGCTCTAGGATCGCTGTCTGGGTAGACAGAATGGCACGGAAACAGTTCATTCAGACAGCAGTTTGGTGAAAACTGGCCGCAACCAGTTTTATTAAAGTCCACAGCACACAGATAAAAACAAAGCATAAACAAAAGACCTGGGCTTGTCTAGCCTCTAATTACACTTAGATAGATGGCCCTCTCTATCCGGGACCCAGACTCTACCAGTCTGTGCCCAAAACAACACATATGATATATGTTACCAGTATGGAGTTTCACAGACACTCCTCCTTGTGTCTGAAGGCACCTTTGAGAGAGATCCACTCCTATTCAGTAGTCATTATGCTGGAGGTTCACAGAGACACTCCTGTGTCCGGGGTCCTTCCTGCACCCAGACTGAGACGGCTCCCCTCCTCTTCAGTAATCATCAGCATGTATTCTCACAGAGACTGCTTCCTTGTGCCAGGACACCTCTCTGTGTCCAGGCTGAAGACAGCTCTAACACTCTTGGCTTATCCGCATGGATTCTCACAGAGACTGCTTCCTTGTGCCAGAACACCTCTCTGTGTCCAGGCTGAAGACAGCTCTAACACTCTTGGAGACTGTTTCTGGTGCCAGGACACCTCCCTGTGTCCAGGCTAAACTAGCTCCCACACTCTTGGAGACACCTTCTGTGCCTGGACCCCTTGTCCAGACTGAATGAGCTCTTGACTGTGCTCCCAAGCACCTACTTCTGGCTTCCTAATCAACACCTGAGTGGATTCAGGTCTGAGCTGCAAGCGTGTACTGAATGGCAGGTGTAGTGACCTTTCTTTACCACCAGGTTTACAAAGCCACACATTTCGCTCATACCAGTCAGCAAGGTACTTAGGTGAAATATACACCTCATTCACCACATATTCCTTCACTGTCTCACATATCCCCTCCCTCTTCTCCAGACCGGAGGGCTGGTCATCCAGACCGGAGGGCTGGTCAACAATCCAACAGAGACAGTGAACTCTGGACCAGTCATGGCCCTCATCAGCTTCATCCTCACCACTGTCATAGCCAACATCAGTTTTCTCTTCATCTGAAGCATCCGCACTACCCTGTACCCTCCCAGGCCTATACTCTCTGCGGGCCTCGGGTATCCTGCACGGTTTCATCTTGACTTTAGTGCCAGCCTCAGTCTCGGTATAGTGGCTCACCAGATAAGTACGACCAGGCACGTCAGAACAGCTCTGCTGATTCTTCCTCAGAAACTTTCGTACCTCCTGTTTTTGGGGCACTGACCCTGTGTCACCAACTGTCACAGGAGGTATAGGGGTTTTCTCTAATTCCCCCTGAACTTTCTTTAGCACATCTACTTTCTTAAATATCAGCTGATTCATAAATTCTATCTCACAGAACCCAAGCGCCTCTGTTATGGTCTCTGACCATTCCGAGCCACACTGTTCAAACGATTGGCACTGTAGAGGGAGCTGATCGTTTTTCTTGGTCGGTACACATAATTTATCCTCTTCTTGTACAGGCTCACTTTGCATAAGACTCAGAGCTCTTACTTCTTTCTCCAGGAGATCCTCATGGCTACGCATCTTCTCCTGTAGTTGTTGGACGTCCTTTACGTCTTCGGCCCCTTTTCAGGCTCTTCTGGTAGGACATGCTCAGAAGCCCTACCATCAGTCTTCTTTTCCACCACGTTCTGCATCCCATCTGAGCTCCCGTGTATCGGCAGCGGCAACGGAGCGACACATCGCCCCTCCCACTCACTGGGACGTGGTTCAAGTGTAGACTCCATGAAAATGCGCCTGAGCTCACCAAGGCCAACCCGAGGTCTCAAAATCTCATCTTGGGATTTATCCAGATCCTTTGGGTCGCTCGGGAACTCCGATGGCGCACCGGGCGCCAAACTTCCGGCCCGAGCTTCGCGAGTCGCAGCCACGGATCCGGACAGTACACCGTCCACGCCGCTGTCTCCGGCAGAAACATATTCCGGGGCAGAGTCATTCCCCACATCTTCAGTCTTGTTCCTCACAGCTTCACTTGAGACATCAGCCTCTGGTGAGGCACCTGGCCTGGTGTCCACCACTTCCATGGCTTTCTCCACCTCTGCAGCATCACCTTCCGAGTCCTTGGCCTGATGCAGATCCACACCATACATTGATAACTTCTCATTTTCAACAGCATCCACTTGTGCTGTGTTCAGTTTCAGAGACCTGTCTTTCACCTTAGTCTTCGCCAGGGAACCGGCCAACGGTACAACATCTTCAGATGCCATCCTCCGTCCGACTGCAAGGTCAGCCTCAGCCTTCCTCTCAGGACTCTCGATCTCCTCTGCTACCATGCCTTCCTCACTTGCACTGGTTGCTTTATTGTCATCAGATGACTCACTATCACCACCACTATCCCTGTCTGACCCCCTTTTCTCAGCCACATCTGGCTCACTTCCAGGGTTAGACACTTCATTTTCATTCACATCCGGCTCACTGTCAGGGTTATACAATTCATTCTCATTCACATCTTGATCTGGAACCTTAGTTAACATGTCATCCACAACATTAACTTCACCATCTGGTCCCTGGTTTCCCTCAGGTGGTCCCTCAAGTATGTGACTATGTGATAACCCCAGCACTATACTTCCATATAGCTCAGATACCAGGAGCTGACTTTCGACCTCTCCCTGGACTTCAGTGTCCCTATACAATAGGTTATTGTTCATGGCAGCATGAGGAAACCTCTCCTCAGAGCCAGGCTCTTGGGGAACCTCATTCAGAACAATTACATTTTCCTGTGCCGTTTTAAGAGTGGGGTCTCGCACCGGCTCACTCCCAAAATTGTCACAGGAGCCAGGCAGGTCAGGGACACTCGGTTCCCGAGAACCACCATCCTCGTCTCCCAACATCACCTGCAAAGAAATGTCATCTTTATCACGGTCATCATCAGTATCATCACTATTATGATTAGCATTATCATCATTATCAATATCAGCATCCTCATCATGGTCATCATCATTATCATGATCATCATTATCATTATCAATATTATCATGGTCATCATCATTATCACATAAGTTTAACGGCCCACTAGCATTGTGTTCCGCCCCTCGGGACTGCGCACCCTCAGTAGGAGCTTCATCACACTGTCCATCAGAAACATTTTTCCCCCAGAGATCCTTAGACCGGGAAAGTCATTACCCAATATAACGGGGTGCACCAGGGTCTTCACTACCCCCACTTCATATGAAACCTCCCCGAGTTTGGGGACCAAGTCCACGGCAGTCTCTGGGTAGACTTTGGTGTCTTCATGGATGTACACAACACTCAGGTGCTTATCAGGGATGAAGTCCCTATCACTCAGGCTGTCACATACGGAAGTCACTGGACTCTCTGAGTCCAAGAGGGCCTGTGCTGGGCAGTCACTTACAACCACCGGGGACCCCTGTGGTCCAGTCTCTTCGGCTGAGGTGGACACACACACAGGCTCTGCGCAGGGAGAGAGGGATCTGCCAACATCACAACACATAGGCTCCCCCTCTATTGGACAGTTGGCTGCAATTTCACGCCAGCTCCAACACTGTCCATCACACTCTCCCACCCACATGTCCCCTCGGGCCTGAACCCGCTTATCAGCATACCCCATGTCCCCAACAGCTGGAACGCTCTTACCGCGAGAGTTCAGCGTCCGGGAACTCCGAAGTGACGACCTCTCAGACGGCTGTACCTCAGGAGGACGTGCTTGGGTGTAGCGGTCCACTATCACCTTTTCAACTCCATAATCAGGCCTGCTGACTGCAGACTCCCAACTGTATCTCCAGTCACGAACTCCCCTGGCACGGGCTGTCACCGTAACACCCAGCCGGGTAAGAATCGCCGCTTTCAACTTGGCATAGTCTTCGCTGTCCTGCTTGCTCAGGTCAGCCCAGACTTTTTGGGGTTCCCCAATCAGATAGGGTACGACCGCCATGGCCCATTCAGATAGTGGCAGATTCTCCTTCTCTGCCAGTCTCTCAAACCTAGTAAGATATACCTCCACATCATCACGAGGTGTCATTTTTCTCAAGGACCGTCTTACCGCCTTCTTTATAGCGGACAACGCCGGTGCCTTCACAACATTACTTCGGGACGCGGCACCGAAATCCTTTTTTGGTGCTGTCATCTGCTCAACAAATAACCGGTTATTCTCCTGCTGCTGCAGGAATTGCTGCTGGGCCTGCTGCATGCGCTGCTGGTGCTGCAGGCGCTGCTGCTCCATGCTCTGCTGCATGCTTCGCTGGGCCTGCACCAGGTACTCAATGAGCTCCTCCATACTGCCGGACTCATCTGTCTCAATCACAGCAGTCTTATGTTGCACATTAACTTGCGCCATTTGTTCAAACAGCGCCTCCATGCTGTCATCCATGCTGTCAGACTTCTCTGTCTCAACAACGGCAGTCTTCACTCAAGACATACACACTCCACAGTCTTTTCCATAGAAAAATTCAGCTCTGCTATGCAGACAATTTTTTTTTTTTTCTACAAACTCTATTAGGGCCACTGTCTCTTTAAGACTTCTCCAATAGACATTTCTCCTTTGCTGCTGCACACTTCACAGTCTTTTCCACAACAAGTTCAACTTTGCTGTGCAAACACACTTTTTTTTTTTTTTTTCTTTGCAAAGTCTATTAGGGCTACTGTCTCTTTAAGACTGCTCCAAACAGACGTTTCTGCTGACACACTTTTTTTTTTCTGCTGCTATTTCAATAGACTTCACCTTTAATGCTGTCTCTCGCCACTGTGCCGCACGCACACTCCAGCACTAACTGTATCAGGCCCTGCGCTGCCCCAGCATTCTCCGCCAATTGTAACATTTCCAGGGGTATTTAGCTCTAGGATCGCTGTCTGGGTAGACAGAATGGCACGGAAACAGTTCATTCAGACAGCAGTTTGGTGAAAACTGGCCGCAACCAGTTTTATTAAAGTCCACAGCACACAGATAAAAACAAAGCATAAACAAAAGACCTGGGCTTGTCTAGCCTCTAATTACACTTAGATAGATGGCCCTCTCTATCCGGGACCCAGACTCTACCAGTCTGTGCCCAAAACAACACATATGATATATGTTACCAGTATGGAGTTTCACAGACACTCCTCCTTGTGTCTGAAGGCACCTTTGAGAGAGATCCACTCCTATTCAGTAGTCATTATGCTGGAGGTTCACAGAGACACTCCTGTGTCCGGGGTCCTTCCTGCACCCAGACTGAGACGGCTCCCCTCCTCTTCAGTAATCATCAGCATGTATTCTCACAGAGACTGCTTCCTTGTGCCAGGACACCTCTCTGTGTCCAGGCTGAAGACAGCTCTAACACTCTTGGCTTATCCGCATGGATTCTCACAGAGACTGCTTCCTTGTGCCAGAACACCTCTCTGTGTCCAGGCTGAAGACAGCTCTAACACTCTTGGAGACTGTTTCTGGTGCCAGGACACCTCCCTGTGTCCAGGCTAAACTAGCTCCCACACTCTTGGAGACACCTTCTGTGCCTGGACCCCTTGTCCAGACTGAATGAGCTCTTTGACTGTGCTCCCAAGCACCTACTTCTGGCTTCCTAATCAACACCTGAGTGGATTCAGGTCTGAGCTGCAAGCGTGTACTGAATGGCAGGTGTAGTGACCTTTCTTTACCACCAGGTTTACAAAGCCACACATTTCGCTCATACCAGTCAGCAAGGTACTTAGGTGAAATATACACCTCATTCACCACATATTCCTTCACTGTCTCACAATATATATATGTATTCTATGTGTGTATATCTATTCTTTCGATTCTTTATTAAAGCTGTCAGTGTGATTTTACAGTATAGCCAGGGATGAATTGCCGGCTTTTCTAAAGGACACCGATGCGATTTCATCGCAAGTCACACATGCGGTCCGTTTGTAATCAGATTTTTCATCGCTCCCATAGACTTGCATTGGCGATAGTCGACCCACAATCGGTGACAATCGCAGCATGCTGCGATTGCACACGGACGTTTAAAACGGACCACGAAAAATCTGATACTGGGAGCTGCTCCATAGATTAACATAGGGCAGACTGCAATACGATTTTTCATCGCATTGCAGTCGTCCGATTCTGTCGCCAGTGTGACGCCGGCCTAAGTCAAAAACGGTACCTGTATCATCATTGTTTTCCATCAGTGTTTTCCATCATTGCGTCATCACTGTGTCCATCAGTCATCAGTGTTTTTACGGTATGGATAAAGAAATAATTAAATTGCAAAGCTTCACCTTTACTTTACAATGCTAAATACATACAGCACATAGACTGCACATTGGTGCCATCCATGTACTGCACGTGTTTTTTTCATGGACCCATAGACTTGTATTGGCCTTTGGCATCCATGCTGACAGAAGTAAAAGGACACAACTCTGTGTGTTTTGCAAGTAACCCGGTCAATGTAGGAACACTTACAGCGGCATGTAAAAGTTTGGGCATCCCTGGGCAAAATTAGTTATTGTGAACATTTAAGCAAGTTAAAGATTAAATTATCTCTAAAATGGCTAAAATAAATTATGACATATTTCCTATGTAGTTTACAAAAAGTAAAATGAGCTGATGTAAAATTTTCAGCACCCTTGGAGATTTGTTTGCTCAGATAAGTTTGACCAATGTTTCAAACCTTAAATAGCCTGTTATGGTTAAGGCTTGTTCACTACATTGTCCATTAGGAAAGGACAGTTGATGTAAATTTCCCAGCTTTATAAAAGCCCAGCCTCTTCTAACCTTGTCCCAAAAATAGCAGCTATGGGTTCTTCTAAGCAGCTGCCTAGCACTCTGAAAATAAAAATGGTAGAGGCCCACAAAGCAGGAGAAGGCTATAAATAGATAGAAAAGTGTTTTCAAGTTGCCCTTTCCTCAGTTCGAACAATAATTAAGAAATGGCAGTTAACAGGAAGAGTGGAGATCAAGATAAGTTCTGGAAGACCAAGCAAAATTTCAGTGAAAGCTGCTTGTATGATTGCTAAAGAGGCAAATCAGAATCCCCACTTGATTGCAAAAGACCTTCAGAAAGGTTTAGCAGACTCTGGAGTTGAGGTACATTGTTCTACTGTTCAGATACACCTGCATAAATATGGCCTTCATGGAAAAGTCATCAGAAGAAAACCTCTCCTGTGTCCTCACCATAAAATGCAGTACCAGAAGTATGAAAGAGAACATCTAAACAAGCCTGATGAATTTTGGAAACCAGTTCTGTGGACCGATGAGCTTATAATAGAACTTTTTGGCCACAATGATCAAAAGTATGTGTGGAGAAAAAAGGGCACGGAATTTCAGGAAAAGAATATCTCACCAACCATTAAGCATGGGGTAGATCATTCATGCTTTGGGGTTGTGTTACAGCCAATGGCACGGAGAACATTTCATGGGTAGAGGGAAGAATGGATTCAATGAAATTTCAACAAATTCTTGATGCAAACAAAACACCATCTGAAAAAAATAGAAAATAGCATGGTTCTACAAATGGATATTGATTCTAAACACACATAAAAATCCACAATAGACTACCTTAAAAGGCACAAACTAAAGGTTTTCTAATGGTCCTCACAGTCCCCTGATCTGAACATCATTAAAAATCTGTGGCTAGACCTCAAAAGAGCAGTGCATACAAGACAACCCAGGAATCTCACAAAACTCAGCAGGTTCACACTCAGCACATGTGACAGATGTGACAGAGTCTGGAGATGCCGTGGAGAGCGATCTGCTGCCTGCAACATCCTTCAGCATGACCGGTTTGGCAGTGGGTCAGTAATGGTGTGGGGTGGCATTTCTTTGGAGAGCCGCACAGTCCTCCATGTGCTCACCAGAGGTAGCCTGACTGCCATTAGGTATCGGGATGAGATCCTCAGACCCCTTGTGAAACCATATGCTGGTGCGGTTGGCCCTGGTTTCTTACTAATGCAGGACAGTGCCAGACCTCATGTGGCTGGAGTGAGTCAGCAATTCCTGCAAGATGAAGGCATTGAAGCTATGGACTGGCATGCCCGTTCCCCAGACCTGAATCCAATTGAACACATCTGGGACAGCATGTATCGCTCCATCCACCAACGGCACGTTGCACCACAGACTGTCCAGGAGTTGACGGATGCTTCAGTCCAGGTCTGGGAGGAGATCCCTCAGGAGAACATCCGCAACCTCATCAGGAGCATGCCCAGGCATTGTAGGGAGGTTATACAGGCACGTGGAGGCCACACACAATACTGAGCATCATTTTGATTTGTTTCCACTTTAATTTTGTCTTGTTTTGATTTTCATTTGGACTTGTTTCCACTTTCATTTTGGGGTCTCTCCAAATCCAGGCCTCCATTGGTTCAAAAATTTGTACTTTGTACACAACAAAGTATTCAATGAGAATATTTCATTCATTTAGATCTAGGATGTGTTATTTGAGTGTTCCCTTTATTTTTTGAGCAGTGTATATATTTGTTTGCCTAAAATTCAAAGGAAATGTATCATCTGTAACTTTAGGCCTTTTAGAGATAATTTCATCTTCAACTTGCTTTACTGTTCACAATAACAGTAATTTTGACCACGGGTGCCAAAACGTTTACCTGCCACTCTATATGTGCATTGCATCATAGGGTACAATGGGTCCATTATCTATCTGGGAAAACAACGCATACCAAAGCGTTCTGGAAACACGGACGTGTGAATGAGGCCTAATTTTTCAAAGGGAAAATGAAAACAGTGTTCGGATTCAATTGATACCAAGGACAAATGCTCTACATTTCTTGCACCATATTTGACCTCTATTACATTGATATGTTCATTATGAAAGAGAGCTGTACTTTATGGCACAAAACTAAACACATTTCCATCCTCATTCACTGCCTGAATAACCCAACAGACTCTCCCGGTTCCTTTCTTCTCTAATGTCTCATAGAGAAATGCCGCTCCATGTTATGAAAAGATATAGACGTAATAAGCGGCCGTGCAGATGACGATCCCTCATCTTTAATATTTAAAAAGAAAAAAAAAAGTGCAGCTGCCTTTTATACATCTTTTTGCACAATGGATATGTTTGTCGGGTCTGAATGAGCATCGGGACACAATGTGCAGTGATAGTTCTTTTGTTAGTCCATGTGGACTCATCCTGTTCCTTCCAGATGTCTTTGCAAATAATCCGAATATTGTGGTTGCAGATACATGGCGCATTTTTAGATTTATCTCTCCCATAATTTACTGCGAGATGAGAATGTACTGGATGTAATTTGAATGGATCTCGGCGTGCACATAATGAGACAATGTTACGATATTACTTGCTTGTCGGCGGTTGTCATCTTGCATATCATAGCAGGGTTCACAAGGCCGCAGGTCGGGGTTTTTGACCCATTCGCTTCGGAGCTGTAATCTCTGTTAAGTATTGTGAAGTGGGAGGAACGGAATCCAATTATTTTTCTTGTGTATCCGTAATGTAACTCTATAAAAGTGCACAATCTGAGTAAATACATTCTTGCAGTAAGTAAATGACAAATGGCTTGATCCAGAGTGGGTATTTATAATATCCTTAATTATAATGTCCAGTATAATGAATTGACTGATTTGTATTCTATTTTTATACTTAGATTAGATAGGAGAAAGTGAGGTCATAAGATTTAGTGCCGCTTCTGAGTAGAGATGAACTGGAATAATTTCTCAATGCCAGAATAAGATCACACGTTTTATATCTTCCATAAACACTCAAGAAGGTGGCTCTTAATTAAAATGATATTTATTGCAATATATCTCATTCTGTGCTGCGTGTAATATGCTGATACACACATTAAAGTCCACATACTAAGTGTATCAGAATATATTGGTATCCGGCCCGGTGAGCTGCTCCTTATTTGCCATTATTACTTTATCTTCTGCCTACTCTTGGTTTATGTCATATTAGAACAGAGGGAATGCAATAGAAATGAAATAAATCCCGGACTCTAAATCCTAAAGCCGATGTACAGTAGGTCTTGTTTGCTCGTTGAGCTCATCGTGTTATCAGAGGTGTAGGCTCAATGACTGCAAGGAATTTCATGTGAAAGATCATTGGTTGAGGCCTATTAAAAAGGTTTTCGAGGGACAAAAGATGCACATAGAATCATAGAATATTAGAGTTGGAAGGGACCTCCAGGGTCATAATGTCCAACCCCCTCTCAAAGCAGCATTCTCTAAATCATCCCAGACAGATGTCTGTCCAGCCTCTGTTTGAAGACTTCCATTGAGGGAGAACTCAACACATCTCGTGGCAGCCTGTTCCACTCATTGATCACCCTCACTGTCAAAAAGTTTTTTCTAATATCTAATCTGTGTCTCCTTCCTTTCAGTTTCATTCCATTGCTTCTAGTCTTTCCTTGTGCAAATGAGAATAATGATGATCTCTTTACGCTGTGGTATCCCTTCAGATATATACAGTAGATATATGCATTCACATACACCTTAAATACATGTCAGACAAAAAGCAATTCCTCCCGACCCTTCCTGTGTGGTTTGAGCATCATGGTTGCCAACTGTCCGGAAACTCCAGGACAGTCCTTAAAAATCAGAGAACTTTTTCAACCTTTCCCTAAATAAAAAGCCAAGCTGTTTTTGAAGCTGTAGAAACTTAGACGGAATGTTTGAATTGTAATTATCAGCAATTTTCAGTTTAAAGAGAACGCAGCTAATGTCTTCGTATCAGAATTATGGGCTGTAGATAAATATTAATTATAATCATAATGATTTATTGTGATTTTCCAATATGTTCGTAAAGAAATATTGTCTGTCCGTGATTTTTTTATGTTGTCTAAAAAAAATAAGTAATGTTGGCAATCATGGTGTGCATGTGTTTTTAGTAGGCAGAGAGGGAAAAGCAGTGTCAGATATGTCTGTAGGTGGTTTATATCCCAGGAGAACAAAAGGATTGGGCATTTAAATGCAACATGCCTGATCCTCCTTTCCCCCAGCAGATAATGTCCATAGGACCCCATGCACATGAAGTAGGTTACAGCAAAATTATCGGATTTGGCTGACTTTACTGTAATGTGTATGGAAGCCTTAAGGAGGACCTATCACCAGTCTGGAGCTGGCTGCCCTTTTTATGTGAAAAAGAAATGATCAACCTCATTAATTAAAGAGTTCCCAAGTGTCTCTAACACCTCTTTAAAGGACCTAACTTTCTAGAAAAATTCCACTTTGAACTTTCAGGTTATGGGTACCCAGCATGCTGTTAGAATCTATTCAGTTTGACCATCCGCCATCTTGTTGTGGTTTCTGGCTGCTTGTCTTTTTCCCCTGGTGCTGGCTTGTCGTTGGTTGTTATGATTTGGTAGCTGAGGAGAGCAGGCAAAAACGGCAATACACCAGAGAGGTTGGAATCTACTGGATTGCAGTACCCTGACTAACCACCACAACTAAAGGCAGCCGTGGAGCGTTCCTACGTTGGTCCTAGACGCCTCGTCACAGCCTGAGAGGTTAACTACACCTAAAGATAGAAAGAGGAAAGCTATCTGCCCCGGAGCAGATCCCCAAAGAACATAGGAAGCCCCCAAACATGTAATGGCGGTTAGACAAGAGGAAATACAGACACAGACAGAAAATAGTATGAGCAAAAGTTGGGGCCCAATCTACCTGGACAGAAAAGGATAGGAAGGACACTTACTGCAATCCAAAAAACCCTAAAAAATACCAACTCTACTAATTCAAAAACACCTGAGATCACACGACTTCTACCACCTAAATTAGTTCTCTGGTGTCACAAAACTAAGCCGCAGCCACAGAAAAAACTGGAAAAGGCAAATGAACAAATAACAGTGGCTCAGATAAACTGAGAGGAGCACAAGCCCCCGGAGGGGACCTGGCTGACCTCCACAAGAGTGCAGGAAACAATGCAAAAAGCAAGCACAAAAGTAAAAGCAGAAAATATCTTATCTGATAGCAGAAGATGCAGGCAAGACTCAGCAAGCTTCCAAGTGAACCAGGAAGCACAGTTGAGACAAGAACAATTGATCACCGGCAACCATGATGGGAGGGAACCTCCCTTATATAAGACCAGTCTGTAACTCCTGATTGCCAATCATCATTGAATGGTTCAGTACTGTTTGTAACCACCAGAGGGAGCTTCTGCTCAGAATTCATTTCTAACACATTCACAACAGTTGGTCAGGTGATTGTATCACCCTTTATTACCCTGCACCTGCCTCCCAGTCCTTGATGGAGATCAGTGTTAATCCGCTTGAGTTCTGGCTAGGAGCCTTGTTAGCTTTGTGCTATACTTTGTGCAGTTCTGGAACTCTAGTTCTGCTTGCCAAGTCTTTTTGTTTTTTCATTTCGTTTCTGCAGCTTCCTCTTTTTCCCTGCTAGGAGGTTACCAGTGTTTTGTTCCCAGTCCCTAGATCTTTCAGGGATTCCCTTCCCCCACCTTCAGGTCTTCGCTTGAGTCTAGACTAGGATCGCCGGTGGGTCTATTCGCAAGGAATAGGTCGCCCGCTCCATCATAGGGATCTAGTCTAGTCCTAGTGCAGGGTCAGATCCCCCCCGCTCTATTACTGAGTTGCTGAGTTGCAGACCCATAACACATGCAAAGCGAGATCTCACAACTCTCTGCAGCCCTCCTGTGAAGGGGTGATATCTTGCAAGATCTCATTGTTTGCACTAACCCAGCGCTGGCGCGTACTTTATTAAGTTATTACTGAGTGGTAACCACACTAATGATTCTAGTGTTAACCACTCCCTTCACAGCCCCAATGGCTGGACGTGTGTGGCTACAGGGCGGATATAAGTTCATTTTCTCTCTGTAGCCGCTGCTCCGGTAAGGCAGCCTAACATGATTTTTAACACTATTTATCCCTATACCTGCAGAGAAGTAGCATTTCTGGACATGACCTTTAAAGGGAACAAGTCATCAGAAAATTACCTACTGTAAAAATTTTATTAAAATAAAAAGATAGAAGTCTTGCAATTCTCACACTTGGTGATTGGCAGTCATCTAAATGCTTGTTTACACAGGCAGCCTACACCTTAGATGAACACTGAGCGAGTTCTCGGCAGTCTTGTTTACACAGGATGATGTGCTGACGAGAAAGATGATCTCTTGTGCAAACTAAAAAGATTGTTTCATCCAACAAACAAACGCTTTGCTCATTCATCTGTTAATCTATATATAGCCTGTTCACCCTGCACAATTATCGGGCAGTGTAAATGCACCTAAAAAATGTAATGTCTCTTTAAATTGCCCTTAAACTATAAGGGTTACTTAAAGGGTCATGAAATATCTCTAATTACACTAAGATTACACCTAACATGCCATTAGATTGTGATACCGCCCCGCCTGATGGGTCTAATAAGTTTAATGTAGTTTATAGCTGCTAGCTTTAATCCTCAGATTCCTCACGCTCTAGCAATATTTAATGATCTCTAATGACCCGTTCTTTTTTGTTTCATTGTTCACTATTAATCGAGAGTGTGAGCATTATTCTCAATGACCTAAAGTCACAGGAGCGTGTGCCTTTTAACGGCATCGTAATATTTCTTATTTTGTGTTCTAATGCATTTGTATAGAGATTAACGGCTCATTACAAAACTGTTTGCATATTATATAGTAAGATAACATAGGATGGGGACGATTCATCAAATCTTTTATGCCAGAAACTGTTATAAAATGATTTGAAAAGTTGCACAATTTTTTGAGCAACGCTGAGTTGTACAAAAATTTTGCTACTTTTTGGGTCAGTTTGAAGCAGCTCGACCAAAATGAGCAAATTTCATTCAAATGTCGACAGATAGTTTACGCTGACACTAATGCACCCTGAGCCTGCAGGACAGCTTGCATTTCTTTGGAACTTGATTGGGGCTGCTTATCCACGATCCAGACTATCTTGTGTTGCAACTTTTTACCAATTTTCCTCTGCCATCAGCGTCCAGGGAGATTAGCTACACTGCGTGGACAAAGGAACATCAAGCTCTCTGGAGATGGACTTGTAGTCTTGAGATTGTTGATATTGTTTGACAATTTTAGTTCTCAAGTCCTCAGACAGTTCTCTTCTCCTCTTTCTGTTCTCCATGCTTAGTGTGCACACATTGACACACAATTTTTGAGGTTTTGTGTGAAGTTATGTCCAATTTACTTTTTTTCCTGTTTTTTTTTTGGGTGTTGTTCCAATACACACAATGAAATAAACATGCGTATAGCAAAACATTTGTAATTGTAATAGTTTTCTGGGTGAAATACTTCATTTTCTGGAAAAATTTAAAGGGTGCCAACACTCTAGGCCATACATACAGCCAATGTCTGATACATGTGGCTCCCCCGGCATGTAGTCGCTGCCAAGTTCACTTTAAGTTGAAATAAAAGTTTTTAAGCTTCTGTAGAGTTTGTGTAATATTCAGCGATCACTATAAACCCCTTAAAGGGTTATTCCTATATTTAGAAGTTTCATCTATTCATGGGATAGGTGATAATTTGTTGATTGATGGGTTGTCTCAGAAGCAAAATATTTATTTTATTTCGTTTTTACCTTTGCACAATAAAAAGATTCTGAGAGTCGTTTTTATTCTTTTTAATTTTTCCTCCACTTAGCCATAAAAGAACTTGCTGTTTTTCAGGTTGAGATTTTTATCGGTACTAGTTTGGGATACACATATTTTTTTATATATTAATTGCACTTAAAATAGCAATACAATTTTGCTATTTTTTTTTGTTGTAGTTTTTATCATCATTTTTTTCTGAATTAAAGAGTAATAAAAAAATGATTTTTTTCTACTGAGGAGAGACTTTTTTTTTGTTAATTTTTATTTTGTCCATATAATAGACTTAGGGTGCATTTGCATTGGCCGATTATCGAGAACCAGTATTCCTAGGAACACTTATTTCTCAATAATCATGTAGTGCAATCAGGTTGCCAATTATCAAAAGAACAGGCAACATGTTCATTCATTAGATGAAATTATTTTTCTGCTTGCTTTAAAATTATCATCATTTCTATAACTGCAGAGTCCAAACCTTCTCTGGAATTAACATCAGCGCAAAAGCCGCCACTGGACTCTGGAGCAGCAGAAATGTGTGTTATGGAATAAAAAGTCCCACTTCCCTATCTGTTAGGCTAAGTGCACACGTTCAGGAATATTTGCGTTTTTTTCGCGTTTTTTCCGCAGTAAAAATGCGAAAAAACGCAAGCATTAGGCATCCTATACATGTTAATTGATTCCGCATGTTTTGGCCACATGTTGCGTTTTTTTCCGTGAAAAAAACGCTTCGCGGAAAAAATAGCAACATGTTCATTAATTTTGCGGAATGTAAGCGGTTCATGTGCGGTGGTACCCAGGGTCTGGAGGAGAGGAGACTCTCCTCCAGGCCCTGGGTACCATATCCCTGGTAAAACAATAATTAAAATAATAAATAATGATATTCTCACCTTCCGGCGGCCCCCGCAGCCTTCCCGCCTTCAGCGACGCTCCCGGCAACTCCCGGTCCCAAGAGTCCTTTGCGAGAATCACCCAGATGGCGTAGCGGTCTCGCGTGATGCTACGTCATCGGTGTGATTTGTCGCAATGCATCCTTGGGACCGGGAGTTGCCGGGAGCGTCGCTGAAGGCGGGAAGGCTGCGGGGGCCGCCGGAAGGTGAGAATATCATTATTTATTATTTTTTTTATTATTTTTACATTAGATCTTTTTACTATTGATGCGACATAGGCGGCATCAATAGTAAAAAGTTGGTCACACGAGTCAAACACTATATTTGACTCGTGTGACCAACCTGTCAATCAGTTTTCCAAGCGATGCTACAGATCGCTAGGAAAACACTAGCATTCTGCAAGCTAATTACGCTTGCAAAACGCTATTATTCTGGCGGGAATACGCTGTGAGACAGTGAGGATATGTGGTGAATGGGGTGTACATTTCACCTAGGTTCTTTGCTAACTATAAGGGAAATATGTGGCTTTGTAGACCTGGTGGTAGAGAGAGGTCACTACACCTTGCATTCATTGCACACTTGCAGCTTAGACCTGAAGCCAATCAGCTGTTAATTGGGAAGCCAGAAATAGGTGTCTGCGGACACAGTCAGAGAGCTAGTTTAGCCTGGACACAGGGAGGTGTCCTGGCACAAGAAACAGTCTCCAAGAGTGTTAGAGCTGTCTTCAGCCTGGACACAGAGAGGTGTCCTGGCACAAGGAAGCAGTCTCTGTGAGAATCCATGCGGATAAGCCAAGAGTGTTAGAGCTGTCTTCAGCCTGGACACAGAGAGGTGTCCTGGCACAAGGAAGCAGTCTCTGTGAGAATCCATGCGGATAAGCCAAGAGTGTTAGAGCTGTCTTCAGCCTGGACACAGAGAGGTGTCCTGGCACAAGGAAGCAGTCTCTGTGAGAATGCATGCGGATAAGCTACTGAAGAGGAGGAGAGCCATCTCAGTCTGGGTGCAGGAAGGACCCCGGACATAGGAGTGTCTCTGTGAACCTCCATGCTGATGATTACTGAAGAGGAGGGGAGCTGTCTCAGTCTGGGTTAGAGGTACCCCGGACACAAGAGTGTCTCTGTGAACCTCCAGCATAATGACTACTGAATAGGAGTGGATCACTCTCAAGTCTGGACGTCGGGTGGACCTTCAGACACAAGGAGGAGTATCTGGGAAACTCCATACTGGTAACATATATCATATGTGTTGTTTTGGGCACAGACTGATAGAGTATGGGTTCCTGATAGAAAGGGACATTACATAAGTGTAATTTAGTGGCTAGACAAGCCTAGGTCTTTTGTTTATGCTTTGTTTTATCTGTGTGCTGTGGACTTTAATAAAACTGGTTGCGGCCAGTTTTTACCATAATTGCTGTCTGAATGAACTGTTTCCATGCCATTCTGTCTACCCAGACAGCGATCTCAGAGCTAAAACCCCCTGAAAGGCTACAATTGGTGGAGAATGCGGGCAGCACAGTGGCAAGAGACAGCATTAAAGGTGAAATCTATTGAAATAGCAACAGAAAAAAAAAAAAAAAGTGTGTGTCAGCAGAAACGTCTGTTTGGAGCAGTCTTAAAGAGACAGTAGCCCTAATAGACTTTGCAAAGGAAAAAAAAAAAAAAAAAAAAAAAAAGTGTCTGCACAGCAGAGCTAAATTTTTCTATGGAAAAGACTGTAGAGTGTGTGTATGTCTTGAGTGAAGACTACCGTTGTGAAGACAGAGAAGTCTGACAGCATGGATGACAGCATGGAGGCGCTGTTTGAACAAATGGCGCAAGTTATTGTGCAACATAAGACTGCTGTGATTGAGACGGATGAGTCCGGCAGTATGGAGGGTTCGTTGAGTACCTGGTACAGGCCCAGCGGAGCATGGAGCAGCAGCACCTGCAGCACCAGCAGCGCATGCAGGAGCACCGGCAGCAATTCCTGCAGCAGCAGCAGGAGAATAACCGGTTGTTGGAGCAGATTGCAGCTCTCCGCACCGCGTCTCAGAGTAATGTTGTGAAGGCACCTGACTTGTCCGATGTAAAGAAGGCGGTAAGACGGTCCCTGGAAAAGATGACACCTCGTGATGATGTGGAGGTATATCTCACTAGGTTTGAGAGACTGGCAGAGAAGGAGAATCTGCCCCTATCTGAGTGGGCCATGATGGTCGCACCCTATCTGATTGGAGTGCCCCAGGTGGCCTATGCTGACCTGAGCAAGCAGGACAGCGAAGACTATGCCAAGTTGAAGGCAGAGATTCGTACCCGGCTGGGTGTTACGGTGACAGCCCATGCCAGGGGAGTTCATGACTGGAGATACAGTTGGGAGTCTGCAGTCAGCAGGCCTGATTATGGAGTTGAAAAGGTGGTAGTGAACCGCTACACCCGAGCATGTCTTACAGTGAACCGCTACACCCGAGCATGTTCTCCTGAGGTACAGCCGTCTGAGAGGACGTCACTTCAGAGTTCCCGGACGTCGAACTCTCCCGGTAAGAGCGTTCCAGCTGTTGGGGACATGGGGTATGCTGATAAGCGGGTTCAGGCTCGAGGGGACATGTGGGTGGAAGAGTGTGATGGACAGTGTTGGAGATGTCGTGAAATTGCAGCCAACTGTCCACTAGAGGGGGAGCCTATGTGCCGTGATGTTGGCAGATCCCTCTCTCTCTGCGCAGAACCTGTGTGGGTGACCACCGCAACCGAAGAGACTGGACCACAGGTGTCCCCGGTGGTTACAAATGGTTGCTCAGCGCAGGCCCTCTTGGACTCAGAGAGTCCAGTGACTTCCGTATGTGACAGCCTGATTGATAGGGACTTCATCCCTGATAAGCACTTGAGTATGGTGTGCATCCATGGAGACACCAAAGTCTACCCAGAGACTGCCGTGGACTTGGTCCCTAAACTCGGGGAGGTTTCATGTGAAGTGGGGGTAGTGAAGAACCTGGTGCACCCCGTTGGGTTGTGTAATGACTTTCCCCCGTCTAAGGATCTCTGGGGGAAGGGTGATTCTGATGGACAGTGTGATGAAGCCCCTACTGAGGGTACGCAGTCCCGAGGGGCGGAACACAATGTTAGTGGGCCGTTTATCTTGTGTGATAGTGATGATGATATTGATAATGATGATGATGCTAATCATAATAGTGATGATACTGATGATGACCGTGATAAAGATGAAATTTCTTTGCAGGTGATGTTGGGAGACGAGGATGGTGGTTCTCGGGAACCGAGTGTCCCTGACCTGCCTGTGTCCTGTGACAATTTTGGGAGAGAGCCGGTGCGAGACCCCACTCTTAAAACGGCACAGGAAAATGTAATTGTTCTGAATGAGGTTCCCCAAGAGCCTGGCTCTGAGGAGAGGTTTCCTCATGCTGCCATGAACAATAACCTATTGTTTAGGGACACTGAAGTCCAGGGAGAGGTCGTGAGTCAGCTCCTGGTACCTGAGCTATATGGAGGTATAGTGCTGGGGTTGTCACATAGTCACATACTTGAGGGACCAGATGGTGAAGTTAATGTTGAGGATAACATGTTAACTAAGGTTCCAGATCAAGATGTGAATGGGAATGAGTTGTATAACCCTGACAGTGAGCAAGATGTGAATGAAAATAAATTGTATACTCCTGAAAGTGAGCCGGATGTGAATGAGAATAAATTGTATAACCCTGACAGTGAGCCGGATGTGAATGAAAATGAAGTGTCTAACCCTGAAAGTGAGCCAGATGTGGCTGAGAAAAAGGGGTCAGACAGGGATAGTGGGAGTGATAATGAATCATCTGATGACAATAAAGCAACCAGTGCAAATGAGGAAGGCATGGTAGCAGAAGAGGTTGAGAGTCCTGAGAAGAAGGCTGATGCTGACCTTACAGCCAGACAGAAGATGCCATCTGAGGATGTTTTACAGTTGGAACAAAGAGAGCGACTACTTCCAGCCCAAGAAAGGGAGAGACGAGAGGCTTCCCTGGGGATTGGCAGTAGACGTGCTAAAACAATGAGGGGGAGAGATGACGCTTCTGTTAGCTCACGGCTGAGTGTGAGACCTGGTGGCGGACGAAAAGACAGAGAGTCAGACTCAGAGCTACCAGTAAGCTTGACTGGACGATGGACTCGTGGCCGCAACGACGGTAGGAGTCAGTTCGGGAAAGAAAGGTCGGGTGAGGTGACACCGACACAAGGACAAGGCCAACGTTCTGACCGCTGGGGGCGGGGGAGGCCTAACAAAGAGGTGATATTGCATAGTGCCCAAAATCAACTGAGACGGGGTGACTGGCAGAGGCGACCGAGGGGGATCTCTGGTCGGGTGGCAGGTGTTCGACCCCACAAATTTGAACAGAGGGGGCACTGGGTATGGCCCTCAGGATATGCATGGAGGCATGTGATGGATGGACGGTATGTATCGCAGAGGTGGGTGGCCCTGTGATGGAAGCCTGGATATATTTTGGTTCAGCAGATCTACTGCTGAGACTTGTGCTATACATTGGGAGGCTTCCAGGTGACTTGGAGAGCTGGGCGGGTCCAGTCACCTACAAACCCACCTAAGGGGTATGTGTCTAAATACCTAGGATAAAGTTGTATGCAGAGGGGACGGATGGGTAATGCAGCGCTGGCTGGCATCCATTTAATGGATCAGTGTGTATGTTTTGACTGTCCATGTTCCTTCCCCTCAAGCTGACTGGTTACATGACTGTGACATCACACAGTGTGTGTGTGTGTGTGTGTAAGGGTATAGAATCCCTGCTTAATGAAAATATAGATGAAGCTAATGATGGTTATACTTCAGGTAAAGATGAAGCTGATGTTGGCTATGACTTGAGCTGTGTTCACTGTCTCTTTAGGTTTGTTGACCAGTCCTCCGGTCTGGATGACCAGCCCTCCGGTCTGGAGAAGAGGGGGGGGATATGTGAGACAGTGAGGATATGTGGTGAATGGGGTGTACATTTCACCTAGGTTCTTTGCTAACTATAAGGGAAATATGTGGCTTGTAGACCTGGTGGTAGAGAGAGGTCACTACACCTTGCATTCATTGCACACTTGCAGCTTAGACCTGAAGCCAATCAGCTGTTAATTGGGAAGCCAGAAATAGGTGTCTGCGGACACAGTCGAGAGCTAGTTTAGCCTGGACACAGGGAGGTGTCCTGGCACAAGAAACAGTCTCCAAGAGTGTTAGAGCTGTCTTCAGCCTGGACACAGAGAGGTGTCCTGGCACAAGGAAGCAGTCTCTGTGAGAATCCATGCGGATAAGCCAAGAGTGTTAGAGCTGTCTTCAGCCTGGACACAGAGAGGTGTCCTGGCACAAGGAAGCAGTCTCTGTGAGAATCCATGCGGATAAGCCAAGAGTGTTAGAGCTGTCTTCAGCCTGGACACAGAGAGGTGTCCTGGCACAAGGAAGCAGTCTCTGTGAGAATGCATGCGGATAAGCTACTGAAGAGGAGAGCCGTCTCAGTCTGGGTGCAGGAAGGACCCCGGACATAGGAGTGTCTCTGTGAACCTCCATGCTGATGATTACTGAAGAGGAGGGGAGCTGTCTCAGTCTGGGTTAGAGGTACCCCGGACACAAGAGTGTCCTCTGTGAACCTCCAGCATAATGACTACTGAATAGGAGTGGATCACTCTCAAGTCTGGACGTCGGGTGGACCTTCAGACACAAGGAGGAGTATCTGGGAAACTCCATACTGGTAACATATATCATATGTGTTGTTTTGGGCACAGACTGATAGAGTCTGGGTTCCTGATAGAAAGGGACATTACATAAGTGTAATTTAGTGGCTAGACAAGCCTAGGTCTTTTGTTTATGCTTTGTTTTATCTGTGTGCTGTGGACTTTAATAAAACTGGTTGCGGCCAGTTTTTACCATAATTGCTGTCTGAATGAACTGTTTCCATGCCATTCTGTCTACCCAGACAGCGATCTCAGAGCTAAAACCCCCTGAAAGGCTACAATGCATACAAAAAAAGTGCATATTTCCCGCGGGAGAAGTGCGGGATTACCGCGGAAATTTCCGCGGCAATTCCGCAACGTGTGAACTTAGCCTTAGAACTGATGGATGAGTCTGGGTTTGATGACTACGAGGAGAACGTTAACTGTCCATCTGTATTGTGCCAACTGTTGAGTTTGGTGTAATAGGGATAACGTTACTGTTTTTTTTTCATGGTTTTGGCCGATATCCCTAAATTCCAGTGAAAGAAAATCGTAATGGTCCAGGATATGAAAACATTTTGAACAACTGCAGCTTCACGTTTTCAAGTTTTGTGGGAACAGTTTGGGAAATACCTTTTTTTGTGTTCCAGCATGACTATGTCCCAATTTACAAAGCAAGGTCCATAAAAGGTTTGTTGGGGAGTTTGGTGTGAAAGAATTTTAGTGACCGCTAAGAGCCCTGACTTCAACCCCATCCAGCACCTTTAGGAAAAACATCACAAATGCTCTTCTGGGTAAATGGGCAAAAATTCTCACAGACGCCTGCAAAATTCTTATAGAAAAACTTTCCAGAAGAGTAGGAACAGTTATAGCCAACTCCATATTATAGAAGCACTCCCAATTACAATTGTTCATTTTGCCTTTCTACCCAATTAATTCTTCCCTGTTCTTGGCTCTATGTAGACACAGGAAGTCTCTTGTCACTACCTTTATCATTACCCTCTTCAACTCCTGACCCAGCTGCTCTGCTCCTCGCCCTGCCAGGGACTTTTGCAATGATGACTCAAAAGTGACTTCCTGCTTCATATCGTAAATCTAACAGAAAAGAAAAGAATTAACTGGGTAGAAGAGCAAAATGAGCAACTGTAAGTACGCAGTTTTGTATAATATGATGATTCAAATATAGTAAGAGGATTACAACTTTTACAGGAGTGTTTCTTTAAAGGGAATCTGTCACCACATTTGACCTATCTCAACTATTAATATGGGCATACAGGTTATAGACTGCTGAAAAAAGTCATCCCTGTCTGTCTCATATCTGATGCCTTGTTGTTGAGAAATCATATTATATCACTTCATATAAATTACCTCTTTCAGATTCTGTGATGAATGTTATCTGGAAGATCATGGGAGGTCATACAAGCTCGTTAGTTGACACCAGCCTGTTTCGTAGGGAAGGAAGAAATCCATAAATTCTTCTACAAATGCTTGAAAACTGAAGACAGAACAAATATTTTGTAACATTAAAGGCTAAGATTTATCATCTAAATTATCTAGAGAAAGTCTGGCTTGCAATTTCACTTTCCTGTTCATCTCCAAAGATGTTGGATAGGGTTGAGGTCAGGGCACAGTACGGCCCGGCATGTTCTTCCATACCAAACCCAACCAGCTATGTCCTTATGCATCTTGCTTTGTGCACTGGGCACAGTCATGGTGGATAGAAAAAGTGCATTCTCCAACAGTTCTCGCAAAATTGGATACAGTAAAGATGTATATCTTTGTACCGTGTTAGCCAGTAGATAGAAAAATATTTAGAGTGGAGAGTCCTCAGTGGTTGATACCTTTTAATGGCTAACTGAAAAGATGATAACAAATTGCAAGCTTTCGAGACTACTCAGGCATCTTCATCAGGCTAGACTAATACAAAATCTGAAGAATCACATATTTATACACAAAACAGCACAGAAAAAAATGCAATAGGTAAGACAAGTGACGTGAAGCAGAATAGTCATTATGGCAGAGGGATGAGCATAAATATTGGAACAGTTCATAGATAAGGAGTGTGAAATCACACGGATTTATGACGTTTTACATCAATTAAGGAATTTACTCCAAATACCCTGTGAAAACATCACAAAACATTACCAGACCCCAATCAGAGGGCAATAAAACTTTCACACTCCATATCTATGAACTGTTCCAATATTTATGCTCATCCCTCTGCCATAATGACTATTCTGCTTCACGTCACTTGTCTTACCTATTGCATTTTTTTTCTGTGCTGTTTAGTGTATAAATATGTGATTCTTCAGATGTTGTATTAGTCTTTGCCTGATGAAGAGACCTGAGTAGTCTCGAAAGCTTGCAATTTGTTACCATCTTTTCAGTTAGCCATTAAAAGGTATCAACCACTGAGGACTCTCAACTCTAAATATTTCGCAAAATTGGAAGAATGCAATAGTCCAACATGTCTCGATATGCTGAAACATTAAAATTTCCATTCACTGGAACTCTCACATGGGAAGAATTGCAATATGCTCCTT
>JARQOD010000009.1:102756883-102781156 GCA_033576555.1 Oophaga sylvatica | reverse complement strand
GATCCCCTCTAGGAAAGGGAAAAATGAAAAAAAACTTGAGGGAAAGGGGAAAAAAATTTTTGTAAGCAGAGTTTTGTATTTTTTTTACTTTTAACTGTTCTTAAATTGGTGGTAAAAATGTAGAAGTAGCCAGTTATATTAAGAGATAAAGCAGATCAGTTGTTTCATTCCCCCAAACTTCATAATTATTTTTTGCGCGAATCTCCCAAAAAATCCAAATTGGGCAGTTTACTCAAATTTGGCTTTAAAAATTTGACCCTGCATTACATTTATTTGATGTGCATTTAAAAGTGTTTTATTATGGGGTCTCTCCAGACTTAAAGACATAATAAACATACAGTGGTTGTAAAAAAAAAAATACTCACATCGCCACTCAGCTGTGCCATTTCTGCAGCTTCCCTTTGGTTCTAGTGTTTTTTTATTCTCTAGATTTTGCTAACTATGAACTCTTCTGAACCTTCAATCTTCAACAGCTAGGCCTCGAGTGATGAACATCATGATGTTGTGATGTTGTCATGACACTGACATGGTGCCACACGGTCGTTTTTTTCAAAGGCTTGGTTAGTGATGGAATCTCTAGCAAAAAGTGGAGATGAGAAAGAAGATACCTGTTGTAACACCTGGGAAAAAAAGATTCCATGGTCCTAGGGAGCTGAAATGGCAGAAAAGGTGAGCAGCGATTTAAGAACATTTTTCAAATCCTTTCTCAACTCTTTATTCTTTAACCCCTAGGAAATTTAAAAAAAAATTCAGATTCAGGCAATTCTATTTTTTGTATAAAACTCAACTTAAATTGATTAATCTCAATTAGATTCGTTCAGTTCAAATTTACCATAATTATTTGTTTTCTTTCAAATCTTACTAACACCAAAAAATATTCTGTTTTCAGCAATATTAGACATGAAAAATACCAGAATCCTGATGGAAACTATCAAACCCATTTTATGTCAGCTGATCCATTTGAAACAGTTCCATAATGTCTGATAAGGTTCCAATAACAATTAGAAATCTTTTGGCTAATGTGGGCACATCTGTATTTTGGGAGATAAAGTAGTTAAAGGCAATCTACTAGTAGGATGAACCTCCTAAGCCGTCTATATGGGGAATGTAGATTATAGGAAGCTGAATATATGATACCTTGATATCTGCGATCCATTGTATTATTTTCAAGTAATCCACATTTTTTTTAATATGTAAATGAACTGTTAAAATCTATGGGCCGGACATAGATCTCCCTCAGAATTTGCCCCAGAGCGTATTGTAAATGATCAGGGATGTTACCAGTGTGAGACATGTAATGACCAACAGTGTACTCTCAAAATCTCATGGCAGAACTATGCCTGATTATAACTAACTTCCACTCAACTTTCCATTGATATGCTTGGATACAGCACTCTGTGAACAGCCTGCTTCTTTAACAGTGACATTTTGTGGCTTACCCTCCTTGTGAAGTGTGTCAATGACTGCCTTCTGGACATCTGTCAAGTTATCAGTCTTCCCCATGATTGTGGAGCCTACTGAAACAGTCTAAGGACCTTTTAAATGCTTAGGAAGCCTTTGCAGGTGTTTTTTGTTAAATTATTCGAATTTACTGAGATAACGACTTTTGGGTTTTCATTGGCTGTAAGCCATAATCATCAACATTTACAGAAATAAACACTTGAAATAGATCACTCTGTTTGTAATGACTCTACAATATATGAGTTTCACTTTTTGATGATATTCTAAGACACTTCTGTCATTGTCTACTGGTCATGAGTGGCTTGACACAAGGAATGTGACACTTGTAGCCCATGTCCTGGATATAAATCTGTGTGTGGTGACTCTGGAAGCAATGACTCCAGCAGCAGTCCATTCCTCGTGAATCTCCTCCAAATTTTTGAATGGCCTTTTCTTATCAATCCTTCCAAGGCTGCTTTTATCCCAGTTGCTTGTGCACCTTTTTCGACCTCACTTTTTCCTTCCACTCAACTTTCCATTAATATGCTTGGATACAGCACTCTGTGAACAACAGCCGGCTTCTTTAGCAATGACCTTTGTGGCTTACCCTCCTTTTGGAATGTGTCAATGACTGCCTTCTGGTTACTGTCAAGTTAGCAGTCTTCCTCATGATTGTGAAGCCTACTGAAACAGACTAAGGGACCTTTTTAAATGCTTAGGAAGCCTTTGCAGGTGTTCATTGTTAAATTATCCTAATTTACTGAGATAATGACTTTTGGGTTTTCATTGGCTGTAAGCCATAATCATCGACATTAACAGATATAAACACATGAAATAGATCACTCTGTTTGTAATGACTCTATATAATAAATGAGTTTCACTTTTTGTATTGAAGAACTGAAATAAATTAACTTTTGATGATATTCTAATTTTGTGAGAACCACCTACAGTATATAAATATATATTTAGTTCAGCAAGTATTTATCAAAACCCAGAAAGTCTCCCTGTTGCTCAAGGTATTTTTCTCGTCATCACAGGTGTGAACAGACACCTGTTCAATAGCGCGTGCAAGTGTGTGAACAGGTAATACATGGGTAGAAGCCACATTTGTGAAAACCTGTAACGTGTACATGTATGAAGTTGGGGAAATCTCATCAATACACAATAATATAAGGTCTAATAAAGAATCTAATATGATTTATTTTTATTTTTTTTATTTTGTATATTTATTCCAAAAGGGACTTTTTTATTTAAATTAATAATCCCCTCAAAAACTTCACTGTTCACTATAGTGCCAATCCTATGCAAGTGGACCACCAGTTTTAATGCCGGTCTGGATGAGGGGTCAGGGTAGGTAATTAATCAGGTGAGGTACAAAGTGGCATGCACCTCCGTTTGCGCCTCGCCAATGACTGGATATTCCAGTCATATCCATTATAAAGCTATTCCCATAAAATATAGCCAAAGAAAGGGAACAATGAAATATAAATCCTTATTAAGTAACATAAACAAAAGAATTTTATAAAGGCACAGTGGGCATAGACTAGGGGCAGCACAAAACAGCCGGACAGGAAAGTTAAAAGACAAGTAAATATGTATTAAAGGGGCAAAACCATGCACAGTTCTGTATTAATTTCCTACTGCTGGATTGGTGCCAGATCTCAACACAAGTTTCGGCATTGGCCTTTGCCACAAATCTTACTCCAGTCATATCCAGTCATGTTTGATACACCACCACTCGTCATGTATGTGACAGTGTTCACCACGCCCCAGCTCTGCCCACTTCGGTGGAGTTACGCGAAAATAGCACTAAAATGCCCAAAGTAAAAAATAAATTGTGCTCAGACTCATATTGAGCAAAAATGTTGCAAGTTTTCAAAGCTTTTTACAACAGTTTTCTGGCGAAAAAGCTTTAATGAAATAAAAAACAGCTCACCCTCCGAGCAATTCGATCAATGTGGAAGCCCATGATCCACGCCACTGCAAGGTGTTCAGTAGTGCAGGAGAAAAGAGAAATGATCCAACTTCCAATCCAAAGTCCAAGGACGTATTAAAAAATGTAGGTATTTTATTATCAAAGTTAAAATGTAACAACAAAAAACAATATATGTGGAAAAACACACACCGGCAATGTGGGAGGACATGGGAACTAATAACAATACCAGAGCCATTTGAAACGCAACCTGCATTTTTAAACTTGTGCTCAGACTCACGTTAGGCAAAAATTTTGCAACTTTTCAATGCTTTTTATGGCAGTTTTCTGGCAAAAAAAGGCTTTGATGAATCGGGAGCCATGGAGTCTATTTCTTCTGACTTCATTTACAAATTACCTATGTATAAAAAACAACTAAAAAGTGAAAAAAAACATGTTCCGTAGAGGATCAGTGGTGTAACTTGAAGCCTGTGGGACCCAATGCAACATTTCCTACAGAGCCCCCAACTATCGCAGGTTTGCAATAGTAATAGTCTTTTCATATGGGTCAAAGGGACCTTTTTGGCCCCCTAAGCTCCAGGATCAAGGTGCGATTGCAACTCCTGCACCTATTAGGCCGGCGTCACACTGCCGAGTTTGATGCGAGTTAGTCGCACGACTTTCTCGCATCAACTTCCGGCACGGCCGCCCGCTCTCGGACCCTAGTGTGCAGCTGCATGTATTTCTATGCCGTCGCGCACTCGGGTCCGAGAGCGGGCGGCCGTGCCGGTGTTGATGCGAGAAAGTCGTGCGACTAACTCACATCAAACTCAGCAGTGTGACGCCGGCCTTATAGTTACACCCCTGCTCTGAATAATTACTTCTAGTGGGCACAGGTAACCATAGTCTGGCATTGGCTAGCTGAACATGCACACAGAGGGTCCACCATGTGCTCCACTGATATAAAGGTGAAAAAAACATAAAAATACTAAAATGTTAAATTTAGAATATCGTAATTTTTTACTGTCTTAAAAATGTTCAAAATATTTATCCTATAATATGCATCTCCCAAAAAGGTGTTAAATGCAACAATTTTTATTCTCTTGTACGAGCCATTATCCCCGGCAATCTATTCTCTTTTCTACTCTCATTAATATGTTTGCAATGTTCATGACCAATTCACTCAATTGACACATAGCAGCAAGGTTGTGCTTAATCAAGAAGCAAATTTCATCCTATTTCTGTGCCATGACCAAAACACACTGCACTGCCCCATGGGTCTATTAACACACGTTCTTAATTAATGATTTCTAATGTAATTACAAGCCTATAAGGAAAATATTCTTGCAGCACGCCATGTATCCAGATGTGTTATATTAAGGTTGCAAATGGACTGTCAGCATTATATAGATATGAGGAATGAAATACTGTTTATGGTTTCCTCAAATACTTGTTAAGAGATGAAATCAAGACAAAATAATCTTGTAATACAAGATATAAGATAACAAAGGTAATAACAATAAGGAACGGCAGAACTCAGAGGAACAATGTAGGTTATTCACTAGCACCATCCATACAAATTTGGCTGTGCCTGGTACTGCAACTGACTAGAGAATCCCCCAAAAGAATACTCGTTTTCTTATCAGATTAAGGTAACCAACAGAGCAGTAAAAAAAGGTTCATGTCTAGCTTTATTACAAATTTTAATGATACAGAGTTAATAGAATAAAAATATAAATAATTATAAAATACATAGGGTAGCGACACCTTACTGCCACGTCAAAGCAAGTTAGTATAGAGGTGTATATGTACGCCGAATGAGAGTCAGAAAAAATACATACACAGGTATATATACTGTATAGTCTTGTGGTCAAACAATGAATTGCCTTGAAAAAAACCCTGAGAAACATTAATTACAAAGTAAAACCATCATGTTACTTTTACCAGAAAGTTTCTGTAGATCAATATTTAAAAAAAAACCTTTGGGGCTTTTTAAGTGTTTAAGAAACTAAGTGCTGAATACATTTTATAATTATTACCCATTGTATCACAGACATTCTTTGTCTTCGTGTTTATCAAGAAATTAGGTCACCTTTTCCTGTTTCATGCCGACTTCTCAGAAAACATCCTTAATCTTAATGACTATTGCAAAGGTGTAGATTTATTATAATGTGTTCCATTACATTAACAGCCTGATTTTGATGCCCTGATTAATCTCTCAACAAGACACCTGTACAGTACATGGAAGGGGTTCATAACCATATTTTAATAAATTGGAAGGAGTGAGATAATTATTGGCTGTGTGACCATTCAACCATGGGAACACCTGTAAGCAATATATGTTTCTAAGAAGATCTAATTACTACATATTGTACTTCAAGGAGGGGTTCTAAGTAGGGATAGTGGGACAGATTCCCAATTTTACTGACACCATGACAGAAACCCAATGGCCCTTTTATAGTCAATTGTGTCTATTGGTCGTCGTTTATGTCTATCATGTGGCTGATCCATCACCTACATGAATTCCATATTGTTCTTCCTATGTCAATTAAGATGTACAGATTTGCCCACCTTACCACTTCTTGAATTTATTTAAGGACTTGAAGGACTTCTCATGAAACTAATTCAATGAATTGGGTGTTAAACACCTGTCCCGGTTCCGTACTTTGCTTCCTTCACCTCAGTCCGCTGCCTTCTGTTGTGTTTCATGTCGGGCTTTGCAGGTTGTGGCATGTGACATCATCTCCCTAGGCCTTTAAGGTACAACTAAGACACACACCTGTGTCTTTGTACAGTATTAAGACTTTAGTTTCCAGTGTTTGGTGTGCTTCACCATTTGTGCTCCAAATCTGATCCTGAATACCTACAACTCAGCAGGTTCATCCTTGCTTTGCCATCTCTGCATTCACCCTTGCTTTGTTCCACTGCACCTGCACTTCTGGTCTTGTGACTCCTGCATGTTCTGAGTACTTGCTTCCCACGTTCCACTCCTGCCATCTGTGCCAACACCTGGGGTACATATGCCCACCCTGACCTGTGGCTTAGAGGATCCACCACACTAGGTGAGTAAAGAATGGAGCATATTTACACAAAATGTCTAATTTTTATACAGTGTATACTTGGACTTTTCAGTCTTAAAAAGTGTCAACTTTTACACTGTGGCTCATGCTGGATTATAAATTTGGCACACATTTAGAATGTCTAGTTGACGTCTTCACCAACTATTGGTTGGCTTACTCTGTGACAGAAATTTGCACCCATATGCTGACGCATTTTTGGTTGACAATGTTGTATATTAGGCCACCAACATTTTCTTTTCTAGCTAAGCCATGCCACATTGCCTCATTTACGACAATACTCATCTCAAATTGTTCCAGGAAGAGGTATCCACTGCACTCTCAAGAAGTTAAGTTGCAAAAGTTTCATTCAATGATGTATACAGACAGGTATATAGTGAATGAGAGCATTGAGATGGAAAAAGGCCGAAATTGAAGACGTTTCGATCTATCCCTGGACTTTGTCATGGGTGGCTGAATCCGTTAGGTGGGATAGTGAGATTAGCGCATGAGTTGCTCACACTGTAGTAGAGGCTGAATCCAACATATGTAGTTGAATAGGCAAGGCAGGCTCTTCCAGCACCATTGGGAGCAAAACACATGCCCTAATCCCAGTTAAGTGATGACAAAGACCCGGGATGGGTCGAAACATCTTTAATGTTGTCGCTTTTCCTTCTCACAGCTCTAAGTCACTATATCTGTGTGTGTGTACATTGTTGAATAAAACTTTTGCAACTTACCTTCTTCAGAGTGCGGTGGATACCTCTTCCTGGATCTACTGGGCTAACATCCTACTCACCCAGCACCTCTCCACATTGAGTGCACATCGTTCCTTTTCATTCTTCTCAAACTGTGACATAATTCTGACGCATTTAGCAAAGTAAGTTTTCCCCAATATGGAAACATGCTAGAATAACGATTGATAATTGACTTTCCAAACATTGGGAAAACACATATAGACACACACTATACAGCACAAACATCTTGTGACAATGTATATTGTTAGTCATTTTACACTACACATCTCGAAATATGTTCATCCAAGACAGAAGGTAAGAAAGGAAACATCAGGATATAAAGAAGTGAGTGAGAAATGTCTGCCTAGTGAAATTTTTACAATTTCTCATGGGTAACTTTCATGAACATCATTACATCTATTTTAATTTTACCATATACAAATAATCCTATAATTGATATCTGCACAGTGGGATAAATGTAGATTTTTACCATGTGTTACTGGACAGAATAGTATTGGGTTCATTTGTCCTGCAGTAGTTTGGAGTGTATCTCTCTCATGACTCATGATTAGGTCTAAAAATAAAAATGAGTGAATAAAGAAGCAAAAGGACACCAGAAGCACAAATTCTTTAATTGAATTGAACGTTTGCGTGTATTTGTCAAGCTCAATTTGCTAATTGCATTCACATAATTTTATCACACTCGTTTACATGCACTGTGTGGCTGTGCTGTGGGCAGATTTCTAAAGGATGACTCTCCAAGACTTGCTGAACATGTGTCCAACTCGGCACTAAATATATTCTTATAATGACTTACCGTATGGCCGAGACACGCTGCTGTCACATTGCTAGAAGCTGATTTTCACCAAGTATTTAAGCATGATGAAGGATTACATTAGTATGTAAAATTTTAATAGTCAAGAGATAATAATTTCCTGAAAATATACAAAGTAAGGTTTGGCCCTGACTCTTGCCTATATAATCTATTTCTTACTTGGAAGTTTATGTCTCTGTAAAAGATGTCTGCGGATTGCAGGAAAAGTGCTGTTGATGCTCTTCAGGTTAGAAAGGATTTGAAAATGTGTTCATCGATCTATTCTCAGACATGTGTTGAGAACATGGAGCAACCTCAACATCATTGTACTCCTATCAAGAATTCTTACAATTTATCAATACCAGAAGGCATAAAATATACATAGATATCACAAGTAGCATCAGCATTTCATATTATCCCTCAGTCTTTTTCTCCTTTGCATTCTCTAGGCCTCTGCGATCTCGTCCACATAGCTTTTGCATGACATTCATTTTTTTTGTGCATCGGGTAGTGATATTTGCCGCAAATGTAGATGGGCAGATACTAGAGATGAGTGACTTGTGTTAAATTCACATTCGCCTATTTGCACAGTATTTACCAGAAAACGTGATTTGCAGAGAAGTTATTGTTAGGGTCTGCAGAACGCACCAAATATAAGATGTAGAGAGGTGCGTTCGCAGCCCGGGGTCCACCATGCAGGCGGAGCCTGCTGCTAGTAAGATGGCGCAAGAAACAAACTCTGTTATCCCGCAGAGTCGCTAAAATAAACGACGTAACACGCTGTGGCAATATGTGCGAACTCTGTTATTCCACAGAGCCGCTAGAAGGAGTGCCGCAGCGCTATATGGCGATGTGTGCGAACTCAGTTAACACCACTGAGTCGCAAAGTAAACTCGCTAGGGCGCTGTCTAGCGTTGAAAGCAAACCCTGTTGCATCACAGAGCCGCTGAGACAAACTTATGTGTCCTGTTAGGCACCCAGGTACACAGTTGACTGCTGTCATGTGTGCATTGCCACGAAGATCGTCGCGGTTGCACATTTTGACTTCTCACAGCTGATCTGCTGTTTCTTTGTGTTTGGCAGCTAGGGAGTTAATTCTGTCTGTGCTCGGTGCTGGGACTGGGTGCAGTTTCTCCCGGCTGCAATTGATTATTTGTTGATTGGTTTCCTTTAAATTCCTGGTTGTCTGTTTGGGGAGTTGCCAGTGAAACCTTCATGCAGACCACAGATAGGAATGAATCTGTATAGACTTTAGTTGTGAGCTCCTTAGTTGTTCTAAGCTCAACTTGGTTAGAGTTTATTTCCCAGACCATTTATGTTCCTTTGGTGTTTGAGTGTGTATGCAAGCGAGTGTTATCCTGTCTGTCTTATATGTCTAATCTGTGTATTTAGTTGAGATCAGCCCATATCCCTTTGGTGGTAGTCAGGATCCTTCTTAGGACTGATTACAGGGTTCAGGGTCTAATAGGAGACAGGGTTAAGGTACTGCCACACTAAACAATCCCGCTAGCGATCACGATAACGACGCATACTAATGCGATCGCTAGCGGGATTGTTTCTATATCGCTAAGTGCGGCCACATTTAGCGATATAGTTAACGACGCTATCGCCGTTAGCGATCTTCTTAACGACTTTAGCGGTACAAAAGTACCGCTAAATCGCTAAGAAAAGGTGCCACACTAGCGATATATACTTACCCAGCGGGAGCGCCGAAGAGAAAATAGGGTCCGGAACGATTCCAGCGACGAGCGAGATCACAGCAGGAAGCTCGTCGCTGGCAGATGCCGCACTGAACAACATCGCTAACGGGATCGCTAAATAGTGACGTTTTTAAGCGATCCCGTTAGCGATATTGTTCAGTGTGGCATACCCTTTAGGTTGGAGACTTGGACCTCTGAACCATTATCAGTACCTCCAAGGTGAGGGATTAGTTAGGACCCCAGTTTAGGGTCAGGTTAGATCCCGGTCCACCTCTTTCCTGTTTCAGCTCATCAAGTCCTCAAGATTAACCCTGAGTTCAGCAGATATCGTGTCAGGTAAATCTATTCTATACTTACATGCTGATGTTGCTATACTAGTTGTTGTATAGAGTGTTGTTCCTGTATTAATAGTTTACTGACATTGTATACATATCATTAGACAGCGTGACATTTTCACTGGCCATAAAAATTATCTCCAGTTACCATGGATCCAGTAGCCCAGCTGGCTCTGCAGTTGCAGGGATTATCCATGGAGCTGACGGACATTAAGTCCAAAGTTTTGTCTCCCCTGGAGCAAACCAGAGTTGAACCTAAAGTAGCTCTCCCGACAGGTTCACTGGTGGGCGAGACAAATTTTTCACCTTCCGGGAGGCATGTAAATTGTATTTTCGGCTTCGGCCTCGATCATCAGGGAGTGATGAGCAGAGAGTGGGAATTGTTATCTCACTTCTGCAAGGGGACCCTCAATCCTGGGCATTTTCCCTTCCTCCGGGATCCCCGGCTCTACTGTCTGTAGATCAATTTTTTACTGCCCTGGGATTGGTATATGATGACCCAGATCGGGTCTCTCTTGCTGAGACAAAATTACGTAAGATACAGCAGGGAGATCGTCCTGCAGAGGAATTTGCTTCTGAGTTTCGTAGATGGGCCACAGATACTCAATGGAATGACCCAGCTCTTAGGAGCCAGTTTTGTCATGGGCTTTCTGATAAATTAAAAGACGTTTTGGCTCAGTATGAGTCTCCTCATTCACTGGAGGCTGCTATGGCCTTAGCTATCCGTACTGATAGACGGCTTCGGGAGAGGGTGAGGTAACCCCACTCCCTGTTGTTTCTCCACCTACCACTAAAGTCCCTTATGTTGAGGTTCCCCTTGTCTGTTCGGATGAGCCTATGCAGTTGGGAGGGACATCATTTCGCAGGAGGGGATTGGCGGTACGCCGCAGGACTAGAAGATGTTTTTTCTGCGGGAAAGAGGGACATTTTGTTGGAGAATGTCCATCCCGTGCCTTGTTGAGCCAAAAGTCGCCGGAAAACTGTTAAACCCAGGTTGTGTGGTGGACGACAACCTGGGAGTATGTATTTCATCCGCCAGTTCTTCTCAGTTCCTTGTACCAGTGGAGGTGGTAGTTGGTACGAGAGTGGAGAGATTGTCTGTTCTTCTTGATAGTGGTTCCGGGGCTAATCTGGTTGACGCTCAGTTTGCTCAGGCTCAAGGTATGCATCTGAGTGTATTGGTCAAACCGATCCCTATATTCTCCATTGACGCCAGGCCTCTCGGCCAAGGTAGCTTTGTTCATGAGGTTCATAACATTGACCTTCGGGTAGGGGCAATACATAGGGAACAATTATCTTGTTATGTGTTGGAGGGTCTACCTACTCCCATTGTGTTGGGACTTCCTTGGTTGGTTAAACATAACCCTGTGATTAATTGGCAGTCCAGAGAAATAAGCCAATGGGGTGAGTTTTGCAAAAGCAACTGCATGAACACAGTCATCAGTGCGGTCATGCCTAGTACATTGCCTCCTTTTTTGGAGGATTTTGGGGATGTTTTCTCTGAGGAGGGGTGTCAGGAGTTGCCTCCTCATCGCGTGTATGACTGCTCTATTAATCTCCTTCCTGATGCTAAGTTGCCTAAAGCTAGGTTGTATAATCTTTCTGGTCCTGAGAGGCAGGCTATGAAAGATTATATTTCTGAAAGTCTGGCCAAAGGGCATATTAGACCTTCATCTTCCCCAGTAGCCGCGGGGTTCTTCTTTGTGAAGAAGAAAGATGGAGGCCTACGCCCTTGCTTGGATTTCCGCGAACTTAATCGGATTACTGTTCGAGATCCGTATCCACTCCCTCTTATTCCTGATCTCTTCAATCAAATTGTTGGCGCCAAATGGTTCTCTAAATTGGATCTCAGGGGGGCGTATAATCTGATTAGGATAAAAGAGGGGGATGAGTGGAAAACGGCGTTTAACACGCCGGAGGGACATTATGAGAACCTAGTCATGCCTTTTGGTCTGACTACTGCACCAGCAGTATTCCAACATTTTGTTAATGACATTTTTCGTCACCTTGTGGGGCTGTTTGTGGTTGTATATTTGGACGACATTTTAATTTACTCGCCAGATCTTGTGTCTCATCAGGAGCATGTGAGACAGGTGTTGCAGATCTTGCGAGACAATAAACTATACGCCAAACTGGAGAAGTGTGTATTTGCCGTACAGGAACTTCAGTTTTTTGGTTTTTTGGTGTCAGCCTCCGGTTTCCGTATGGACCCTGAAAAGGTGAGAGCAGTGCTTGAATGGGATCAGCCAGGGATCTTAAGGCTCTGCAGCGTTTTTTGGGGTTTGCTAACTACTACCGGAAATTTATTTGTAATTTCTCATCTGTCGTCAAACCTCTCACTGACATGACAAGAAAAGGGACGGATTTTTCTAAATGGTCGGACAAAGCTTGCCAAGCCTTTTCCTCTTTGAAGAAATGTTTTGCTTCGGCACCCGTTCTCATCCAACCAGATGCATCTCAGCCGTTCATTGTGGAGGTGGATGCGTCTGACGTAGGGGTGGGTGCTATATTGTCCCAGGGTCCGTCCCCTGGTAAATGGCATCCGTGCGCTTTCTTTTCTAAGAAATTGTCGTCCGCCGAAAGGAATTATGATATCGGCAATAGGGAACTTTTGGCCATTAAGTTAGCTTTTGAAGAATGGCGTCACTTTTTGGAGGGGGCAGTCCACCCGGTTACCGTTATTACTGATCACAAGAACCTGTTGTATTTGGAATCCGCTAAGCGTCTGAATTCCAGACAAGCTCGATGGTCGTTGTTTTTTACCAGGTTTAATTTTGTCGTCACTTATCGCCCGGGGTCTAAGAATGTAAAGGCTGATGCCTTGTCTCGCAGTTTCCCAGGGGCCGGGAAAACGGATGACCCGAGTCCTATCCTTCAGGAGGGGGTGGTAGTGTCGGCTGTATTTTCTGAGCTTGAGGAGGAGGTGTTAGAGGCTCAGGGGGACGCCCCTGCAGGACCTCCAGGGAGACTGTTTGTCCCAAATCTGTTGAGACAAAAGGTTATTGAGGCACATCATAATTCTGCTCTAGCAGGACATCCAGGGAGTAAGGCTACTTTAGATCTCCTTTCTCGCCGGTTTTGGTGGCCTAATGCTAATAAAGATGTTATAACTTTTGTCGCGTCATGTGGGGTGTGTGCTCGCTCTAAAACCCCTCATACCCGTCCGTCTGGGACCTTTTTACCCTTGAAACTTCCGGAGCGTCCATGGACTCATTTATCTATGGACTTCATTACGGACCTTCCTCCGTCGTCAGGGAATACTGTCATACTGGTGGTTGTTGACAGGTTCAGTAAGATGGCACATTTCGTTGCTCTTCCTGCACTCCCTAATGCTAAAACTCTGGCGCAGGTGTTCATTAGGGAGATCGTTAGACTTCATGGGTTGCCTTCTGATGTGGTGTCAGATAGGGGGTCTCAGTTTGTGTCCAAATTTTGGAGGGCATTTTGTTTACGTCGGGGATGCAATTGTCATTTTCCTCGGCTTTTCATCCGCAGACCAATGGTCAGACAGAGCGTCTGAATCAGAGTTTAGAGACATATCTCCGGTGTTTTGTTTCAGAGAACCAAGAGGACTGGTCTTCTTTCTTGCCTCTGGCAGAGTTCGCTCTTAACAACAGGCGGAGCGAGTCCACTGGTAAGTCCCCGTTTTTTGGGGCATATGGTTTCCATCCCCAGTTTTGTACTTTCAATGGGGGGGGCCCTTCTGGGGTTCCTGAGGAGGAGCGTTTCTCGTCGTCACTTGCTTCTGTGTGGAGAGGTGTATTGAATAATCTGAGTGCGATGGGGAACCGTTACAAACGTATGGCTGATAGGAGGAGAGTTTCTTGTCCAGATCTGAATGTGAACGATCTGGTATGGTTGTCTACCAGGAATATAAAACTTAAGGTGCCCTCCTGGAAACTGGGTCCCAGATTCATCGGGCCGTACAGGATCAGTTCCATAATTAATCCTGTGGCATTTCGTCTGGACCTCCCTCCTACGTTTAAAATTCATAATGTGTTCCACAAGTCATTACTTAAAAGGTATGTGGCACCAGTCATACCGTCACCTCTACCTCCTCCTCCTGTGTTGGTCAATGGTAACTTGGAATTTCAAGTATCAAAGATCATTGACTCACGTCTGAATCGCCGGTCCCTTCAGTACTTGGTGCATTGGAAGGGGTATGGTCCAGAGGAGAGGACGTGGGTCCCTGCGTCTGATGTTAACGCAGATCATTTGGTTCGGACCTTCCACAGAACTCACCCGGGCAGGCCTGGCCCTGAGGGTCCGGAGGCCCCTCGTAGAAGGGGGGTACTGTCATGTGTGCATTGCACGAAGATCGTCGCGGTTGCACATTTTGACTTCTCACAGCTGATCTGCTGTTTCTTTGTGTTTGGCAGCTAGGGAGTTAATTCTGTCTGTGCTCGGTGCTGGGACTGGGTGCAGTTTCTCCTGGCTGCAATTGATTATTTGTTGATTGGTTTCCTTTAAATTCCTGGTTGTCTGTTTGGGGAGTTGCCAGTGAAACCTTCATGCAGACCACAGATAGGAATGAATCTGTATAGACTTTAGTTGTGAGCTCCTTAGTTGTTCTAAGCTCAACTTGGTTAGAGTTTATTTCCCAGACCATTTATGTTCCTTTGGTGTTTGAGTGTGTATGCAAGCGAGTGTTATCCTGTCTGTCTTATATGTCTAATCTGTGTATTTAGTTGAGATCAGCCCATATCCCTTTGGTGGTAGTCAGGATCCTTCTTAGGACTGATTACAGGGTTCAGGGTCTGATAGGAGACAGGGTTAGGTTGGAGACTTGGACCTCTGAACCATTATCAGTACCTCCAAGGTGAGGGATTAGTTAGGACCCCAGTTTAGGGTCAGGTTAGATCCCGGTCCACCTCTTTCCTGTTTCAGCTCATCAAGTCCTCAAGATTAACCCTGAGTTCAGCAGATATCGTGTCAGGTAAATCTATTCTATACTTACATGCTGATGTTGCTATACTAGTTGTTGTATAGAGTGTTGTTCCTGTATTAATAGTTTACTGACATTGTATACATATCATTAGACAGCGTGACAACTGCTAAGCGAACATAGAAAGTGATCATGCGCTAATGTCCTCGCGGGAGTCACCCGCAATCTATGGCGTCTGAACGCCAGGCCCTGAATACGGCAATCAAACTAATCACAGGTTATGCCGCAAATGTAGATGGGCAGATACTAGAGATGAGTGACTTGTGTTAAATTCACATTCGCCTATTTGCGCAGTATTTACCAGAAAACGTGATTTGCAGAGAAGTTATTGTTAGGGTCTGCAGAACGCACCAAATATAAGATGTAGAGAGGTGCGTTCGCAGCCCGGGGTCCACCGTGCAGGCGGAGCCTGCTGCTAGTAAGATGGCGCAAGAAACAAACTCTGTTATCCCGCAGAGTCGCTAAAATAAACGACGTAACACGCTGTGGCAATATGTGTGAACTCTGTTATTCCACAGAGCCGCTAGAAGGAGTGCCGCAGCGCTATATGGCGATGTGTGCGAACTCAGTTAACACCACTGAGTCGCAAAGTAAACTTTCTAGGGCGCTGTCTAGCGTTGAAAGCAAACCCTGTTGCATCACAGAGTCGCTGAGACAAACTTCTGTGTCCTGTTAGGCACCCAGGTACACAGTTGACTGCTAAGCGAACATAGAAAGTGATCATGCGCTAATGTCCTCGCGGGAGTCACCCGCAATCTATGGCATCTGAACGCCGGGCCCTGAATACGGCAATCAAACTAATCACCGGTTATACCGGTAATCTAAGGCATCTAAGACACCGACCCTGACCAGCTAGCATACCAAGCTCCTCACCGATTAGGTCGGTATTGTAATGGCGTATTTCCGCCGCCCTAACCACACACACGCATGACCATACTGGTGCAAAGCATATAACGGTTGATACTAGCGCACGGCCGTGCGGTAAGGACAGCCTTTTATAGCAGCCACGAGAAAAAGACCTTCCGGGAAGGACCAATGGGAAGCTGCTTCAGAACATCAACAACTACAGGACCTTCCTGAAGGACGAATAGGAGTGGCAGCTGTATCTGAGCATGTGACCCTGATCTCCAATGGGAGATCTTGCCCTGGGCATGCTCAGATGAAGCATCAAAGGACTTAGTCCCAAATCTGCCTGCTCCAACACTGGTTGCAGCAGCAAGTCCTGCACAGTACTGGGCCGGGCAAGACACTAGGACCGACGTCTCTGCTGAGCAGGAACCACTGCGGCCGGAGATGGATGGGGGACCGCAGCGGGAACAGCTCGAGATTCCCCTTGTGCAGGAGTGGGAACTCGAACCCTAACAGTTATTATCTGCAAATTTAATGTCCCTTGCTATGCTAATTATGCAAAAAATACTTATACTCACCTCACCGCTTACCTCTCCAATCCCTCCATCACTCACCGCCACTTTTCCAGTCCTCGCTGCATCTTCTGTTCGCAACTCGTGTTGAAATCCTTGGTCTTCTCGTGCTGCCCGGACTTCTGGGTATAATGGTGCCTGGGAGGATTCTAACCAGTTGCGTGGAAGGTTAACAGCGTACGTCGGGAGTGACGTCATGATGCTGTAGACCATGTGCCATGACACCTGGAGGCCCGGAACAGCGTGAGAGTAGCGAAGATTCCAATGCATGTGGCAAGGGAGTGGAAGATGCAGTGAGGACTGAATAAATGGCGGTGAGTAGTGATGGAAACAGAGAGGTGAGCCATGAGTATAAGGTTTTTATTTTTTTAACAGTCTGATGGCACATTATAGTCTAGAAAAAAAGCAGCCAACAGCTACAACGCGGAAGTGAATTGCAAGAAAGCTGCATTTTGGTGAATGGGAATTTTTGTGGGGCTGTGAATCTTGTGCCTACGCAGTGAGGATCTCTGCGCCTGTCCCCATCTCCCTCCGCCTCTTTCCTCCACCTCTTTCCTCACTACGCAGGCATCAGATTCCCAGCCCCGCAGTGTGAATACATCATAACACACTGCGGGCAGGATCTGGGGCCTCTGCTACATGCAGGCATGATAACCTTAAAGCACCTGATGTAAGTTCCTGGGCAGCTCGCATGGCGCATGCCCAAGAACTGATTGGACAGCGCAGGCGCCGGTGACGTTGCAAGAAGGAGAGGAGGCGGGGCCGGAAACAAGAGGGGATGATTGACAGCTGCGAGGATGTAGAGTCAGGGGAAGAATACATACCTCCCTGACTCAATACAGGTATGGCGGGAAAATTATAAAAGTTATTATTTCAGCGATCCTAGTGATAAGAAACATAAGAGACACCTTCACAGAATGAAGGTGCTGCTGAAGGTGGCTCTTTTACTTTAATAGGCCCTGGGGGGTGACAGGTTCCCTTTAAGCCATTTTTTATGCAGTTTGAACCATTACAGGTGAAGAAATATCTGCGTTTTATTTATGTCTCTTGTTATTGGCTATTCTTTAATGAAGCTATAATACATCTCTGTTGTAATCTGTCTGGAGATCTGCTGACCTCAGCAGGTATTTCAGTCATAAAGTAAAAGCCCTCATATACTGAAATCAGCCAATTATAAGAGATCCAAAAGATAACGCTAAGGTTTGGGCACACACCGTCTCTCAGACGTCGGAGTACCCGCTGAGTTTCTCTACAGGATGACGCTTCAGGAAGTGGTGGTGTATTGGTCCATTTGGTCATGTTTTGCATCAGCCTTTTGGGAGTCGTGTGTATCAACGTGTGATCGACTTCTTTTAATCACTTTACATCTTTGCAAATGGCAAGACGATCAAAAGACTAAACATATGCTCGTACTGCATACGTTCATTCTTTTTAATGTTTAACGCTTTGTCAGGTGGGTTTTTCTGAGACCGAATTTGATCTACTCCACTCTGATACTTTTCTATTCTTTATATCCTCGAGCAAAAGTTGTCCATAAGTCAATTTTTGGCATTCGTTATGCATACTTTACTTTCAGCTAACTTGAATCCTTCTGGTATATTTTAATCTTTCTTCATTTCAACTTCATTTACTAATGAATGAAGAGTAAAATTTTAGTAACCGGTTTAAAACTTTAACTTAAATTATTTCCGGTAGAAAAGTACAGCACTCCGTCTCCCACGGCTTTTTACACTTGCATTTATACTATTTTAATACTGTACAAGTTTATCATTTACTTTGGCTGGTTAGAACAATGTGCATCATGCAGCTTTTTATGCTTTTAATTGCTTGCAATTTTCTTAATCAACTTCTTAAAGTCACTTTGTTAAACCAGATTAAAGCGCTGTGGATCTTCGTGGGTTTTTCTATAAGCCAGAAGTTGGTACACCAGCTATTTCTACATGGTAATGGTATATTAATATGTTTGTTGAGTCTAAATTTCTATTTTTATACAGTCTGTATGCAGAAGTGTAATTGATCCTCGCCTCGGCTATTGTTGCTTTATTAAATATTTGTTCATGTTTAATTAAAACTTGTGTGGTTTGATTGCATTCTTTACTCTTGATCATTATATAAAGTACCATCAAAAATAAATGGAGTATGTTTAATTATGTGGTCCTGGAAGGCTGGCAAATAATTGTCTTAAGGATATTAATCTAATGTCGCTGACTAGTACAGATATAGCTGGCGTCAGCTGATATGAGCAGAAATTATTCCAGGTCGGTCTTTTAGACAGGTCAGCGTGTGTTATGATCAGACATACTGTACTGTCTTAAGTAATTCCGGAAAACATTATGGCCCCGATTCATCACGTGCATTTTTTAAAGTCACCTTCCTTTTTTGTCGCATGGTATTAGTTGCCGATTTTGGTGCCAAAGTCATGAAAATGGCGCATGCAATTCATGAATTTGGCACCAAAAGTTGCAAAATTGTGCCAAATTTTGGCATACTCGGAAATACACCAAGGAGAAACTGTAGTTAAATTGAGCCAAATTTTGCAACTTTTTAAAAAGTCGCAATTGATGAATCAGGCAGAAAGCTTCTGGAATCGCTAAACTCAGGCCACAAAGTGGAAAACAAAAAACAAACAGGTGAGCACATATAAAATAGACTTAAGAAAAAGGCGCATATAGAATAATGAATTGGGTGCAAACAAAAAGAAGGTGCAAAACAGACAAAACTGGACAAAAAAAACACCCAAGGCATTGATGAAACGGAGCCTGTGTGCTCCTGTCTGGTAAAGCAGAAGTAGTCCAAATTAAAAGGAAACTGGTGAAAAATGGGCCCAGTTATAACTTCAGACAATGTATTAAACTGCAGTTTTTGACTCAGTGCTTAAACTCAGACCAACAGTAGTACAAGTTTAGTTCCGACATAGGGTATAGACTAATTGCTTGTCAGCCTGAGGTCAAGGCAGCACTCAGTCAGCTCTGGTAGAGGAAGGATGTATTCATTTTTCCATCAACTAATTTATGTAAAACTGAAGATTTTATAATTATAGTAGTAGTTATATTATTGACCTTACTTTACTCAGTCTTGTCAAAATTTAGCAAATTGTTCTTGTGTTTAGTGAGATTTTCATTAAAATCTTACATTTCAAAGGGGGGTGTACTCATTTATGCTAAGCACTATATATGAAATTTGGACTGCATTACTGCTATTTAGCATATACTTTTGAAATGAGAGCACCTCTGCGCAAATTAGCCAATTGATGTGTTCCCACCAGCCATGACAATGCGTACCTTTCTTTGATGGGATCCTAAACCTCATATTTATCCCTTTATGCCTTATACCTTTTAAATTTCTAAGTTTGTATCCCGGGAGAGGAATGTTTGATAAATATTAAGCTTAGATGCTGTCAAAGAAGCGTACACCTTGTCATGGCTGATGGGTACACATGAATTGGCCAATTTATGCAATATGTATCTACATTTTATAAGTATATTTTTTATCCAAATGTCGTATATTAAAGTTTGCACCTATCTGAGAGTATACAGAGAACTGCTATACCCTTTTTGTTTGTATATTAATATATTGTGCAGTCATAGCAGTTTGCACCTGTTCACATTTGCTTTATTCTTTTAGGTAGTGGTGGTTGATTTTTTGCAGAAATGAAGGGGGAGTACAGGGCCGGTTGCTGTGGGCTGGAACTGAGTTCTCTTTGCCCTGAAACCCCTCTTCTAAACAGGAATCAGAGTTGATTGTGATGTGCTGTGGTGTGCTTTATTTACTCACTTATTGTTTAGGAGTATCTATTACCTCCCAGTTACAGCTACAGACATGACACGAGACCTTAGGTTCAACAGGTTCAGCTTTACTGTGCAATTTGGATACATGCGGTTATAGCACACAGAGTGAGACAGAATCCCCTCTGGATGATGTTCCCTTTTTCCAGTGTACAATCAGTCCTTGACTCAGTTCTGTCCGACCTGCCTCCTCTCAAGTTCCTCTGTTGGTAACAGGGACCTTCTTTCTGACATAACAGCTTCCTTGAGGCCCACCACCCTTCCCTTTCGCTGAGACCTGACCGACATCTTCCTTACAGAGCAGACTGACATTTGGCGCTTAATACTTCTCCCAGGCCTTAGGCCCAAGACTGCACTGGCGTCCTCATACATTTGGGAGATTTGGCACTGACACAATCTTTTTGCTCTACTGCATCCGCTTTCTTGGAATCCATTGAAAACTGTCAGTATCTAGCACTTCCTCAGAACCTCTCTCACACGCTTGACTCTGACTCTCAACCTGATGCCAACCTACTCTAGCAGGAAGTGCTTTCCTTAATAACTGATCTAACCTCTCCCAATTTGTGGGCTAATCCCAAATCTTAACTACCGTATATACTTTCCTGTATAATACAAACTATATCCCTATCCTGTGTAATGGTTCCCCTAGTGGACAGACCTCCCCAATCCCTGGGAATGGCCTTGAGGCAGAGCGTCCCGAAGAACCGAGACAAAAATCGTCCATAAAGATAAGATCAAAATTTTAAATTAAACACATAATTTAACTTTATCATTTCATAAACCCATTCACCCCAAATTTCCTTCTTGCCCCGAGGGTCTTTTCCCCCCCCCCACAGAAGAACGAAGATAGACAGAGAGATAGATAGAGGATAGTAGATAGATGTGACCCAGAAAAAAAAAAGGAGGTTTTGGGGGGGCCCCAGCAGCCCCCTAGCTCAGGAACCATACCAGCTCCACAAGGAAACAATGAAAAAAAAACATCAGGAAAAACTTTCCCCCCAAAAAAAAACCCTTTTTTCCCCTCAAGCCCCTGGATGAGAAAGAAAAATGTTTTGAAGAAAAGGGGGAAAAATTTGGGGGCAGGGGGGGTTTTCCCTTTTTAGAGGAAAAGATCCGATCTCCCAGCCGGGGGTAAACCCCAAAATAAAAATTTTGGGGGGTTTTTTCCGGGAAAAAAATTAAAGATGTGTTTGACGGAAAATCAAAACTCTTCGACCTAAAGAGATACCCTTTCCCCGGCAATAATGGGGGGACAAATGACCCACCAAAAAGGGGCCCCGGGAAACTTTCCAGGGGGGCTTTAAAAAACTGGGGGAAAAAGTGAAAGAACTGGGGCGAGGGGGTCTTTCACCACCCCCCCGTGGAGGGCCCCGGAAAAAGGAGGGGGAAAAAAGATTTGCAGTTAAAAAAGGGGTACGTCGTGGTGCCGCAGCAAGGTTTTGGGGTTTGGGGTCACGGAGGAATTCCCCATACAAAGGACTACTGCTAAGAGGGGGGCACCTTATGAAGACGGGGAAAAAAGTTTTTGGGAAAACGCCTTGTTTACACTCTTTCAGGGGAGTTTTAAACCCCCCAATTCCCGCGGGGCAGAGCCTTCAAAAAAAAAGGGCCAGCCGGGCACCAGGAGGGGACTCTCTTTTCATCCCCTTTTATCTCCCCGCGTGTAAACACCATGGTAGATCAGGCCGACAGCTGTCACGGGACAGCGACAGGCAGGGGAAAGCGGTTCGGGGATTTTTTCCGGGGGCCCCCCACAAGGTTTGCTTGGTCAGTCAATTGATGACCAAAACCGCAGCGATGCCGGGGGGGAAAGCTAAATTTCGGGTTTTCCCCAGCCGCAGTGCGGGGCCCGGGGCCCCGCAGGGGCCCCAGGCTTCCCCGCAGCCGGGAGCGGAGCCCCCACCGCCCCGGTGTTAACCCCCGATGTGCATCCAGCGCGATCGCAGAGCTCAGGGGGGGAGGCAGAGGGGGGGATTCCCCCCCCCTCAGATCACGTCCCAGCGATGTAATCGCAGGGCCCATCTCTGCCGTTTGTGGGGGGGGGTTGTCATAAAAACCCCCGGGGGTCATTTACTACGGGAAGCTGCGTGATCATTCACAGCACTTCCACTATAGTTGAAATGCAAAAAACCCCCAGGCATTGCAATGCATTGTAACTGAAAAAAAAAGTAAAAAAGTGAAAGTATAAAGGGACAATTTAAAAAAAAATTTTTTTTTTTAAAAAAAAATTTTAAAAAAAATTTTAAAAAAAAAAATTTTAAAAAAAAAACCCCAAAAAAAACACATTTTTATGTAATAAAAAAAAATAAAAAAAAAAAAAATACACAGTTGGTTTTTCCCCTGCCCCTAAAAACCATCATAAAAGCAAAACCCAGTTCCCCCTTCGGGAAAAAAGCCGTAAAAAAAAACACAAAAAATTTTAAAATTTTTTAAAAATTTTTCCAAGGGGGGTTATTATACCCTTGGAAAAAAAATTTGCAAAAAACACCGACAAAAAGTCAGATATAAAAATCAGGGCCCCCTAAAAAAACGTCATCTTTTCCGCAAAAAACAAGCGCTAATAGCACATCAGCGAAAAAAAAAAAAATTATAGCTCGGGGAATAAAGATTTCAAAAATAAATTTTTTTTTTTAAAATTCTTTATTTGTAAAAACCCAAAACATAAAAAAAAAAAATAAAGGGGGTTACGCCGTAATCATAGTGACCCCAAGAAAAAAGTCCTTTTCTTTTTTCCACACCCCCGGGAAAGGGGGGAAAAAAAAATTTTAAAAAAAACCCCAAATTCCCCAAATTTTCGGTTTTGTTCATTTGCTTCCAAAAAAACGGAATAGGAAGGATCAAAAACTTTTGTCCCCAATATGGTCCCCGTAAATACGTCAGCCCCCCCGAAAAAAAAAAAGCCAAGATAAACCCCGTGGGCCCCCAAAAGGGAAAAATTTTTACTTTAAAAAAAAGGGCGGAAAAAAAATTTTTAAAAAAAAAATTTTCCAAAAAAAGCGTCTTTTAGGGTGTACAGAAAACAAAACATAAAAAAAGGGGGTGTAAATCTGGTATGCTGAATCGCCCCCACCCCGGGGGAAAAAGTCGCAAATCACTTTTTCCGCACGGGAACGGGGTAAAAAAAAACCAATTCTTCCCCCTTTGGGAGTTTGTTAATTTTCCCCCCAAAAATCGCAGAAGGCGATCCCCAGTGGTTCCCCCCCGCAAGGGTATCAGGGTACTCAGGCCCCAAATGCAAAAAACTTTTTTGGGGGGATTTTTCCCCCCCTTTTCCCAAAAAAATAAAAATTTGGGGGGGAAAAAAAGGGCATTTTTGTGGGGAAAAAAAAAATTTTTTTTTTTTTTTACGGCTCTTTTTAAAAACTTTGGAAGCCCCCTTGGGGGGTTTAAAAAGGGTGACCAAAAACTAGAAAGTTCCTTGGGGGGTCTTTTGCCAAAAAAGGGGTCATTTGTGGGGGGGGTTTTTTCTGTTTTTGGGCACAGGGGGCTCCAAAAACGAAAGGGCACCCCAACCCTTCCATCAAATTGCTTTAAAAAAAATTTTTCTTCCCCTTTCCCCCCTCTGGGCCCTGCTCAAAAAAGTGGGGCCCCCCCCCTATGGGGTATCAGCGACCAGGACAAATTGACAATGCTTTTGGGCCCCCTTTTTCCCTTTTTCCCTTTTTTAAAAAAAAAATTTTTTTGGGGGGAAAAAGATTTTTTTGTGGAAAAAAAAAAATTTTTTTATTTTCAGGGGTCAGTTATAAATTCTGTTAAAACACTGGGGGGGGAAAATCTCACCACACCTGAAAAAGTTCCTTGGGGGGTTTTTTTTTCCCCAAAAAAAATTTACTTTGGGGGTTTCTATGTTTGGGGGGATCAGGGGTATCCAAACGGACAGAAACCCACAGACCAAATTTCCCTCAAATCTGCATTTGAAAAGGCGTATTCCCCTTTTTTGGGCCCCAAAGCTCAAAAAGTGGTTCCCCCCCCCCTATGGGGTACGCGTACCCCCACAAAAATTTTTCAATAGCTTTTTTTGGGGGGTTTTTTTTTACCCCCATAAAAAAAAAAAATTTGGGGGAAAAGATTATTTTTGGGGGAAAAAAAAAAGATTTTTTTTTTTTTTACGGGTCACGTTTTTAAAAA
>JARQOD010000009.1:102741706-102756783 GCA_033576555.1 Oophaga sylvatica | reverse complement strand
AAGTTGAGTCGCACAGAGCCAGAGGTTTTTGGGGTACTCGGCACCGAGCCCGTCGACTTCTATGGGGTATGTCACGGCTTTACCCGGCAATTGAATCAGAGTCTATTTTACTATGTAGAAGTGTATAAACTATAAATATATGTATATATATATGTCACAATGACATGTTGTATATATATATATATATATATATATATATATATATATATATATATATATATATATATGTATTCTATGTGTGTATATTTTGTGTTTACAACGAAAGAAAGGGTTTTTTTTGTTGCGATATTTTGTTCCCATAGACTTACATGGGACTTCCGGTATCGAAATTGGATATCGACGATATTTAGTGCTATCGGCGATACAATTTCGATACATATTTTTAGATATCGAGCAGTATCGCTCAACACTAGTTGTAGCAAAATAGATGCATGTAAAGTATTCATAGCCTTGTGTTCAACCTCAACCATTGTGTTATACGAAATGTATAAAATATGATTTTCATCTCATGGCTCGGCTATAATAGTCCATGATGAATAAATCCAGGCATTTCCATTCGGCAGTTAACATTTTAGCATCCATTGTGCTCATTACTGTACGGTATATTGATGCACATACCAATTTAAAATATGATGTTTGGGCTTTCATTGAGGCTTTGGGAGCACTCAGCGCCTTGATGCACATTTTGTCATGGAGCTGCACACTGAATTGTTTTGCATTACTTCATATTTGTTTTATTGCCTTGAAATTCAAATCAACAATAGAGATTTTTTTTTTGCAAATAACATATGTCCCTCCAAGATGGATGGATATGGGCTGCACAAAGCTGGAGTGTTTTTGGTGCATGGCTGTCATGGATTTCAAAAGGTGTTAAAACATTGTCACTCCTCTTCTGTCAAATCTGTTCATTTGATCTGGTGCTGGGGTCATATCTCACTTCAGCTTCACACCTTTGTTTATTCAGTATACAGTAAAGCCCCCGTCTCACATAGCGATATCGCTACCGGGATCGGTGCTGAGTCACTAGTTTTGTGACGCAGCAGCGAGCTCACCAGCGATATCGCTGTGTGTGACATTCAGCGACGATCAGCCCCCCTGCCGGGTATCGCTGATCGTCGCTGAAAGGCCAGGACATTTTTTTGATCGCTGGTCTCCCGCTGACAGGCACGCATCGCTGCGTGTGACAGGCGGGGGACCAGCGATCCGCTGGTAACCAAGGTACACAGCGGGTTTCCAGGTGCGGGGCTATGCCTAGAAACCCGCTGTGTACCTTGGATACCAGCTCCCTGAAGCAGGGAGCTGGTAACCAAGGTACACAGCGGGTTTCCAGGCACCGCGCAGCGCCTGGAAACCCGATGTGTACCTTGGTTACCAGCTCCCTGCATCAGGGCGCTGGTATCCAAGGTACACTGCGGGTAACTCGCAGTGTCGCTTGTACTGATCGCTGCCTGAGCTGCCTGTTTGGCAGCTCAGCAGCGATAATGTAGCGATACACCAGCGATCCTGATCGTTGTAGGGATCGCTGGTGTATCGCTATGTGAGACCCGGGCTTTAAGGCAATTTACACAAGTGAATCTTGGAAACGTTTTAATAAGACTCTGCAGTAAAACCATGTATATAGGGTATGGAAATAAAAATTACTGATTTAGTTGTGATCAGGATCTGAATGTTCTCCTAGCCCAAAAGTGTTGCCTGAATGGGAGCTTTATTTCAGACACCCAACACCAGGATTGTCCTATGTATTCATTGGCCTTCTCTAAGGCCTCCTTCACACGTCTGTGTTTCCAGTACATGTGTCATCCGTTCTTTCACAGATACCAAACTTACCCATTAAGACCGGTTTCACACGTTCTGATACAGTATTTCCGAGATATCCATGTCCGTGTGTGTACAGTCATGGCCAAAAGTTTTGAGAATGACACAAATATTATATTTTCACATGATCTGCTGCCCTCTGATTTTTATGTGTGTTTGACAGAAGTTTTTATCACAGAAAGAAATATAATAATTGCAAACATATGAGTAACAAAAGCTTATATTGACAGTTAGAATGAGTTAATGCAGCAAGTCAATATTTGCAGTGTTGACCCTTCTTCTTCAGGACCTCTGCAATTCTCCCTGGCATGCTCTCAATCAACTTCTGGACCAAATCCTGACTGATAGCAGTCCATTCTTGCACAATCAATGCTTTCATTTTGTCAGAATTTTTAGGTTTTTGTTTGTCCACCCGTCTCTTGATGATTGACCACAAGTTCTCAATGGGATTAAGATCTGGGGAGTTTCCAGGCCATGGACCCAAAATCTCTAGGTTTTGTTCCCTGAGCCATTTAGTTATCACCTTTGCTTTATGGCAAGGTGCTCCATCATGCTGGAAAAGGCATTGTTGATCGCCAAACTGCTCTTGGAGGGTTGGGAGAAGTTGCTCTTGGAGGACATTCTGGTACCATTCTTTATTCATGTCTGTGTTTTTAGGCAAGACTGTGAGAGAGCCGATTCCCTTGGCTGAGAAGCAACCACCCACACATGAATGGTTTCAGGATGCTTAACAGTTGGCATGAGACAAGACTGGTGGTAGCGCTCACCTTGTCTTCTCCGAATGAGGCGTTTTCCTGATGTCCCAAACAATCAAATAGGGGATTCATCAGAGAAAATAACTTTACCCCAGTCCTCAGCAGTCCACTGCCTGTACCTTTTGCAGAATATCAGTCTGTTCATGATGTTTTTTCTGGAGAGAAGTGGCTTCTTTGCTGCCCTCCTTGAGACCAGGCCTTGCTCCAAGAGTCTCCGCCTCACAGTGCGTGCAGATGTACTCACACCTGCCAGCTGCCATTCCTGAGCAAGCTCTGCACTGCTGGTAGCCCGATCTCGCAGCTGAAACACTTTTAAGAGACGGTCCTGGCGCTTGCTGGTCTTTCTTGGGCGCCCTGGAGCCTTTTTGGCAACAATGGAACCTCTCTCCTTTAAGTTCTTGATGATGCGATAGATTGTTGACTGAGGTGCAATCTTTCTAGCTGCGATACTCTTCCCTGTTAGCCCATTTTTGTGCATTGCAATGATGACTGCACGTGTTTCTTTAGAGATAACCATAGTTAACAGAAGAGAAACAATGATGCCAAGTACCAGCCTCCTTTTAAAGTGTCCAGTGGTCTCATTCTTACTTAATCATGACAGATTGATCTCCAGCCATGTCCTCATCAACACCCACACCTGTGTTAATGGAGCAATCACTGAAAAGAGGTTAGCTGGTCCTTTTAAGGCAGGGCTGCAATGATGTTGAAATGTGTTTTGGGGGATAAAGTTCATTTTCTAGCCAAATATTGACTTTGCAAGTAATTGTTGTTAAGCTGATCACTCTTTATAACATTCTGGAGTATATGCAAATTGCCATTAGAAAAAGTGAAGCAGTAGACTTTGTAAAAATTAATATTTGTGTCATTCTCAAAACTTTTGGCCATGACTGTAATACTTGTGGCACACGTGTGGCAACTGTGTGTCACATCAATACCACATCGCACCGGCTCCAAGGAAGCAGCGGTGCAGTTAGGGCTGCTTCCTGGCGCCGGGTGCTAAATACAGCTCTCATCATTTTCCCCTGCTCTACCGATGATCAGCGCGACCAGGGGAGCATGATGAGCATTACATTCAAGGGATAACAGAGAGAGCTCGGCAGCTGATGGGACTATTACTCCCATGAGCCTACTCCTGATGCTGCTAATAACAGTGAGAGCAGGCGGTGTGGGAGTATTCATCAGCCGGCACCTACACTATAAATAAATGATATGGTGTGGGTTCCCCTGTTTTTTTGATAACCAGCCAGGCAAAACTGACAACTGGAGGCTGCAACCTCAGCTTTCAGCTTCAGTAAGGCTGGTTATCAAGAATAGAGGGGTCCCCACGCTGCTTTTTTAAAATTATTTAAAGAAATAATTTTAAAAAATGGAATGGGGTCCCCCCAATTTTTACAACCAGCCAAGTTAAAGCTGAGAGTTGGGGGCTGGTATTCTAATGCTCATAAGGGGCAATGGATATTGACCCCCCTAGCCTAAAAATACCAGCCAGCAGCCGCCTCAGAAAAGGCACATCTATTAGATGCGGCCAATTCTGGCGCTTTGCCCAGCTCTTCCCACTTGCCCTGTAGCGGTAGCAAGTGGGGTAATATTTGTGGGGTTGATATCACCTTTGTATTGTCTGGTGACATCAAGCCCACGGCTTAGTAATGGAGAGGCATCTATCAGACACCTATCCATTACTAGTCCTATAGTTATATTGTAAATAAAGACACAGCAAGAATAAAGTCTTATTTTAAATAAAAAAACAGACTTTTCCATTTTTATTTAAAAATAACAAATACAGTTATACTCACCTAACGCCTAATTCCACTGAATTCCTCGTCTCCTGTAGTGAATCAAAAATAAAAAACAATCATATCCCTCACCTGTCCGTCGTTCTGTCCCATGCCGTAATCTATGTCTGGTGGATAAATAGTTTTCAACCTGGACGGTGCCATAGATGGCACACAGATGGCACACTTATGGCACACTGATGACACACGTATGGCACACTGATGAAAAACACTGATTACACTAGTACCATTTTTTCACATACTTGTTTTATATAAATGTGTGAAGAGGACCTAAGCTACTTTTTTGTAGGTCAGTGATAGTGATTATTATTATTATTATTATTATTATTAATATTTATTTCTATAGCACCATTGATTCCATGGTGCTGTACATGAGAAGGGGTTACATACAAATTACAGGTATCACTTACAGTAAACAAACTAACAATGACAGACTGATACAGAGGGGAGAGGACCCTGCCCTTTCGGGCTTACATTCTACAGGATTGTGAGGCAGGAGACAGTAGGTCGGGGGGTTGCAGCAGTTCCGGTGTTGGTTGAGGCAATAACTCCGGTAGTGGTGAGGAGGCAGCAGGGTCATTGCAGGCTGTAGGCTTTCCTGAAGAGATGGGTTTTCAGGTTCCGTCTGAAGGATCTGAATGAGTTTGATAGTCGGATGTGTTGGGGCAAAGAATTCCAGAGGATGGGGGATATTCGGGAGAAGTCTTGGAGGCGGTTGGGTGAGGAGCGAATAAGTGTGGAGGAGAGAAGGATGTCTTGGGAGGATCGGAGATTACGTGAGGGAAGATATCGGGAGATTAGTTCAGAGATATATGGAGGAGACAGATTATAGATGGCCTTGTAGGTCAGTATTAGTAATTTGAACTGGATACGCTGAGGGAATGGGAGCCAGTGAAGAGATTTGCAGAGGGGAGAAGCGGAGGAGTAGCGAGGAGAGAGGTGAATTAGTCGTGCAGCAGAGTTAAGGATGGACTGGAGAGGTGCGAGGGTGTTAGCAGGGAGGCCAGAGAAAAGGGTGTTGCAGTAGTCGAGGCGGGAGATGATGAGGGCGTGCACAATCATTTTAGTAGATTGAGGGTTGAGGAAAGGACGATTCTTGAAATATTTTTGAGCTGAAGGCGACAGGAGGTAGAAAGAGCTTGGATGTGCGGTTTGAAGGACAGGGCAGAGTCAAGGGTTACTCCGAGGCAGCGGACTTCTGGTACGGGGGAAAGCGTGATGTCGTTAATTGTGGTAGATAGGTCAGGTAAGGAAGATCTGTGGGATGGGGGAAAGATTATGAGTTCAGATTTGTCCACATTGAGTTTGAGGAAGCGGGAGGAGAAGAAGGAGGATATGGCTGATAGACACTCCGGGATTCTGGATAGCAGAGAAGTGATGTCTGGGCCAGAGAGGTAGATCTGAGTGTCATCAGCGTAAAGGTGGTACTGGAATCCGTGGGACTTTGAGTTGCCCCAGGCCAAGTGTATAGATTGAGAAGAGTAGGGTCCTAGAACAGAGCCTTGGGGAACTCCAACAGAGAGAGGGTGGGACGAGGAGGTAGTGTGGGAGTGGGAGACGCTGAATGTGCGGTTGGAAAGGTATGAGGAGATCCAAGATAGGGCGAGGTCTTTGACGCCAAAGGAGGAAAGAATCTGTAGTAGAAGGCAGTGGTCAACTGTGTCAAAAGCAGAGGACAGGTCAAGAAGCAGGCGTATAGAGTATTGTCCGTTTGCTTTGGCTGTAAGTAGGTCATTAGTAATTTTGGTCAGGGCTGTCTCAGTGGAGTGATGGGGGCGGAAACCAGATTGTAGAGTGTCAAAGAGCAAGTTAGAAGAGAAGTGGTAGGAAAGCTCAGCGTGGACATGCAGCTCCAGGAGTTTGGAAGCGAATGGGAGCAGCGATATTGGGCGATAGCTGGACATAGCGGTTGGGTCGAGGGTTGGCTTTTTAAGGATAGGCGTGATTGTGGCATGCTTGAAAGCAGAAGGGAAGGTACCGGAAGTTAGTGATAGGTTGAAGAGGTGGGTTAGGGATGGAATAATAGTGGTGGTGAGGTTGGGGAGGAGGTGGGTTGGGATGGGGTCAAGTGCACAGGTTGTGAGGTGCGATTTGGAGAGAAGACAATTAAGCTCCCCTTCAGTTATATTGGCAGAGGGAGGTTATGGGGTTAGGGCATTGGTCTGGTATACAAAGTGGTTGAGGTGGTTGAACAATGAAGACTTGCCTTGTTTGGTCGATCTTATTTTTGAAGTGTGTGGCAAAGTCCTCAGCAGAGATGAGGGAGGTAGGAGGGGGCAGTGGTGGGCGGAGGAGGGAGTTAAAAGTTTTGAATAACTGTTTGGGGTTGTAGGATAGGGAAGATACGAGGGTTGTGAAGTAGGCCTGTTTAGCAGAGGTGAGGGCAGATTTGAAAGAGAGTGTTGCTTGTTTGAATGCAGTGAAGTCGTCTTGCGAATTTTTTTTTTCCAGCGCCGCTCTGTAATCCTGGACACTTGCCGGAGCTTTTTAGTGGTGTTATTGTGCCAGGGTTGTCTGTTGGTACGTCGCACTCTGCCATGAACGAGAGGGGCGACCGTGTCAATAGCCAATGTGAGAGTGGCATTGTAGAAAGCAGTGGCACTGTCTGTATCGTGGAGTGAGGATATTGATGCCAGTGAAAGAATAGAGTCAGAGAGTGTGTGGATGTCTAGGTGTGCAAGGTGTCTGCGGGGGTTCACGTGTTGCTGGACATGGGTGACAGGAGAGGAGGACAGGGATGAGAAAGTGAGTAGATGGTGGTCGGATAGAGGGAGAGGGGAGGTGGTGAAGTTAGATAGAGAGCAGAGGCGGGTGAAGACCAAGTCTAATGTATGACCATCCGTGTGGGTGGCTGAGGAGGACCACTGAGTAAGTCCAAAGGATGAAGTAAGGGACAGAAGTTTGGAGGCTGCTGACTGAAGGGTATCAGTGGGGATGTTGAAGTCACCCATGATGATGGTGGGGATGTCAGTGGAGAGAAAGTGAAGAAGCCAGGTAGGAATTGGTCGATGAAGGCAGGGTCGGGCCTGGAGGTCGGTATATGACGGCCACTTGGAGGTTGGAGGGAGAGTAGATGCGAACAGAGTGGACTTCAAAGGAAGGGAGGATTAGGGAGGGAAGAGGTGGGATTGTGTTAAAGTTGCAGTTAGAGGAAAGGAGAACACCCACTCCTCCACCATGTCTGTTTCCAGGGCGAGGAGTGTGGGTGAATTGGAGGCCACCGTAACACAGCGCAGCAGGGGAGGCGGTGTCAGAGGGTGTCAGTCCCTGTTTCTGTGAGGGCGAGGAAAGCAAGATTGCGAGAGAGAAAGAGGTCATGAATCACATGAAGCTTATTGCAGATGGAGCGGGCATTCCAGAGTGCTCCAGAGAGAGGGAGCAGGGGGGTGGGTGTCAATGGCACAGGTTTTACGTTGGAAAGATTGCGGTAGTTCCTATTAGATAGGGAGCGGTAGGAAGGAGTACTAATGGTGGGTATGAACTGTGGAGGTCCAGGATTGGGAGATATGTCACCAGCAGTGAGGAGGAGCAGAGAAAGGGAGAGCAGGTGGGAGAAGGAGAGAGGGAAGCTTGTTTTGTGTTTTATTAGGACAGATTTGAGGTTGAGGAGCAGGTCAGCAGAGGAGGATAGGTGGGGAGGAAGGAGGTAAGGGGAGATGATTATTTGATTAGAGGGTGCTGGGGTTTGGGGATAGCGAAGGAGAGAGAGGATTAAAGGAGCAAACACTGTGAAGGCATATGTAAACATGGTGAAAGAGTAAGATGGGTAATTAGAAAAGCCAGGTACAAGTAATTAGAAGTGCTTACTCAGCAGACATACCCAAAAGAGACATAGTGTGGGGTCCTGACTCCTGCCGTGACTAACTGCCGTTGAAATAACTGCAGCTTCTCTGTACTTTTGCTGCAGTGGTACTTCTGCTGCAGTTGCGTGCCAGACCCCACACGCGTGCCCCCTTAGACTGCTACTGAATATATAGGACTGAGTAGAGGATCAGGTGGGAGGAGTTATGGTAGCTGCTTTGGGATAAATTAGCAGCTGCCCAGCACACCAGGGGAGGATAGACAATCAAAGGCACAGGGCCTGGCTGCATCCATATGCTGGTAACACCTTGCACCTGATAGCATCTCTACTGGCCCCAGCATGGCTATACAGCAGTAAGTATTGAATACAATGCAACAAATTAATTTAGCAAACATTCAGCAGCCACTGTTATATACCATTTAAAGGAAAAGTTGAACAGTAGTAAGTCAGATCCCAGCAAGCAGAGGTTGTAGAGATTGTACCATTTAAAGGAAAAGTTGAACAGTAGTAAGTCAGATCCCAGCAAGCAGAGTAATAAAGCAATGTTGACACATTCAGTATTTGGTCAGTATTATACATTAGTATTTGTAAGCCCAGACCAGGAGTGGAACAATCCGAGGTAAAGTATAATAAAAATATGTCACCACTTCTGTATTTCTCACCTACTCCTGATTTTGGCTTACAAATAGTGATGTGAAATACTGACCAAATATTGAACGTGTGAACGTGAACGTGAACGTGGCTTAAAGAAAAGATCTGACGCACTCTAAATTTGATGCCACAAAAAAAGCTGTTTATTCACCCTGGTACATGCAAATACAACCAATACTGATCTATGTCAGGTATCTTTTCCAGTATCAACTGTCCTATACCAGGAGCTGCCACGTACATTTGAAACCAGACGTTTACATACACTATATAAAAAGACACATCTGCATGTTTTTCTCAGTATCTGACATGAAATCAGAATAAACTTTTCCTGTTTTAGGTCAATTAGGATTACCATAAATAAAAAATGTACTACATTCCAGAATAATGAGAGAAAAGGGAATATTTTAAGGCATTTTTATTTCTTCAAAGTCAAAAGTTTATATACACTAAGATTACTATGCCTGTAAACAATTCTGGACTGAGCAACATCTAAGTTAATTAGAGACACACCTGTAGATGTATTTTAATGCACACCTGAAACACACTGCTTCTTTGTGTAGCATCATCTGAAAGTCTAAAGAAATCAGCCAATATATCAGAAAGAGAATTGAGGACTTGCACAAGTCTGGCTCATCCTTGGGTACAATTTCAAGATACCTGAAGGTGCCTTGTTCATCTGTACAAACAATTATCAGCAAGTACAAACAAGATGGGAATGTCCAGCCATCATACCACTCATGAAGGAGACGGGTTCTGTGTCCCAGAGATGAATGTGCTTTGGTCCGACGTACATAACAACCCAAGGACAAAAACAAAAGACATTGTGAAGATGATGGCGGAAGCTGGTAAGGTTGTGTCAATATCCACAGTGAAATGACTACTGTATCAACATGGGCTGAAAGGTCACTCTGCCAGGAAGAAGCCATTACTACAAAAGAAACATAAAAAAAGCCAGATTAATGTTTGTAAATGCACACAGGAACACAGACCTTAATTTTTGGAGACATGTCCTGTGGTCTGATGAAACTAAAATTTAACTTTTGGGGTATAATGACCATAGTTACGTTTGGAGGGAAAAGGGAGAAGCTTGGAAGCCTAAGTACACCATCCCAACTGTGAAACTCGGGGGTGGCAGCATCATGTTGTGGGGTTGTTTTGCTGCAGGAGGGACTGGTGTACTTCACAAAATAGATGACATCATGAGAAAAGAAGATTATGTGGCAATACTGAAGAAACATCTCAAGACATCAGCCAGGAAGTTAAAGCTTGGGCGGAAATGAGTTTTCCAACTGGACAATGACCAGAAGCATACTGCCAAAATGGTAACAAAGTGGCTTAAGGATAACAAAGTCAATGATCTCAATTCTATTGAAAATTTATGGGCAAAGCTGAAAAGGCAGGTGCGAGCAAGGCGACCTACAAACCTGGATCAGTTACACCAGTTGTGTCCGGAGGAACGGGCCCAAATTCCGACCAACTACTATGAGAAGCTTGTGGAAGGATATCCCAAACATTTCACCCAAGTCATTCAGTTTTAGGGCAATGGTGCCAAATACTAATGAAATGTATGTAAACTTTTGACTTTGCTGTAAGTAATAATACCTTAAAACATTATGTCTCTCATTATTCTGGCATTTGGCAAATATTAATAATTATGGTAATAGTAATTGACCTAAAACAAGAAAGGTTTATTCTGATTTTATGTCAGATATTGAGAAAAAATGCAGATGTGTCTTTTTATACAGTGGATGGAAACTTCCAGTTTCTAATGTAGGTCATCAGAGCTTTTCCATTTAAAGGATTTGTCTCAAGCTGAATACAATTTGGGAACACCGATCGGACCGGACTGCGCAATTTACATACAGCGCGGGACAAGTATAAAACACTTTTTCTGAGGTATGGAGGGGCACATCTAAGGATATAAAGGGGTTGCAGGGACCCCATTCATAGGATCTTAAAGGTGATGGGCAGGATTTATAAGCCATAAAATTGGTGACAAGTTCCCTTTAACAGGAAATGAGCCGCCAGCCACAGCTCTCACTTCCCCTTGCTTACCTATATGTCTGACTACTTGGACAACCCCTTTAACAAAAAGGAATTAGCTTCCATGTAACTCCTCCTTACCTGGGCTGTTAACCCTGTCAGTACCAGACTAACTAAATGCTGCAACACAAATTAATAAAACCACATGTTAAACAGGTCAATGCATTACAATCAATACACATGATTTTCAGGATCTTCAGAAGGATGCAAACAGCTCTCCCACTCCTTTACAATGCTATACAATATAGGGGCATCATTACATGAGGGGCAGAAACTGCAGTTCACCTTGGTCCTGGAGACCATGGGGGCACTGGTATTGCACATAGCTGGTGGTAAATTGGGGGAAGGGCTGCTTCTGATTTTGACATCATTTTTTCTAAATCACTATCCGAGTATCTTTGGCATGCTCAGCCGCAACATATGTAGGGATTGCCGGTCTGTTAGGCAAGATGTTGTGCACAGAAACCTTTACAAGTTGCTCTTGACCTAAGTTTTTTGTCCATTGAATTTTTTTTTTAATGGTTTAATGTTTTTTTCTAATGTATAATATATATGCATGTAGCGTCCAAATCAACAATTCATCTATAAAGGCAATTATGTCATAAAATATTAGAGACATAATGGGTAATGCGCAGCACGTGAGAAACATGCCAGAAAATAGATCACTCCGTTATAGTAATTGACCCTGATTTTGTTAACACTTCCCTCTAGTGGCAAAAATAATTTATTGCACCCATAATTTTTCATAAACGCTTTTAATGCCATAATTCCTGGATGAAGAATTGGATCTCGAGATCTGAGGAGTGTGAGATGATAATGCTTCATATGAGGACAGATAATCAATATAATAACTATCTTATCAGGGGAAAGAAAATGATTTTAGAGAATACAAAGTAATACCCGGTGTCAAGAGAAATAGCTGCAATAAAATTGCGATACACGCGACGACAACTTCAAATAAGCCGAGATTTGCTGTGACCCAACTACGACTGTAGCAATGAAAAATGACAATAAAATTCTTTCTTACATTTTATTTCCTATGACAATACCTAATCCCTGTGATGTGATTAATATGGAGCATTCAAAAACAATGCTAGGCAGAAATCATAAGTAGCAATCATCTCTGCACCTCCGAGCGTTTCCATAGCAACAGGGATAAAAAACTGTGTACGAAAATCATTCTCAGCTATCGACGGAGATGCAGATCAGAAAACAAGGATCAGGCAGTCAAACAAAAGCACTGGTTGTTTAATGTTACCCAGCGACGATAAATGTATGGATAATTAGTATATCGTTCGCAACGAAAGGGCAAAAAAATATTAGAAGGGGAACAACGTGACAATTAATCCATAAAGAGGATCCCGAGAGTTCAAATTGTGGTTTTGGTGACTACCCGAGACAAACCTGATAGTTAACCATGGGTGTTTGTATTACTGATGCGCTGCTTTATGCTTTTATCTTGATGTAATAAATAGAAAAAAAAAGTTTTCAAAAGTTTTAGAAACTTTAGAAAAGGCGACTTTCTTTCTTTTTTTTTTTTTTGGAGTCGACATAAGTATAAGGTTGTGTGATCAGGAAGGTTTCTGTCTGATATAAACTGATATTTATTACATATTATTTCTCATCTAGTCATTTCATACAAACAAGTCCCAAGCAATGACAGCCTTACTGCCTGCAGCCCTAAGCTATATCCAGTGCAAGAACAATTTAGGCTGTGGTTCCACGGTCCAGAACCACAGCGCTTTGGACGGAGCAGAAATTCTGCACCGCCCAAAGCCCCGCCCCCTTTCTGACGCGCGCTCATTCCGGATGTGTTCCGGACACCTCCGGAACACATCCGGAAAGAACGCAGGGCTGCACAGCCCTGTGTTATTTCCGTTGCGGCGACGCAGCGTCGCCGCAAGACGCTAGGACATGCTGCGGTCTAAAAAGACGCGCCGCATGTCCGGAAACGCAGGTCTTCCGCCTGCGTATTTTTACGCATAGTGGAGACGGGATTTCTTGAAATCCCCTCCACTATGCTGTAACATCTGGACGCTGCGCGTTTGGCGCTGCACCAACGCACAGCGTCAAACACGCAGCAAATCCGGAGTGTTTCCTTATTGTAGAAACATACCCTTATGGGTCCTTTGCAGTCCAATAGCTCATTATAATGCATAATTCCATTGCTTTGGATGTGGAAGTGGCCCCCTTGCCTCTTGGACCCGTATATGATTGCATAAGATGCTCCAATTGTATGGCCGTCCCTGACCATGAGCATACGCGCCAACAGTCCCAACTGTCTAGTCAACTTGGTTACATATATGTTTGCGCATAAAAAAACTCCAAAAAACCTACAAGTGGCCATTTCGAGGCAATCTGGGGGACTTTTGGATTGTTCCCACATAGTCAATGAAAACTGATCCAAATATAAGTGTTAAAATATTTGTCCAACATTATTTTGAATAATTTCCTCTTATCTGTACATTCTTATTTTATAATATGTGTGCGTAGGAAATGTCTGCGTTTTGAAAGCTACTCTCTCCTCATCACCGCCAGAGTAAATACAGCTGGTATTGAACTCAATGGGAGATGTAGAAATATTGCATGCAGTGAGCTGTCCCTAGTGGTGGCAATAACTGCTATGATAGTGTAAGGGTAAGCAGGGGGTGAAGTTCAGCATGGAGCTACCACTATGTACCTTGTCTTTATAGTGAATGTGGGGGGATTTAAAGTCATGTCAATCAACTGTATCACATCCTGTCCGAGATTACAATCCTCCTTCAAAATGTGAAACTGAAACAGGAAACCTGGCTCAGCAGGTGGTCCAGCGTCATCAGCTTCAAAAGGAAAAAACTCACAACCCCAACTTAGCTTGTACCAAGATATCTTGACAGGATGACTCCCTGCAGCGCACTGTGTAACTACTTAGTTCACATTCCCCAGTCCAATGGCAATTTCATGAGAAGATTATGCATACTTGTTGTATACTGGTTCCATTTTTGAGATCTCGGGAATGGGCCGAATGCCTGTCAGAGTCTTGATCCATTCTAGCACTCCATTGTAGGGGGATATGTAGAACGGCTAATAAGAGCCAAGCAGCAAAACGGTGTTTGGTATTCAAGTGTGACAGAGACCCGGCCGGATCCAATAGCATCAAAACCGCCACCCTATGACCTTCCGTTGAGAAGTTATGATCCATCATAGGTTTTGGAGTTTCAGCTACCAATAGCTTAAGAGAGGGAGGACTAGAGTCATGCCAGGGGTGTGAAAAGAAGTGACTGACCAAGGGGTTAAATGGTCTTGTGAGGCTGTGTAGCTTTCTCTTTTTTTTTTTGCTATTCACTTCTGAAGGGGGGGTAACCACATGAATTGTGTTGGAAAGAACTGGAAACAGCTGACATCCCACACTCTCCATGTGGTCCAGCTCACAAAGCCAAACATCAAGTCGGTAACTGACTTATTTCATCTCCTTATTCCTTGTGTACTGCAACTTGTATTTGCATATCTGACCATTTTATATGCATAATCACTGAGTATATAGTGTTTTGTCTAGTGTGCCCATAAGGCGATTAAATATAGAATTTAACCTCGGGCTGCTCATTTATCTCTATCTACGAATCTACATGTCCGTTTCTCGGTTTAACTTTACATGCTACAGGGGCTGGTTTCTGGCCCGATATAATCCCGTTAATGACCCGGGCTTCTAGTGAGGAACTGGTGACAATCCTACCGGGCAGGCAGGAGTCTGTTTCACTGGTGCAAGTTAAAGGGACTTCTAAGCCTGTAAGGGTTGTGAGTGAATGTTGTGCCATGTCAGCAGCTGCATGGGCCGCATCCTCTAACTCAGGGGTCCCCAACCGCCGGTCCGCGGCCCATTACCGGGCCGTAGCAGTTCTGTTGCCGGGCCTCGGAGCCACGGCACAGAACGCTGTACACACTTGGAGCCGGCGGCTGCAGCACTGTAGTGACAGCTGCAGCCGCCGGCTTCAAGAAGACATCGATACTTACCTTCCGTCGCTGCATCCCTGTCGGCCGCGGCAGCTTCCTCCTGTGCGCAGCGATGACGTAGTACCGCTCATAAGGTAATGAATATGGACGTGACGCCACTCCCGTAGGCGTGGCGTTCATATTCATGCCCTTAATGAGCGGTATTACGTCACCGCTGCGCACAGGAGGAAGCGGCCGACAGGGACGCAGGGAAGTTCAGCGACGGAGCGAGGAGGGTAAGTATGATGG
>JARQOD010000009.1:102710184-102741606 GCA_033576555.1 Oophaga sylvatica | reverse complement strand
TTTTGCTATTTTTACCCAAAATTTTGAGGTGCATCTAGGGCCCAGTGCTTTTAAAGCCCAAAAACATGGATTTATAAATAGGGTTGACCCTGGAGGATCGAGTTCACTTCGACTTTCATGAAATTTTGGGGTTTCAGCAAAGTTAACATTTCAAGACCCAAATTTGTGGTTTTGCACAAAAAAAATTCCCTGCGCCATTTCCCACTTTGCGGAAATACAATTCATTTTCTTTGCAGTTTATTATTATTTTTTTATATTATTTTACATTTTTATGCGCCATTTTTTCTAGGGCGCTTACTTTGAAAATGCAAAAAAGAACAATAAAAATAAACGTGGCAAACAAGGCACACAAATACAAAGGAGAGAGGACCCTGCCCCCAAAAAGGGCCACAGTCTACAGGGAGGGGTGGGGAAAACACTAGGGGGCTAGAGTGGTCGTGCGGGGGGTTTTTAGAATGAGGATCACTGCGGGTTGAGGTTGTCGGAAAGGGGGGTCTTCTTTTTTTAAAGGTTTCCATGGAAGGTGCGACTGATAGGCAGGGGAGAATTTTTTTGTATCGGTTGTGGGAAAAGAATAAGGGGGGGGAAGGAGGAGATTTGAATTACTAAGGTTGCGTTGGGGTGTCCAGGGGCCATGTCACGATGTATGGAGGAGACAGGGTGGATGGCTTTGTTTCATATTAGGGTTTTGAACGGGAGCCTCTGGCGATGGGAACCAATAAAGTGTTGGCATGGGGGAAAGGCGGGGGAAAATAAGGGGGAGACAGGAGGATTGTCGGGCGCAGAGTGCAGGGGTTTGGGAGTGCCAAGTGCTAGAGGGGGGCCCGAGGTAGGGGGTTGCGTAGTCGAGCGGGGGGAAGATTTAGGGCTGCGCTATTTTTTTTGTATTTCATGGGCGAGGAGCACGGTCCGGGGAAAAAATTTTTTTAGTTTGAGATGGGGGAAGGAGGCAAGGGTTTGGACATGTGGGTTTTAAAGGAGGGGAAGTCGGGATCCCCCCCAGGGACCCAGAGGGGATGGGGAAGGAGCAGCCCTTGAGTTGAGGACAGGGCTTGGGGGGGGTAGAGTGAATGGGGGGGAAAATATTAAACTGTTTTGTCTGTTCATTTTTTTTGAAAGCGAGCAAAGAAGAAAGAGCAGACTTCTGGGATTTCATACTTTATACTGTGGGGTCATGAAGATCAGGTTTTCGTGGGGCGCAGTTGTAGGGAGGTTTTTTCCATCCCAGAGTCATGGGAAGTGTCCTCCCTGCAGATGTGTCCTGGGGCAGCAAGGCCCTTTTCTCTCCCGTAAGACAAAGCTCTTATGGTCGTGGGGCCTCTCTCGCCTGTAGATTTAAACTGTTATGGTCGCGGTCCCCCTCTCCCCCTGCAGAGTGCAAATTCTTGTGGGCAGCAAGTCCCTTTTAAATTTTTGTAGGTGTAAATCTTATGGGCGCGGGGGCCTCTCTCTTCCCGTAGGGTTAAGCCCTTGGTCAGTGGGGTCCTCACTTCCCGAGAGTATGAGCTCTTAGGGGGGCAAGGTCATTCTTCCCCTTTAAAGTAGCTTTAGGTCGGGGGGTTTTTCCCTCTCTTTCTCCTGTAGATTGAAATCTTAGGTCAGCAGGGTCTTAATCCTCTCCTCTCCCTGATGTTTTTCCCGGTAATTTACAAGTTTTCCATTTTGAGATTTGCGGAAATTTTTTCCCCGGAATCTAATTTTTTTAAGAAAATTTCGCAAAAATTTCAATTTTAAAAGCCCGCCATTTTTTTATTTACCTTTTTTTTACCGGAAATGATTTTTCTTTTTTAATTTTATCGGAAATTGTGTTTTTACAAAATCTAATTTTTTGGGTACATTTTTTTAAAATTTACGTGCAATGAACCTGGCGCCAAGAAAAGTTTAAATGTATAACAATGTTTGGCAATCCCAAAATTTAATGTTTTGGCTTTTAGACTTCATCAAACTTTTGCCGTGTGGGAAGAGGGGATGCTGACACGGGGCTCCGAATCGCGTAGAAAGATGCCTATGCTAAATGCCTTTTATTTACTATGATTACGGTTAAACCCCCCTTTTGGGCACAAGTAAACCCCCAGAGAGGGGCGATGTCCCTTTTCTTTTATACTTTTATTTTCTTTTTAAATTTTTAAAATAATTATTTAATGTTTATTGTTTTTTCAGACTAAAAGGGTTTTTTTCCACGTGCTGATTTTTCCCGGGTATGGAAAACCAGTCTGAAGATTTTTAGTGCGTATTTCTTGTTTTAAATACTTGTGGAAAAGTGTGGCAACCATGTTCCCTGTAGCCACATCATATCCCCGTCCGGCTCGGGGGAAGAGGGGTACTGTTAGCGCTGTTTCCGGCGCTGGGTGCTGAAACAGCTCTTTGTCAATCCCCCCGCTTGCGAAAATGATCAGCGCAAGGGGGGACAATGGAGAGATTATTCACAACAACGAGAGAAGGACGCGATAAAAGAATTCCAACTGCCCCTTTTAAAATTTAAATAAAAAATGATGGGGGGGTTCCCTGTATTTTTGAAAACAACCAGCTAAAACTGACAGTTACGGGCTGCAATCCTCAGTTGTCAGCTTTAGAAAGGGTTGGTTAAAAGAAAATAATAATAACTTTATTTATATAGCGCCAAATATTCCCCAGCGCTTTACAGTTTAACAGTTTTCAAAAAACAAGTCAAGGTAACACTTAACAATACAATAATTAAAGCAAAATAAGCCGAACCCCGCCGGGAGCTTCAACTCAATGAGTGGGGGGGAAAAACAAAGTACAGGTGGTAAACAATGGTCATTTCAATGATGGTCCCGCCTCTTGAGGGAGTGAGTCAGGGTGGAGAAGTGAATGGGGCTAACATCACACTTTAAAATAGAAGACTTTTGGGTTTGGAAAAGTATAGGGCCCCTCTGACAAATGTTTTTGAGGGAGCGCCCGAAAACCCTGCAATTGTGGATACCCAATTTCTTGGGGGGAGCATTCCAGAGGTTGGCGCAGTGGGGAGAAGTCTTGAGTCGGGGGTGGGAGGTAGGATTAGTGCAGATTATGAAAGTCGTTTGCAGAGCGCAGCGTTTGGGGAGGCGTAGATAAAATAGGGAGGAGATGTAGGGGGGTGCGCAGTGGAATTTGTGGTGAGAACCAGTCTTTGAAGGCCAATGAATGGGAGCCTGTAAGGACTGGGAAGAGCGGCGCACCGAGTCCCCTGAAACAGTAAAAAGGGAAGAAAAAAGGCAGGTAGTTTTTTGGAATTTAAGTGGGTTTTTTATGTGAGTTTTTTGGGCAAATGGGCTGAGGTTTTTTCAGGAAGGTGAGGGGGGGGCATGGAGCTGACAGGGAGGGGGAAGGATAAGGGGCTGATGGTATGAGTCTGAGGGGGGGGAGGGGGGTGAATGTGGATGGCAAAACCAGGAGGAAATAATAAAGTACAAAAGAAAAATAAGGCAAATGTGGGGTACTTGTTTCCACCCCTGATTAACTGCCTGAAAAACTGCCGTTTTCAAGATGCTTTTCTTCGTGATTTTTAACTTCGGGATGGCTGCGCCCCAAATGCATGCCCCCCCTTAGATACCTTAAATAATTTCCACCTCAGGGAGGAAAAGGGGATTGTGGGGCTGTTTTGGGGAAAATTTGCCCCGGGGGCCGCACACCAGGGGGGGGGTTAGATCACAAAGGCACTAGCCCGGCACCAAACTATTTTTATAGCATTTTCCACTGAAAGATCTACAGAGGTCCCAGTCACGGGAATGAGGGCCCCCACCCCATATTTTTTTAAAATTATTTAAATAAAATTTTTTTAAAAAAACTTGTGGGGGCCCCCCCATTTTGACAACCAGCCAACTAATGCAGACAGTCGAGGCTGGTTTTCCCGCTGGTAAGGGCCAGTATTACCCCCCCAGCCAAAAATAGCAGCCCGCCGCCACCCAGAAAAGGCACATCAAATTTGTTTTCCAAACTGGCAATTTGCCCAGCTTTCCAAATTGCCTTGGTGGGGGGCAAATAGGGGGTTTATATCTGGGGGTTATGTCACCTTTTTATTGTCAGGGGAATCAACCCATGGGTTGTAATTTTTGAGGCGTTAGAAGACGCCTTCCATTTCTAATCCAAATTATTGTAAATAAAAACACAGCAGGAAAAAAATCCTTAATTTTAAAAAAAAACAATGAAAACACACTTATCCTTTTTTAAAAAAACAAACACAGTTTTTACTCCCAACACCCATTCCATTGAAGCCCCATTCCTTAAAAAGTAAAATAAAAAAAACCAACCCTCACCTTTCTAATTTCCCCGCACTCCGATCTCCTCAGTGTCTTCTGACCTGCACTGCTCAACAAGAGGCGCTCTGTAGTGCGTCATTGCCCCTCTGCCCCGAGCGTCAAAAGGAGTCAGAAGACATTGAAGAGTCGCAGAACGTGGAATGAGGAAAGAGAATATTTAAGAGGGGGCCTGGTGCCAACAATGGCAGTGGCTCCCCTGACTCGACACCCCGTTCATCCGGGCCCCCCGCAGTTCCCTGGGGTGCCCCGAGTGGTGCCGCTTCCCTGATTCACACTGCAATAGAAAAAATCGGGTATCTTTAAAGCCTTTTTTAGAAAAGTCTAAAAATTAAAATCTATGGGCCACACTGCCATAAGGTATATATGCTTCATCAAACATCAACAGACAGGTGGGGTAAAAATTTTTTCTGGGTTTTTTATTGAAATTTCTTTTGCAAAATCCCACTACCCCCTCAGTGTCTTTATTTGGTCATTTAGAATCACAAGGCTGAAAATGTTAATATTTCAGATAAATTGACAGCATAAAAATTAATCAATTTCAGTAACCCACTCCATAGTTTTCCGGCTTAAAAGTTTAGATAAAGATTAATCTCATTTTAGCATGTGCATTTACAGTGACGTTTTGAAAAGATAATAGAGATAAGAGGAATCTTGTTGAAATGATAAAATTTATCTGAAGCAAATACCCGGGGAAATGGCCAATTTTATTCTAGAAGCTTAAAACATTTAAATTACCTCCAAAATGACTTAGGGGGGTTAAAGCAGAACTCCGAGGGAGGTTACTTTGCTTTATTCAGCACTTTCTCCGTAAATTATTGCATCAGTTTTTAGGATTTACAAGCCATTTGTGTAATAGTTTTAGCTTTAAATGTAATTGAAGTTTTGTTGATGTTTCATTGCACAGGTACACGGCGCCATTCATCTCGGTTTTAGATTCAGTTTAAATAGCAAAAAGAAATATAAAAGGGGTGTCGATATTAATATTTAGCGTAGTATCAAGAAGGGAGGGGGGGTGTTGCGTTTTCCAAAGTTATGACTTAAAATAAATCTTAGAAAAACCAGGAAATTTTTGTATAAAAAACTGGGATTTTAATGTGTCCCGGGGCCGGGTAGACAGAATATAAGGAGGTGGACACTAGAGTTGAGCGATACTTTCCGATATCCAAAAAGTACGGAAGGGAAAAGGGGTATCGCCGATCCCCCAAAAATAGGGCGATACCCGATCCCGAACCGGAAAACAATGTAAGTCTGGGGGAAAAAAAATATCGGAATTAAAAAAAAACCCTTTCTTCCTTGTTGGTTAATTGTCGAAAGGAAAAAAACAAAGAGTAATGTAGAATTTATTGGGGGAAAGGGTTTAGGAACTTAAAGGCATAGATGTTAACACAATGCAAAGGAATAGCTTAATATTTCTTTTTTTTTAAAAACGTTTGGATTGACGAAGAAATTGACAATGTTGTTAACCTTTTTTTTATTTGTCAAAATAGTCGTTTCACACTTCCATGCTTTCACCTTTTTAAAATTTTTTACACACTTTTTTCCTTCTAACTTCAGCAGCCATCTTTTCACAAATTATTTTTCATCTTTACCTTCTTAATCTTTAAAACTTCTTGCTATTCATCTTTTGGTTAAAAATTACTTATTTGTTTTTATTAACAGTTATTTTTCTTCATTTTATTTTTTCATCTTTTTCCTATTCATCCTTTTATCAATTCTTTTTTGGACAGACATTCCTTTCTTGTAATCTGTAAAACTGAATTTTTCCCCCCCTTTTTGCTGCACGAAAGATTTAAAAACAAAATATTTGCCCGGTTTTATTTAGCCTGCAGCAGCATCAGGCTTTTTTCCCGGGGCACCACGAGGGGGAACGGACTCACCCCCATAACGCTTGTTTCTTTTGTTTGAATTTGAGCAAAATTTTGCTCTTCATTTTTGGGCTTTACTTTAAAGTTTTTCTGCTTTTGATTTCGCTTATTTTTCTTCTGTCTCTTGTTCTGTTTTGTAGTTTTTCTTAACCTTCTTTGTCCTTTTTGGTGATGGTAAAAAACCCAATGGAAGAACGAGGCCAGCTGATGTGCTGGAACCCGGGGTCAGCGAAGGAAAAGGCCAAGGGCCCAAACCGAGACCAGCTGAGTTACGGGCACGGTTACTAAACAGGAGGTACCTTGCTCCAAAGCAACCAAAGGGCCACAGACGTGCGGAACCCGGGGTACCGACATGGGGGCACCTAGGCCCAAAGGCACTGCGGAGAACCACTGGGTAGGAACCCGGTTGGGGAGCAGAAGGGACCCTGGAAATTAAAGTTGAGGCAGCAGGACTTTTTTTTTTTTCCGTTCAACAGCAGGGGGAAAAGCTGACATTACTGCCCCTAACAGGGGGCAGTGTTAACTGTGCTAACACACTTCCGAGAAACAACGGGGGTGTTGTAACCCCGGGATGAGAAGAGAACAGGGTGAGGCAGCAGGGGTTTGCCGTTCACAAGAGGGGGAAAGCTGACATTTTGAACCCCCGAACACAGGCAAGGTAGACTGTGCTAAAAGCACTTCCCGAGAAACAAATGGCGGTTTGTAACCCCGGGTGAGAAGAGAACTGGTGGAGGCGCGGGCTTTTTGCGTTCCACACAGGGGAAAGCGCATTTCTGAACCCCCGTAAACAAGGAGCAAGGTGACGTGCTAACAGGGACTTCCGGGGGAAAAAACTGGCGGTGTTGTAACCCAGGGATTGGAGAAAGAACATGGGGGAGGGGCCGGGCTTTTTGCCTTCCAAGCAGGGGGAAAAGCTGACATTACGAACCCCAGTAACACAGGAGCAAATGTAACTGTGCTAACAGCATTCCGGAAACAACGGGGGTGTTTTTAAAACCCAGGGATGAAAGGAACAGGGGAGGAAACAGGACTGTTTGCCGTTTACACGCAGGGGGAAAAGCTGACATTACTGAACCCCGTAACACAGACAATGTAGACTTGCTAACAGCACTTCGAAAAAACTGGCGGTGTTGTAACCCGGGTGAGAAGGAACATGGTGGGGGCAGCAGGACTTTTTGCCGTTCACACAGCAGGGAACAGCGACATTAGAACCCCAGTAACCAGAGCAATGTAGACTGTGTAACACACTTTCCGAGAAAAAAAAATGGGGGTGTTGTAAAACCCGGGAGAGAAAGAACAGGGTGGAGGCAGCAGACTGTTTGCCTTCACACAGCAGGGGGAACAGCTACTTACTGAAAACCCCCGTAACAAAGGAGCAAATTAGACTGTCTAACAGCCTTCCGAGAAACAACGGCGGGGTTGTAACCCAGGGATAGAAGAGAAATGGTGGAGGGAGCAGGGGCTTTTTCCGTTTACACAGCAGGGGAAAAACTGACATTACTGAACCCCCGTAAAACAGGAGCAAGTGTAATTTTCTAACACCTTCCGAGAAAAAAACTGGGGGTGTTGTAACCAGGGGTGAGAAGAACAGGGGGAGGCAGCAGGACTGTTTGCCATTCACACAGCAGGGGAAAAAGCCTTATTCCGAAACCCCAGTAACCAGGGGCAAGTGTAACTGTGCTAACGCACTTCCAGAAACAACTGGCGGTGTTGTAACCCCGGGGTGAGAAGAGAAATGGGGGAGGCAGAGGACTTTTTGCCGTTACACAGCAGGGGAACAGCGATTACGAACCCCAGTAAAACGGAAGTGAGACTTTCTAAAACCCCCTTCCGAGAAACAACTGGCGGGGTTGTAACCAGGGAGAGAAGGAAAAATGGGGGAGGGAGCAGGACTTTTTTTCCCTTCACACAGCAGGGGGAAAAGCTGCATTACGAAACCCCCGTAACACAAGCAAGTGTTGTGTGCTAACAGCACTTCCCAAAACAACTGGGGGTGTGAAACCAGGGATGAAAGAGAACTGGTGGAGGCAGCAGGACTTTTTTCCGTTCACAAAAGAGGGGGGAAACGACTTACTGAACCCAGTAACAAGGAGCAAGTGTGACTGTCTAAAGCACTCCGGAAAAACGGCGGTGTTGTAAACCCCGGGGTGGAAAAGAACAGGGGGGAGGCAGCAGGGCGTTTTCCGTTCACACAGCGGGGGGAAAAGCTGCATACTGAACCCCGTAACACAGGCAAGTGTAGACTGTGCTAACGCACTTTCCAAAACAACGGCGGTGTTTAACCCCGGGATGAAAAAGAAATGGGGGAGGAGCGGACTGTTTTTCCGTTCACACGCGGGGGAAAAGCTGACATTACGAACCCCATTTAAAACAGGAGCAAATGTAACTGTGCTAACGCACTTCCGAGAAAAACAACGCGGGGTTGTAACCCAGGGGTGAGAAGAGAACAGGTGGAGGCGCGGACTTTTTGCCTTCCCCACAGCAGGGGAACAGCTGACATTATGAACCCCGTAAAACAGGAGCAATGTAAAATGTGTAACAGCACTTCCAAAAAAAACTGGCGGTGTTGTAACCCCGGGGGAGAAGAGAACAGGGGGGAGGGAGCAGGACTGTTTCCGTTTAACGCAGGGGAACAGCTGACATTACTGAACCCCGTAACACGGAGCAAGTGTAGACTGTGCTAACAGCATTCCGAGAAACAATGGGTGTTGTAAAACCCGGGATGAGAAAGAACATGGTGGGGGCACAGGATTTTTTTCGTCCCCAAAAGCAGGGGAAAAGCTGACATTACTGAACCCCGTAACCGGGCAAGTGTAAAACTGTGTAACAGCACTTTCCCGGAAAAAAACTCGGGTGTTTTAAACCCCGGGTGAGAAAGAACGGGTGGAGCGCAGGATTTTGCCGTTCACACAGCGGGAACCGAATTACTGAAACCCCCGTAACACAGAGCAAGTGAACTGTGCTAAAGCCTTCCGAAAACAACTGGCGGTGTTGTCCCAGGATGAGAAAGAACTGGTGGGGCACGGACTTTTTGCCGTTACCCAAACAGGGGGAAAAGCTGAATTACTGAACCCCCCTAACCAGGAGCAAATGTAGACTGTGCAACAGCACTTCCCCAAAACAACTGGGGGTGTGTAAACCCGGATAGAAGAGAACGGTGGAGGCAGCGGATTTTTTCCGTTTACACAGCAGGGGAACAGCTGACATTACTGAACCCCCGTAACCCAAGGACAAGTGTGACTGTGCTAAAAAGCACTTCCCTAAACAACGGGGGTGTTTTTAACCCAGGGATGAGAAGAAACAGGGGGGAGGGGCAGGGCTGTTTGCCCTTCAAAGCAGGGGAACAGCTGCTTTGAACCCCAGAAAACAGGGGAAGTGTAGACGTGCTAACGCACTTCCCAGAACAACTGGGGGTGTTGTAACCCCGGGATGAGAAAAGGAACAGGGTGGAGGCGCAGGGCGTTTGCCGTTCACAAGCAGGGGGAAAAGCTTCATTACTAAAACCCCCTAACAAGGAGCAATGTAGACTGTGCTAACAGCACTTCCCAGAAACAACTGGGGTGTTGTAACCCCGGGTGAGAAAAGAACATGGTGGAGGCGCAGGACTTTTTGGTTCACACAGCAGGAGAACAGCTGAAATTACGAACCCCATAACACAGGGCAAGTTAACGTGCTAACACATCCGAGCAAAAACTGGCGGGTTGGACCCCAGGTCAAGGAGGTTTTTTAAATACTAGATCAAGTATTTCCTTGTTATGCAATTAAAATGTCTAAAAACCCCAAACAAGAAAATTAAAAACCTTTTTAACCCTTAAAAAGTGATTTTATTTTAAAAAAAATATGTAAATTAAAAATTGACAAACATAAACGAATATTTTAAATTTTTTAAAGCAATGCAAACCCACAATAAAAAGCTAAATTTTATACGGTTTTAAATAAAAGCATACAAAAAACAAATCAAAACCTTTAAATGAGGTAAAAAACATTGAAACCCCATTTTCATTGCTAAATAATTCACTAAAATTTTTAAAAAAATCTAAAATTTCCCTCAGTAAAATGAAAATGGCCAAACATTTTATTAAAAAAAAAAACCTTTAAAAGGCTGTAAAAAAGCTTTTTTCCCGACTGTGGACTTGAACTGACAACATAGTAAGGTTAAAATTGGGGACTGCATAGCCACAATTTGGGGAATGGCGATTTTAAACTGTACCCAATAAAAATGTGGTTACACTACTCCTTTTTTTTTTTATAGCTTAAAAAAAGGGTACGTCATTATGCTTGCGCCTTTGTTTGGAGCACGACGGGCTTTTGCTGTGACCGTTGGGTTTTGGAGCTCTGTCCCTTTTTTACCAGCTAACATCACGGTGCGCTCGTTACTCGAAAGCGTACCGACAACAAAAAGGCGTTTCAGATGCTTTATCAGTAAAGCACCTATGATAAACATACCAAAGCCCCCTTTTAATAAACAAGTAAAGAAAAATTGGCGTTTGAGGTGTGACACGGGTTTTTTGTTAAGGTACAGATTAAAAGACTTGTCAGGTGTGCTATTCAGTCTGATAAATAGTATCATTCACCTTTTCAACATTTTTTCGTTCTTTCAGCACCATTACAGGTATAATTTTTTTGCTTTTGTGACTATGCACATTGACTTTACCAAGGTATGCATGATTTTTTTTAGCGTTTATTTTTTCTGGGGACCTTTATATAGGGGTGTTAACTTTTTAATAAAATATGTATTTTTAAAATAAAAATTTAAAAGTAATGTTGAAGGGACTTTTCCCTAATGCATTGTTTGCATAATTTTCAGGGGTACTCCGCCCCTTAATCAACATTTGGGTTTATATTTATTGTATCTTTATTTCAAAGGCAAGCACTGAATTAACCTTCGCACTGCACAGTTTTTCAAAGTTCAACCCACATTTTGCATTCCAAAATTGCAATTTGACATCGATGGGGTTGATTTTTAAGTTGGGGCAAGGTTTTACCCTCTTTTCCTATAGCTTTAAAATAGGCTTTGTGTTTTCATTTGTTTTGACTTTTCATTCTGTAATAAATTCACAAATTTTTTGTTTCAGTTTTTTTTCAAAAACAAACATTTTTTGGTTTTGAAAGTTTACGTTTCAAATGTTTCAAGTTAAAATCATGGTAGCCTCATATCTATGTTTACACTAACACTTTAGTTTATGTTTTTTTCACCATGATTAGGTGCTACAGTAATTTTTTCCGGACACACAAAGGGGGGAAAAGCAGGTTACTAACCCCAAAACAAACAGCGATTTTTTTTCATCTGTGCATCTAAAAACTTGAAAACGGGCTGTTGAAGCCCCGGGGGCAAGGGGGGTGTAGGCAAAGGCCCCAGTATGGACGTTTGAAGTTAAGTTTTTAGTTAGCAGCAGTAATTTTTGCCGAACACAAGGGGAAACAGCAGGCGTTACGAACCCAGAAACACATCACGATTGTTTTCATCTGTGCATCAACCTTCTGGCAGCAATGGCCTGTTGAACCCAGGGTCAAGGGTGAGGCACAAAATTTTGATTTATCCCTTTACGTGCCATTGCAAATGTATGTATTTCAACAAAATAAAAAATTTTTAATACCAATAAAATATAATTTTCAATTACAAGAATAGAAAAAATTTAAAATTGCAGCCCCCTCTGTGTTGATAACTTTTAATGGCTAACTGAAAATTGGAACAAATTCAAAGCTTTCGAGACACTCGGGTGTCTTCATCAGGCAAGAGTAAAGCCAAAAAATGAAGAATCACAAATTTCTCACACAACAGGACACAGGAATACTAAGACAAGTGAGGGAGGACAAATGAGGGAGACCGGCAACAAAAGAGAACAAGGATGAATTTTCACCCCCAAAAATCACAATAAATTATGATTTACCTGTTGGGGAAAAGACTTTTGTAGCCCCGGCAAGCTGATGGATAGGAATACTGGTATTAAAAATAACTCAAAAATGAAAACGTACAAAGGGTTTTAAAAATAAGCTCATCATGACCTTTGACATGTTTTGTGTGGAATGATAGATCACTGGATTTATTCTTCTTACAAATTAAAGGGAAACTGAAGGTCTATGACCTTTCCCGGGTCATGAAAACCCAAAAAAAAGACCCAATGAAGGGGGAATCAAACTTTTTAACCCTTTTCAGGAAATTTCCAAAATTTAGTTCATCCTGTAATAATGAAGTTCTGACACGTCACTTACTTGTCTTACCATTCACTATTCCTGTTCCGTTTGTATAGAAAAATGTGAAGCTTTTAAATTTTTTTTTTTATCTCGCCTGAGAAGGAAAGTGGGTACCTTGAAAGCTTGCAATTTGTTTTCCATCTTTTCATTATCCTTTTAAAAGGTAAAACCATGCTGACTCTGAGTCTAAATATTTTTTATCTACAGGCTAACAGGGAAAGATACCATGTTTTCTAATTTCAAAAAGGGAAAAAATAAAGAAAATAAAAATTTTAAAAACGCATATATGCACAGCAAAAAAAAAAGGAACAACACAACCCCCCAAAAAATTGGGTAAAAAAATATAGTTTTGTAAATTTAAAGAATAAAGTCAATTTTTTTTTTTATGAATAATGCTTAAGGAACGCTATTTTTAAACCCAAACAAGTGAAACAAGGATTTTGAAATAACCCTCTCATCTATCGAAAAATTTTATGTGACGCACAATTTTTCAATTTTTTAAGTTCATAAAACGTAATTTTTTCAAAATTTTGGGACATTCCAGCATGGACTCCAATGTATTGTGACACAAAATTCGATAAAAAAAACCTTTTAAAAAAAACATTAGGCATTTTTTTGTCAAAATTTTAAAGTGGGCCTGCAATGTAGGTGATAAAAAGGGCTACGGATAGAAAAGGGTTTTCTTGTCTGTATCAGACATGACAGCCTCGAGGGGAATGCCCGGTTTTTACTGTACGTCAATAAAGTCTGCGCTGAAATCAGCATTTTTTGCTTGTAGAGTTTGAAGAGGGGAAAAAAATGTCTGGTTCGCAAAACTTTATCCGTCACACTACCCTTTCCCCTGTCACGCGTGGTGGGTAGGTGTTGCAATTGCTACTATAAAATGGGTTAGGCTGCGTTATGCGCAAGGGGCGCAAAACAAAAATCAGCAGAATAATTTTAATTTTAATACTCCCCTTGACAAACAAAAAAATTAGTTTCCCTTTAAAAAATGTACAAAAACTAACAAACCTAAAGGTTGAACGCATTAATTAATACAGATTACATCAAAATTTTCCATGAGTAATTGATGGAACCTTATACCTATTTTAAATTTTTTCCTGTGGTTGTTTCAACAGCACTTCGGGATAACTAAACCCCTTTTCAGTTGCATGATGCACTTTTAGATGTAATAATTTATTATTGGGAAATTTTTACCTTTTAATGCTGGGCCCTTTCTAATGGTGTTTGAAGTACATTCGCATAGTATGTTTTTTAAATGTCTGTCATAAATAAAAAAACGTGATGATGGAAAAAGGATTTAATGATGGAACCCTTACTGCATTATCTTACAGGTACGATAAAGTTCCCTTTAAAAAACATTAATTTATAATTGGTACTTTTAGCTTATTCAAAAAGTGAAAAATAGACAATTTTATTTTTTTACCATTTCTAATGACATGTGCGATTTGCGCTGTGATGACAAAATTTTTATTTTGTCCATATTGTCATAAAAAAATTTTCTTTTTGGGCCCGCAAAAATTCACAATTTTAGTTTTCAGCAAACAACAGGGTGACGGGTTTCCCTATTTGGAGCATGTTTTTCAGTTTTTTTCTGCATGTTCGGGAAAGAGCTTTTTGCCGTTACCACAGGGGGAAAAGCTGGGGGTTTCTGAACCCACAACGAAAAGGGTTGTTTTTGTTCTGTGGGCACACATTCTGGGAGAACTGCGTGTTGGGGCCCCGGAGTAATTCAGGGGGTAGAAAGAAAATAAAAAGGGACAGGATAACGTTGCGAACCAGTTATTTAACGAAAAAAGGACAGACAAATTCTGGCGAGATCCATGCCTTGTTCATTTTCAGAAAGAAACCCGGGTCTACAAAACAGGATGTCGCTGCGACGGTCTGTTAGTACCCACCTGCAGACTAAAGACCGCCCGAAATACAGGGGCAGCAGGGCAAGCCAGCACCTCCAAAAGCTAAGCTCGGCCATTTTTCCAGTTTAGAGCCCCAAAACTTGAATGGGGAAGACCCACGGGGAGTACACTGAGAGGCAAAGCAATAGTCTGTCACCTCTGACGGATACTTCCCTCCCCGCTGACGGAGCCCTTCGGATGTTTTGACATTTGTGGCGCTCCCAAAAATTTTCCCAAAAATTTTTAACATACTGGTTTTCCCTTTCGAGGCCTGGTGTGCCCCCCTCTTGTTGCAGACTTTACACTGCCCCGACGACTGCTTTGTAAAGCTTTGCACAGCATGCTCTCGGCAAAAGGTGAAATTGGGGTTGCCCCAGTGTTCTTGGTACCCGCTTTTTACGCCCCCGTTCAACGGGTGTGGGGGCTTTTGACTTTTGTCCCGGTAGCGGGGGTCAGGAGGGTGTACCCCCAAAATCAGACGTCGTGAGAATTTGGGCATGCGGGGGGTGTTTTTAGGCATGCAGCATAAAATCAACCATGTGCTGCAGACCCCCAACGGGAAAGAAACGCTGTCCTCTGCAAAGGGGTCATCCTGCCCGCTCTCATCACCCCCCCCCTCCTCCATACGACAAGAGCGTTTTGTACCCCCCTCGGACGATTTCTTCCTCCTCCATTACTCCTCCTCCCCATCTCCTCCAAAATGAGCCCTGCCCCCCTTTGAGGAACCACGTTGCGCTGACTTTTCCAAAAGGGGAGGAATTTTTGACTCCTCATCCTCCACCTCTTCCAAAAACCCCATCCCTTTTTGCTTTCGTGTTTTTTGAAGCAGGAGATAAGGGGGACAGTCGGGTACTAGTGCCATCGCACTCGCCCCCCCGATTGACTCATCAAACGCACGCAAAACGTGGCACATGTCCTTTTAAGTGACCACTCATTAATGGGGGATTTTGGACGGGGCAAATTTGGGGTTGATTGCCCTGTCAGCTGATACTCCATAACGCTGGCTGCTGCTCACAAACGCTCCAACATATGTAACTTGAATTCCCCTGGTGGTTTGCCTATATGCAATGTTCAGGGGAAAGGCGCAATCTCTTTCAGAGCTGCAATGCGCGATTGGCCATGGGAAAGTCGCAAGTGGGGCGCACCTAGGGGGGGCCTTTTCAGCTGCATCAAGATCCGGTAGTCCCCCAAAAAACCTGCACCCAAGTTGAGCACATGCCAGACTTTATGTGAGGTTTTGGCCCAAGGCCAACTGCCACAAAATTTCGGGCCATTGTCAACACACCAAGCCTGGCTGGGGGATTGCTGGCAAAAACCCCACCGCTTCCGCTTGATGGCTCCAGACCCCCTGCGCTGTGTGGCTCGATTTCCCCCTGGGGAAATTTAATTTTGAAGGCCTGTTGCCTTGGCCACGGGTGTGCCATATCGGCGCACAGTAAGCGCCCGGGCCATGGGAGGGAACCGGACGGCTCCTGCCGGGTGATTTTAGGGAAAGGGTAGGAGGAGGGTCAAAGTGGACAGACTTGATTTCCCGGCAATCCTTGGGGTTGGCAGAACACTACGCGCCACTTTGCAAGATCTTACCCCCTCCAAACATTCACCCCAAGGGGAAGTGAAAGGTATCGCCCTGGCCCTGGGTACTGGCCACCATCGGTGGCAGTGGGCCTTGTATGACGCGTTTATAGGGATGTTTAATTTTTACCCAACATTTTTGCAGACCCGGGACGGCTTGCCTGGAAATAAAAACGGCTGGCACATGTTTTGGGCTGCCCAAAGACATTAAGTCACGGAAACGTCAGTCCCACCCCCTAATGACAGCATTTCAAGGGGCAGGATTTTGCAATGCCAGCATTCAGAGCCGGCTCGTGGTGGTTTGCCCAGTTGGCCCTCTTTTTTTCCCCTGCCTGTGCTACCGATGGTTTTTGTGGCCTTGGGGGTTGAGGAGACGGGAACTTGCAGCTGTGGGTGTAATAAAACCTGTGTCCTACACAGTGACAGAGGTTCTTCATGGTAACCGTGAGGAAGCCGAAAAGCTGTTGGAACGGAGGAAGAGGCTCCCAAAACGAGCTGAAGAGGGGAGGTGCTGCTGAGGGTTTCCTCATCTATGTGTCTTTGAAACCCAAAAAAGTGCTTTGACGCAATGTTTCCAATATTTGTTGTATTAAGGTTACGAACTTTTACCTCTTTTAATTTTTTGATTACACAGCTTGCATTTGACATGCAAATTCATCTGCAACTGTATCAAAAAGGACCACGCAGAGCAAGCCCGGGAGCGCCCCGGTTTGGCTTGGAAGAGAACTGCTCCGAAGGGGTGCCAAACGGGGGTCAGGAAGGGGGTTCTGCGCCTACCTCCCCTACTGTTTTGGACCTTTGGGGGAAAATTCTTCCCTCGACCCTTCCCCACCTTCCGTTCCTCACCCCATTTTTGGGTCTTGGACCTCTCCTCCAACTACCCCTTTTCCAACACCTGCTGTTGTTGGGTGGTCGGGCCCGCACCAGCTCAACAGAAATGGCAACTGAGTCTCTCATCATCAATGCTTTCTGGGTGTCCCTGACCATGGGCACGGCTCACCCCCTCTTCAGATTCAAGAGAACACTGTTGCGCACACTGTATGCCCCTTTTCACATTCCAAAGCTGTTTGGCTGGGCCCCTTTTTTGAAAGCCAACAATTCTGAGAAAAACAAGATCAGCGGCTCCTTACAGAGCTCTCTGACGCCGGGGCAATTTTGGGAGGGGTGAAGGATGAGGTTGTTCAACGTGGGTTGGGTTCCTGAGAGGAGGTGGAACTTTAATCGAGATTGGCTGCCTCCAACCAAAAACGCTTCTTTTTTTCTTTCCCCGCAGGGGGGGACGCGAGCTCCCACAAAAATGGGGCATAAAGGAACCTCACGGGGGAAAAATGGTGGGTGCTGTTACTGGGGCGGCAGCACCACGAATCCCCCGTTCCTCCCCCTGCAAATCCCCGGCCACGACCACGACCCGAGCCTAACCCCGACTTCTTCATCTTTGGAATTGATAAAGAAAGTCAAAAAGTTTTTAAGGGCCTAAGTGTGGTTTTTCCCACAGACTAAGGGAAACCCCGCAAAAAGTTCATATCTGTGAAAGGCCCCTTTGGTATTTTATAGTTTTGCAACCAAGTATTTATACGGGGGAAAACGCGTTTCCCTAAAGATTAGTTTTTTTCCACTAAAATGGAGCAGCACCAATTTAAAGGGAAAAATTTAAGGGGGAGGCAGTGACCACGCCCGCGACCAAAACCCCGGGATGTTAAAAACTAATGGAGCTAACGCACTCAAAAAAAAGGGAAAAAATACGACACGGAACACGAAACACAACTGTTTTAGCGTTAAAAGGGCCCCCCGTGTATTCTTAGTGTTTGCAAACCAAAGTATTGTATCGGGTGGGAAACGCGCACACTAATAGATTAGATTTTTTTTTCCCTAAAATGGAGCCAACCCCAATTTGAGAAAAAAGGAAGGATGAGGGAGGACACACGCCAGCAGACTACAACCGGCAGTGATTAAGAACAAAAGGAGCTAATCGCACTCACAAAAAAGAAAAGCCACAACACAGTGAACACTGAAACACAACGTTCAGTAGCTGTTAAAGGCCCCTTTTTGTACTCTATGTGTTTCAACCAAGTTTGTATACGGATGGAAGCGCGTCACCAATGATTGATTTTTTTTTCCCCAAAATGGAGCGCACCAATTAAGAAAATTGAAGGAAGGCCCTGACACACGCTCACAGAAAACAACCGCAGGGTTGAAAAACTAACTGAGGAAACGCCTCACAAATGAAAAGCTCACAGACTCGTGAACACTGAAACACAACTGTTCAGTAGCTGTTTAAAAAGGGCCCTTTGGAATTCTTGTGTTTGCAACATGTTTGTAACGGTGGAACGCGTCACACAATGATTAATTTTTTCCCCCTAAAATGGAGACACCAAATTAGGAAAAATGGAAGGATGAGGCATGCCCCGCTCAGCAACTACAACCGGCAGGGGTTAAGAACTAACGGGAGCGAATCTGCCCCAAAAAAATAAAAAAGCCACAGATTTACAGTGAACACAAAAACACAACTGTTCAGTAGCTTTTAAAAGGGCCCCTTTGTGATTTCTATGTTTTTTGCAACCAATGTATTGTTTACGGATGAAGCGCGTCACCTAATAGTTTTGTTTTTTTTTCCCTAAAAGGAGCAGCCCCCAAATTAGAAAAAAAAGTGAAGGATGGGGCAGTGACCCCCGCTCAGCAACTCAACCGGCAGTGGTAAAAAAAACAACGGGAGCGTAATCTGCACCACAAAATTAAAACCACAGACCGAAAAAAACCCTGCAGACAACTTTCATAGCTGTGAAAGGCTCCTTTCGTACTTCTATATTTTTTTGCAACCATGTTTTGAACGGTTGGAAAAGAAACTTCACACAAATAGTTTTGATTTTTTTTTAATTTAAAATGGAGCCCCAATTCCAAAAAAATAAAAAAAAAAAAAAAAAAGAGTCAGTGACACTGCAGATGCCCACAAACAGGGTGATGCAGAGCAAACTGCAGGTCACCTCACGCACACCACACCCTTTCACAGAGCTTTAAAACAACACGGCAAAAAGAATTTTACAAGCGGGTTGGGAAACTCCTCCTCAAGCACAGTAGTACACAAAATCGCAATATCTAACTGTCCCTCAGAGTGAGCAAGTAGCGTTTTTGTCCCCAAATGAGTTCACAGCACATTTATGCAAAATGGGTGCGGCGCCTTTTATATGCATTTTGACATCATTTTAGGGGCCAAAAAAAGCCTGCCCTTAGTTAAAAATGACCGCACATACAGGATGTGCCCCAAATTCATAAGATTCATCATTGGGGACTAACATCACATTGCCTCTCAAAAAATGGGAACTTCCGATTCCGGTATACGATATTGAAAAAAATATCGGAATTAATTTTCGGAATTCCGTTTAAGCGAATATCGGCCGTACCCATACTTGCGGTTCGAAACTCAACATACACTGGGCACCATTTTTTGAGTTAAAAAAATTTTGGGATGTTCCTTTTTTGTTTTTTTATATTTAATGCGCAGTACAGAAAATTGGTCTAAATTTTCAATTTGGGATGGAAAAGCGTTTACGATCTCAAAAAGATGGAGAGAAAAGTTAGGACTCTCCACTGAAAGTGATGCCAAAGCAAAAGAGGATCAGGCATGTAAAAATGTCAATGTCCAATGTTTTTGTTTTTCAGAGGTGATACGGTCCCATCAGAGGTGTCAGGCAACAACTTTCCAATCCAATCCATTTCTTTTATTAAATGCACATGCACGATCATTTAAGAGGATATAGAAGAATAAATGTTGGCAGAACAAGCATTGGACTGACATCCACCTAAGATGTATGTGGATCGCCTGCCAGGGCAGTGGGGTACTCGGTACCGGGAGGGGAAGTGTCACGCGGCAGTGACCCGGTCCGTGGCCCTTGGCATCCAATAAAAGGGGATATTTACAAGGGATAATTGAGTTTGTAATAAAGTGTTCATGACGCCACCTGTGGTTTCTGGTCAAAGGTGACCAGCGCTGCAGTGCATATCCTCTGGGACTGGTGGTGATGCAGCAGAGTTGGTAAAGCTCCCCGCAGGTGGAGCTATGTCCCAGGGCAGATGTAATGCAAGATGGATGGGTAATATTGGTAGATGTAGCAGTGTTGGATGAGTGACGCAGGAAAGATTAGACCCTTCTGTCCTTCCAGAAGCTTCTCTCTCTATTCCTTCTTATCTAACTTTCTCTGTCTGGGGACAAGCTGCTCCCAGCTCCCAGTCCCCTTCTATTCTGTTTCTACAGACTCTCCTTCCCACTTTCTAAGCTTCATTTCCCCTCCTTCTTACTTTCTCCACCCACCGCCCAAACTATCTTTCCTACCAGCCTGGGATGAGACCAATCTCCCTTAAGGTACGTCCAGGGTGCCCGGTTGCTATAGTAGTGGTTGGGGTGCAGGTGTTAGATCCCTGGGTGGTGCTCCCTCCTTACCTGAGAGTGGGGTAACTCACCTCTGGATGAGGTGCAATACCTCTGTGGAGACTGAACCCTCAGGGCCACCACATATGGCTATGCGATCATTTCTACAGCTTCAAAGCATTATTAAGAAATATAGAAAATTTTTTGTTTAAAGGGTTATTCTTAGATGTGACGATGGTGAATCTGGATCCACTGCACCACTGGAAGAGCGAGATTAAGTGGCTACCTGGCCTTCATAGAACCTCTCATGGTGAAGATAGGCTTGAGCTGTAGGGTAGCCACCAGGTGCCACTTCAGAGCAATGCCCCGACCTGCAGTAGCTGACCACTGGGTCAAGGCAGGGATATATGGTACATAGGGCACAAGAGAAGTCATAGTCGGACAGACCGAGGTCAGGGCAGGCAGCACAGTTTCAAAATACAAAGCCGAGGTCAGAAGGGGAGAGGTCAGACAGAATGGGTATACAAGCCGGGTTGGTAATGAGAGGGTTAGACCCTTGCAAAGTTTGGCCATGCCTCCCTGTAGCCAGGTGGAGACAGCAGAAAGATACAACAGTGCTGGGAGTGCTGAAACAGGCAACTCAGCAAGACTGCCTCACACGAGGAGAAGCAGAGCAGAGACTGCAGTGAGTAGGACAGTGCTGAGTAGATGTGCGAGTTAGCGGCGTGACACTAGAATTGCACGTTATCCCCTAATCATAGCCATGCCAACAATCCTGAAAACGAGGCTCCATCATCACAAGAACTGGGCTCCCGTCTTGAAATTTGCTCCATTAATTGTCTATGGACTGGTTCCAGATGAGTTGCACCGCCAGCAATCAGTAAATAATCCCCAATTCATAGCACTCCCAGAAATCCTGATAATGAGGTTCTGAAATTATGAGAAACTGGGCTCTCGTTTTGAAAATTTGCTGCTTTAATTGTCTATGGACTGGTTCCAGATGAGGTGGACCTTCTGCAATCAATAAGTTATCCCCTATCCATAGCAATCCCAAGAATGAGGCTCTGGAATCATCAGAACTGGACTCTTGTCTTGAAAACTACTCAATTTATTGCCAATGGGACTGATTTCAGCTCAGTTGTAACCCTAGAAATCAATTAGTTATCCCCTTTTGATAGCACCTGAAGCAATTCTAAGAACGGCTTCAAATTCTTTAATTGTGCAGAGGTAAAGCATGCATATCTCTGCTCCATTTATTGCCTATATGACTGGTTTAGAGCAGTTAGACGCCAACAATTACGGTAGTAAGGTATCGATAGTGCCTGTAGTAATCCTGAGAAAAGTCCTACAGAATTTTGAAAGTCGGGCTCTTGTGTTGAATGGTGCGGACATCAAGTATGCACACTTTCACCCCATTAATTGTATATGGGAGTGGTTCCAGAGAAGTTGGACCCCCAGCATTCACAAAAGTTATCTCCTATCTATAACACTCCACCATTTATCTTCAGTATGGAGCTCCAAAATTATGAGAACTGGGCTTTCTTCTTGAATGGACTAGAGATGTGCATGCTTGACCTCAGCTCCATACATCGTCTATGGAACTGGTTCCAGAGTGGTTGGACCCCTATGGTATTAATAAGTTATTCCCTATCCTATGAATATGAATACACCTTTAAAAATTCCTCCTGCTTTGTGATTACATGGTTAAAGGCCACAAATGAATCCCATAGTGTCTTACATTTGGTATGTTAGCAAAACGTAGGTATCAGACTACACAGGTTTTCTTTGCAGTCTGTAACCATGGAGATGCATCACTTTGCAAAGAAGCTGTAGACCAGAAGGAAACAGGAGGATAGAATACTGTTGCCTTACATTAATTTGTGTCATCCATGATAGAAGATTCATTCATAGATGCCCCTGGACAAATCTTATATCTATAGATGATAAAGTATACGCAAATTGCATAGTTTCTAATATCAGCCATCAGGACCATAGATACAATCCTGTAAAATTAGATTGATGTATAGAATGTGAATCACCATATATATATATATATATATATATATATATATATTATATATACAGGACAAGAAATTCTATTCTGTACCTTTGCAGCTTTATAGATAACAGTTTTATCTTTGAGAACAGATGGCGCTTATTTCTGTATCTCCCTTTTCATAACTCATCTCTGCATTGACAATTGGACTGGTAACACAGTTGACAATTAATTTATATATTTCCAGGAGGAATAACAGAGGAACAGCATAATGCAGTTGGGAAAAAGATGTTCCAGAATTTTTATTTCATGGGGAGAAAATAACTCTTTTTTAAAGGTATCACATCTGAAGTTTCCATTCAGTTTCTGCTTCGAAAACTCTGCAAAAATACTCAGCATGCACATACCATGAAACAGACATTTCCAGAGCAATGACAAGTTTTCTTAAAAAAAGTAGCACACATATTATTTTTTTTACTTTGTAACCTGTCCATTATATAAATAGGAAAGAGCGACTTGGGTTCAGAAGTATCAGACCATACTGTCGTCGTTTGGAACAAGGCGCACCATTTCCTACGTCTTCTCTGCAAAATATGCTCAAGGCACAGACCAGAGATTGGCTGGATCCTATATATCTTAGGTTGGGGACACTTTCTCTGTTTAAAATAGGATTTTCTTTAAAGTGATCGAAATATACTGTGACATTTTATCGTATCTTTAGTCCATTTCCTCAGAAGACTATCTTTTATGCCAATGTATTAGAGTGCTAATAATGACATTACAAGACACTTGGAAGAGATCTAATTTAGCATGTGTAAGTGATGACTTAGCTGTCATAGTGAATTTTCCATGCAAGCAAGCAATGGATGGATTCTTGGGGCATAAAATGTATCTCAGGTCAGTTTTTCAAAACCTATATCACTTTAAGTACAATAGACACATTTCTTAATGGCTCCAATTAAACTGCCAGACACTGATTCTAGTACCACTTGCAGGTCAGGTTTAATCAAGGAAATTCCCACATCTAAGATTAGTGGGAAAGCAAACCTTCATAAAAGGTAGACATAATATAGAAGGTAGGATAGATGTCACAAAGGGCTGGACTGGCAATCTGGCAATTCTGGCAAACGCCAGATGGGCTGGTCTGGCAGTGGGCCCACATTGATTATAATGATAAACATGAAAGAGAGGTAACTGCTCCCTGTGGTCTGAAAGAGGTCAGGGAGGTCTGACGAAGTGATGATGACATTATTTCATTGCACCTCCTGCACTGGTCTACAGAATAGAGGCACAGAGGGGGCACTTTAACTATACTATAGCATTTTTAATATATGGAAATACAGAATGAACGTTAATAATATGTTGAGCCATAGATCGGGCACTATGTTGTCAGACTTGGGCAGGGACGTGTTGCTATTTAAACCCATGAGAATCAGTTTCCACTGCTGGTTATACCCTAATTATTTCTGATGTTGTGTGTATCAGATCCTGGGCATTAATGGATATTTCGCATTTTGACTTTGGCTTGTTTACTAATGTTTCTATTCCATAACAATTTTCATACTTCCCTGTTCTGACCCCGCTGAATATCCTTCTTGCCAGCTTGGACAACAGAACAGCAGCTGACTCTGTGGCCCCAGCCTTGGGGTTCCTGTGCAAGCTCAGATCCCTGTACAGGCGTTAAAGGGTGAAGGTCATGGCAACCAGAGGCATATTGTCAATAGCGTCAGGCTACGCGGCTGCTTTGTGACCCATGAGCTGGGAGACGCAATGCCAGCGCCATCGCTGGGCCTCCCCACCCCTCATCGCATGTTCAACTGTATCGTCATCCTGGATGCTGATATAGTTGACAGTAATGATGAAAGAGTGAATGTCAGATAACGCTTCCTCCTCCATCATTCTTCCTCAGTGTCTAACATCTCAGTTCCGCTGGTGCGATGTCATCATTACATGGCGCCTGCTATGCTGACACTTCAAAATACTTGTTGGAGAAACCAGAGCAGCGAGGAAACGAAGAGAGGGGAGTATTGTTATTTTATTATTGTTGTGGTAATAATACTATATGGATAACTATGGGGCGCATTATACCATATGGAGGACTATTGCATTATACTGTATTAAGGACTATGGGGATTGCATTATACCATATGGAGGACTATTGGGGTGCATTATACTATATTGATGACTATAGGGAGTGCCTTATACTATCTGGAGGACTATGGGGAGTGTTATAGAGAAAACTATAAGAATAAATTTCTTATTTCTGTTTCTTATTATTTAATTGTTTTACATAGGACCAACATGCTTCTCAATGCTGTCACTACTCAGATTGTCACTACTACTATTGATCCCTGTCCCCACTGAGGATCACCATCGAAAATAAGAATTAATTCATTGATTTGATTTTTTGGAGCATAGGAGGAAACTCTTGCACACACACATCAGACAGTGGAAAAGTATGCAGATGTAAGGAGGTGGCAGAGACCCTCGTTTGCCTCTCCTCTCCTACACACTGAGCCCCATGCGACCCCTTTTATGTTGAATATGTCAATGTTTCACATGTAACGTATAATGTTTTACGTCTGCTGATGGTTTACCATGTAAAGTTCCCTTCAATTCTGTGCATTGTAATATACCACATGTATATGGTAGATTAAGGGTAGTAATAGCTTAATCAAGGAGGCTGGGTTAGCAGCCTCAAAGGGACAGGAAGTTCCTATCTCTTGGTCAGTGCTTGGGCAGGCTTGCCCAGGGCAGAAGACTCTATAGCGTCAGGAGCCAAAGACTCCCCTTAGGGGAGAAAAGTGCTGCCCCGGACCCCCGGGCAGTGGAAGTGGGCACTGGGACTGCGGTAGTGCCCTGCCGAGGACTGGGCAAAACGCATAGGTCAAGTGTTTCATGTTTTTAACCCTTTATTTTAAGAGCATATCAATAAAATAATGTTTTAATGGGAAAAAATATCTGCTTTTTCTGCAGGAGTTGGATATTTTCTCTCTACAAGTATCACCAGAAAATTAACCAATATTTTTCCAGGCTGACATACATGAATTACTTGCGTTGAGGAAATATCATTTCAATAAGAAAACATAATGGCTGTCTGGGCAGCTCATTGGCATCGTGATACATTGCTGCTTATGGAGAAGCATCCGCATGCACCTGGAAAAATTAGAACATTTTTTTGGCCCGCTTAATCCACTGACATATATATCACTTATAACTGGGACGCAGACTCACAATTTCACAGATCAAGGCAAATCTGCCCTTTCCCACTGACAGGGAAGTGGTTGCCACATGTAGAATCGGGCAGCCTCCTATCCACAGTATCATTCAGGGAATTAATTGCATTACAAGATATTTCATTACATGCCAAATCTGACTCGTCAGTTAATTCTTTCTTACTTTCCCTCTTATCTGTACTTTTCTATTACACTTCTCATTGTAATTATCGTGGCTCTGACTCCTATCTCATAGAAAGGGGTTCATAATAGCATTACCTTATCTAATGCATCCCTTTAGGTTTCAGAAAGCTTAGTTCTCTGACTTAGGAAAACTAATAAAGTCTTTAGTCTTATACGGCGGCTTTGCAATACTTGCTTAGCTGAATAGATGCCGCTGCTTTGGATCTTATCGACGTCGGATTTAGCAACAGTTTGAACTCAGGTGTTGGTAGATAGGAGTATATTCCTACAGACAGAGAAATGAACTTATATCCTGTTACATGCCTGCCGTATTGTCTGATATTTTGAAGAAAAAGGAAAATCCAGTCCTAATGAAACAATACAATAAAGCGTGATGGGCAATAAAAAGACTTCAAATAGAAAAATGCACTTTGCATTATTGGGTTTCATATGAAAAGTGAATTTCATAAAAAATAAACCTTAACTGATCTGTGGAGTTACTTATGGCCAGTGGATATCAGAGCATTTTATTTTCAGTTCATAAAATTTATTTCCGAGATTCCTGGCAAATGAGACACAAAGGAGGTCAACCATGTACATTGTCATATGTATATATACTGAATATAGATGGTAAAATGGAGATCAAATGGACATACCCTTTAATGGGGTTTTACTATTAAAATAAAAGATTACATTTTGGTAGAATATTAGTTTTAAAGTGGTGGAGGTCCAACCTCATTTCTGAGAATGAAGGGGGCTCAAAATTTGCTTACGGCTGCCACCCCTGCAAAGTCTTCACCTGCACATTGGCCTTTTGGTGCCACATGATATCTAGGGTACAGCAGTGTCGCTCCATTCGCTTCGACACAGCTGTGTTGTAGTTCTTCGCATAGTGTGTAGTCAAGATCATCAAAATGCAGAGTTGTAAAAATGTGAAGGGGGACACAAGGTTAAAACATTTCAGGGCTGCAGCCTTTTTATTCTCTGTATGAAGGCAGCCGGACCTCCAGAGATCTGAGAAGAATGGTGTATCTTACCAATATGCCATCACGCTCTGTAATGGGAAAACTGCTTTAAAGGGATATCCAGGCATATGATATTAATGAGTCATCTCATGGGCTCCTGCAGATGACCGTATTTTCAGTCTGAATGCGATCCGACAAATTATCAGGTCTCATTCGGGCCAGTTTTATCCAATGGGGCCGTGTAACTGTCTAATTTTTTCTCGGACAGAGTATTTTAGAGGAAAAAATCGCAGCATGCTCAATTTGCATCCTATATTTGGATTGAACTCAACCATGCAATCAACGAGCCCGTGTAATGGATGACATCTGAGTGCGGTTCGATTTTCATGGACTGACAGTATGGAGAAATATTTTTTCTACTTCTGAAAAAATCATATCACACTGTGATCAAATTCTGATTGAAGTCTGATCAGAGTATAATTAGCATAATCGTCCCAATTATCTCGGATGAGAGAGGGTACTGGCCTTAGGAGGGGTCTTCATCAGTATCAGATCGGTGGGGACCGGAACTCCAACCACGCATCTATTAGCAACTGAACCACCCCTGGAGCAAATCCCATCTGATTAGAGGGATTGCTGGGTGTCAGACTCCCACTGATCTGATACTGATGACTGATCTGAAGGATACTGTGGCATCTTGTACCATATTGGGTAGTTCCGTAACATACAATGTTAATTTCTGATAAATATGAGCCCCTTCTAAAGTTGACGCAAACAAATTCATAGGACCAGGTCCATTGGCCACGTCAGTAATCTGTGGTTAATTGACAGGAGGAGTCCTCAGAATGGCTTCCTACTATCCTGGTACCTATGGTTCTTCTTTTGATCTAGCAGCAAAATGGAAAAATCCAGAATCCACAGGAAATGAGGTAAGTTTATTAAAACATTATTTTATTAGCAATATAGTTAAGAAAGGGAAAAATTAAAAATTGAAACATACAAAGAAAATAAAAAGACATGGATCTACACATTTTATACTAAGAGCAGTTATGCTCGAAATGTGTAGACCTACGTCCTTTTATTCTTTTCGTATGTTTTGATTTTTAATTTTTCCTTTTTTTTATGTTGCTAATAATATAATGTTTTAATATACTTACATCATTTCCTGTGGATGCTGGATTTTTCCATTTCGCTGCTCTCTCTACACCCAGAAGTCGGTCTGGAGTCTCCTTGCACCACACCTCGATTCAAGACATTTTTCAACAGTTGGAAAGCCAATATACAACATTTCCATTTCTTTCTACTTTTGATCTACTGGCCTTGCACAGAGTCATTATTGCGGCATGACACACATATAATGTAGCAACAGGCCAGGTAATCAAATGAGGATCTATCATTGCTGGGATGAGGGAGGTGGTTACCATCCAGTGACCACAGATCACTGATGTGGCCTTCAGATCGGGAACTGCAAATTGATTTATACCAACTGTTGTCCCATCTAATTTCAGAATGAAGCTCCACTGTGCACCATTAATTTGTGTCAGAGTTCCAAAAATTGTTAAAGGGCTTGTCCACCACTAGGTGAGTGGTCAGCCTATTAATTGCTTATACATCCGAAGGTGGGGACAGTGAATCCAGCGCTAATTTGGCCCAGGGCTCAAGCAACATACCAACCTCATGTGAGCCATGGGAACGTGAGTGTTGACACCTGCTGGAACGGCACCGACATTGAATGTGAAAAAAGGTGTTTTTATTTTAACGGGGGCAAACATTCAAATTGAGAAGGGGTAGCCCTAGTAGTGGACAGTTCATTTAAGCGAACTTGCTCTACAATGTTTGGAAATTCCATACTAATGAATTGAAAGAGCCGATCATGAAGATTCTTCTCTGCATTCCCAATGGTGGTGGATGGGCGACTTTCTCAAAATATGTCAGACCAATATCTATCAAGACAGTCATAGTGTATCATATGGATATGCCTTTAAATGGGACAAATGATATAAAATAAAAAGTAAAAAATAATCTGTTCTTCAGAAAAATTGAGCGTGTAACCAGATATTATTTGCTGCAACGTCTAAACAATTTTTTTTATATTTCTACACTTTAAACTTAGTGGTAGCTAATATGTCTGGAAGAATGCCAACAAGATGTGTCATACACTTTATCACAGATAGATGGATTATTATTATATTTTGTTATTTTTTAGTTACTGTAAATGTATGCAGGTGGCGTCTCGTGTAGTTTTAGATGTGAGAGTGAGCGTAATGCTCACAGATTACGATTTAAATGTGATTATCAGCTTGAGGGTTATATCACTCCTGCAAGAGCACATTTTATAAACTGGAATGAAATTCAATGCTGCCAAAGAAAATGTGTCTGCTATACTCTGATGAGCCGTCCTCGTCCTCAATTCACTGCAACAATTATATGTGCATAAACAAACAGCTACATTGTCACTTTCCCTTCAGTTACTGGAGAAACTTTATTACTAAACTTCAATGTATTATCACCTCATTCTAGTCCAAAGGAGCAAACATTATGTTTTTCAAACGATTTGGAATATTTTTATATAAGGTATAGAGCCTTACTGAATCAAAATGGCCAATATCGGGGCAATTGCTGATGCCAAGAGACCAGAGGCGATGGGAAAAAGACCCAGGACATGTGGTTCTGGTGCCAGCTGCTAGCAATGCTGCTGCCCAGAGCGCATAAACCTGATGCTACATTGACTAATTAATTCTTAAACTTGGCTTTAATATGGCAAGATATAATTAGAAGGTAGATTTACGCTTTCTTTTAAATGGAATCTGTCAACAGTTTTAAGGTACTGCCACACTAAGCGATCGCACTAGCGATCACGACAACAACACAAGCTAACGAGATTGTTGGTGTGATCGCTTTAAGGTCGCTAGTAGCTTCCAAACAGAACGATCTCATCAACTACGCATCAGCGATCAGTATAACGACTTCGGCGGTCGTTAGGACGTGCCACACAGCATGTATTGTAAAAGATTACGACCTCGATAGGCGTGATTGAGCGCAACCTTTTCCACGCCCTTCAGCACAGATTGGTGGTCACTATATGTCATGACTGTTTATGTCACAGCTCTTTCGCTTTGTGATTGGATGACCGCGTCATAAAAGACGACGTATTAGCGCTCCTTTCCATTGCTCTCGAGCGGAAGCGGTTCATTCAAATCTCCAGCATCGTTCCAGTGCGTCCTGCTAGCCTTCTTTGCAGCTACAGTCATGGCCAAAAGTTTTGAGAATGACACAAATATTATATTTTCACATGATCTGCTGCCCTCTGGTTTTTATGTGTGTGTTTGACAGATGTTTTTATCACAGACAGAAATATAATTGCAAACATATGAGTAACAAAAGCTTATATTGACAGAATGAGTTCATGCAGCAAGTCAATATTTGCAGTGTTGACCCTTCTTCTTCAGGACCTCTGCAATTCTCCCTGGCATGCTCTCAATCAACTTCTGGACCAAATCCTGACTGATAGCAGTCCATTCTTGCACAATCAATGCTTTCATTTTGTCAGAATTTTTAGGTTTTGTTTGTCCACCCGTCTCTTGATGATTGACCACAAGTTCTCAATGGGATTAAGATCTGGGGAGTTTCCAGGCCATGGACCCAAAATCTCTATGTTTTGTTCCCTGAACCATTTAGTTATCACCTTTGCTTTATGGCAAGGTGCTCCATCATGCTGGAAAAGGCATTGTTGATCGCCAAACTGCTCTGGAAGGGTTGGGAGAAGTTGCTCTTGGAGGACATTCTGGTACCATTCTTTATTCATGGCTGTGTTTTTAGGCAAGACTGTGAGAGAGCCGATTCCCTTGGCTGAGAAGCAACCCCACACATGAATGGTTTCAGGATGCTTAACAGTTGGCATGAGACAAGACTGGTGGTAGCGCTCACCTTGTCTTCTCCGAATGAGGCGTTTCCTGATGTCCCAAACAATCGAAAAGGGGATTCATCAGAGAAAATAACTTTACCCCAGTCCTCAGCAGTCCACTGCCTGTACCTTTTGCAGAATATCAGTCTGTCCATGATGTTTTTTCTGGAGAGAAGTGGCTTCTTTGCTGCCCTCCTTGAGACCAGGCCTTGCTCCAAGAGTCTCCGCCTCACAGTGCGTGCGATGCACTCACACCTGCCTGCTGCCATTCCTGAGCAAGCTCTGCACTGCTGGTAGCCCGATCCCGCAGCTGAAACACTTTTAAGAGACGGTCCTGGAGCTTGCTGGTCTTTCCTTGGGCGCCCTGGAGCCTTTTTGGCAACAATGGAACCTCTCTCCTTGAAGTTTTTGATGATGCAATAGATTGTTTGACTGAGGTGCAATCTTTCTAGCTGCGATACTCTTCCCTGTTAGGCCATTTTTGTGCATTGCAATGATGACTGCACCTGTTTCTTTAGAGATAACCATGGTTAACAGAAGAGAAACAATGATGCCAAGCACCAGCCTCCTTTTAAAGTGTCCAGTGGTGTCATTCTTACTTAATCATGACAGATTGATCTCCAGCCATGTCCTCATCAACACCCACACCTGTGTTAATGGAACAATCACTGAAAAGAGGTTAGCTGGTCCTTTTAAGGCAGGGCTTGCAATGATGTTGAAATGTGTTTTGGGGGATAAAGTTCATTTTTCTAGCCAAATATTGACTTTGCAAGTAATTGCTGTTAAGCAGATCACTCTTTATAACATTCTGGAGTATATGCAAATTGCCATTAGAAAAAGTGAAGCAGTAGACTTTGTAAAAATAATATTTGTGTCATTCTCAAAAATTTTGGCCATGACTATACTCCTCTTGAACGTACTTCTTCTTCCACCCCCCCCCCCCCTTATAAAGGGTCCTTTTATACACTCTACAACAAGCAACAGGTCCTCTGTAATGGTGGCATGACCCC
>JARQOD010000009.1:102534958-102710084 GCA_033576555.1 Oophaga sylvatica | reverse complement strand
AAAACACATTTGTTCAGAGTGGCCTATCACATTCACTAACCAAAGTCGTTCTATGTTTAAGTGTGTATGTGTAGCCCATTCACTATCTCCATCCATGCCTCACTCCCTCAAGATGGCTGGACCATCATTGTAAATGCACCATTGTATATACACACCTGTAATTTGTATCTCCCCCACCTCATTGTAGATTGTAAGCTCTCACGAGCAGGGTCGGCTTATTTTGCTTTAATTATTGTATTGTTAACGTTGTTACCTATGACTTGTGTTTTGAAACTGTTAAACTGTAAAGCGCTGCGGAATATGTTGGCGCTATATAAATAAAGATTATTATTATTATTCTTGATAACCAACCTTGCTAAAGCTGACAACTGAGGATTGCAGCCTGTAACTGTCAGTTTTAGCTGGCTTGTTATCAAAAATACAGGGGAACCCCACATCATTTTTTATTTATTTATAGAGCAGGCGGCAGCTGATGAATACTTTTATCAGCCGCATCCTTCTCTCGTTGTTGCTGAATAATACTCTCAACATTGTCCCCTGCTTGCGCTGATCATTGCGCGAGCAGGGGAGATTGACAAAGAGCTGTCTTCAGCACCCAGCGCCGGGAAACAGCGCTAACAGTACCACTGCTTCCCAGACGCCGGTACGTGTGATACTGATGTGGCATACAGGCAACATACGGTTGCCACACGTATGCCACAAGTATTACACACACGGAAATACAGACACTAATATCTTCAGTACTGGTTTTCCCAGTACCGGAAATATCAGCACGTGTGAAAGAGCCCTTATAGTCTGAAAAGCAATAAACATTAAATAATTATTTAAATATTAACAAGAAAATAAATGTATAAATAGAAAAGGGACATACAGCACTCTCTGGTGAGTGACTCTGGTGCCCAAGTAGGGTTTCAACCTGTAATCTAATAGTAGCAATAAACCTGGCACTCAGCATAGGCACTCTTTCTACAGCGATTCGGATCGCCCTGTGTCAGCACTCCTCTCTTCCCACACGGCAATCAGTTCTGATGAAGGTCTAAATAGACCAAAACATTAAATTGTGGATTGCCAATACATCTGTTATACATTCAATCTATCTTGAGCGCCAGGTTCATTGCTACTGTAGATATATAAATAAATGTACCAACAAATTTGAGATTTTGTAAATATCACAAGTTTCCTGTATAATGTAAAAACGAAAAATCATTTCATGGTAAAAAATGGTAAATAATAAAGATGAGCGGACCTTTTAAGATTGAAATTTTGCTGAATTTTCTTAAAAAGTTAGATTCTCTGGGAATAAATTTCCGCAAATCTCAATACTGGAAAACTTGTAATTACTCGGAAAACACATCAGGGAGAGGAGAGAGATTAAGAACCCTGCTGACCATAAGAGTTCACACTCTACAGGAGCAAGAGAGAGAGAACCTCACCGACCATAAGAGCTTACTCTCTACAGGAGAGAGATGACCTTGCTGGCCATAAGAGCTCATACTCTACAGGAAAGATAGAGAGGACCCCACTGACCAGAGGAGCTTACACTCTACAGGAGAGAGAGAGGACCCCGCTGACCATAAGAGCTTACACTCTACAGGAGATATAAGAGGACCTTGCTGACCACAAGAACTTGCACTCTGCAGGCGTGAGAGAGAGGACCCTGCAGACCATAACAGCTTACACTCTACAGGCGAGAGAGGATCCCACTGACCATAAGAGCTTGTACTCTACAGGAGAGAGAGAGGACCTTGCTGACCCCAGGAGCACACTCTGCAGGAGAGAGACACTTACCAGTGACTCTGGAGATGGAAAACAACTCTGCCATACAAACTGCGCTCCACTGCAAACCATTGATCTGTCATGACCACCACAGTATAAAGTATGATAATCCACCAGAAGTCATAGCTGCTTTCTTCTTTGCTCGCTTTCTAAAACTGAACATGGACAAAACAGAATTCATCATCTTTCCCCCATCTCACTCTACCCCCCACCAGACCTGTCCATCAACGTCAATGGCTGCTCACTTTCCCCAGTCCCGCATGCTCGGTGCCTCGGGGTGATCCTCGACTCTGCCCTCTCTTTCAAGCCACATGTCCAAACCCTTGCCTCCTTCTGCCATCTCAAACTCAAAAATATTTCCCGGATCCGTGCATTCCTCGACCATGAAACTACAAAAACACTAGCGCATGCCCTCATCATCTCCCGCCTCGACTACTGCAACCTCCTACTCTCTGGCCTTCCCTCTAGCACTCTGGCACCACTCCAATCCATCCTGCACTCTGCTGCCCGACTAATCCTCCTGTCTCCCCATTATTCCCCAGCCTTTCCCCTATGCCAAGCACTTCATTGGCTTCCTATCGTCTAGAGGCTCCAGTTCAAAACCCTAACTATGACATACAAAGCCATCCACAACCTGTCTCCTCCATACATCTGTGACATGGTCTCCTGGTACACACCCACACGCAACCTTAGATCCTCTCAAGATCTCCTCCTCTACTCCCCTCTTATCTCTTCTTCCCACAACCGTATACAAAACTTCTCCCGTGTCTCTACTTGGAACTCTACCCAACACATCAGACTCGCACCTACCATGGAAACCTTCAAAAAGAACCTGAAGACCCACCTCTTCCGACAAGCCTACAACCTGCAGTGATCCTCAGTCTACTAAACCACCGCACGACCAGCTCTATGCTCTCCTAGTGTATCCTCACCCATCCCTGTAGACTGTGAGCCCTTGCGGGCAGGGTCCTCTCTCCTTCTGTACTTGTGTGTGCCTTGTATTGCTCATGTTTATTGTACTTGTCTATATTTGCCACTTTTCATATGTAAAGCGCCATAGAATAAATGGCGCTATAAAAATGTATAATAATAATAAAAAAATAATAATAACACTGCAATGCAAAATGACATTAGCTGATGCTTCAGCAATGTGGGAAATGGTCGCAGGCAAGTTTTTTTTTGTGCAAAACCACGAATTGGATCTTGAAATGTTCAACTTTGCATGAAACCACATATTTCATGAAAGTCGAAGTGAACTCGATCCTCCATGGATCAATCCGCTCATCTCTAGTAAATACCATGTTTTTTGGACTATAAAACGCACTGGACCATAAGATGCACCTCAAATTTTGGGGTAGAAAATAGCAAAAAAAGATTTTTATAAGATTGGGGTCCATCTTATCATCCGAATTTAAGGTATCTTACCTGAGGGCTGACGGTGGTAGAGTGGGGCCACAGGAGGCATTGTCCCTTCCTCAGGAGACCAGCGGCAGCAAAAGTGGGGCAATGCTGCAGTCCCAGGGTATCCCAACGGTGCGATGCTGCGGGTCCAGTGTCGGTGGTGAGGCAGAGCAGAGTGTGTTGCATGGAGCAGGGTCCCTTCCTCAGGAAGCCAGTGGCATAAATGTGGCGATGCATTATTGGTTTCTCGGTGGCCATTTTCCTGAAGCTGAGGGCTGCCGAGATCTCAATCTGCACACGCGCGGCCTCCGGCGGCCATTTTCCTGAAGTCCACAGCCTCAGGAAAATGGAGTGCGAGAGGCCCAGTCGAGATCTCAACAAGAGCACGCTCTGCCTTCGGCTGCCCACGGCTTCAGGAAGATGGCCGCAGGGAAACCAATGATGCATTCCGCACTGCTCACCGCCGACACCGAGCTTCAGCATCGCCACACTTCTGCCGGGGCCAGTTCCCTGAGGGAGGGACGCTGCTACCATTGCCACAACCCCCCTGTAAAAGTGCGTCTTATAGTCCGAAAATATGGTAATAAAGTCATGTTTCTACAGCTATTTGACAATTCTATAAATCTATTTGAATATTCTATTTAGTAACCCAATACTGTGTGACCACCAAAATACTCTAATAATTAATGGGTTAAGAAATAGAAACAAATCCATGTATGTACAAAAAATATATATTTTGATTTTTCTATGGACACATATTTTTTTTTAAAGAAAGAGAAGGCTTATATTTTATGTATTACACGTCAACCTAAATAATATGCTGCTGTTGAGCGTCCGGCTTGTACTGTTTGACAGGCTGCTCTGACATGATATTGTAAGCTAAGAATTGATATTGTACCATGCAACAAAATAAAGCCAGAGACTGATTTTTCTCATCAGCGTCCAGCAATGGGATAAGTAGCAGGTGCATTGGCAAGACTACGTCTTTCTAGCCTTGTGCCGGCCCTAGAGGCTTTGCGTCTGATTGACAGAATTGGATATTAGTTTATAGATATGTGTAGCTTTATAAATACACAAGCGTGATTAATTCTTCCCCATACATCTTGTCAACTAATTTAGGTTATGAAGACACAGAAGAGGAAATAGTCTGCTCAAGGCCATATGTTCCCAGCTCGCCTGGTTTCCAAATCCTTTGAAATAGCCATCAGGCTACTATTTTCCTCCCTTAGGTTGAATGATTGCTCGCTACTGTTTGCTCCCTGTCATTATTTTTTCTTGCATGAATATAAGAGAACTCCCAAATCTGTTTTGTAGGTAGAAATCATTCATATTTTACATTCCATTCCCTTAGAGGAGGTTTGTCTAAGATTTTAGCTTCTAAATTGGGAGCACTGGGAAGGACTCCGCTTGCTTGTTTACTACAATGGTGCAGAAATCTCGACTGCTATTGTTCAGGTGTAAGTGCGGGATATTTTTTCTGATTTCAACGTCCTCATTCAGGTGATTAATAACCAACATATAAACTAAGAAAAAGTAGCTAACACTTTAAATAAATTATATTAATCCCTTAATAACAAGGCCAGAAATGTTCTAATTGGCCAGTTATTTATTTTTTAAGTTTGTTGGGGTTTTTATTTTTCATTTTTACCTTTCCCCTTTTTAAGAGGCTTTTTTTTATGGAGTACATATCATATTTAGTAAAAAGCTTTTTTTGGTTTACATTTTTTTTCTGCATATTTTTTTACTATTTTATGTATCACATCTAAATGAATTCTAATATGTGGATATAATATGTGTAGTATTGTTTTTTCTTTTTGTTGCATGCATGTAATAATAATAATACAATGTATTATATATAAAAAGAAATATTTTTTTTATTTGCTTTTGCGATGTTTTATTTTATTTTTTTTACTTTTTATTTTTTTGATAGATGTTTTATATGTTTATATTTTTTTACATAATTTGTCTCCCAAAAGATTTCTGAGGAACATTTCTTTTTTTCCTTCATTTTTTTCCACTGTAACTTTTTTTCCATAAGAGCCCGAGTTACAGGGGAAAATAGAACACTGGAGTGATACAAGTCACTGGCAGAGCTGATCAAGGTTCAGCAGGATCAAGCTGCTGTGCTGTTCTGGCATACACCTGGCAATCATGTCTTTGCCAAGTTTTATAGAAATATTGACAGTGTCGGTGCTGTTGTACATTACTGAGCTCTATGTTAATGGCAAAATAGAAGACAAATGTTGGCATAAACCACTTCTGTCTTCTCCCCACAGTCCCTGGCAGTATCTAACAGTCAGGGACTTGACCTGCTCCTGCTAAATTGCAAAAAATTTAAATCTGAATTGTAAATTTACAGGCTAGAAACAAGAACCCTAAATTTATGGCTCTTGGACATTTTATGGTTTAAGAAGCCTTCCCATCATAAATATTTGCAGGATATGCCATACACACTAGATAGGTGTACTTTTCAACTGCACCCTTACTTTTTAAGAAAACTATGTATAACTTTTAAAGACTTCAATGAAGAAAGCCACATGTGGACCCTTTTCTAATACCTTCTATTGGTAAAATGACCTGCTGAAGTAAGCCAATATGGGTCACAGGACTCTAAAAGTCACCTATCCAGCATATTTATACCATATAGTATGTATATGCCGCAAATATTGATGAAAATACCCTTTAATCCCTTCAGTACTTGGCAATGTTTCATTTCTTGCACTTGTTTTCTCCTCCCTCTATTCCAAGTACTATAATTGTTTTATTTTTTCCTTCGACATCGCTGTATGTGAGCTTGTTTTTTGCAGGACAAGTTGAGTTTTTCAATGACACCATTCTTTATAATATACAATGTACTGGATAACATTAAAATAATTTCCAAATGAAAATAAAGCAAGTCCTCCATTTTTTTTTTTTTCTTTTATGCCATTCATTGTTCATTAAAAATGACCTGGGCACATGATTCACCAGGTCAAGACAATTACAGTGATATGAAACCATTCATTTTTTTTTATTTCAAAACATGTGACCACACCTGTCTATCACTGTTCTCCAATAGAAAACCTCACATGAAAAACTGCTTTTCTATTGGAGGAGACTGATGAACAGGTCTGGTCACATGTTCCTCCACCAACCGCTATTGTATGCACAGGAAAGCTGTGCAGTCTGTGAGGAAAGCTGCACTGACAAGACCAGGAGAACCTGTCCTGCTTATATAATAGTAAGTGCCACAAAGTTATGTCCCCAACACATCTGATAAAATAAAGATAATATGGCCAACCTCATTACATCATTCTGCAGCCAGCAATAGACAGTGTAATACTGTGGTTCTAGGGGTTAAATGGTGCAAAAGTTTTAATGAAACCCAATCGTAAGAATAATTTTTAGACCCAATTGCTTGCATTTATGTAGATTTTCCAGCCTTAAGATATTAATGACCAATCATTATTATAGGTCATGAATATCAGATTGGTGAGTATCCAACATTAAAAAACCCACCGAACAGTTCTGTGTTCATTTATGGCAGCAGCCAGATAAAAGCTCAAGTCTGTTCACTGTGTGGTGGCCACTTACTGAGTACTGCAGGTCAGCTTTTATTAACTTCAATACCAGCTGAGCTGACATACCTGGTGTCATAGATGAAATTGTAAAATCTATAAAACCATCTAATAGTTCTCAAAGTAGCAATGAAACCTGGCTTCATCATGAAGTAAATGGACCAAAATCTAGGACTTTATTAAACTCCACATGACCCCTGCAGTTGAGACCCCCATGCTGCAAACAGGTAATTAAAGCTGGTTATCTGATAGATAACAGGCACAAATTCCATACCCAGCTTGCAAAAGAATGTGGAATGTGACAGATTTTTGGCCTGTGTAAATGCCCTATGTCCTAGTATCCCTATGTCACAGAATTGCAAACAAACTGCTTTAAGTTCCTCTGTTCCCCTTTCCAAATTATGATTATTGCTTTTTTATGAACGGAATAGATAAAGTGAAGTGGCGAACGTAACGCATTGTCTTAGATCACTGGACCGTCGTTGTAGCACATCCAAATTAAAAGAGTTTTCTGGTTCAAATCAATAAGTCTGAGTCACTCTGAATCTCTCCTTGTCAGGTTCTCTGGAGGTAAAGATAAACTTATGATTTTCGGGGAAGCCTGTAAATTATATTTCAGGCTCTGCTCTCACTCCTCGGGGAGTGAGGAACAACAAGTGGGGATTGTGGTCTGCCTTCTTGGGGGTGATCCCCAGTCCTGGGCTTTCATCAGAGAAAGTGAATGACCCTGCACTTATGAGTCATTTTGGTCAGGGTCTATCAGCTAGGCTTCAAGATTCTCTGGTTCAATATGCTACTCCAAGGTCATTGGAGGCTGCCATGATCCTTGCTATCAGGGTGGATAGACACCTCAGGGAGAGACCTACATTGACTCTGCCCCGTTTTTCTTTTTAGGGAGGAGGTCACACAGGTGCTGTCTGATGAATCCATGCAGTTGGGGGGTATCTCCTTTCATATTAGGTTGCCTGCGATTCTTCGTGGGACGGGGATATGTTTTTACTGTGGTCTTATGGATCAATACATTAAGGTCTGTCCATCTTTCACCAAACATGTTACTCCATCTCATAAGCATTCTCTTGGTCATGTGGAGCAACCTGGGTTTGTACATTTCCTCCCTTGTTAAGTCTCCGTTCACAATTTCTGCTGAAATAGTGGTTAGTTGGTGGGAAAACCGAGACTATTCCGGTTCTTGTGGATAGTAGAGCTGGAGTCAGTTTCATGGATTCTCGTTTTGCTCAGACCCATGATCTAATCAGTAGGGCACTAGCAAGATCCATTCCTATTCTTGATATTGATTCTGCTCCTTTCAGCCAGAAGAGTTTGACCCAAGTCGTACATGTTGTGAACTTGCGCATATGGACTATACATAAAGAGTTCCTGTTGTGCTACATCTTGGAGGGTCTGCCTACTCCCATCATCTTAGGCCTTCCCTGGCTGAAGAAACACAATCTGGTCATTGATTGGCGTTCCACAGAAATAATCAGTTGGGGCAATTTTTGTAAAAACAGTTGCCTGGGTGCTACTATCCCTTCCGTCTTTGTTAAATCTACCCCTTCTTCTCCGGTGGAGAAAGCTAAGTTGCTCCCAGAGAATAGGGGCAAGACTCTACCCACACCTCAGGTTAGCTCTAGTCCCCCGTGTCCTCCTGGGAACATTGATCAGGAGAGGGTGGTGGTTCCCACTGAGTATCCTGAGGGTAAGAGTTTTGTGACAAGAGGGTCGCCTCCATTGTCTGTACTTCAAAGAGATTACCATCTTGTTCCAAACGTATGTGTGGTAATAAATGTTCAGGTCCAGACCTGTGTGTGAATGCGTACATGTGGGTGTCCTCTAAAAACATTAAGTGAAAGTACGCATCTAGAACTCTGAGTTCTAGCATGATCAGTCCATATCAAATGGTAGACGTTCTCAGCCCTATGACCTTCCAGTTGGCACTATCCCTAGTGATACATATCCTTAACATGTTCCATAGGTCGTCACTTGGAAGATTTGTCACGCCTCCGGAGACTACATTATTACCATGAATGTTAGAGTTTGATATGTCCCTGACATACGTCATATCCGGGTAAATCTTAAGGATCCTGAGGTCCCTCATAGAAAAGGGAGTTCTGTCATCATGAATCACTAAGGAATTCATGGCAGCTCTGGGTCTGCTGGAATTTAAATATGTTTTTTCCATTGGTCCAGCAAGTGTAAATGTCATTCTCTTGCTGGCAGCTTCTTTTAGGCTGGTCAGCTGATATTGGTTGGTAACCACTCCCACCTCCCTTTAAATAGTCACATGGTGGCATTATACTTTATTAGGACAATGAAATAGTAATCTAGGACTTCAGCAGGAGGAAAATTACTATGTAAAGTCTAGAAAGCTGTGAGATATCCTTTTGTGTGACACCGGCAATATATATATTTTTTTTGGAGGGGCACCAATTAGAACCTCTACTGTGGGGCCCCATGATTTCTATGTATGCCCCTGGGTGGCAGTGGTGGATTCTGAGTGATCTGCTTGCTGTTCCCCTGACACTTGGAAATAGCCGTGTCACAGTGAACGGAGTTGTACTATTTGGCTCCATTCACTGCTTACATCGGCTGCTGTTGGAGATAAAAACAGCTTACAGTCATGGGTTGCAGACTCTTACTGATCTAGGTCATTAATATCAGTAGACAAGAAAACCTGTTTAAGCTGACGATTAACCCAATCATCTATGGGCCACAATCCACAGTGATGGGCAACGTAGGCTCATCGCATCCTTATGCTGTCAATGTCCTGCCAAGAGTTTTGCTAATGTTCTTTAAGAACCAGGCTAAATATTGACTTTTAGTTGTTTGCAAGCAATGCTAAAATCCCAGGTTATAACAATCTAACTTCACTTTCACTGGTTTCCTATGAAAAAGAAATTTCCAAAATGATCTGACGGTGGTTTGTTGCCCAATGTACCATAGAGTATATAGAGTTTTGGAATTTCTTAGTGTTTTTAAAAATCACTCTTTGTGCACTTTTTGACTACTCTGTGTCTACAAAGAGCAAGGACTGTCTTTCTTCTGACACCTACTTTCTGTGCCAACTGAATAAGAAGTGTTATTTTTTTTTCCTGTTAAACATTTCTAAATTATCAATTCCTATATGTCTGCAAATATAAAATAAATCATTTTCTGTGCCCTAGAGCCTATGGCAGCTCCTTGTTGCCTATCTAGTGTGAGCCTAGACAAACAATTCAGGTAGAAGGGAGAACTCCCAGCTCCAGCATTAAAGAAATGTACTTAGCATTCAATGTCTACATGCTGCTTGGCCTCAAAAGACCAGCAGCAAAATTGCTTTTCTGTTGCATAAAGTATCTTTCAAATTCAATTGCTTATCTTCTCATTCATTCAAGAAAGAAATACCTGAGATTTACAGAAACTGCAGTCCATAACACAAATACAGAGTATTAACCATACAGCAGTCATCTTCTGAAAAATAAGCAAATTAATCTCTTGTATCAAGGTATTCTCTTGTGGTCACCACTGTATTGAAGCCATGAGAAATTCCAATTATCTGAATTTCTATATAAAGGATAAGCATTTAGTTATCAACCTCCCCCATAAAACATATTTGGTTGTTATTAAAGTGCTATTACTGGGAGGAATTGAATGAGGGCTGGCAGGTTCAATATTATGGAATTCGAAGCGTCTGCCAGACGGCACTACGGGAGAGTTCTGCCAGAGATACCAAGGCACGAGAATAACTCACTTCATTGATCGCTCTCTTTGTGTTAAAACATTAATGACGTTTGATCTATAATCCTAAATAACATGTCAGGACGGTGTCTGACATAAGCAAATTATAAAGGCTATAATACATCAGATAACAATTGTTGGCTGAACCTTAATATGTTATTTCCATTCTAAAACAATGACGTATTGGAGGTTTTATTGTATCTAAAGTGCATTAGAGCAGGAAATCTAATCAGGCCAAAATACAAAACCACATAAAAGGGAAATAATTGTAACTAGGAGCAATGAAATATCAACCTGTGTTACATGTATTGGGGAAGTTCTTGGGTAAGTCAACCTATGATTTCGCTCAATGTTACATTGGTGACATATGTAAGGAGAAAAACAGTAACCCTAAATAATCAGATGATAGCTTTTGCTAAATGACCATTAACCTACAGGATGTATAGTCAACATATATGAGACCCAAAGGGATATTTGGGGTATATTACAGCACACATAATAGAATCGCATACTATCATACCCTATTAAACTCATATTCACACTTTCGACAATTTGAACATTACATTCTGAAGACCAGAAGTGTTGTAAAACTAAATAGATGGCGAGCAGTCCCAAAAAACAATTTCTGATTTTTTTATAGAGATGAAGGTATCAATTTGCTGCAAATTGAAATCAAGTAAAATTTTTAGGAAATTTGAAGGTTCCGGCGAATTTGAACAATTTGCAGTTTGATTCATACGAATTGCCACTATCTTTTTTTTTACACATTGCAGAAGTTGACACCAGTCACGGAATTTCTGAATTTCTGAAATGATCTCATATCTGATGATCCAGGCTTCAATTCTCATGGCATCAGGTAGCCAATCAGGAGGGACTATCATAGGCTGTATAAAAGCCTAGGCAGGGAATTCAACAGTCATTCTAGGGTGAATTAGAACAGTGAGAAGATGTTAGTGTTCACAGCTCATCAATATAAATTGGAAGAGGAAGCCCTAAAACATTTGACACATACCCCAGATAGTAATGTATTGTACAACTGTAGCACTGAAGAAGATAAGTGCAGTAGTCTGCAAATAATTTAGAGATTCAATTGATAAGAAGAGAGAGTGAAAAAGAGGTGCCAGCAGTAGCAGAGGAAGACTTTGTATGAGAGATCAGTGATATGGAGTAGCTTGCAACTGTTCTGCTGCATTTGACTTATAATTATACATTTTTATTTCTTCATTCATAATGCACTAGAAAGCAGCAACAAGCCACAGAAACTAAAATCGGACATCACTGTCAATCAAAGTAGCAAGCTGCAGTTCTGAATTTTTGCATTTCGTGTGAAATCTTTGTGAACAGTGGAATCATTAAAAAAATGCTACCCCATCCGTCCTCAGAAAATCCAGACATTTAACTGTAACTGTCTATAGTGGCTTGCGAAAGTATTCACCCCCCCACCCCCCTTGGCATTTTTCGGGTTTAGCTGCCGCACAACCTGGAATTTCATCTTTTTTTAGGCTTTTCACCAGTTCATATAAAGAACATGCCTACAACTGTAAACATTTGTTTTTCTTTTTTTTTTGTGAAGCAAACAACTAAAGGTACTGCCACACTAAACAATCCCGCTAGCGATCACAATAACGACGCATACTAATGCGATCGCTAGCGGGATTGTTTCTATATCGCTAAATGCTGTCACATTTAGCGATATAGTTAACGACGCTATCGCCGTTAGCGATCTTCTTAACGACTTTAGCGGTACAAAAGTACCGCTAAATCGCTAAGAAAAGGTGCCACACAGCGATTAGATACTTACCCAGCGGGAGCGCCAGCGATGAAATAGGGTCCGGAACGATTCCAGCGACGAGCGAGATCACAGCAGGAAGCTCGTCGCTGGAAGCTGCCGCACTGAACAATATCGCTAACGGGATCGCTAAATAGTGACGTTTTTTAGCGATCCCGTTAGCGATATTGTTTAGTGTGGCATACCCTTAAGACAGAATAACTGAAAATTTCAGTGTGCATAACTAATCACCTCACTAAAGTCAGTACTTTGTAGACCCTCCTGCTCAATTCGACAATCGTACATTCCACGCCTATTCTGCTGCCTAATGCCAATTTTTTTTTCCTGTATACGTACTTACCTAGCATTTCTTGATACGTACATTTTGGTAAGGGCTGAATGATTCGGGTTGAAATGATTGCCTAAAGTATAATTATAGTGTTGTATAAAATTTATGATAATAGATAAAGTGACAATGGCAATGGATCGGGTAGTGTAAAAGAAAAAAACAATAAATAGAAAGAATGAAGGGCCTCATTAAGCATATTAGTGGACGGAGTTGAGATTGTTATCTCACTCATCTCAGTCAGTGGAGAATGATGTTATCTCTGACAGTGACATCATCAGTTTGATTCAGAATGAGAAACAGTCCTGTGAATAAATTCCAAAGTACCTTCAGTAAGCAAAGTACAATTATTTTGTCTCGGGGTGCAATCACTATAGTCCATAAAATGGTCGCCCTCTTGATACTCTAACAGAAATCTGCCCTAGCATGTCCGTATGAGAGGTGCATGTGAATATGTTAAGTAGGAATCTCAAAGGCTGTGACCTGGAGATAAAATATACTACATACTTTCATGCTATATCCCTGTCACAGAAGTTATTCAGCACTCAGAAAGAAATTGTGGACAGCAATGGGCACAGTCGCTTCTTTCCTCACCACCTCTGGTATCCCCAGTACTCAAATCAGATATAAAGAATGGACAGTAGTGTGAGCAGCCTATTTTAATCTCAGCACCCATGATATCTCCAGTTTTAGATCAGATAGACAGGATGGACAGCAGTGTGAGCAGCCTCTTCTTTCCTCAGCACTCCTGGTATATCCAATATTAGATCAGATAGACAGGGTTGACAGCAGTGTGAGCAGACTATTTTTACCTCAGCATCCCTTTTATCTCCAGTATTAGATCAGATAGACATGGTGGACAGCAGTGTGAACAGCCTCTTCTTACCCCTGAACCCCTGAGATCTCCAGTATTAAATCAGATAGACATGGTGGACAGCAGTGTGAACAGCCTCTTCTTACCTCAGCACCCCTCATAGCTCCAGTATTAGATCAGAAAATTCACTGGAAGCGGATCTTCCTACACATGAAGGGAGGTGGGGATATTTCTACCGCACATGGTCACAGGCACCTGTTCTTTTAACATTCAAGAACAGGTTTCTGTCAATGGAACAAGACATTGGCCATTTTCATGTACTACAGTGAATATCCGAGACAGAACAGATTGTGATTTGCTAATTAAAGGTATTTCGAAATGTATGCATAATGACACCCAAAAAATATGCTTATAGGGTATTTAAATTGTGAGCCCCAATGGGGACAGTAATGATAATGTCTGTAAAGTGCTGCAGGATATGTTGGCGCTATATAAACAAGTATAATAAATAAATAATAATGAGTATACTTCCATCATTTCAGACAGCACCTAAGCATTAGCTGAGTCATATGTATATAAAAGTATAAAACTTGAATGTGAACATGCAAAGCTAAAAGAAGAAGTTACCAATCAAAGATTCCACAATGCAACTTATCAACATAATAAATGAAATGGATACACAGAAATTCCTTAAGCAAATGTTTTCTTTGCCTGTCCAGAAGGGATTGGGGATTAATGGGTTTTATCTGACTTATCAGTTAAAGCAGCAGCCTTGATGCCATTGTGTTACCGTAAGCACCGAAGCACCGGACAAACAAGCCCATTTGTTTCCCTTTATCACCGCTTCCTTGCTAAAGAACTTTGTTTTATTAAAGAGATCAATCACCCATATACAGTTTAATGGCCTAAACTGTGTATGCAAGGTAAAAAAATGAGCCCAGTTTTACAATCCAAAAGCCCAAAGCATCCAGGCAGCTGCAAACCCAGATACTTCCTTAATAAAAGATTTTTTTTTTTTTTACGAGTCCGGAGCTGTTATCTTGGTGGAATGGTCTTATTTTCGAATAGCAAAGAGAAAGCAAATAGTCTTCTCATTTATCTGTTTGCAGTCAATTATGTTTTATTATTTGGCTAAAAAGTCATGATTTCATCGTATTTCTGTAAAAGGCACTTATCCTTGATATAAAGCTTAATAATTATTAAGTCGCACTGTGGCGCCAATCATTTGAGACTTGTAGCAAAGTAGCACGATGCTGTTTGAGAATTGGTCTTCCTAATGAGAAGTTCACACACTTCAGGCCAAAGTATAAGATTCTTAATGGAAGAGATAACATCCATAAATGAGATGCTCTGATGATATGGCAGCCTTGGCTAGAAGCTGATGCATTGTTAGATAGTCCCCGTTCTTCCTAATCCCATTAAGTACCCAAAATCTACTCAGCCAAAATAAATAGTCTCATCAGTTGTGCAGCTGCGGTAATGCTATGAATGCCCTCAATTAAGCACCTGTGGTTTCTTCCCCAGCTTCCCGACTTTCATATGTTTTATTATTCATTTAATGAAAACAATGGATTTCTGTTTAGCCTATTAAGAGTACAGACTGACTTTAATCCACTACTAGTACGTAAGCGGAACCGCTAAACCACGAGTAGGAAATTCACAGCCATACAAATATCGTTTAGATAACATCCCCCCTAAATTGGGCTCATGCTCCTTGTTTCTGAAGCCATATAATCATAATCTACAACAGATCCAAATTATTTGGGTAAATTATTGCAAAAAAAATACATTATTTTAAAATAAAGCTAAAATTCTCTAACGTGAGACCTCATTCAGACATATACTATTAATATTATTTTTTTTTTTTTCTGTCATTGGGGCTATATGACGGCTTGTTTTTTTGTGGGCTGAGCAGTAGACTTCATGCGTAACATTTTAGGGTACATACGATGTTTTGATTGCTTTTTATTGCATTTTTCTGGGTGGCCAAAATAAAAACAGCAACTGCAGCATTTGATATTTCTATTCTTAATCACTACATTTTCCGTACAGGTTAAATAAATTTATATTTTGATAGATCAGACTTTAGTGGGTGCATCAATACCAAAAATGCTTATGTGTTTTGTTAACTTTTAGCTTGAGGAAAGGTGTGTGAGTCATACTTTTATGAGTATTTATTTCAATTTTTTTTATATTGTTTATAATACTTTTTTTTTTACTTTTACTTTTTTTTCAGTCTCCATAAGGAACTTGCACTGCAATCGTTTATTACTTCTACTAAACACTGCATAACTTCCGTATTAGAGTATATAGTGCTAATCACAATCTTCTATGAAGCCCAGCCACAGACTGAGCTTCACAAAAGTGCTGACATGACAATGACTGGGGCCTTCAGCTGTAGCTAATAGAAACTATCCTTTTTTGTGATCTGACAAATCCATGTAGTGAAACTGAGATCTCTCTATTGTCATCAGAGAATGAAATTTAGGGAACCTTCTAAATTTCACTCCTCAGTTAGGGTCCAAGCCAAATCCACTTAACCCAAGAGTTGACACTTTGCATTTCCAGGAAATCTGTCAGCAGTTTTTTTTTCTATGTAATCGGACAACAGAATGAAGTAGTGACCCTGATTCCAGCAATGTATCGCTTAGTCGACTGGGTGCAGCGGTTGAGATAGAATCACAGCTTTCTCTAGCAGAGCTCGGAATGCTGAGCCCTGTATAACCCCACCCACACCACTGATTGGCAGTTCTCTGTGTACACTGAATAGTGACAGATAGCTGTTAATTAGTGATAGAGCCGTGGTTGGACTAGGATGCACAAAACACCTAGTCCTCTAGTGATAATCTCCTGCTGATAAAACACTGATTTTAATGAAACGGCAAAAAAAAGATTTCACTGTAATCAGGGTCTCATCCCCTAAATCATTCTGATCTCAGATTACATAGCAAAAATCTGATGACAGATTTAATTTACGTTTTGTTTCATTTTTCTCATTTTTTGGAATAATTCTTAGAAAATTGCAGCAAATACATTATGCCTTTATAAACTAAGAGTGGTTGTTTATTTTTTGGACTTTTGTTTTAATAAGTTTTTAATAACTATCAAAACACACAACAAAACCGTGACATGTGATCGCAGCCTAACTCACATTGGAAATCTTTCCCAATCCGAGTATGCGAACCTCGATATTTCTTTGTTAAATTTCCGAAACGTGTAACCCAAATGTAATGTGATCTTATAGTAACTCACCACCCATCTTTATTAGGGAGATCTGAAATGCAAATATATTGAAATGAATGCTAATTTCTTTTTATTATTACTGATGGTTCAATTTTAGATTTTAATAAATCTTAAATTAAAAAAGGATAAGCGCGCTGAACCCTATTTAAAATTCCTTTTAAATGAAGGCATTTGCTTAATTAAAAAGTAAGTAACTAGTGCAGTGACAGAACAATTTTCAAGAACAATTGCACATTAAAGCACGGCAATTGAAATATATATACATGGAAAGCGAACTCGGTCTAAGTAATAAAGATTAAACAAATTAAACAGTATTTATCAGAGAGAATAAAAAATTCAACAATGTGTTCAATTATTTACATGGGTGGATCCGGCTTAAACCTGATGGTCAAAGACAATCACAAGTGAATCTCATTTCTTAAGATAGAATGTTATTACCAAAACGAAAAATAGAGACAAATGGTAATTGTTGGCTTTATGAAAGTAAATATTTATTTTATGAGAACTTTCTTTAATGAGCATTTATAGCCATTGCATGTAATGGTGACAGATTGGTGCATTTTTTAATGATTAGATATTTCTTACTACTAGAAAATTTAAAGAAGAATTCACTAAGAAAAGACATATTACTGATTAAAAAAAAAAATGAAAAAAAAACATTTTTGGTTTTTTACACCCAAGTTCATTCTGTACATTTGACATACAGGCAGGGAAAATGATTACCTTTAGGCTATGTTCATACGTTGCGTTTTTGTGGTGTTTTTTCCTGCTCTCTCGGCAGTAAAAAAGCTGCTTACTAAAAACATGTTTTACCTGTGTTTTTTGCTGCATTTTTCAGGATCCCAAAGTTCAGATTTGCTTTCACCACAGAAGCATGAACACAGATCACCAATGCAACACATAAGTGAAAACGTCTATTTTTGGATAAAGGGCAATTTGATCAAATTATTTAGTGGAAAAAGATTTTTATGTTTGAAAAAGTAGAGACTAATCTGGACAAAAAAGTTCAAGAAAAAATACTCAATTACAAATATAATAGCATCCGTAGGCAAATTGGTCGGGAACAGTTTACTTAAGACATTGACAGAGCATTGAGATTGTAGGACACTGCTTACTTTTACACCTTGGTCGGCCAATGTTTACTTTGCACACATAACTAATTTAATCAAACTGTAGTAATTCTAAAGGGTATGCCACACTGAACAATATCGCTAACGGGATCGCTAAAAAACGTCACTATTTAGCGATCCCGTTAGCGATATTGTTCAGTGCGGCAGCTTCCAGCGACGAGCTTCCTGCTGTGATCTCGCTCGTCGCTGGAATCGTTCCGGACCCTATTTCATCGCTGGCGCTCCCGCTGGGTAAGTATATATCGCTAGTGTGGCACCTTTTCTTAGCGATTTAGCGGTACTTTTGTACCGCTAAAGTCGTTAAGAAGATCGCTAACGGCGATAGCGTCGTTAACTATATCGCTAAATGTGGCCGCACTTAGCGATATAGAAACAATCCCGCTAGCGATCGCATTAGTATGCGTCGTTATCGTGATCGCTAGCGGGATTGTTTAGTGTGGCAGTACCTTAACTGCCATTCTCAGGTGAGAATACCAAGACTTTATGGTTTAAACTTGGAAAAATCACAAAAATAATTAGGTATCACATATTACTGTACATGCTTTTTTTAGCTAAAAATGTAGCAAAACCTGATACCTGCTTTTTTGCTGCTGTGTTTTTACACTTACTCATTGCTTTCTATGTATGAAAAATGCGGGAAAAACGCTGAAAGAAGTGATATGCTGCAGTTTTCAAAAACGCAGCAGTTTTCCGAATCATTCAGCCAAAAAAAAAAGAATGTGCGTGCATGAGATTTCTGAAATCTCATAGCTTTTGCTGGTACTGTAAAACACAGCTTTTAATTTCCATAAATTTGCATTAAAACGCAGGGGGAAAAAAGCAATGTGCCTAATTAAAGAAAACCTGTCACCCCTACTATTATGTCAGTTTTGATAAAATAATATTTGCGCTAAAATTCCAACTCTGGAGCATGTTTTCTTCTAAGGATATGTGCACATGGAGTTTTGTATCCTGCATTTTCAGGGCGGAAACCAAGGAGAAACTCCAAGTTTAGTTTTTGAGGAGTTTTGAGATTTGGAGGAGGAATTGAAGAGCTTCTGCTCAGTTTTTTTCTCCAAAAACTCCTGTAAACACTCTATTTGCACATAGCCACTGTCAAAGGTCACACAGCCGTATAAAAGAAAATCAGTCCAATTTTCATAAGTGGGATGATTTTTTTTCTCACTTGTCATCCGTATGCAGTCTGCTTGCAATTAGTTTTCTTACTCAGCAGCTATTAATCTTTTACACGACCATTTACAGTTTCCAGTGTTACAGAATTGTAATGTATACGTAAAAATCGGATGCTGTACTGTGTCATCGTATGGCATCCGGCTTTTTTCTCACACCCATAGACTTGAATGAGCCGTCAACATCGATTTCAGAGTCAAATCATAGTATGCTGAGATTTTTTTCACGCCAAATCGTTCTGAGAAAAAAACATTCATTAGTGCTGCCTCATGGAATAACATTGGTCCAAATGGATACTTTTTTTATCGATTTTGTGCTCGTCTGATTTACCGTATATGATGGTGTGAGCGAGCCCGTTCTCTTACTATGGCTTCTTAGCCTTTCGACTTCTGGACATTTCTCTTTTCCGGCATCTTGAGGTAGCCATCTTTGGCTTTTTTCGTACTAGGCATTGGCACTATTGAATGGTGAATGATCTTTGTATTCTCTGTATACACGGACGTCCATTCTACATCTAATTTTATATTTCATTTGAATAAAATATGATGTTATATTTTATGTACTGAAAGTTGAATCAAGGAGATCTAAAAGGTTCCCTTTAACCACAATGAATCCAACCTTTTCCAAACAGCTCATTATTCTTATTTTTTTGTAGCATCTCTCTGTATAGAAAGGAGTAGTGAGCTGTGTCTTAACATTTTCCAAACGCATGATAAAAGGACATTTTTCATACATATCAGGAGACATTTCTCTGGCTGTAAAGTGTCAGAACACTCGCAGGATTCCATTACTCCAAGTGATTTCAGTCTTCACATACACATTGATGCCGTCTGGTCCCCAGAACCTCCTCGTGTCATGTACTATTATTGGAAAAATGTAACTGTGCTTGCCACATACAGCTGCCTCAAGTTATCATTTATCACACTGCGTTGATTAACATTAATATTTATTACATCTTCCACGTCACTGAATGCTTATGTATACATGGAATTGTGTCCCAAATCCTCATACAGTGGGTACGGAAAGTATTCAGACCCCTTTACGTTTTTCACTCTTTGCTTCATTGCAGCCATTTGGTAAATTCAAAAAAGTTAATTTTTTTTCTCCTTAATGTACACTCTGAACCCCATCTTGACTGAAAGAAAACAGAAATGTAGACATTTTTGCAAATTTATTAAAAAAGAAAAACTGAAATTGCACATGGTCATAAGTATTCAGACCCTCTGCTCAGTATTAAGTAGAAGCACCTTTTGAGCTGATACAGCCATGAGTCTTCTTGGGAATGATCCAACAAGTTTTTCACACCTGGATTTGGGGATCCTCTGCCATTCCTCCTTGCAGATCCTCTCCAGTTCCATCAGGTTGGATGGTGAATGTTGGTGGACAGCCATTTTCAGGTCTCTCCAGAGATGCTTAATTGGGTTTAGGTCAAGGCTCTGGCTGGGCCAGTCAAGAATGGTCACAGAGTTGTTCTGAAGTCACTCCTTTGTTATTTTAGCTGTGTGCTTAGGGCCATTGTCTTGTTGGAAGGTGAACCTTCAACCAAGTCTGAGGTCCAGAGCACTCTGGAAGAGGTTTTCATCCAAGATATCTCTGTACTTGGCTGCATTCATGTTTCCTTCAATCGCAACCAGTCGTCCTGTCCCTGCTGCTGAAAAACACCCCCATAGCATGATGTTGCCACCACCATGTTTCACTGTAGGGATTGTATTGGGCAGGTGATGAGCAGTGCCTGGCTTTCTCCACACATACCGTTTAGAATTATCACCAAAAAGTTCTATCTTCATCTCATCAGACCAGAGAAACTTATTTCTTATTTATTGTTTGGGAGTCCTCCATGTGTTTTTTAGCAAACTCTATGTGGGCTTTCTTATGTCTGGCACTGAGGAGAGGCTTAGGTTGGGCCACTCTGCTATAAAGGCCCGACTGGTGGAGGGCTGCAGTGATAGTTGACTTTGTGGAACTTTCTCCCATCTCCCTACTGCATCTGTTGAGCTTAGCCACAGTGATCTTGGGGTTCTTCTTTACCTCTCTCACCAAGGCTCTTCTCCCACGATTGCTCAGTTAGGCTGGATGGCCAGGTCTAGGAAGACTTCTGGTGGTTCCAAACTTCTTCTATTTAAGGATTATGGAGGCCACTGTGCTCTTAGAAACCTTGAGTACTGCAGAAATTGTTTTGTAACCTTGGCTAGATCTGTGCCCTGCCACAATTCTGTCTCTGAGCTCTTTGGCCAGTTCCTTTGACCTCAGGATTCTCATTTGGTCTGACATGCACTGTGAGCTGTGAGGTCTTATATAGACAGGTGTGCGCCTTTACAAATCAAGTCCTATCAGTTTAATTAAACACAGCTGGACTCCAATGAAGTAGTAGAACCATCTCAAGGAGGATCACAAGGAAATGGACAGCATGTGACTTAAATATAAGTGTCTGAGCAAAGGGTCTGAATACTTATGACCATATCATATTTCAATTTTTCCTTTTAAAATAAATTTGCAAAATTGTTTACATTTCTGTTTTTTTCAGTTAAGATGGGGTGCAGAGTGTACATTAATGAGAAAAAAATGAACTTTTTTGCATTTACCAAATGGCTGCAATGAAACAAAGAGTGAAAAATTTAAAGGGGTCTGAATACTTTCCGTACCCACTTTATATCTGGCTTCCTCTCATTGATCCAAAACTAAACCCTGGCACATTCCTCATGCCACCAGCGGGTATGGCAGCTGGCAACCATCAGACAGCAAATATAAAGCACCCTATTTGCGCTGGATGTTAGGTAGATCTCTCTTGTTACATACATAGTTGTAGCTGCGAGGATTTCTTCAGTGATATTTGTGCTTACCAAGCAGGGACATCTCTCTTTCTGTCCACCTGTGAGAACCTGCCTCACATTTAATCTCTCCATTAACACTACTCACCTACTGCTGTTCATCTTAATAGACTTCAGTGACCGGATTCTGTCAGTTCATAAGAACGATGTCTGAACATACAGCGACATTAACCCGATGCTTCGCTCTCCTCACCTCCTGCTATGACCAGTGTGGCATCAGTGGTAGAAACTCTGGCCCAGCAGCATGCGCTCGCCTATAATTTCTGGCTTATAACTTATTAAGAATAGTTGAAGGAAAGTTGTAGGAAGCATCTTACATTATTTAGCGCTATTGTTATGTAGAGGGCAGTGCAGAAGCGACTTACCAGATGACCTCCCCAAATATTCTTTCACAATGTCTGAGTGCTGACGTTTCTTCTGAAAGCTGAAATATGCAGGATTGTTGAGATCTGGTTACAAACTGAACTCTTGGTACAGAACCAGCAAGTTTACACTATATAAGTATGTACATGATATCTATATAGTGTTGTATAACTATTAAGGTAGATTCACACTAGAGATGAGCAAACCTTTTGACATTCAGTTGGGTTTGGCGAACATTTAAATGTTCAAATGCCATGCCTCCCCTCCAGCACCTTTTCAGGCATATGACAGCTGATTTGATCAGCTGTCATGTGCCCCTAACAGCCGCTGATGGAACTGCAATCCACCCATGGCTGTTAGCATTTTAAATGCTGATGTCGCGTTCCGACAGCTGCATTTACCATGTATGTGCCGGAAGCGCATCATAAACCACAAACATCAGCACCCCTGTCACAGGCGTCGGCTGATGTGACTACTGCTCCCATCAATGTATGTGTCATGGGTGTATCGCCACGAAGATCGTCGCGATTACACATTCTGACTTCTCGCAGCTGAGTTGCTGTTTCTTTGTGTTTGGCAGTGAGGGAGTTAATTCTACCTAGCTCTGTGCTAAGACTAGGTCCAGCCTCGCCCGGCTGCAGTTTGATTATGCACTAATTAGCTTCCTTTATATACCTGCCAGTCTGCTTGGGAGATGCCGGTGAAAGCATTCATACAGACCAGCAGATAGGATCGGTTCTGAGAAGACTTAAGCTAAGAGCTCCTTTGTGGTTTCTCCTCTCCTCGCTTATAGTTTATCTCCTAGACCTTTGGTGTTCCCTCTGTGTTTAAGTGTTGTATGCAAGACAGTATTTACTTTATCCCCTGTCTGTCTCGTTTGTCTTTACTGTTTATTAAGCGGTGACCTGCCCATATCCCTGTGGTGGTAATCAGTGTCCTTCTAAGGACTAGATTACAGTGGTCAGGGACTTATAGGAGATAGGGTTACGCTGGCGGCCTGGACCTCTGTACCATTAACAGTACCTCCAGGTAGAAGGACTAGTCAGGACCCCAGTTTAGGGTCAGTATAGACCCCGGTCCACCTCTAGCCTGAGACAGCGTGAAACAGATCCAGTATAGATCCTCAGTACTTCGGATATTATGTCAGGTAATACTATGTTATCAAATACTATATGTTCATGTTGATATAACCTATTTATATGTTATATAGAATGTTGTCCCACTTGATATAGATTACTGACATTATCTATAACTGTTATACAGCGTGATAGTATGACTGCTGCTGCTGCTTGATAACAGCTAGAGCAGGAGCTGCTGATGGTAGTTTTCATCAGCCGGAACCTGCGCTAAAAATAAATGAAAATAAATTACATGGGTTCCTGTTGTGAATGGGTTTGAGATAAGTTCTGAGCAGAGACTCCCTCTGGTGGTTACAAGCGGTGCTGGTCTGTTCAGTGAAGATTGTGAGGACTGGGAATCAGGTGTTACTGACTGGTCTTATATAAGGGAGTCACTTTCCCATCAGGGTTGCCGGTGATCAATTGTTCTGGTCTGAATCCTTTATTCCAGTTTCCCTTGTAGCCTGCTGTGTCGTGTCTGCATCTCCTGCTAACAGATAAGACATTTTCTTCTTTTGTGTTTGTGCTATATTTTTGCATTTTGTCCTGCACTTCTGTGGGGGCCTTCAGGGTCCCCTCCGGGGGCTTCTGCCCTCTCAGTTTTGTTCAGCCACTGATGTTTGTACTTTTGCTTTTTCCAGTTTTTTCAGTGGCTGCTGTTTTGATTTTGTTACACCAGTGAACTAATTTAGGTGGAAGAGGTCGTGTGATCTCAGGTGTTTTTGAAATTAGTAGAGTTGGCGCTTTTCAGGGTTTTCTGGGATTGCAGTAAGTACCCTTCCTATCCTTTTCTATTTAGTTAGTTTGGGCCCCAGCGTTTGCTCATACTATTTTCTTTCTGTGTCAGTATTTCATCTTGTCTAACCGCCATTACATGTTTGGGGGCTTTCTAATATCTTTGGGGTTCTGCTCCGGGGCAGATAGCTTTCCTATATCTATCTTTAGGTGTAGTTAGTTTCTCAGGCTGTGACGAGGCGTCTAGGACCAACGTAGGAACGCTCCACGGCTGCCTCTAGTTGTGGTGGTTAGTCAGGGTACTGCAATCTCATAGATTCCAACTGCTCTGGTGTATTTCCTTTTTTACCTGCACTCCTCAGCTACTGAAACATAACAGTATCACCGGCCCTAAAAATTGAAATTTGTATGGTACTCACAGAAGGGAAAAAATATTGTGAAAGAAAAAAGGTTGTCAGAGTTGTCAGAGATATTTTTCTATTTGTTGCATTTTTTTTTTTTTCCCTCTGTATCTCTGGGTGCTGGGGAGGATCTTGTCTCTCAATGGAGTTTGCACAGTTGTCTGGCCGTGTGGATCAGCTTGCCACTGAGGTTCAGAGTATTGCTGCATATCTTGCTGGGTTGCCTGTTGTGGAAGCTAGGATCCCCATGCCAGATTTGTTTTTGGGGGATCGAGCTAAGTTTCAGAATTTCAAAAATAATTGTAAATTGTTTTTTGCCTTAAAATCTAAGTCCTCAGGGAACGCAGCGCAGCAGGTTCAAATTATCATCTCTCTCCTGCGCGGCGATCCTCAGGATTGGGCTTTTTCCCTGACACCTGGGGATCCTGTTTTGAGTGATGTTGATGCATTTTTTCAGGCTTTGGGGTTATTGTACGATGAGCCTAATGTCACTGATCAAGCTGAAAAAGCCTTGTTAGTAGAGTTGAGCGATACTTTCCGATATCCAAAAGTATCGGAATCGGAATGGTATCGCCGATAACATTAAAATATCGGCGATACCCGATACCGATACCGGAAGTCCCATGTAAGTCTATGGGAACAAAATATCGAAATAAAAAAAAACCCATTCTTGCCTTGTTGGTTAATTGTACATGAAGGAAAACAAGAAAGAGTAATGTAGAATGTATTGGGGAAGGTTGAGGAGACATTAAAGGCATAGATGTTTAACCCAATCAAATGGAATAGCATAATATTTTTTTTTTAAAGATGTTCGGATTGACGAAGAAATTGACAATGTTGTTAACGTTTTTTCTATTTTGGAAAATATGTATATTACACAACTTCCATGCTCTTCATCTTCACCTTTTTAACTTTTCACACACTTTCTCCTTCATAATCTTCTGCAGCATCATCTTTTTCATCAAACTATTCTTCATCTTCACCTTCTTTATCTTCTTCTTAAACTTCTTGCTATTCATCTTTGTTAACATTACTCATATTCTTCTTATTAAACTATTATTCTTATTCATATTCTGCTTCATCTTCTTCATCATATTCTTATTTGTGACAGAGAATCCTGTACTTGTAATCTGTCAAAGTATGAATTTTTCATCCTTCCGTTCTTGCTGTCACAAAAGATTTAAATTACAACAGTATTTGTCCGTGTTCAGTTTAGCCTGCAGCAGCAGGCATTTTCCAGGGGCACCACGAGGAGGAACGGACTCACCCCCATACACTGCTTAGTCTTCTTCTGCTTAGAATTTAGAGCATATATTTTGCTCTTCATTTTGGTCTTATACTTCATGTTCTTCTGCTTTTAGATCTTCTGCTTATTGTTCTTGTGTCTCTTGTTCCGTATCTTGTATTTGTAGCACAATCTTGTACCAGCTGATGTTACTGGGACACGGTTACTAAGCAGCAGGTACCTGTGCTCCAAAGCACTACCAAGGACCAGCAGACGTTGCTGGAACTCGGATACCGAGATGGAGGCACCTAGGCCAAAGGCACTGTGGAGAACCAGCTGACGGTACTGGAACCCGGAGGGGCAGCAGAAGGAAAAGAGCCAATGGCACAACCGAGGACCAGCTGACGTTACTGGGACACGGTTACTAAGCAGGAGGTACCTGTGCTCCAAAGCACTACCAAGGACCAGCAGACGTTGCTGGAACTCGGATACCGAGATGGAGGCACCTAGGCCAAAGGCACTGCGGAGAACCAGCTGACGGTACTGGAACCCGGAGGGGCAGCAGAAGGAAAAGAGCCAATGGCACAACCGAGGACCAGCTGACGTTACTGAACCCCAGTAACACAGGAGCAAGTGTTGACTGTGCTAACAGCACTTCCGAGCAACAACTGGCGGTGTTGGAGCCCAGGGTCAAGGAGGATGTTTAAATACTAGATCAAGTAATTTCCTTGTTACCTGTCAATTTTAAATGTCTATACTTCAAACAAGAGAAAGATAACCTTTACTACCATAAGATGATGATTTCATTTAAACTAATATCTAGATAAATAAAGAATTGACAAACATAAACACATACATTAACATGTTGAACAGCAATGCAAACCACAAAATAAATTAGTTAAGGAATCTGCTATACGGTTGTACATAAAAGCATACAAGTATATATCTGAATCCATTAATGATGGATAAGTAACAGTATGTACACCATTTTTATTGTATAGACAATGAATGTCTGACTTCAAAACATCATCAGCATTACAAGTTATCTGTGATATTACTAAAATGTTCCATTTGCTGAATAATGTCACTAAATATTTTATACAAAATTATACAATTTCCATCATGTAATACTCATAATATGTGGCAATAATCATTTTTATTAACAAACATAACCTTTAAAAAGTGCATAGTGCATAGTGAAAATTGCTATTTATGGCTGACTGTCGACTTGGAAGCATGACAACAGATAGATAAGGTATATATAGATGAGACTGCATAGCCACAGATGGTGAATGGTGATGTAATACTGTACCTCAATAAAGTGTGCGTCACTACTACATAATTTTTTTTATATATAGCTTTATAAACAGGGTACATGGATGTATGCTTGTGCCTTTGTTTTGACGCACAGACTGCCTTCCTGCTGAGACGCATTGGGTAGTGAACAGTTGTGTGCAGTGTTCACTGCAGTCTCTGCGGAATAACCACACTTAGACCTTATAACTTTTCAGACTTTCTTTATCAATCTACCAAGATGAAGAAGGCAGGGAGTAAGGCACGTGGTCGTGGAGTTTCTTCAGGGAGAGGACGTGGGGATTCTGTGGCTGCTGCGGCCCCCAGTGACACAGCATCCACCAGTTTTCCCCGTGAGCGTTCCTTTATGCGCACTTTTGTAGGAGCTCGGAGTACCCCCCTGCTGCGGGAAGAACAAATTGAAGCCGTTGTTGTTTGGATGTCAGCCAATGCATCGACTTCAATTGCTTCCACCTCCTCTCAGGACCACAGCACTGTTGGGCAACCATCTGTCTCTTCACCGCCTGGCAAATTGCCCAGGCAGTCAGAGAGTTCTGTACAGGAGCCAGCTGAGTGTCTGCTTCTGTTCTCAGAATCTATTGGCTTGCAAACAGGGGCCCAGCCAAGCAGCATTCTGTAATGTGAAGAGGGAGTATGCAGTGATGCGCAACAGCTGTGTCTCTCTGAATCTGAAGAGGCGGGTGAGACAGTGCCGATGGTCAGCACACCGCAGAACGCATCTGATGATGATGAGACCCAGGTGCCAGTTTCTGTTGAGCATGGTGCTGGCCAGACCACCCAACAGCAGGTGTTGGAAGAGGGTAGTGGAGATGATGAGGTCCAAGACCCAACATGGCATGAGGAACAGGAAGGTGGTGGGAGCAGCTCAGAGGAATAATAATAATATTTATTTATATAGCGCCATCATATTCCGCAGCGCTTTACAGTTTAGCAGTTTCAGAACACAAGTCATAAGTAACGTTAACAATACAATAATTTAAGCTAAATAAGTCGCCCCTGCTCGTGACAGCTTACAATGTACAATGAGATGGGGGAGATACAAAGTATAGGTGTTTATATACAATGGTGCATTTACAATGATGTTCCAGCCATCTTAAGGGACTGAGGGATGGAGATAGTGAATGGGCTAGAGACACACACACAGTTACACAGAATACATAGAATGACTTTGATTAGTGAATGTGATAGGCCGCTCTGAACAAATGTGTTTTGAGGGAGCGCCTGAAACCATGCAAATTGTGGATAGTCCTAATTTCTTGGGGTACAGCATTCCAGAGGATTGGCGTAGAGCAGGAGAAGTCTTGGAGTCGGGAGTGGGAGGTACGTATTAGTGCAGAGGTTAGTCGAAAGTCGTTTGCAGAGCGCAGCAGTCGGTTAGGCCGATAGATAGAAATGAGGGAGGAGATGTAGGAGGGGTGCTGCACTGTGGATAGCTTTGTGGCTGAGAACCAGTACTTTGGTTGAAAGCTGGAGAGGCCTAGAGAAATGGTTAGTGATAGAAGGAAGATAGAGGAAGACATTGCCCCAACGGTACAAACAGGAGGGAGAGTTAGGCTGCAGACTCGGTTGCCTGTAGCCTCCAGTTTGGCACCTGTTCGGAGCAGTTGTCTTCCAAAAGTCAAAACGTGCGCTCCCAGGACTTGCACTGCGTGGTCCTTTTTTCACACACTTGCACATGATATTTGCTATGTGAAATGCAAGCTGTGTAATCAAAAATTAAAAATAGCTAAAAGTGTCAGTCACCTCAATACCACAAATATGTGGAAACATGTGCGGACAAAGCACGTAGTTGAGTTACAAAGACACACTGGAGATGTAGGCCAACCTACAGCAGCACCTACATCTTCAGGTTGTGTTGAAGCCTCTTCATCGAGCTCACACACAGCTGGTTCTGCTTCCTCACAGGATCGCCATGGAAGAACCTCGGCCACTGTTGTCCAGAGACAAACTGTTATTCCACACACAGCAGCAAGTTCCCTGTCATCCTCACACTCCCAGGCCACAAAACAGCCATCGGTAGCACAGGCATGGGATAAAAGACGGCCATACTCCGCAAACCATGCACGAGCACAGGCTCTGAATGCTGGCATTGCAAAACTCCTGTCCCTTGAAATGCTGTGATTCAGGCTGGTGGAGACAGACAGTTTCCGTAACTGAATATCATTGTCAGTCCCACAATACAATGTGCCAAGCCGATTTCATTTCAGCAGGCAAGCCGTCCCTGGTCTGCAAAAGCATGTTGAGGGAAAAATTAAACATGCGCTACTAAAAGCCCTCAGTAGCAAGGTCCACCTGACCACCGATGCGTGGACCACTACCCATTGTTATGATCTGCTACAACCAGTAAGGAAAGAAGGGAATTCTGTCCCTACAATACAACTAAGCTGAATCCCTACGATGTAACGGGGAACCTGATCCTGCGACCAGACCCGCTAAAGTCCTCATCTAGTGTGAACGAAGACCTATAGTTGCGAGGGAGTAATCCCTACAAGATCTAGGGACTGGGAGAAAAGGTGGACACCTCCTAACATAAATTGTAGCATGGATAATTAAACAGAAAAATAAATACTTTGTGATCCTAACATCAAGCAAAACTCACAGATTAAGGCACCTAAGCACCCGGCTAGCTTAACAGTAGATAATACAATGAAGTCAAGCAAAGCCAGAAGGGCGGAGCCAGACTAAATAGGGAAAAAAGGTCATGTGACCAGCAAACTGAAACAAAACCTAACAAGAGGGTTCTAACACCCATGGCCAGGGACAATACCTTTCCCTCACTGCCCATTGGGTCAATGTTGTGCAGCCGGGTACTGATCTTGCGAGTGGCGCTGTACGTGTTCTGCCAACTCCAAGGATTGCAGGAATCAAGTCTGTACACATTGATTCCTCCTCCTACTCCAGTTCCTCAGAATCATCGCTGCAGGAGCCGTCACGGTCTACCTCCACATGGACCCGTGAACGTTTACCTGTTGCGACCGATATGAGCACAGCCGTGTCCAAATGTCAACAGGCCGTCCTGAAATTAATTTCCATGGGGAATCTTAGCCACACAGCGCAGGAGCTCTGTAATGCCATAAAGCAGGAGAGCGACGTGTGGTTTTTGGAAGAGAATCTACAGGCAGGCTTGGTAGTGTGTGACAATGGCCGAAATCTGGTGTCAGCTCTGGCCTTGGCAACCTCACTCACATACCATGTCTGTCATATGTGCTCAACTTGGTCGTGCAGAGTTTTTTGAGGGACTATCCGGATCTTGATGCACTGCTGCACAAGGTCCGCCTAGAGTGCGCTCACTTGCGACGTTCCAGCATGGCCAGATCGCTGATTGCAGCTCTGCAACGCAGATTTCACCTTCATGAACATCGCATCATATGTGACGTACCCACCAGGTGGAATTCCTCGTTACATATGTTGGAGCGGTTGTGTGAGCAGCAGCCAACAGTAATGGAGTATCAGCTGCATCAGGCGCAGTCAACTCGCAATTTGCGCCGTTCACACTTCACCACTACTGAGTGGGCCTCTATAATAAGAATAATAATATTATTTATTTATATAGCGCCATAATATTCCGCAGTGCTTTACAGTTTAACAGTTTCAAAACACAAGTCATAAGTAACAACGTTAACAATACAATAATTAAAGCAAAATCAGCCGCCCCTGCTGGTGAAAGCTTACAATCTACAATGAGGTGGGGGAGATACAAAGTACAGGTGTTTATATACAATGGTGTTTTTACAATGATGGTCCAGCCATTTTAAGGGAGTGAGGGATGCATGGAGATAGTGAATGGGCTACACACACAGAATTACACATAGAATGACTTTGATTAGTGAATGTGATAGGCCACTGTGAACAAATGTGTTTTGAGGGAGCGCCTGAAACCATCCAAATTGCGGATAGTCCTAATTTCTTGGGGTAGAGCATTCCAGAGGATTGGCGCAGCGCGGGAGAAGTCTTGGAGTTGGGAGTGGGAGGTACGGATTAGTGCAGAGGTTAGTCGAAGGTCGTTTGCAGAGTGCAGCAGTCGGTTAGGCCGATAAATATAAATAAGGGAGGAGATGTAGGGGGGTGCTGCGCTGTGGAGAGCTTTGTTGGTGAGAACCAGTAATTAGAATTGGATCCTATAATGAATGGGCAGCCACTGCCAGTGTAATGAGTGGCGAATAACTCTATGAAGGATATCTGCCACGTTTTGCGTGCGTTTGATGAGTCAACGCGGATGGCGAGTGCAGATGATGCACTAGTCAGCCTGACTGTCCCCCTTATCTGCCTGCTTCAAAAAACACTGCAAGCACTAAGGCATGAGGTTTTGGAAGAGGTGGAGGATGAGGAGTCACAAATTCCATCACCTTCTGGACAGTCAGCGCAACGTGGTTCCTCACAAAGGGCTGGAGGACTTTCAAAGTACCATGCTGTATCAACAATTGAACCTCCAGAGTCGCTGTCTATATTTTCATAACCATTACAAACTTTTAATGTATTTACAAAGCACATAATGTACATTTTTTGTCTATCCTTTTGTAATGCTATTGTGTTTCCATAAACTGATGTTACAGAATTATGATACAAAGTTTTTAAATTTTGAGTTTTAAATTTTGTAAATTTATATGTATTTGAAGGACTTTGTGAGGAGGATGAGGAGGAGTCAATGGAGGAGGAAGACATCGCTCCAGAGGGAGGTAGACAATGCTCTAGTCAATATGTAGACCAAGGGTGGGGTGATGCACAGCAGGCAGAGATGACGCCTCTTGCAGGGGACAACGTTTCTTGGCCAGTTGGGAGTCTGCAGCACATGGTTGATTTCATGCTGCAGTGGCTGAGAAACGACCGCCGCATCGAACACATTCACACCACGTCTGATTATTGGGTGTACACCCTCCTAGACCCTCGCTACCGGGACAACTTACAAAGCCTCATCACACCGTTGAACCGGGAGTGTAAAATGCGGAAGTACCAAGACACACTGGTGCAATCCATAATGTTCTCCATTCCAGCCGAGAGCGCTGCTGCTACTGCTTTACAAAGCAGCTCTGTGCGTCGAGGCAGTGGAGACAGCTCTGCAACAAGAGGGAGCACAAGCAGCGCCTCTGCACAGGGCAAGAACAGTATGTTCCAAATGTGTCGAAGTTTTGTGGCAGCGCCACCAATGTCTACACCATCCGAGACGGCTCCAGTCAGCAGGAGGCAACATTTCCGTAAGATGGTGACAGACTACATGTCTTGCCCTCTCAGTGTACTCCCAGATGGCTCTTCCCCATTCAAGTTTTGTGTCTCTAAGCTGGATACATGGCCAGAGCTTAGCCAGTATGCATTGGAGGTGCTGGCTTGCCCTGCTGCCAGTGTATTATCGGAGCGCGTCTTTACTGCTGCAGGTGGTGTACTAACAGACCGTTGCATGCGACTATCCTCCGATAATGTAGAACGGCTTACTTTTCTGAAAATTAACTAGGCATGGATCTCGCCTGAATTTGCCTGTCCGGTTTCAGATTAACTAACTGGTTGGCAACGTTTTCCATGTCTCCTGTTATGTTCATCTTTCTACCACCTGAGCTATACTCCCTGGGCTACAACACTGCCAGTTGCTGCTCAGAAGTGTCGTGTCCACAGACCAATACACAAGCTATAGTGATAGTGGGGTTCAGTAACGCCTGCTGTTCCCCTGCTGCGTGTCTGACAAAAATTAATGCTGCTAACTCCAAATTAAAGTTCAAATTAAAGTTCAAACATCTCATACTAGGCCTCAGGCTACACCCTCCTTGACACTGGGCTCAGAAGTGTTGGATGCACAGATCAAAACAATCGATGATGTGTTTGTGGGGTTCAGTAACGCCTGCTGTTCCCCTGCTGTGTGTCCGGCAAAAATTACTGCTACCTAGCTACACATGTTGAAAAAAACATGACATGTTAAAGTGGCTAGTGCTACACATAGATATCAGGCTACACCCTTATTTCTAAGCTGTAAACAAGTGAAACGTCAAATTTAAAACCATTCAATGATTAGTGTTGGTAACAAATCTGTAACTAAATAATTGTGACATATTATGGCAGATATCCACATGTCTAACACAAATGCTAACACAAAAGCATACTTATGCTATAGGGTACTGATGGTGAACCTTCTCACTCCATAACTTTGACAAATCCAACTCACATCATGCCTCAAATGCTGCAATGTTGGAAGTGCATAATGTGGGTTGAACTTTGACAACAGCTGCAGTGCGAAGGTTATCCTTCTGTGTTCTTGGCTTTTAAATAAAAGCATACAAGTAAATATAATAATACATTGTTGATTAAGGGACATGATGTACACCTGTAATATTGTGCAAACAATGGATGTAGGACTATTCCTCTTCAACATTACTTATATTTGTGTCATTTGAAAAAATACATATTTTAGTTAAAAATTAAAAACCCATGTTCAGTAGCTGTGAAAGGCCCGTTTGTGTACTTCTATATTGTTTGCAACCAATGTATTGAATACGGATGGAAGCACGTCACTGTAATAGATTTGAATTATTTTAAATAGAATAAAGCAGCACCAATTTTAGAAAAATGACAAGGATGAGCCAGTGACAGACACTCAGCAGAGTACACGCAGCGGTGGTTGAAGAAGTAAATGGAGCGTGATCTGCATTTAAAAAAAAAATAAAAATACCTCACAGACTGCAGTGAACACTGAAACACAACTATTCACAATCTGTGAAAGGCTACTCCTTTGTCTACTTCTATAGTGTTTGCAACCAATGTATTGTATACGGATGGAAGCGCGTCACAGTAATAGATTAGATTTTTTTCAAATATAATGGAGAAGCACCAGTTGGAGAAAAATCAAAAGGATGAGCCACTGAGACACGCTCAGCAGAGTACAAGCAGCAGTGCTTGAACAAGTAACTGGAGCGTGATATGCACTCCAAAAATAAAAAACACAGACTGAAGTGAACACTGAAACACAACTGTCCACAATCTGTGAAAGGCTACTCCTTTGTCTACTTCTATAGTGTTTGCAACCAATGTATTGGATACGGATGGAAGCGCGTCACACTAATAGTTAAATTGCATGGAGCTGCAAGAATTACACTGAAGAAAAAAAAAAGAGTCTGTGAGTGACACGTGCAGATGCCTACAGACAGCGTTGGATGCAGAGCAAACTGCAGCGTCACCTGCACTCACACACACCTTGCAGAGCTGTTAAAACAACACTGCAGGCAAAAGGAAGCTTTACACAGCGGTTGGTGCTAGCCTGCCTACAGCACAGTACACTAAATCGCAATCTCTAACTGTCCCTCAGAGTCAGCAGAGTAGCGTTCTGTCCCTATCTGAATTCACAGCACAGTGACGCTAAAATGGCGGCGGCGCCTTTTATAGTGCATTCTGACATCATTTCAGCAGCCAATCACAGCCATGCCATTAGTTAAGATGACCGCAGCATTACAGGATGTGCCCACACTTCGTAGGATTCCTCATTGGCTGACTAAAATCACATTGCCTCTCAAAGAATTATGGGAACTTCCGATTCCGGTATACGATATTGAAAAAGTATCGGAATTAAGTATCGGAATTCCGATAACGCGAATATCGGCCGATACCCGATACTTGCGGTATCGGAATGCTCAACACTACTTGTTAGCATTAAATCAGGGGCCTTATGACGCTGAGTTATACTGTCAGAGATTCCGTAGGTGGGCAGTCCTGACCAAATGGAATGACGACGCTTTGGCAGCCCTTTTCCGGAAGGGTCTGTCAGATAATGTAAAGGATGTTATGGTGGGATTCCCTGTCCCCTCTGGTCTCAATGATTCTATGTCATTAGCGATTCAAATTGACAGACGTTTGCGTGAGCGGAGAAGTATGCGTGGAATGGTGTTGCCTTGTGAACCAGCTTCTGAACCCATGCAGTGTGATAGAGTGGTGTCTGGGGCACAGCGTCATGAGTTTCGAAAGCGCAATGGTTTATGTTTCTACTGTGGTGATGCCTCTCATGCTATTTCAGTCTGCCCTAAGCGGGGAAGACGTTTTGCACGCTCAGTTGTCTTGGGTAGTGTTCAGACTAAGTTTTTATTAACTGTCACTCTGATATGCTCTCTGTCCTCATTTTCTGCTCAGGCTTTCGTTGATTCTGGAGCAGCTATTAACCTGATGGATTATGATTTTGCTAAACGTTGTGGGTTTCCCTTGATACCCCTACAGAAGTCTATTCCCCTACTGGGGATCGATTCTACCCCTTTGGCTGAGAATAAACCCCAGTTTTCTACTCAGGTGATAATGAGGGTTGAACCTGATCACCAGGAGTGCTGCAAATTTTTGGTTCTGTATAATCTGCATGACATTATCGTGCTGGGTTTCCCTTGGTTACAGTCTCCTAATCCTGTTTTGGATTGGAAATCTGTGTCTGTAACCAGTTGGGGCTGCCAATGTGTTAATACCAACACTCCTGTTTTTTCTGCCTCCCCCCAGGCTCAGGATGTTCCTGACTTTTTGATTGATTTTTCTGATGTGTTTAGCGAAAGTAAATCTGCATCCTTGCCTCCCCATAGGAGCTATGACTGCGCTATTGAATTAGTGCCGGGTAGTAAATTCCCTAAAGGTCGCCTTTTTAACTTGTCTGTACCTGAACATGACGCTATGCGGTCTTATATCAAGGAATCATTGGAGAAGGGTCATATCAGACCATCCTCTTCACCCTTAGGTGCCGGTTTTTTCTTTGTGGCCAAAAAAGATGGTTCATTAAGGCCGTGTATTGATTATCGTCTCTTGAACAATATTACTGTGAAATATCAATACCCGTTACCCTTGATTTCTGACCTGTTTTCCAGGGTGAAAAACGCTACTTGGTTTACCAAGCTTGACCTCAGGGGGGCGTATAACCTTATTCGCATTAAGCACGGGGATGAATGGAAGACGGCATTCAATACCCCTGAAGGGCATTTTGAGTACCTAGTGATGCCCTTTGGGCTCACTAATGCTCCTTCCGTCTTCCAGTCCTTCATGAATGACATTTTCAGGGATTTTGTGGACAAATTTCTGATTGTTTATTTGGATGATATCTTGATTTTTTTCTAATGACTGGGACTCTCATGTGAAACATGTTCGAACTGTGTTCCAGATTTTGAGAGAGAATGCTCTATATGTGAAGGGATCAAAGTGTCTTTTTGGCGTACAGAGGATCTCATTTCTGGGATTCATTTTGTCCCCATCTGTTATTGAAATGGACCCGGTCAAGGTTCAGGCCATCTGTGATTGGGTCCAACCTACTTCATTAAAGGCTCTTCAGAGATTTTTGGGTTTTGCCAATTTTTATCGTAAATTTATTGGTAATTTCTCGGTTATTGTTAAACCATTAACTGATCTGACCAGAAAGGGTTCTGATGTGGTGAATTGGCCTCCTGAGGCAGTCTCTGCGTTTCAGGAACTTAAGCAGAGATTCACTTCTGCTCCTGTTCTATGGCAGCCTGATGTTTCTCTGCCATTTCAGGTGGAGGTTGATGCCTCTGAAATTGGGGCAGGTGCCGTTTTGTCCCAAAAAGATCCAGAGACCTCTAAAAGTAACCCTTGTGCCTTTTTCTCTCGAAAATTTTCTCCTACTGAACGTAATTATGACGTGGGTAATCGGAAGTTATTGGCCATGAAGTGGGCTTTTGAAGAGTGGAGACATTGGCTGGAGGGAGCCAAACATCAGGTGGTGGTCCTTACGGACCATAAGAATCTGGTCTATCTGGAATCTGCCAAGCGACTCAATCCTAGACAGGCCAGGTGGGCCTTGTTTTTCACACGTTTTAATTTTGTGGTTTCCTTTCTTCCTGGCACTAAGAATGTTAAGGCGGATGCCCTCTCGAGGAGTTTCCTTGCGGACTCTCCTGAGTTATCTGATCCTTCTGTTATTTTGAAAGAGGGTGTAGTTCTTTCCGCCATCTCGCCCAATTTGAGACTTGCTCTGGAGGGGTGTCAGGAGGATAGGCCCGAGTGCTGCCCTGTTGGAAAATTGTTTGTCCCGGACCAGTGGAAAAAGAGTGTGATGTCTGAGATTCATTGTTCCGCATTGGCTGGGCATCCCGGAATTTTTGGTACCAGAGACTTGGTTAGTCGGTCCTTTTGGTGGCCTACCTTGTCTCGTGATGTCAGGGAATTTGTGCAGTCCTGCGGGACTTGCTCTCGCTCCAAGCCTTGCTCTCGCTCTAGTGGTTTGTTGATGCCATTGCCTGTGCCCAAGAGACCATGGACCCATATCTCTATGGATTTCATTTCCGACCTTCCTGTTTCTCAGAGAATGACCACCATCTGGGTAATTTGTGATAGGTTTTCCAAAATGATACATCTTGTGCCATTACCTAAGTTGCCTTCCTCCTCTGATTTGGTGCCGTTGTTCCTTCAGCACGTGGTTCGTTTACACGGCATTCCTGAGAACATTGTGTCTGACAGAGGAGTCCAGTTTGTTTCCAGATTTTGGAGGACTTTTTGTTCTAAACTGGGTGTTCAATTGTCTTTCTCCTCTGCATTTCATCCTCAGACCAATGGTCAAACTGAGAGAACAAACCAGACATTGGAGACTTATCTTAGATGCTTTGTGTCTGCTGATCAGGATGACTGGGTCTCTTTTTTACCTTTGGCTGAGTTTGCTCTTAATAATAGGGCTAGCTCTGCCACTTTGATGTCTCCGTTTTTCTGTAATTCTGGGTTTCACCCTCGATTTTCTTCAGGACAGACGGAGGCTTCTGTCTGTCCAGGTGTTGACTCTGTTGTGGAGCGTATGCAACAGATTTGGGACCAGGTAGTGGAGAGGTTGTCCCTCTCTCAGGAGAAGGCCCAGCGGTTTGCTAACCGGCATAGGACTGATGGTCCTCGGTTTAAAGTGGGGGACTTGGTCTGGTTGTCCTCAAAGAATATTCCTATGAGAGTAGCATCTCCTAAATTTAAGCCTAGGTTCATTGGACCTTATAAGATCATTGAGATTCTTAATCCTGTTTCTTTTCGTTTGCTTCTTCCAGGGACATTTAAGATCCATAACGTGTTCCACAAGTCCTTGTTGAAGAGGTTTGTTGAGCCAGTGGTTCCTGCTGCTGTGCCTCCTGACCCTGTTTTGGTTGAGGGCAATCTGGAGTATGTGGTTGAGAAAATATTAGATTCTCGTTTTTCTAGACGGAAACTCCAGTATTTGGTTAAGTGGAGAGGTTATGGTCAGGAAGACAATTCTTGGGTGTTTGCTTCGGACATCCATGCTAGGAGACTCATCCGTGCGTATCATAGAACTCATCCTGACCGACCTGGTTGCTCAAATGAGGGTTCGGTGACCCCTCCTCAAGGGGGGGGGTACTGTTGTGAATGGGTTTGAGATGAGTTCTGAGCAGAGACTCCCTCTGGTGGTTACAAGCGGTGCTGGTCTGTTCAGTGAAGATTGAGAGGACTGGGAATCAGGTGTTACTGACTGGTCTTATATAAGGGAGTCACTTTCCCATCAGGGTTGCCGGTGATCAATTGTTCTGGTCTGAATCCTTTATTCCAGTTTCCCTTGTAGCCTGCTGTGTCGTGTCTGCATCTCCTGCTAACAGATAAGACATTTTCTTCTTTTGTGTTTGTGCTATATTTTTGCATTTTGTCCTGCACTTCTGTGGGGGCCTTCAGGGTCCCCTCCGGGGGCTTCTGCCCTCTCAGTTTTGTTCAGCCACTGATGTTTGTACTTTTGCTTTTTCCAGTTTTTTCAGTGGCTGCTGTTTTGATTTTGTTACACCAGAGAACTAATTTAGGTGGTAGAGGTCGTGTGATCTCAGGTATTTTTGAAATTAGTAGAGTTGGCGCTTTTCAGGGTTTTCTGGGATTGCAGTAAGTACCCTTCCTATCCTTTTCTATTTAGTTAGTTTGGGCCCCAGCGTTTGCTCATACTATTTTCTTTCTGTGTCAGTATTTCATCTTGTCTAACCGCCATTACATGTTTGGGGGCTTTCTAATATCTTTGGGGTTCTGCTCCGGGGCAGATAGCTTTCCTATATCTATCTTTAGGTGTAGTTAGTTTCTCAGGCTGTGACGAGGCGTCTAGGACCAACGTAGGAACGCTCCACGGCTGCCTCTAGTTGTGGTGGTTAGTCAGGGTACTGCAATCTCATAGATTCCAACTGCTCTGGTGTATTTCCTTTTTTACCTGCACTCCTCAGCTACCGAAACATAACAGGTTCCCCAGTATTGTTGATAACCAGCCAGGTAAAACTGTCAGCTGTCAGCATTATAAAGGCTGGTTATCAAGTATAGAGGAGTTTAAATAAAATATAAAAAACTGCGTGTGGTCCTCCCTATTTTTGACAACCAGCAAAGCTAAAGCAGACAGGTGGTAGCTGGTATTCTCAAGCTGGGAAGGGGCCATGGATATTGGACTCCCCATCCTAAAAATAGCAGCTTGCAGTCGCCACAGAAGCGGTGCATCTTTTAGGTTCACCAATTATGGAATTCCGGTGCTTTGCCCAGCTCTTCCCACTTGCCCTGGTGCAATGGTTAGTGAGGTGATAGTTGAGGGGGTTGATATCACCTTTGTATTGTCCGGTGACATCAAGGCCAACGGTTAGTAATGGAGAGGCGTCTATAAGATGCCCCCATTACTAAAACCATTCTCATAATGTACAAAAAACACACAGAATCAAGTCCTTTAATTGAAAGAATGACACAGACTCCTTTAGTAAATCTAATTGAAACCATACTCATGTCATCGCTCAGTCCATAGAAGCCATGGTCTCTTGTAACAGAATTAAAATAATCATCAATATTCCTCACTGGTCAGCAGAGATGCTACGTCTAGATGGCAGGCTACATTGAAGCATGATGCAACTATACAGCCTGTCATCCACCAGAGACCCTGAGCTGCGTGTGCTACCGCTGCTTTGTGTCTCTCAATGAACTCCTATGATCTGACTGACATGACTTCAAGCATGAGAAAGTTCTCACGCTCTCAGTGCAGTCAAAACGGTCCCGGGAGTTCACAGACAGTGAACTCAGTTCAAATCACTGACATCAGCGCAAGCTCCGTTACAACTTTTACTTCGGCGCTCGCGCTGACAGATTATAAAGTCATTCTGACAAGTAATTTAAAAAAATACATCAGCCTATCAGGTCTAAGAGATGTACTTAATAATGGATGCAGTTAGTATTCTTAAATCCTTTGACGGGTCCACTGTAAAATCCACAAAAAAACAGGTTGTATAGTTTTCAAATGCTGTTGCTTATGTCTTTCTGAAACACTTTGCATCCCTTGCTATGATTTAGGACACAGGGTGCATCTGTGTTCAACTTTTGGGGAGATTTTAATGCTTCTAATAATAAACACTTTGGATAAAAGCATTTTTTTCAGAATGACAGCAGTGGCGTACTTAGTAGAAGTAGAAGACCATGCAGCTGCAATGAGGTCTAAGAATTGGGGGGCCACCTCATGACTAATGTCCATACACATTTTCCATTTTTTGCCTTATACTCTATGTACAGCTGAAGTTGTAAAGGGTCGTATGGAGCAGGCGCATGCGCTATTTTACGCTGCTGGCAGCCGCCAGTAACTGCTTTGATTAGAGTTTGCTATGAACACAGCAGTCTATTCCCTTCAATGCTCTGGTGAACAGCATCTGACTGCTAATTGCACCATTACCAGCTTTGTTATATTATTCTCCTGTATAGATCTGTTATTTTCCCTCTATATGACTGTGTATTGAGCAATATGTATGGCTCTTTACATGCAGCTATCGACAGTTATGGCCGAAAGTGTTGACACCCTTGAAATTATTCCAGAAAATTAAGTATTTCTCCCAGAAAATTATTGCAATTACATGTTTTGTTATCCACATGTTTATTTCCTTTCTGCGTATTGGAAGAACACAAAAAACAGAGAAAAAAAGGCAAATTGGACATAATTTCACACAAAACCCCCAAGATAGACCAGACAAAATTGTTGGCACCTTTCCTAATTTTTGGGTAAACCACTTTATTTCAAGCATGTGATGCTCATTCAAGCTCACCTGTGGCAAGTAACAAGAGTGGGCAACATGAAAATCACACCTGAAAACAGATAAAAAGGGAAGAAGTTGCCTCAAGCTTTGTGTGTCTTGTGTGCCACACTAAGAATGGGAAACAGATACAAGGAGGAGAAAACTATCTGAAGACTTGAAAACAAAAATTGCCAAAAAATATCAACAATATTAAGCTTTCATGTCCATCTCCAGAGATCTTGATGATCCTTGATGATCCTTTGACCATGGTGTGCAACATAATCAAGAAGTTTACAATCCATGGCACTGTAGCTAATATCCCTGGACTTGGATGGCAGAGAAAAATTGATGAACGTTTGCAACACAGGATAGTCCAGATGGTGGTTAAGTAGCCCCAATCAAGTTCCAAAGAAATTCAAGCTGTCCTGCAGGCTCAGGGTGCATCAGTGTCAGAGAGAACTATTAGTCGACATTTGATTGAAATGAAATGATATGGCAGGAGACCCAGAAGGACCCCACTGCGGACACAGAGACATAAAAAAGCAAGACTGCAGTTTGCTAAAGTGAACGTCAGTAAGCCAAAATCTTTCAGATAAAGCATCTTGTGGGCAGATGAGACCACAATAAAGCTTTTTGGTAAAGCACTTCATTTTGTTTACCGAAAATCGAATGAGGCCTACAAAGAAAAGAACACAGTCAAATATGGTGGAGGTTCAAAGATGTTTTGGGGTTGTTTGGCTGCCTCTGGCACCAGGTGCCTTCAGTTTGTGTTAAGCATCATGAAAAATGAAGATTACCAAAGGATTTTGGATCGCAATGTAGTGCCCAGTGTCAGAAAGCTGGGTTTGCATCCTAGGTCATGGGTCTTCCAGCAGGACAATGACCTCAAAAATACTTCAAAAAGCACCCAGAAAGCGCTGGAAAGTATTGAAGTGTCCAGCAATGAGTCCGGATCTAAATCCCATTGAACACCTGTAGAGAGATCTTAAAATTGCTGTTGGGAAAATGTGCCTCCAAATATGAGAGACCTGGAGCAGTTTGCAAAACAAGAGTGGTCCAAAATTCCAGTTGAGAGGTGTAAGAAGCTTGTTGATGGTTATAGGAAGTGATTGATTGCAGTGATTTATTCCAAATGGTGTGCAACCATATATTGAGGGTGCCAAAAATTTTGTCTGGCCCATTCTTAGGGTTATATGTTTAATTTGCTTTTTTTTCTCTATTTTATTTGTGTTGTTCCAACACTCACAAAGAAAATAAACGTGTATAACAAAACATGAGTAACTGCAATAATTTTCTGTTAGAAATACTTCATTTTCTGGAACAACTTTAAGGGTGCCAACACTTTTGGCCATGACAGTATATATTACACCTGCATGGCTCTGTAATGTGTCCACTGTTTAGCTCTGATATTTGTAGGCTGTCATGATCTCTATTATGTATTATACTATAATTATACTATATTATTATAAGTAATAATACTTATAATACTAAATAATATATTACTATGTAATTTCCACCATCTCTTTTTTATTTGTACCATCTATTGTATTTTTTGCAACCTCGGTGATATGATGAAATTTTACCTAAATAACATTCCTTTTCACAATGTTGGTCTCAATATCATTCCTTCTGGCTATGCAATCGCTGCATGCTTTATCTCTAATTTTCAGCTGTCTCTTAGCTAGTGGGTAGAGACCAGCTACTCCAATATCTCCTATACACAGGACACACTGACGTGAGGGATTCCCACTATCTTATTTTTTAGCACAAAATCCCTTGAAGCAACAGCAGCAAAAAGAACATTACGCAGCAGTATCGAGCAGTGTAGCTATGAATCCAGCACAGTGTTGAGATAAAAGAAAGCAGCAGTGCAAATATATGTGTGTCTCTCACTTTGTCCTCTATCCTCTCCCCTCTCCATAGACTTCAACTGGCAGCTGTATCTCTGATCCCGCAAAGAGTAGGCTATCTGTCTTGTCTTGAGTAAGATGGATTTTAGAAGTCTTTCAAAGAAAATGATGAAATCATTTGTCAAGAGGAGGAAAAGAAGTGGCTCATAAGCGGAGAAAGAAGCAGATTTCTCCGATAAAACATATTACAAAGCTTCATATATTTGCTTGTACTATTGATTTATGCTAAGTTTGTTCCACCAACAGTGACTAGATGCCATGACATAAAACCAGTTGCCACTCATTACTCCTGCTACAAATATAGTAGAGAAAGACTTGGTGCTTTCCACCTTTTAGCTCTGGTACATTTAGTAGTTTCCATCAAATTCCATGTTTCTGTGTTTTACATGTGAGCTTTATACTCTTTATAATGCTTTTATATTGCTGCGTCCACAAGAAAAAACATATTTTATTATTATGTTCAAGGCGCTGAGCTTCCCTATTGATGTAGTCAAATATATGGTGATCTAGGGGGTAATTATGTTTGTCACAGTTATGTTATTATCTTGAGGTATAATTTCCCTCACCACGAGTCTGATTTTTCAAGATATTCCTATTAAAGAAATCCTTTCATGTGGCAGAACTAAACAAAGAGAATCAGGCACAGATATTTTTTTTTCCCATCATCGTTATTTTTTTTTTTTTGCTTTAAATTATTTTGCGTTTGCTATTTTGGTCAAGGACTATCACTTTACCATCTCTGCACGGCTAATATTACCCATCAAATACTGACTGCCTGAAATGCAGACATTCAATTTGTAAAACAGAACCTTAAAGGAAACTGAGATATTTAAAAAAAATAAAATAAAAAAAAATCTGTAATTACGGTTCCATTGCAATCATTCTACAAATTGTCACATAGTTCCCCTGCGCTGACATTTGGTAGCTTACATGTTGGTAATTTAATGGTCAGAAACCGAAGTCCGTGGGTAGTGTACATAATTGAGGTCACCTGGGATTAGTTCTTGGAGGTGTGACATGACAGAAAGTGCAGGGGATATTGTAATGAATGTCAAATCCTTGCAATGGGTACAATTTTTTAGTCAGCGTTTAAGAAATAATTTCTTAAATTTCAGCTGCATAGCTGACAACGGCTGGCAGATACCAGTGATCTGCTACCTCACCCTAAACTGGTGGGATGACAGCTGGATGTTAAAATTCTTACAACAAAATTAAGGCTGTATTGATAATTGTCTCACAGAGTCTTTCTCAGGTTGTTGAAACTATTTTAACCACTTCATGACCCACGACTGTAAATATAAAGCTATATCGGCATGACATTGGGCAGAAATGACATCAATTTATATTCATTAATCTGCTGTTGATTATATCCAGGCTTGGACTGGACAACCGGAGAACAGTGAAATCCTCCGGTGGGCCCTTGTGCAAGAGTAGGCCACAAACCTCTTATATGACCAGTACTTGGCACAATATACTGTACATTAATCACTATGTACAGACAGAGGCAGCATCTTATTTAGTAATCTACCCAGTTTATTGTTATAGAAATTTGTGATTGAGGATAATGTCCCATTTGAATGAAGCTGAGAAGTGGGTGCTCTGGAGCTGGTTACTGGTGGGCCTTCAGCACCCCATTCTGACACTATCAGAGTCCTAAGCATCATCAGAATCTGATAGGTTCAAGGCCAAATTCCATGATCACTATAACTATATCTCCAGCCTTGAAAGACATGAAAGAGGGACATATCCTGCATAACGCGATAATGGCAATTTCTATTTCATGCTAAGCCACTTCCCTAACCTCACCCAGTCCTTTATATGTAGTCACATAAATATAATGCTCCTAGTGAAGCCCATAAGTGCTTCCCTACAGTACGGTACCACTTTCAAGCCCCCCTCCCATGTTATCCCCCACACACTGGGACCGATGTTATCCGATGCCCCTCTCCCACATTATACCCAACACACTGTGGCTGATGTTATCCGATGCCAATCTCTCACGTTATCCCCCACACACTGGGACTGATGTTATCTGATGCCCCCCTCCCACGTTATCCCCACACACTGGGACTGATGTTATCTGATGCCCCTCTCCCACATTATACCCAACACACTGTGGCTGATGTTATCCGATGCCCCTCTCCCACGTTATCCCCCACACACTGGGACTGATATTATCTGATACCCCTCTCCCACATTATACCCAACACACTGTGGCTGATGTTATCCGATGCCAATCTCTCACGTTATCCCCCACACACTGGGACTGATGTTATCTGATGCCCCCCTCCCACGTTATCCCCCACACACTGGGACTGATGTTATCTGATGCCCCTCTCCCACATTATACCCCACACACTGGGACTGATGTTATCTGATGCCCCTCTCCCACATTATACCCAACACACTGTGGCTGATGTTATCCGATGCCCCTCTCCCACATTATCCCCCACACACTGACACTGATGTTATCCGATGCCCCTCTCCCACGTTATCCCCACACACTGGCACTGATGTTATCCGATGCCCCTCTCCCACATTATACCCAACACACTGGCACTGATGTTATCCGATGCCCCTCTCCCACGTTATCCCCCACACACTGTGGCTGATGTTATCTGCTGCAAATATGTCATTTACACTTGGTGTGCTTCCGATACTGATCATTTTTGTTCGGGCATAAACAATGCAATCACTAGATGAATGAGCCTTTTTTTAGTTCAGTTAGAAACATGTTTGCACTTATGAACGCATCTCTGCAGTACCAATAGTTTTTGGTGTAGATGCGACACACACATTTTATGTTACAGACACATTGCATGTTATACATACACTCCATGCTACAATCACATCACACTGCATGGTGAATACAAGCAAGTTATACACACACTTCATGCTGCACAAGGTGTTACCCACACTTCATGCTATACACACACATTGTATGTTACATAAACACACACACTACGCTACACACACACTGCATGTTACACAAACACACTGCATGTTACACACTGTATGTTACATATACACATGGTTTATGTTGCACACACTGTATGTTGCATACACACATGCATTATGTTGCACACACTGTATGTTACATACACACATTCCATGCTATATACACACTGTATATAACACACATACTCCATGCTATACACAGTTTATGTCGCATATCCACACTCCATGCTATGTACACACTGCATGTTACACACACACATACTACAGAGAATACTGAAGACAGATGACACTGTCTCCTCCTCTTTAGTTCCTCCATATTCCTTCAGGGTAAAAGACCTTTAGCCACATGACCACGATGTCACCAAAGATCCTATTGTACTTATAACTTCAAAATTTACACTGACAAAGCAGGAGAGGCGTCAGTGCAGTTTATGGCTTGTAAAGGTGCGGGTCCTTAAGGGCATGGAGGCCCTGGTCAATTTTCGAGTTTGCCCAACACCCCCTTCAGCTCTGGTCAGAACACACATTATGGGAAAATTATAAAAATGTTTCTCTATGGATATCAAGATCAAAGCCAACATTATAATCATCACTAAAAACTCCAGTGTGTTGTGTACACTGAAATGACTGCAACGTTGGTTACTCCCTTGTTTATCACAGTGAAACAACACGGTTACATGTATTTAATTTGGTTGAGAAAAAGACACAGGTCAAAATTAAGTATACAAAGATCAAACAATTGAACTCTGTAGGTCAATTAGGTAGGTGTCTGAATATTTGGGGTCTCACTATATTAAGTAATTTGCATCAGCTGCATGCCATGCAGGACCACAACTCCATTCAAATGGATGATATAGAACCCCATTTTCCTGATTGGAGGCGTCCCAGTGGTGGGACCCCAGTGATCACTTATTCCATAATACGTAAAGTGTTGCTCATAGGAAAGCCCCTTTGACTCGATTTTTCCAAACTGAAGAATATTTACTTTTTTCAATACTGAATAAATATTATCAAACTTGAGTATTATTCAATCTACCCATTTCTTTAATAACATTGATATATTATTGTCACAGTATGGGCAAACTTGCACTGCAATGTAGATGAGAGGAGGATTCCTGATATACGGTATATCTATGACAAATGCTATTGTACAGCTATACAATGCCATACATTGCCCATAGACTCCCATGATATAAAAAATACACATCACAAATTAAGTACTCTTTTTGTAACACACGTGGATCATGGACCCACTGTGCGAGGTTACCTAGGAGGGGCGTAGCTAAGCAGCTAACTGGTGTTCACTAGAGCTCCTGATGGTAGAGTTAGGCTTGTGCAGCAGGTAGCCACCAGCTACCACTCCTAGGCAGTTCCCGGCAGGGCCGGCTCCAGGTTTTTATGGGCCCCGGGAGAAAGAGTCTCAATGGGCCCCTTTAACACAGACCACGATTCATGATGCACAGATACGGCAGAGAAATATGGGTATAGTACAATGACAGATTTCACTTCTTACATTACATGAGTGATATCTATTATAAATTCTACAATAGCTCAGAAACCGCCGAATTCTCACAGCGCACAGTACAGACCGGACAGTACAGTCCTCCATACAATATTATGGGCACCACATAGTCTCCCCCTCATCACCCATATAACACCCCATGCAGGATGTCACCCCCCCATCCCCCATATAATGCTCCATACAGAATACTGGACCCAATATAATGCTCCATACAGAATACTGGACCACATAAATTGCTCCATACAGGTTACTGGTCCCCATATAATGCTCCATACAAAATATGGAGCTCTCCTCTGCACTGCGCTGCGCTCTGCATTGTTACGGCTCAGGAGAGGCCGTATCACCTCCCCATCACCTCCATCATGGCCTTCTCCCCATCACCTCCATCACTGCCTTCTCCCCATCACCTCCATCACTGCCTTCTCCCCATCACTCCCATCATTGCCTTCTCCCCATCACCTCCATCATGGCCTTCTCCCATCACCTCCATCATGGCCTTCTCCCCATCACCCCATCATGGCCTTCTCCCCATCACCCCATCATGGCCTTCTCCCCATCACCTCCATCAATGCCTTCTCCCCATCACCCCCATCATTGCCTTCAAGTTTTCCCCATCACCTCCATCAATGCCTTCTCCCCATCACCCCCATCATTGCCTTCAAGTTCTCCCCATCACCTCCATCAATGCCTTCTCCCCATCACCCCCATCATTGCCTTCAAGTTCTCCCCATCACCTCCATCAATGCCTTCTCCCCATCATTGCCCTCTCCTCCACCTACACACACACAGCAACATTCACCTGTATGCACATTCACACACACACATACACACACACACCTCACCTGTCCGGCGTCCGCACTCTCTCTGCCACAGCCGGCCACTGAATGATGACATCATCCAGCGGTGCTGCTGTGAGATGAAGCGCGCCCTGCAGAGGGAGCATGGAGCTGCGGATTGCGGAGGCACGGGGAGAGGTGAGTATTGTGCCGGGCTGGCTGCCGGGGCCCTGAGCAAGCGGGGGGGCCCAGTGGCGGCTCTGGCACCGCTCTCCTCTGCTGATGGGGGTCGGGGTGCCCGACGGCGAGTGGACCCCCCGCCTGCTCAGGGCCCCGGCACTTGCCCGGGTACGCCGGGTGCTGACGCCGGCCCTGGTCCCCGGTACTGCAGTAGTTGACCCCAGGGGTCAGGATCGCAGACACGGACTCAGTCACTGGCAGAACCGGATTCAGACACTGTTCAGACAGCACGGGTTCTGGTTCACTGGGCAGGATGGGATTAGGAGACTGGAATAGGCTCCAACTGTACGGACTCAGGAACGCTAATCAGGAAGACATAGGTGCTGGTTCAGGTACCACTGGAACGGTTACAGGTTTGGATGCTGCTGGAGCGGCTTCAGGTTCAGGAACCACAGGAGCAGTATCAGGCTCAGGTTCCACAGGGAGTGGTGTTAGGGTTCAGGTATTGCAGGAAGTGGTGTCAAGGTTTAGGTATCGCGAGTCTGGCTTCAGGCACAGGTACTGCAGGGAGCGGTGTCAGGCTCAGGTACCACAGGGAGCGGTGTCAGGCTCAGGTACCACAGGGTGTGGTGTCAGTGTTCAGGTACCAAAGGAGTGGCTTTATGCTCTGGTACCGCCAAAGCAGATTCAGGATACAGGGCTAAACAACACGGATTATAGGACAAGATTCAGACTAAACACAGTATGGGATACAGAGACCTTGTAACTGACTAATTACACAAAACTACAGAATGGAGAAAGCTGATCAAGCACCTCACTACTGGGGAGTATGTTTTATATACTTGATGCCTCCCAGCTATTGGATAAGGGTATTTCCAAAGTGTGCATGTTTCCCCTTTAAGAATTGGGTGTGCGGCAGCAGGAAGCAGAGCAGAGAGTCCGAACAGCACACTGCATGGTCAGGGCATTGAGTAAGTCGGTGTCCCTCCCGGGAGGAGGAAGCGATGACACTCAGGGACGCCGGCAACCAGTATTTGACATGGGAGCCACTGCAGGTTTAGGGTCCACTCAGGAATCAGTGTTCCTCCTGTTGCATATTTCGGCTTTAAGCAGAATCACCAGCACTTTGAAATTGGGACAGAATGACTTAGTTTTCTTGGAACATACTGCAACCGTTGTCTTGATCATCATAACATGGAGGATTACAGGAAAATAACTAATACACACAAGACTCAAAGGTTATACAGTACAGCATTAAAAAGCTCTAGCTCTATACAGATAACGCACAACATAAGCCTCAAGCTGTTGTTTATGTCAACAGACACCAGCCAGAGCTAGATACCATGACAAAAAACATTAGAGGAGCAAAGCTTTCCAGCACTTCTTATTATAGTTGTTGGGAATTCCTAACAGCAATCCACTGAACTTGATGGATGCACTCAAAAGCAATTATCCTTTCTAAAATAACTTTATATGAACTAAACATAACATTTTGTGTTGGTAGCTTGAAGAATGATGCCTTAGGCATGCTCCTAGGTTGCACTGTACATAAAAAGTGTGATATATACATCTAGGGTACAATATCCTGATATGTACAATTTAACAGTTGATTAGAAATAAAAATGTAAAAAAATGAATATAATACTAAAGCACACAGTTCACAGTTATGGTGATAACTAATAATTCTCTTTTCAAGGAATATGAGTTTGATTTGTTCTGGGAGAAAGCCAACAAGAAAGTCTTGTCGCAATGTGAACACAATAATTAAAATCTGGAACATTTCCCAGGCACAATGCTTTGTGGAGTCAGGCAGACTTAACTATTAAAGGAAAATCTCAGTGGTATGAAGTTATGAAGGTTGTTTCAGGTCTTTATAAAGTAAGTGACAACAGTCATTTCAATTAATTAAGCTAAGTTTAAAAGCGCTTCAACCTTTCCCTTTAAACATTTGGGTTGCAGGGACTATAAGGCACTCTGGCTGATTATATAGATTCATTATCTTAATCAAGGATTTTTATAAAATCATCTAAACTTTATTGTATAAATTGACTTTGCTTAGTGTGAAATACAAACACAGTTGCATTGGCCAGGACAGAGATGGCTACATAGAGGACCTTTATCTCTTGGAGCTACTGTCCTGTCCTACATTAATCCCTTCTCGAAATATGACACAAACTTACGTCATATGTCGTTCCCTACCTTTGATGCGCATCTTTTGATGCTGGCATCTTTCCATGCACATGGTGGCAAAATTAATCAGCCATCATGTGCCTCTTACAATGGAGCTCTGCCTGTGACTGTCAACCTGTTAAATCCTGCTGTCAATCTCTGACAGTAGAATTTATCAAGCGCCGGCAAGGGGGTGCATCATTCCGCGCTCCCATCGGTGCATACGTGACGTGATCGCGGGGCGATGATGGATTGTCATGACAGCCTGGGGTCAGCTGAAAGTCCCCGTGCCTGCCATTACGATCCTCCTGTGAAAGGAAGTCTGTTATGTTTCGGTAGCTGAGGAGTGCAGGTAAAAAAGGCAATACACCAGAGCAGTTGGAATCTATGAGATTGCAGTACCCTGACTAACCACCACAACTAGAGGCAGCCGTGGAGCGTTCCTACGTTGGTCCTAGACGCCTCGTCACAGCCTGAGAAACTAACTACACCTAAAGATAGAAAGAGGAAAGCTATCTGCCCCGGAGCAGATCCCCAAAGAACATAGAAAGCCCCCAAACATGTAATGGCGGTTAGACAAGAAGAAATACTGACACAGACAGAAAATAGTATGAGCAAACGTTGGGGCCCAAACTACCTAAATAGAAAAGGATAGGAAGGGCACTTACTGCAATCCCAAAAAACCCTGAAAAGCACCAACTCTACTAATTTCAAAAACACCTGAGATCACACGACCTCTACCACCTAAATTAGTTCTCTGGTGTAACAAAATCAAAACAGCAGCCACTGAAAAAACTGGAAAAAAGCAAATGTACAAACATCAGTGGCTGAACTAAACTGAGAGGGCAAAAGCCCCCGGAGGGGACCCTGAAGGCCCCCACAGAAGTGCAGGACAAAATGCAAAAATCAAGCACAAAAACAAAAAGAAGAAAATGTCTTATCTGATAGCAGGAGATGCAGACACGACACTTCAGGCTAAAAAGGAAACAGGAATCAAGGATTGAGACCAGAACAATTGATCACCGGCAACCCTGATGGGAAGGCGACTCCCTTATATAAGACCAGTCAGTAACACCTGATTCCCAATCCTCACAATCTTCACTGGACAGTCCAGTACCGCTTGTAACCACCAGAGGGAGACTCTGCTCAGAACTCATTTCAAGCCCATTCACAACAGAAGTCCGTGGCTGGCGTTCATAGGAGATTGTGAGTCCAGCTATACATAGCACAAGCGATTGGATAATCGCAGCTTCAAGTCTCCTAAGGGAACTATTAAATACTATAAAGAGTGAGAGAAACATTTTTTTACAAATTTGATGATAAAAAAATTACAAGTTCAAATCGCCCCCCTTTTGTCCCATTAAAGATAAATTAATTTTAAAAAATACACATATTTGCTACTGCCACATACGTTCGATCTTCCAAAATATAAAATAAATTAATCCAAACGGTAAATAGTAGCATGAGAAAAAAAATCCAAACACCAAAATTACAGTTTTTTGGCTGCCGCAACATTGCAATAGAGAGATGATCAAAACTTCAAATCTACCCAAAAACGCTATCAGTAAAAACATCAGCTCAGGGCACAAAAAATAAGCCCTCAAACAGCCCTAAATCCTTAAAACTGAAAATGTTATGAGTCTCAGAAAATGGCGACAAAAGCTTAATTTTTTTTACAAGTTTCTGAATTTTTGTTTATCACTTAAAGTAGAAAAAACTATAATGTACATGTTTGGTATCTGCGTAATTGTACTGATCTGGAGAACCATATTGTCAGGTCTGTGTTACCAAATAGTGAACATTGTAAGTAAAACAACCTTAATGTGTGAAGGGGCGCCATGGAGCTGCAGAGAGTGAGCGTGACGAGAGGGAAGACAGGTGCGCATGGCGTACGTGCTCACAAACTGTCACGTGGCCACTGACGCTCAGCGGCTCTGGAGCATGCACACATAGGATATGAAGCTAGGCTGTGCACTCAGAATCAGTGCACATCCTCGGAAAGCTGAGCGTCATTGCGCATGCGCGGGATCTGGAAGATTGCAGAGACATAGGGAGCACTGACAAAAATGAATGCTAAAATGATGGGTATGGAGAATTTCAAACCACATTTGATTGACTGTGACTGAACAGCTAGAGCTGCACACCCCTATGACTGAAACAGAAGGCACGTGGGGCAATCATCAAAGTATAAAAAGTGATTATTGAGCTAAATACTGGGACGTTTTGCTTGATACAAGAATGTTAGTAATGCAACGTGCATCACTAACATGATATTGGGGGCAGTTTAATAGCTATAAAGGTTGTGACAGGCTCCCTTTAAGTTAATCTCTCACTAGTTCCACTGATTGGATACAGATTTCTATTTTGCCATTTTTTTTAAGCAGCAACAACAAGCTTAGGTGTCAAATCACACTCCCTGACAGTAGGGGGAAGGGTGTCTGCTTGGGTACAGGAAAATCAATGTTAGGCTGGTGTCACACTTGCATGTGTGATACGACAAACTCGCACGAGTCTCTCGCATTAACACTCGGCACTGCCGCCGGCACTCGGACTGGAGTGTACGGCTGCATGTATTTCTGGTGGCAGTTCCAGGTGTTGATGCGAGAGACTCGTGCGAGTTTCTCATATCACACACACAAGTGTGACACCGGCCTTAAGGTACTGTCACACTAAGCGAGATCGCTAACGAGATCGCTAAAGCGTCAGCGATTTTATGATGCAGTAGCGATCTCGTTAGCGACGCAGCTGTGTGTGACATGTAGCGGCGATGAGGCCCCTGCTGAGATGTCGCTGATCACTTATGAGCGTTCTGAGACATTTTTTGGTCGTTGGTGTCCCGCTGGTGAGCCTGAATCGCTGAGTGTGACACCCTTTATGAACGACTTTACCAGCGTCGCAGACGGGACTAGGTTTTCCCAACGACCGCAGAGGTCATTATACAGATCGCTGATCTCTAATGAGATCTTTGTGTTTGGAATCTAACTAGCGATCATATAGCGATCGCACCAACGATCTCGCCAGGTCGTGTCGTTGTCGTGTACACTGGTGCGATCGCTAAGTGTGACAGTGCCTTTAGTCATAGCTCTGCTGACTGAGCAATTGAAAGACCTGGTTAGAGGACCAATTAATATGCAAGTTTACTGTCCAATGAGCACTCCCTGTGCTCTTTTTAAATCCTTGGAATGCCTGGCCACTTTCTTGGCCTCTTGTTAATGTCAGACCTCCTGGAAACCCTTCAAGCACTTTTTGGCTCCAGTTTGGTCCATGTTCCCAACTTCTTGGTTACGACCCAGGAGGTTTTTTCCACAGTTTATGCTTTCAATGAGCCAGCAGCTACTTTGTGGACTTTACCCACAGGGCCTGTAGTTAAAGACCAATCCCTAATTAGAAGTGAAAGGGTAAACTCCGAGGTGTTTCTGAGACCATCTAAGTGCAACATCTGTGTAGGTTCTTATTTTCTCTGTTTATGCTTCAGCCACCTGGCGATGCCACACCTCTGTTGCGGATGACGTGTGCTACACTCGGTCCCCTTGCTGGCTCTGCACTCCATCCTGGTCACTCACCTTCTGCTCTGCAAGCTGTCCTGTTGCAGCAGCCTGTGCACAGGCTGGAGTCTCCTACTCTCTCTGCTTCACAGCATCCTGCTTCTTCCCCCAGTTCCTGGCATGCTGCCAGCAGGCCTCCAGGAAGAATGTTTAGGACACAAGGCCGTCCTCACCGTCTCTCTTAAAGGGACAGCGTGCATTTTTTGAAAATGTCAATCAACCAATGGCAGCACACTGATTACTATATCTGGCTACTCCACCATAGGGGGAGTGCTGGAGCAACGTGTTTCTACCATTGCTATATCCGGTTCTGACTCTGATCTGTCTGCGCTGCGTTAGAAGTCTCTGTGCTTCACTCATTCTATTTGTCTCCACAGATCATTGGTATCCTGTACCTGGCTATCCCTGACAAACTCTGCTATAACTTGTGCAAGTGTCATCCCATTCCGCCATCAGCCATCCGAATCCGTGGACTGTGATAAGGTTACTGGAGCCAGCCTGCTACATCTACCCTGAACCAGGACCTTCCTCACCTGCGATTTCTGCTATCATATCTGTTACCCCCTTTTGGTCCCTCTGGGACAGCTGCCACGTGTCCGGGGTCTAACTGGAGGTAGTGCCTGTGTCCTCCGGGTATTCCATTCTGGTCCTGCTCGAGGGGCCTTACTTGGGGTACCCGGGGCTCACTAGTTACGCCCCCTTCGGAGCCCCCTGGACCGCGGTCTCGAGGTTCCACTTCAAAAATAAAAGACTAATGTGAACTTCACCATCTCTGCCTCCACTTCCATTCGTTACAACGTGTTACAGTGTCAGCCCTGTTTTATTCCTGGGAATTTTTGGTATCTTGAAACCTGCGAAATATGAGGTTCATTGTTTGCCTCTGATTACTCCTTTCTGAGCAATGTGCGAGGCTGTCTGCTGTTTAAACCCCTGGCTCTCATCCTTCCACTGCCAGTCAGTGAGTTCTGCTTACCTGGCTTTTACCTCAAGTCCTTTTAATTTTGTTGTCTTCCTCATTTCTCCCATTGTCTGACCTCAGCTTGAATTTTGAGCATCTGCTTGCTTTCCAATTTTGCACCTGATGTGACCTCTTGAGATTGACTCTGCATGTTGACCCTTCTTGCCTCTGGTTCACTCTTCTGGCAATCAACCCTTCCATGGCAGCAATCCAGTAGACCCCATTGCAAGAACAGATCCCTGTTAAAGGGTGAAGGGCGGGGTTCTTATGAAATCTGCCCAAACGGAGTGGCTTGTGCCAAATGTATCCAAGGTGAACTTTTTGAGCCTGTGGCCTCTGACAGATGTGACACTAAGTGGAGTAAAAAATTATTTAATGATTTTTTTGTGCTGACAGATTCCTGACACTTTGATTTATGATTGATTTATTATACATCTAACCCACGCCATACCACACTGTGAAACCAAGTGCCACCAGAAATCAAAAAGAACTAATAAAATTTGGAAAGCAAATCTTGATTCTACACGTGAGCTCAGTAATTGCTGGAAGTTATTTAGAGTTTGTTTGCTTTTCTGACAATGCAATCAAGTCAGGGCGTTCCTAGTTTAACATACATTTACCCTATTCTCAAAGCAGCTGTTAGTACCATGACTGTGAAGTACTAGTTTATAGTCCTCAGATTACAAAAAAATTCATGTTGATTTGCCTAATTGGTCCCCTTGAGATTTTATTTAGTACATACTATACCGAAAACACAAAAATAACGAGAGGGGGAATGTACGTCTCCACACATAGTATTGCTAATTTCTTGCATAATGCCTTTAATTTATTTCAACAATTTTATGCCAAGACACGATAAACATTTCATCTTTAACGTGTCAACAGTTTTAACTGTTTCCTGCTTTAAAACGGTGCAGAAAAATAAAATGCTACGAAAAAGTTCTTTTATTTTTTTTTCTTCACTCGGCACTACATTTATCCCGATTATAGTATTTTAGTTCCTGATGGCCATAGTTAAATAAAAGGTCAGACATATCTCAATATATCATGGGCCTTTTAAGGTTTTTTTTTTTCGGCAGGTCTCTAGCAGTGCCCTAGGTAATGTTTAAGATCTAATATATCTGCGAATCTATCTGCTGTTTAGAAAGGTCAAACCACTGGAAGCAACAGCCACATCCATTAAGCTAACGAATCCCGTCTTTGTATATTTAGTTCTATGCCACTGTCCCCGGCTTTCCAGTGGAGTTTTAAGCTGCCATGTGAAAAGTCTGTCCCTTGGCACAATTTTGCAGTGTCATAAGCGTTTAGCTCTTTAAGATATTCTTGGTATTTAACAATAGGTAGAGCATGTTTAGTGGAAAGCTATATGAGCATGGATGTCAAGTCCATTAATCATTGGTTAAAAAAAAAACGTTAAGGCCAGAATGTCAGGCAAGGATTATTTGTGCCTTGTTCTATGAAATCTATTCAAACAACTGACCGATTAGGTCAGCTTGTCCTCTTGCCTTGGGATTTTCTAAGAGAGGTTGGCACTTACAACTATAATCCTTAAAATACTGCAGGCTGTGTGTAGATATATGATTGGAGAACCATGGGCAGCAGCAATGTAGTGTTTAGCTTGCAGCTGTCACTATGACAGGTTCACAGCAAAAAAAAAAATCAATATAAAAATACATGTTCTGTAGAGAAAACATGTCCATCATAAAGGAAACATTTCCCAGCAGTTTAAAGGTGCCTGACATTCCTATAATTGAATAACACCAATTTCTTTGGAACCGGTATCACCAGGTAAAGCGTGCAAGACCCATTTGTCTGGAGATAGGATCAGAGTTTTTTTTAATTTTTAACACTTTCTGTGCTTTACCCCTCTCCATCATCCTGATAAAGAAATTCAAAGAGAAGAGAAGTATGACCTGCAATATAAGAGAAGCCGCCCATTTATAGGGGAACAGTGGTCAAATATATAAATAGCATTGAAGGTATGAAACCTTAGTATGAAGAAAAAAAGTTTTAAAAAGATTGCCAAGATAACAATTTGAATTTAGAAACAGCAGGTCTATATAACCCTTTTCTTAAGGAAAAAATTCAGAATACAATGAAATATGACTTTCATACCTTAGTATCACGAATGGTCTAATGATGCGATATGCTTAGAGACGAAACAGAGCCTGACTTCTGTTGTTGGAAGCCTCTGCTATAGGATGTTTTAGTCTCTGAAAAAAAAAAAAAATCAATTTTGAAGCAGATCAAGCCAGACATGTCCCTCAAAGCAAGGATCACCAAGCTATGACTTGCCTACTTTGGACACATCATATGACGAGAGCAATCACTAGAGAAGGACATCATGGTGGGAAGAATAGAGAGAACAAGGTGAAGAGGAAGACCGGCAACCCAATGGCTTGATACAACAAAGATAACAGCGGTGAAGACCCTGGTGGACCTATTTTGGTGCACGAGATTGATCTTCCTACAGATCACTCATCCATCAAGTTGACATGGCTCGAGGTCCAGCTGACGGCCGTTAATAATAAGTCTCTATAATATGAAAACTATAATGTCACAAGTTGCAGTCTTCAAGTTAGCAATGGATTTTCATTTTCTTCAATGCGGAAGTAAAGCTCATGTCATATGAAAATAAAGGGGATCTGTCATATTTTACAATACGAACTGCATACATTATAAAATAAAATTCTTAGACGTAATGAAGCTCGTGTACTTACTTTGATAATCAATGTCAAAACGACTGATTCTTTCTTAAATTCTAGGGATCCTGTCACCAGGTTTTCCCAAAATAAAGTACGGCCATTGCCTTTAAGGTCTCTGTTAAATCAGTCTAGTATGCTGTATGTAAGTCAACAGTCTAATCTGTATAGTCCAAAAAATACCTTTTATTATACCCACAGGCGGTCCATTAGGCGCCTCTGGTCTTGATCTGGAGCCCTCTTTCTTCCCATAATCGCCATCCTCCTTACCTGCTTAATGTAGATGACATGTCCTTTGTCATCCACACTGTGTCCCCATCACGCTCCTTACACAGGAGCAGTTCTCTCTGCACTTCTGAAGGCAGGGCAAAGTACTGTAGTGCACATGTGCTGGGAAAGGCCAAGACGGCGCATACGCACTACAATACTTTACTCTGCCCATGGAAGGGCAGAGAGATGCTCTCCTGTGCAGTAGCTTGATTGGGGGACTATGTGTGGATAACGTAGGACACGTCATACACATGAAGCAGAAAAGGGGAAGGTGATTATAGGAAGAGGAGGAGACTGATCAAGTCCAGAGACACTTTTCGGACTGGACCGCACCAACGGTGGATATAATAAAAGGAATTTTTTTGAATATGTAGAGTGGATTAGGAACTTATATACAGCATAATAGATGGATGTAAAAGAGGCCCTAAAAATGTTGGCCATACATTATTGAGGAAACCTGGTGATAGGTTCCCTTTAAACTCAATTTTCACCCTCCTATTGTGATTGATAGCTCCCTGATGCTGCTGTCAGGCTAAGTGGGTCACTGAATAAACTTGGACTCATGATCTCACACTGGACTCATAGTTGTCTGGATTCCTAGGTGGACTTATATAATTCATATTATAAATTATTTTCTCTTGTTTCGACTTCATGAGCGTACCACTCCCCAGGCTCTCGACTTCCCGTTTTTCCATAGCTCAGCAACATGGTTGCACCACTGGCAAGAACTGTATGCTCTCAGAGGTTGCAAACAGAAGCTGCTTTGCCTCTGCAGCGCTGAAGGAGCAGTGGGGTACTGAAGTTGGTTTTAGAGCAGTGCATGCATTTTTTTTTCATTTTTTTTTTTACTTTTTGATGGCTCCTTCTGGATCAATGGCTGCCTTTATGCTGAATCTGTGAGGAAGCAAATTTATAAAAAAAATCAACATTTTGTTAAATTTTTGTAAAATTGGAGAAGAATGCAATACAACTTGAATTTACTCACCACTGGTTTCAACTATATTTAATTTAATATAAGGACATACCATGATATGCAGGCAAGGTCTATAGGGTCTTCTTAAGAGGTTTGCAAAATACAGTATATACTCGTGTATAAGCCGAGATTTTCAGCCCATTTTCTAGGGCTGAAAGTTCCCCTCTCGGCTTATATGCGAGTCATACATGGGGGTCGGTGGGGGAGGGGGAGCGGGGGTGTCGGATCATACTCACCCCTCCGCCGGCGCGGTCTCTGCAGCCCCCCTGCTTCTCCCACGATCTCCGGCTCCTTCCTGCAGCGGTCACATGGTACCGCTCAATAAAGTCATGAATATGCACATATTCATGACTTTAATGAGCGGTACCATGTGACCGCTGTAGGAGGAAGAGCTGCGGAGACCGGCGGGAGAAGAGGCGAGGCTGCAGAGACGTGCCGGCAGAGGGGTGAGTATAGCGATATTTACCTGTCTCCGGACCCGTCCACCGCTGCGCTGCTCCCTCATCTGACTCCTCTGGCTGTGAATGTTCAGGCAGAGGGCGTGATGACGTCGTTAGTGCGCGCCGTGCCCTCTGCCTGATCATTCACTGCCGAGGACCCGGAAGAGGGAGCAGTGCGCAGCGGTGGACCGGTCAGTGACAGGTGAATATCTCAGGTGCCGGGGTCCTGAGCGAGCGGTGACACCGTCACCTGTCCTCCATAACGCGACAGTGTCACTGCCTGCTCAGGACACCGGCATCTGGCCCCCAGCGACGAGAGGTGAGCATGTCATTTTTTTTTTTGCAGCAGTGCGGCAGCATAAGGGATGTATACTATGGGGCATAATCTGGAGCATATGGCGGCATAATTTGTGGATCATACGGGGGCATAATCTGTGCAGCATATGGGGCATAATCTGTGGAGCATACGGGGGCATAATCTGGAGCATATGGGGGCATAATCTGTGCAGCATATGGGGGCCTAATCTGGAGCATATGGGGCATAATCTGTGGATCATACGGGGGCATAATCTGGATCATATGGGGGCATAATCTGTGGAGCATATGGGGGCATAATCTGTGGAGCATATGGGGGAATAATCTGTGCATCATATGGGGCATAATCTGTGGAGCATATGGGGGCATAATCAGGGGAGCATATGGGGCATAATCTGTGCAGCATATGGGGGCATAATCTGTGGAGCATTGGGGGGCATAATCTGTGGATCATACAGGGGCATAATCTGTGGAGCATATGGGGGCATAATCTGTGGATCATACGGGGGCATAATCTGTGCAGTTTATGGGGGCCTAATCTATGGAGCATATGGGGCATAATCATTTTTCACCCTAGGCTTATACGCGAGTCAATAAGTTTTCCCAGTTTTTTGTGGCAAAATTAGGGAGGTCGGCTTATACACTGGTCGGCTTATACATGAGTATATACGGTACATAGAGTGTAATCATTTTAGTTTTGGTACCAGCATTGATCCCCTTCTTATATATGGAAATACATGGCTTTTCTCTATTTCGTAACTTGTGTATCATTACAGTCATGGCCAAAAGTTTTGAGAATGACACAAATATTATATTTTCACATGATCTGCTGCCCTCTGGTTTTATGTGTGTTTGACAGATGTTTTTATCACAGACAGAAATCTAATAATTGCAAACATATGAGTAACAAAAGCTTATATTGACAGTTGGAATGAGTTAATGCAGCAAGTCAATATTTGCAGTGTTGACCCTTCTTCTTCAGGACCTCTGCAGTTCTCCCTGGCATGCTCTCAATCAACTTCTGGACCAAATCCTGACTGATAGCAGTCCATTCTTGCACAATCAATGCTTTCATTTTGTCAGAATTTTTAGGTTTTTGTTTGTCCACCCGTCTCTTGATGATTGACCACAAGTTCTCAATGGGATTAAGATCTGGGGAGTTTCCAGGCCATGGACCCAAAATCTCTATGTTTTGTTCCCTGAGCCATTTAGTTATCACCTTTGCTTTATGGCAAGGTGCTCCATCATGCTGGAAAAGGCATTGTTGATCGCCAAACTGCTCTTGGAGGGTTGGGAGAAGTTGCTCTTGGAGGACATTCTGGTACCATTCTTTATTCATGGCTGTGTTTTTAGGCAAGACTGTGAGAGAGCCGATTCCCTTGGCTGAGAAGCAACCCCACACATGAATGGTTTCAGGATGCTTAACAGTTGGCATGAGACAAGACTGGTGGTAGCGCTCACCTTGTCTTCTCCGAATGAGGCATTTTCCTGATGTCTCAAACAATCGAAAAGGGGATTCATCAGAAAAAATAACTTTACCCCAGTCCTCAGCAGTCCACTGCCTGTACCTTTTGCAGAATATCAGTCTGTCCATGATGTTTTTTCTGGAGAGAAGTGGCTTCTTTGCTGCCCTCCTTGAGACCAGGCCTTGCTCCAAGACTCTCTGCCTCACAGTGCGTGCAGATGCACTCACACCTGCCTGCTGCAATTCCTGAGCAAGCTCTGCACTGCTGGTAGCCCGATCCCGCAGCTGAAACACTTTTAAGAGACGGTCCTGGTGCTTGCTGGTCTTTCTTGGGCGCCCTGAAGCCTTTTTGGCAACAATGGAACCTCTCTCCTTGAAGTTCTTGATGATGCGATAGATTGTTGACTGAGGTGCAATCTTTCTAGCTGCGATACTCTTCCCTGTTAGGCCATTTTTGTGCATTGCAATGATGACTGCACGTGTTTCTTTAGAGATAACCATGGTTAACAGAGGAGAAACAATGATGCCAAGCACCAGCCTCCTTTTAAAGTGTCCAGTGGTGTCATTCTTACTTAATCATGACAGATTGATCTCCAGCCATGTCCTCATCAACACCCACACCTGTGTTAATGGAGCAATCACTGAAAAGAGGTTAGCTGGTCCTTTTAAGGCAGGGCTGCAATGATGTTGAAATGTGTTTTGGGGGATAAAGTTCATTTTCTAGCCAAATATTGACTTTGCAAGTAATTGCTGTTAAGCTGATCACTCTTTATAACATTCTGGAGTATATGCAAATTGCCATTAGAAAAAGTGAAGCAGTAGACTTTGTAAAAACTAATATTTGTGTCATTCTCAAAACTTTTGGCCATGACTGTACACGTGAAGAGATTTATTTTCTATTTTGATTCTCACTGAATAAATTGGATTGTGACTTTTAATACGAACTGGTTATCATTGAAAAGACTAGATTTCTTGAAAGGATAGCAAATGCCATTGTTTGTTAATATAATGTACTGATTTTATCACATCACTCTCAATCTCCCTCATTTTAAGTCTACCTGACATTAAATTGGTCGTTTCCATAGATACGGCACACGCAATTCTTTTCATTTGACCTCCAGTTCAAACCATGCAGCTGTAGCTGGAATTCTGACAGATGCCTTCTCCGCAACCAAAATGTGCCATTCTTAACTATTTAAATGCAGCGTTACTAAAGTTGGTTTACTATTTTCAGAACTTCTTCATATTTTGGAATGATATAATACTCTGTGCATACCATCTACTAAAACATTTTAGTGACATGCTAAATATTTATATATTATGATAACAGATATGACATTTTTTTATTTGTTCATTTTAATATATATGTAATTTTTTATAAACTGTATATTAACCATTTTTTAAAATATTTTTTTTCTGATACCGGTGGGGAATAAAAAGACAAAAAAGGAACTACACGTTTTATTTTTCCTTTTTTTTTACAACAGCAAGGACTACAAAATTCAATTAAATTCTGTAGTGATTATTTCTGTAGCAATTATTTTTATGCATCGGAAAAGGGAGGGGCAGCAAGGTTTGAAGCCACGATTCAGACTGGCAGTAGGTTTCCTTTTTTTATTTCATTTTATTTTTATCACTGATTTCTGATTATTAAATATTTATTGATTAATTTACTTCACATAATAGGCCCCCCATAAAGTCATAAATGAGTTTGCTTACTGCCTGGACAACCCCTTTTTAAATGCATCAGGCCACGTGTAAAAAAAATTACCCCATATACTTACCTGCCAGACCGACAATGTATTGACATTGTCAGCGACGCGTTTCCTGGTACTCATGTGACGTTGATACATGAGTGCTGCAGCCTATCACCAGTGTGCACGAGACATAGCTATGCTATGTAAGCTCCGGAAGACACAGCGTTGACATTGCTGTAAGGCTAACGGTCCACCAGATGAAGTTTCTGATGAAAGGGAAGGAAAGGAAGAAAGCGCACCGATCTAAATGTAAATGTATAATTAGATTGTAGGTGAATATTGGTGGCACTCACCTTTTATAAATCTTGATATCTATGCATGTAGGTCACTTAGGACCATTAGGTGTTCAAAGGTGGATATCTTCTGTGGTCGGTATGCTGCAAATCCCTGGTAGCTAGGAAGTCACTCAGACCAAGTAACCATAGGAATGTTATCCAATAAACTTTGTACCAGGTTATTTGCGCTCCCGTAGGTGTAGGATCCAAGGCTTCTTATTATCCAAAAAAGGTTTTTATTATTTCTCAAGAAAAAGCACATACAATGCGTTTCGACAGTATAAAATGTCTTCATCAGGTATATTGTGATAAGTGTTCCAAAGTGTTCCGTGTAAAAAAAATTACCCCGTATACTTACCTGCCAGAACGACAATGTATTGACATTGTCAGCGACGCGTTTCCTGGTACTCATGTGACGTTGATACATGAGTGCTGCAGCCTATCACCAGTGTGCACAAGACATAGCTATGCCATGTAAGCTCCGGAAGACACAGCGTTAACATTGCTGTAAGGCTAACGGTCCACCAGATGATTATATGACATTTTAATTTTACAAGGGGTCCTGTTGCATTTTAGTAGGGGTTGTCCAAGTACTGAACAACCCAATTAAGCAAAAAGCCACTTAAATCAATAATATTTCACAGAAAAAGTTGCTACAATTATTTTCATAAACAAATTCTTTGATTAATTTTTATATGCTTATAATGGAGTTTTCAGTCCTTCCTTTCAAGTTCTTCAAGCCTTGGCTGAATAATACATGGCATCTGTGGCGGCCAGTCTGACATTGTTGAATCAGCAAGGAGGTGAAATTTCATTAGAGATATATGAATTAAATAATACCAGTGTTTATCTGCGGTACAAAACAGCCAGCATTGACAGAGTATGGCTATTAACTGTATGATTCCTGCTATCAGCTTTTTGTCGGGGACTTAGGGTGGCTAATGTCTGCTCAATGCTCATTTGAAGCTATCTCTACTGGTCCCCCCCACCATACGCATACATGCTCAAGTTTGCTGAAAGTACAAGATTTCTGTATGAGAAGATTAGAGTAATAAACCTTAGCCAGACACCTCTGGCAATGTCATATTTCCCATGCAAGGACCAGACAAGGGCATACATAAATATCTGGGGCCTTCATAGTGAAAGTCCATTTGCCACCTCCCACCCTTCTTTGGGCTTTTGCCTGCCATTAACCCCTTCACCCCCAAGGGTGGTTTGCACGTTAATGACCGGGCCAATTTTTACAATTCTGACCACTGTCTCTTTATGAGGTTATAACTCTGGAACGCTTCAACGGATCTTCGCGAATCTGAGAATGTTTTCTCGTGACATATTGTACTTCATGTTAGTGGTAAAATTTCTTCGATATAACTTGCGTTTATTTTTGAAAAAAACGCAAATATGGCGAAAATTTTTAAAATTTTGCAATTTTCAAACTTTGAATTTTTATTCCCTTAAAACAGAGAAATATATCACACAAAATAGTTAAGAAATAACATTTCCCACATGTCTACTTTACATCAGCACAATTTTGGAACCAAAATTTTTTTTTGTTAGGAAGTTATAAGGGTTAAAAGTTGACCAGCGGTTTCTCATTTTTACAGCAAAATTTACAAAGCCATTTTTTTTAGGGACCACCTCACATTTGAAGTCACTTTGAGGGGTCTATATGGCAGAAAATACCCAAAAGTGACACCATTCTAAAAACTGCACCCCTCAAGGTACTCAAAACCACATTCAAGAAGTTTATTAACCCTTCAGGTGCTTCACAGTAACTAAAGCAACGTGGAAGGAAAAAATGAATATTTTACTTTTTAGCCACAAAAATTATCTTTTACAAACTTTTTTTTTATTTTCACAAGGGTAAAAGGAGAAAATGGACAAATAAGGTTGTTACGCAATTTCTCCTGAGTACGCCAATACCCCATATGTGGGGGAAAACCACTGTTTGGGCACACGGCAGAGCTCGTAAGGGAAGGAGCGACGTTTGACTTTTTCAAACTAAAATTGGCTGGAATTTAGATTGGATGCCATGTCGCGTTTGGAGAGCCCCTGATGCGCCTAAACAGTGGAAACCCCCCACAAGTGACACCATTTTGGAAACTAGACCCCCTAAGGTACTTATCTAGATCTGTTGTGAGCACTTTGAACCCTCAAGTGTTTCACAAAAGTTTATAAAGCCTGGGTGTGAAAAAAAAATCAATTTTCCACAAAAATGATTTTTTAGTCCCAAATTTTTGAATTTTCCCAAGGAAATTGGACCCCAAAAGTTGTTGTCCAATTTGTCCTGAGTACGCTGATACCCCATATGTGGGGGGGGGAACTGTTTGGGCGCATGGCAGGGCTTGGAAAGGAAGTAGTAACGTTTTGGAATGCAGACATTAATGGGTGTCATGTTCCGTTTGCAGTGCCCCAGATGAGCCTAAACAGTGGAAACCCCCCACAAGTGACCCCATTTTGGAAACTAGACCCCCTAAGGAACTTATCTAGATCTTTGGTGAGCACTTTGAACCCCCAAGTGCTTCACACAAGTTTATAATGCCCGGGCATGAAAATAAAAAATCCTATTTTTTTCCCACAAACATTATCTTTTAGTCACTAATTTTTTATTTTCCCAAGGGTAACAGGAGAAATTGGACCACATAAGTTGTTGTACAATTTGTCCTGAGTACGCTGATACCCCATATGTGGGGGGGAACCACTGTTTGGGCGCACGGCAGAGCTCGGAATGGAAGGAGCACCATTTGACTTTTTCCAACCAAAATTGGCTGAAATTGAGTTTGGATGCCATGTTGCATTTGGAGAGCCCCTGATGTGCCTAAACAGTGGAAACCCCCACAAATAACCCCATTTGGGAAACTAGACCCCCTAAGGAACTTATCTAGATTTTTGATGAGCAATTTGAACCCCCAAGTGCTTCACACAAGTTTATAACGTAGAGCCGTAAAATTTAAAAATCATATTTTTTCCACAAAAATGATCTTTTCACCCCAATTTTTATTTTTCCAAGGGTAACAAGACTCCAAAAGTTATTGTGCAATTTGTCCTGAGTGCGCTGATACCCCATATGTGGGGTAAACCACTGTTTGGGTGCATGGCAGAGTTTGGAAGGGAAGGAGCGCTGTCTGACTTTTTCAACGCAGAATTGGCTGGACGCCATGTCGTGTTTGGAGAGCTCCTGATCTGCCTAAACAGTGGAAACCCCCATAAATGACACCATTTTGGAAACTAGACCCCTCAAGGAACTTATCTAGATGTGTGGTGAGAACTTTGAACCCCCTGGTGTTTCACTAAAGTTTATAACGTACAGCCGTAAAATAAAAAATCTTTTTTTTTTTTTACAAAAATGATTTTTTTCGCCCCCAATATTTTATTTTCACAAGGGTAACAGAAGAAATTGGAACCCAAAGTTGTTGTCCAATTTGTCCTGAGTACACTGATACCCAATATGTGGGCGAAAACTACTGTATGGGCACACGTCGGGGCTCGGAAGGGAAGTAGTGACGTTTTGGATTGCAGACTTTGATGGAATGGTCTGGGTGCGTCATGTCGCATTTGGAGAGCCCCTGATGCGCCTAAACCGTGGAAACCCCCCACAAGTGACCCCATTTTGGAAAATAGACCCCACAAGGAACTTATCTAGATGTGTGGTGAGCACTTTGAACCCCGAAGTGCTTCACAGAAGTTTATAACGTACAGCCGTAAAAATAAAAAATCCTTTTTTTTTGCAAAAATGATTTTTTCGCCCCAATATTTTATTTTTACAAGGGTAACAGGAGAAATTGGACCCCAAAAGTTGTTGCCCAATTTGTCCTGAGTACGCTGATACCCAATATGTGGGAGAAAACTACTGTATGGGTACACGTTGGGGCTCGGAAGGGAAGTAGTGACGTTTTGGATTGCAGACTTTGATGGAATGGTCTGGGGGCGTCATGTCGCATTTGGAGAGCCCCTGATGCGCCTAAACAGTGGAAATCCCCAACAAGTGACCCCATTTTGGAAAATAGACCCCACAAGGAACTTATCTAGGTGTGTGGTGAGCGCTATGAAGCCCCAAGTGCTTCACAGAAGTTTATAATGTACAGCCGTAAAAACAAAAAAATATTTTTTTGTACAAAAATGATATTTTCGCCCCCAGTTTTTTATTTTCCCAAGGGTAACAGAAGAAATAGGACAAATTGCACAATAACTCTTGGGGTCCAGAGTACGCTGATACCCCATATGTGGGGATAAACTACTGTTTGGACGCATGGCAGAGCTCAGAAGTGAAGGAGCACCGTTTGACTTTTTCAACGCAGAATTGGCTGGAATTGAGATCAGACGCCATGTCACATTTGGAGAGCCCCTGATGTGCCTAAACAGCGGAAACCCCCCAATTCTAACTCCAACCCTAACCCCAACACACCCCTAACCCTAGTCCCAACCCTAACCACAAACCTAACCCTAACACACCCCTATCCCTAATCCCAACCATAACCCTAATACTAACTTTAGTGCCAACCCTAACCCTAACTTTAGCCGCAACCCTAACCCTAACCCTAATGGGAAAATGAAAATAAATACATTTTTTTAATTTTATTATTTTTCCCTAACTAAGGGGGTGATAAAGGGGGTTTGATTTACTATTTATAGCGGGTTTTTATGATTGGCAGCTGTCACGCTAAAAGACGCTTTTTATTGCAAAAATTAGTTTTTTGCATAGCCACATTTTGAGAGCTATAATTTTTGCATATTTTGGCCCACAGAGTCATGTGAGGTCTTATTTTTTGCGGTACGAGTTGACGTTTTTATTTGTACCATTTTTGAGCAGGTGACATTTTTTGATCGCTTTTTATTTCGATTTTTGGGAGGTTAGAATGAACAAAAATCAGCAATTCATGAATTTCTTTTGGGGAGGCGTTTTTATTGTTCCGCGTGTGGTAAAATTGATAAAGCAGTTTTATTCTTCGGGTCAGTACGATTATGGCGATACCTCATTTATATCATTTTTTTATGTTTTGGCGCTTTTATAGAATAAAAACAATTTTATATAAAAAATAATTATTTTTGCATCGCTTTATTCTGCGAGCTATAACTTTTTTATTTTTTCGCTGATGATGCTGTATGGCAGCTCGTTTTTTGCGGGACAAGATGACGTTTTCAGCGGTACCATGTTTATTTATATCGGTCTTTTTGATCGCGCGTTATTCCACTTTTTGTTCGGCGGTATGATGATAAAGCATTGATTTTTTGCTTCGGTTTTTTTTTTTTTTTAAGGGGTTCACTAAAGGGGTTAACTAGTGGGACAGTTTTATAGGGGGGGTCGTTACGGACGCGGCGATACCAAATATGTGTACTTTTATTGTTTTGGTTTTTTTATTTACAGGAAGAAATGAATTTATTGGGGAATTTTTTTTTTTTTTTTTTTATTTTGGATTTTTTTTTATAACATGTTTATTTTTATTTTTTTAACTTTTTTATTTTGTCCCAGGGTGGGACATCACTGTATTTTATCAAATCGCTGGTGTGACAGTGTGCACAGCACACTGTCACACCAGCGATCGCTCAGGCAGTGCAGCAGGCTTCTCAGTGCCTGCTCTCAGCAGGCACTGAGGAAGCCGCCTCCCTCCAGGACCCCGGCGCCATCTTGGATCCGGGTCCTGGGAGAGAGGAAGCCCTCAGAACAGCGCGATCACATCATGTTTGATCGCGGTGTGCTAGGGGTTAATGTGCCGGGAGCGGTCCGTGACCGCTCCTGACACACAGTCACGGGTGTCAGCTGTGATAATCAGCTGACACCCGGCGGCGATTAGCTGCGCTCCCCTCAGGAGCGCAGCTGATCGCCTATGACGTACTATCCCGTCCATGGGCAGAATGGCACGGGTTTTATGGACGGGATAGTACGTCTAATGTCAGAGAGGGGTTAAACAACCCATCTAGTTACCAGTGGAGCTCTGGTAACCTCTTAGATGCTGTGGTGAAAATGATCACGGAAGTTAAGTGGTTAAGCTACTGGAGTCAAAGCTACTGTAGGTCCAATAGCCTCATATACCGGTGGATGACATCTGTGCAAAACAACCAACAATGACGGTTATAGATCAGTGTTTCTCAACTCCAGTCCTCAAGACCCACCAACAGGTCATGTTTTCATAATTTCCTTAGTATTGCAAAGGTGATGGAATTAATGCTTGAGCAGGTGATAAAATTATCACCTGTGCAATACAAAGGAAATCCTGAAAACATGACCTGTTGGTGGGTCCTGAGGACTGGAGTTGAGAAACACTGGTATAGAGCAGGGTTCCCCAACTCCAGTCCTCAAGGCCCACCAACAGGTCATGTTTTCAGGATTTCCTTTGTATTGCACAGGTGATAATTTTATCACCTGCTCAAGCATTAATTCCATCACCTTTGCAATACTAAGGAAATTATGAAAACATGATCTGTTGGTGGGCCTTGAGGACTGGAGTTGGGGAACCCTGGTATAGAGCATAGAAAAGAAAATAGGATCAGCAAAGTGAATTTCAATAAAAAAAAAATTCTTCTTTATTTATTCTTTGAAAAAAAATTTTAGGGCTACGGCCAGAAAAGCGTAAGAATGCTACATGATTTTACAACTTGTCTGGACTAAATTTTTTTTTAAAGAATGAAATAAAGAAGAATTTTTTTTTATTGAAATTCAGTTTGCTGATCCAATTTTCTTTTCTAATTTATCCGATGGTCAAACGAAATCTGGATCCTACTGCAGTATCAGAGGCTATCTACCATATAATACACGATGAGGCATTATCCCCCTTTTTTTCGTTTGTTGTTCTTATTTGAAGGTATTATCAGTACTTGAGACAACTCCATACAAATCCTCTTGCTTGTACTGCATACATAAGGCGTAGATCGGGAAAAGTGTACCGAAGAGGAAAGGTTTTTTGGCACTTGGACCCAAAGCTTACATGCCTCATAGCAATTGCATGGACTGTTCCCATTGCGGGTACCCCACTCAACCCCTTTCTCTTCAAATATCAACTTTCAGGGGAATCTCAAGAGATCATCATAAACATTATGTGCGAAGCCAGTCTTACCATAATTGACAGCTTCAGCTAACTCTAACTCAGTTTGTATGTGGCATCCATGGTGAAAACAACATCCGTAATGATGTGATTAAATTGAGATCATAAATATTGTGGGGTCATTTAAGGACTTCCCTGGGCCACAGAAAAGAGAACAAAAGTGATTTACACTTGCACGGTCTTGTCTTTTCTTTATAAGTGTCCAAGGACTGCCTTATTGGGGCACGTGCACACGGTGTCTTCTGGTCCCCGGCGTACCCACATAGTTTTTACTATATAAAGACACTTCAGGAAAACACCTTCTGTGTTTTTTCTGAAGTGTCACCTTTGGTGCCTTCTTTTGCCATTTTTTCAGTGTCTTTTCCCCCACCAACTTTTTTAAAAATTGTGTATACAAACTACTGAACAGCTTAAAAGCAGAAGCCTCCTAAAGGATGGTATAGTCACTTCTTTTAACCACTTTGCATCTTTGGAAGAGTTGAGCGAATTTGTTCAGATTCAGTCCCGAATACGATCGGTATCGAATATTGTTTTTGCAATATTCGTTGAACACTGCCGAACATCATTAGAGTCAATGGGAGTAGAAATTACTGAATATGTTCGGAACCAATCATAAGACATACATTCAGCACGAATAGGGTACCAATATGGCACGAATATGGCAAATTCAGATTCGGCGACCAAATCCAAACAAATTCACTCAGCTCTAGTCTTTGTGTAATGTATGTGGTACAGTTCATATAGCGTCTTGTGCTTGGGTGCGATGAAAATACATGAGACACAGGTTTGATATAGAAAGTCTTGTATTACTTCATACAAGTTGGCAAAAATAGTCACACAGTTTGCAGACACAGAAGCAGAGACACAGCAGGCCAGAGTAATCTAAGCTCAGCAATCACTCTCCACAACAGGTTCAGGATCTTCTTCTCTGTTACCGTAAGTCCATGCAAACGTGGGTCTTTCAAAGAGCAGGGTTCAGAGTCCACAAGTGCTTCAGAGTTCCTCAGTAGGAATAGCTGGAGTACAAGGTCCAAGGCTTTAGGAGTCAGGTCACAGGTTCACTGCAGGCTAGATTCTGAAGCACTGATTGCTCAGCTGTGGCTGCTTAAGAAGCAAAAGGAGAGAATCAGGGCGGGAACATGCAAGCTGGAAACTCCATTTTGACTGAGGGCAAGATAGCTGCAGCAAGACAGAAAGTAAAATGGCTGACGAACAAACTGAGTTTCAGGAACATGTACACAGAACCTTACATTACTCCCCCTTAGGGACAACCTCCGGATGACCTCAGGCCAGGCTTGTGTGTGTACCTCTGATGAAACTGACGGAGCAAGCGAGGAGCATTAACGTTATTGACTGGTTCCCATGAGTTGTCCTCCACTGGGTAGCCCTGCCATTTAATCAGATATTGTAACTGATTTCTATACAACCTGGAATCTAAAATCCTTTCCACCACAAATTCTTCCTGACCATCGACTAGCACTGGGTCAGGGCAAGGAGAAGAACGTCCAGGAAACGTATTGGGTGTCGCAGCCTTTAGTAGGGATACATGAAAGACAGGGTGAATTCTCATAGTTCTGGGCAGTTGAAGACGACAAGCAACGGCACTTATAATTTTACTGATTTTATAGGGTCCAATGTACTTATGTCCCAACTTAGACGATGGAATCCTTAACTTAAGATTTCTGGTTGACAGCCAGACCAAGTCTCCTACCTTGAAAGCTGGTGCAGGTTTACGAAATTTATCTGCTGCTTTCTTGTACCTTTCCTGAGCCGATTCCAGATTCTCCTTTAGAAGATCCATATTCTTCTGTAAAGACGTGATTCTTTCAGCCACTGCTGGTAAAGGCGTTTCTATGGGAAATCGTGGTAGAATGTTAGGATGATAACCTAGATTAGAGTAAAAAGGAGACTGCTTAGTGGAGGCACTCTGAGAGTTGTTATACGAGAACTCAGCTAATGGAAGTAGATCCACCCAATCATCCTGTAGGTGGCAGATAAAGCAGCGGAGATACTGCTCCAGGGTTTGATTGGTTCGTTCGGTCTGTCCATTAGTCTGAGGATGAAAAGCGGAAGAAAGGTTTACTTTAATGTCCAATGCTGCACAGAAATTTTGCCAAAACCTAGAAGTGAATTGCACCCCTCGATCCGAAATAACCTCATCCGGTACTCCATGTAAACGAAACACATCTTTAATCATCAAATCTGATGTCTGTTTTGCAGTGGGTAAGCCGACACAAGGGATAAAATGAGCTGCCTTTGTTAGACGGTCAACCACCACTAGAATGGTGTTCTTCCCTTGAGAGGTTGGCAACTCCACAATGAAGTCCATAGAAATGGATCCCCACGGGCGGGACAGGGTGGGAAGAGGCTGTAACAGACCAGTTGGTGAGGAGCGAGGTGTTTTGCATCTTGCACAGACTTCACATGAAGTGACATAGTTTAAAACATCCTTCCTGCAAGTGGGCCACCAAAAGAAACGAGAGAGAAATTCCTGTGTCTTTAGAATTCCTCTATGCCCAGCTATCTTGGAATCGTGAATGAGTTGCAATACTCTCAATCTGACTGTTTCAGGAATATACAGGCGTTGTCCCTGAATCCACACACCATTCTTAAAGACAAGACTTACGTCCCTTGGGGTTGTGCCAAAAAGGAATCCGCATGGTATGCTTCCTTGATGTCCTTAAGTAGGTCTTGATTATGAATTACTCCTAGGAATCTAGAGTCAGGAAGAATAGTCTTAGGAGGAGTAATTGGACGTGTCTCTGCTGAGTAAATCCTAGAGAGTGCATCAGCCTTTCCATTGCGCGATCCTGATCTATAAGAAATGATAAAATTAAATTGGTTTAAGAAAAGATTCCAGCGAGCCTGGCGAGGAGTCAGGCACTTAGCCGACCTGATAAACTCAAGGTTACGATGGTCTGTCAGGACGACTATTTGCTGTGCAGCTCCCTGAAGAAGGTGTCTCCATTCTTTGAAGGCGGCAATAATGGCCAACAACTCTCTATTGCCCACATCGTAGTTCCTCTCAGCCGAAGACAACTGCTGGGAAAAGAAGGCACAGGGATGCAAGACATTCTTCTCACCTGTTCTCTGAGAGAGTATAGCTCCAACGGCACAGTCTGAAGCATCCACCTCTATTATGAAGGCAAGCTCGGGGTTGGGATGTACTAGGATAGGTGCAGTGGTAAATTTATCTTTTAGACGGGAAAATGCTTCCTGGGCTTGGGGAGTCCAGGAGAACCTAGACTCTTTCCGGGTAAGTTGGGTGATAGGTGACACTACCTCAGAGAAATTTCTAATGAAACGTCTATAGAAGTTGGCAAACCCGATGAAGCGCTGTACCTCCTTCACATTTCTAGGACTTGGCCAATCCTTGATGGCTTGGGTTTTGCTTCCATCCATACTAATTCCTTGTGTAGACAGTACATACCCCAGAAATTGAATTTCGGTCCTATGGAATTCACACTTTTCAAGTTTGATGTAAAGATGATTTTGTCTTAGACGTTCCAAGACCATTCTCACATGTCCATGATGTTCCTCTGTGGAGTTAGAAAAAATTAGAATATCATCCAAATAAATTACCACGAATGTATCTAGGAGATCCCTGAAGATGTCATTCACCAAGTGTTGGAAAGTGGCTGGGGCGGTACTCAGACCAAAAGGCATAACTAGATATTCAAAGTGTCCATAGCGTGACCTGAATGCAGTCTTCCATTCATCCCCAGGTCTAATACGGACTAAGTTATAGGCCCCACGAAGATCTAGTTTAGAGAAAATTTTGGCATGTCGCACTCTCTCCAATAACTCAGGGATTAAAGGCAATGGATAACGGTTTCTAATAGTAACCTTATTGAGTTCCCTATAGTCTACGCATGGTCTCAGAGATCCATCTTTCTTCTTTACAAAGAAGATGGGTGCACCTGCAGGAGATGAAGAGGGGCGTATGAAGCCCTTGGCTAGATTTTCATCTATGTAATCCTTTAAAGCCCTTAGCTCGGGCCCCGCCAGGGGGTAGATCTTACCAAAAGGTATCTCCGCTCCAGGCAATAATTCAATTGGACAATCATATGGACGGTGAGGAGGAAGCTGGTCAGCGTTCTTCTTGTCACATAAATCCACATAGTCCTGGTATACAGCTGGTAGTTCAGGGACTGACATGGTTCCTTTAGGAACAGAGCAAGCTGAAACTTTTGGACTCATCTGTTTCTCTGGAAAGTGTAATTCCTTGGTCTCCCAGTTAATGGTAGGATTCTGAGCCTGCAGCCATGGTAGCCCTAGAATAATGGGAAAGTGGGGAGAAGAGATAAGCATAAAGGACAGTTTCTCTTGATGATCTTTACCCATAAGAACCCTCAAAGGCTCTGTTTCCTGATCCACTGGTCCAGAGGTCAGCAGGGAGCCATCCACAGTTTCCATCTGTACTGGAGTAGCCTTCTTCACTGAACGTATCCCCTGTTTCAGAGCAAAGGAGACATCCATAAAATTTCCACTTGCCCCTGAGTCGATCATAGCAGAGCTAGACACCCAAGCTGAGTCAACCCAGAGTTTGATGGAAAGAAAGCAATGAGAATTGTTTTTCTTACAACTCAGCTGGGACACCGCTGAGGAAACTTGAAAAATGGCAGCGTTTACACAGTCAACGTCCTCAGAGGTAACGGAGTTTAAGTCCGAGAAATCAAGATCTGTTGCTGCAGATCTCTCTGGAGCCTGAGGCTCGGACCTGACAGATCCCCTCTCGCAACACTCACAATGAATGAGTGCTGCAGTAGTCTTACGAGAACGGCTGGGGCAGTTTATAATGAAGTGCCCTGACTTACCACAATAGAAACATAGATTCTCCTTAAAACGATGTTCCTTGCGTGCATCACTAACCCGTCGTTGTAAAGAGTCTACCTGCATGGGTTCAGGTTCAGGTTCCCGTGTAATCCTACTCAAAGGTTCCTTAGCTGGAGAGGAAGGTAGGAAAAGGTTAGTGCGATTGCTTTCGAACCATCTCTCTTGCCTGCGTTCAGTCAGACGAGTATCAATACGGATGCAGTAGTTAATAAAGTCACCTAACGCAGTGGGAGGGTCAGCACGAGCAAGTTCATCCTTAATCAGTGGAGATAACCCCTTTCGAAAAATAGATTTTTTGGCGGAACTGTCCCAGGTGGTATCAAGGGCCCATCTCCTGAACTCCAAGGCATATTCAGCTACCGAGTGCTTACCTTGGCGCAAAGCTAACATGGCTGCTTCAGCTGTTGCACCTCGATTGGGGTCATCAAACACCTGCCCCATGGCTGAAATAAAAGCATCAAGGTGATTCAAACAATCATCCTCAGTCTCAATCAGAGGGTTTGCCCACATCAAAGCCTTGTTGGTATGCAACATAATTATAGTAAGCACCTTAGATCGTTCAGTGGAAATTGTGAAGCATGTGCAGAAAAAAAAAGATTGCATTGATTAATAAATCCCCTGAATTTCTCACGTTCACCGCCAAAACGAAAAGGGGGCAACTTGGGAATCCCAGAACTCGGGGCTACGGCAGGAGCCTGGACTCGCTCTTCTAGAACCTCAATCCTGGCTCGCAAATCCTGGGCAGTCTGTCCAAACACTTGCAAATTGTGATTAGTGAGGTCCTGTAGGCTTGAAAAACGGGTCTTTATATTCTGCAAATCTGCAAGGATATTATCAGTCACTCCGCAAAGTTCCTTTATGCGGGCCTCCATTTTCCAGATCTTTTAAGACAGGAGTACTGGAAGAAGAGGAGAGGAGAAAAAAAAAAAAACAATAGTGTTTACCTGTGGTAACACTTGGTAACACTGCAGAGAGAAAAAAAAATTAAGGGAACTGCTCACCTGGAATGGTTGTGAGAAGTCACAACCACTATCATCACAGAAAGTTCACCCGGACATCTGATATCCACAGTTACAGCAGACAAAAAAGAGAAAAGAAAAAAAAAAACAATAGTGTTTACCTGTGGTAACACTGCAGAAAAAAAAACACTTAAGGGAATTGCTCACCTGGAATGGTTGTGAGAAGTCACAACCACTGTCATCACAGAAAGTACAACCAGACATCCGATATCCACAGTTACAGCAGACACAGCCTTTCCAGACCCAGCAGACACTAACGTTTTGGCTTCAGAATCTTGTAATGTATGTGGTACAGTTCATATAGCGTCTTGTGCTTGGGTGCGATGAAAATACATGAGACACAGGTTTGATATAGAAAGTCTTGTATTACTTCATACAAGTTGGCAAAAATAGTCACACAGTTTGCAGACACAGAAGCAGGAGACACAGCAGGCCAGAGTAATCTAAGCTCAGCAATCACTCTCCACAACAGGTTCAGGATCTTCTTCTCTGTTACCGTAAGTCCATGCAAACGTGGGTCTTTCAAAGAGCAGGGTTCAGAGTCCACAAGTGCTTCAGAGTTCCTCAGTAGGAATAGCTGGAGTACAAGGTCCAAGGCTTTAGGAGTCAGGTCACAGGTTCACTGCAGGCTAGATTCTGAAGCACTGATTGCTCAGCTGTGGCTGCTTAAGAAGCAAAAGGAGAGAATCAGGGCGGGAACATGCAAGCTGGAAACTCCATTTTGACTGAGGGCAAGATAGCTGCAGCAAGACAGAAAGTAAAATGGCTGACGAACAAACTGAGTTTCAGGAACATGTACACAGAACCTTACACTTTGGAAACCTGAAGCAGTTAAATGAATCAAGTCATTTTGACATTGCAGTGCACATGTTCATTCCTTTTGGCGTTTCTTCCATTCCAATCGGGGTCTGCCGGAAAAAGATGTTGCATATACATACACTTACTGATGCACTAAGCACATTTAAAGGGGTTATCTGGAATTGTACTCATTTTTTTTACTAAGGGCATAAGAAAAAACAGGCAGTTAGTTACTAACTACCTGCCAGTTCTGCCCAGCAGAGATCTGTGCAGACTCAGAGTGGTTAGAGACCGCTCCAGCTGGCGATTTTTGCGGCTTTCTCTGTTGACAGAGTAGCCATTTCTCTTCTGCTCTGCTCAGCTCTGTTGACAAGCCATGACTGCCGTTGTCATTGTGACAGCTGCATAACTGCGGGGAGTTGGCTGTCAATCAACATGACACCGGCAGGCACATCCCATCAACAGAGCAGTTCTGAAAAACTGATCTGTTGACAAGGAGCAGCTGAATCGCCAGCAGGAGCAGTCAGTGACCACTCATAGCTGGCGCCGGGTAGAACTAATATAGTCTTGGACAATCCCTTTAATTATGAAGATTTCAAACTGTTCAACATGATGGTGCCTTTTATTGTAAAATCCTTCAACCATTTTTACCGTCAGTTCATTATTTTTTTATATCTGTGTAAATTAAGACATAAACCACACTTGCAACAACATCTGTCATGAGTCCGGTGATGCATGGAGCATTATGCCTGCTCAAACACAAGCCATGTTTAGCTCATAGCTCCTTGATTTATTAGTTGTGTAACTGGTTCATTTAGAATAAATTAATGGCAATCTATCGCTTACATCTGTTAGTCCACGACAAATTGCTAGTCTGTCCACATTCAAGGTCTTGTGTCTCTCATCTGTAATGAAAGCTCAACCTTTTCTCACTGGAAACGTGTATCTAAATTACATTGTTTTAATTTAGACCTGACAACTGTTTGTAATATATGGTTCTGTGATTACTGCACTGGATATTATTATGCCAGCAATGTATTACTACTAGTACTAATTGTTGTAATTTACAACAACCTACTGTAAAATATAGGTGGATTACAAGGCATCATACGATGGTTTACTACAAATAATAGTCGTCCACCATCATCTCCAGTGGAGCTTTACTAGGTACTGTAAAACATGGATGAGAACTGAATATAAGCAAATCAAATTTGCCAAATTTTGATTTGCGGTGAATCAATTTGGCACAAAATGAAACTTCTCCAATGCCTCCAATTTCCCTGAAAAGACTTATACCATATAACGCTCTTATGTCTCTCCGATTTGTATCACCCATAACTTATTTACATTTTCATAGATGGACCTATGTGGTGTTTTCTTTTTAGGGAGATGCTGTAACCAGAAAAATTTGCTGATACGATTTTTTTTTCACTTTTTAGTGATTATTGTATGAGTTAATTAATTTTACATTTTGATGGCTTAGACTGTTCCAAATGTGGCTCTATAAAGTGATTTTTTTAAAATAAAAAAGGAGATAAAAGAGAAGGTAAATTAAATTACTTTATTTTTTTTATTTAATTTTTTTCTATTATTATTATTTTATTTTTTTAGTAAACTTGAACCCGCAATTGTTCTATTAGTAGTTGCATATATTGTGATAACACAGTATTGCAGTTTATAGAAAAAAATATGTTGTCTATATAGGCACATACAGGATGAGTAATGGTACAAACATCTGCCGGATATGGTGTGCGTTTATACACATGGACCAGACAGAGAACGTACTGGTGTATCCATCATTGGGAAGGGGGTACAAGCCTTTGGAATTAGAGGCAGAACCCCATTCTCCCAATAGGTGTGTATCCCAGAGGTGAATATTATTATTTTTATTTCTTATTATTATAGCGTAATTTATTCCATGGTGCTTTACATGTGAAAATGGGTATTCATAATAAAAACAAATACAATAATCATCTATAATCTTTTTTTTTATATAGCGCTAACATATTCCCAATGTAATGAAAGGGCGGAGGCCCCGGGGGTCACAGTTTAAGATCCCACCGCTGCCACCAATGTAATGAAAACGGTCCCGGGGGTCACGGTTTATGATCCCACCGCTGCCACCAATGCGAGGAATACAACAACAAACAAGTCTATTGAACTTATACTTTACAGCAGGGGGGCTTATTTTAGTTATCCCACCGCTGCCACCAATATGTCAGGAACTGCAGGGATTTATGTATATCCCAATTTTCAGTTTCGCTTTGGAACTCGCAGCTCTCCGGCGCCCACCTTACCCTCAGGTCAGTCAGGGAATTGCACCTAGGATAAGTAGTCGCCGGACGGTCCTGCTTGGATGTGTACTGGCTATTAGGCACGCTGCAGCAAGGAAATTATAACTACTCCTAGCTGCAGCCAGGCAATACGCTTATAAAACCTGCTCCGCCACTGCCAGTTTTACCCAATGCCCAGCACACCTTTGCTGCCACCAGCCTCTGGTTCTGGAATGTGGGGCAGGATCCACCCCAATTTAGTAGCGTAATTCCCTTGGGAGGGAATTCCCTGCTAACACCCTCGCACCTCTCCAGTCCATCCTTAACTCTGCTGCCCGACTAATTCATCTCTCTTCTCGCTACTCCTCCTCTTCTCCCCTCTGCAAATCTCTTCACTGGCTCCCATTCCCTCAGCGTATCCAGATCAAATTACTAATACTGACCTACAAGGCCATATATAACTTGTCTCCCCCATATGTCTCTGAACTAATCTCCCGATACCTTCCCTCACGTAATCTCCGATCCTCCCAAGACCTCCTTCTCTTCTCCACACTTATTCGATCCTCACCCAACCGCCTCCAAGACTTCTCCCGAATATCCCCCATCCTCTGGAATTCTTTGCCTCAACACGTCCGACTATCAACCACATTAGGATCCTTCAGACGGAACCTGAAAACCCACCTCTTCAGGAAAGCCTACAGCCTGCAATGACCCTGCTACATCCTCACCACTACTGGAGATATCGCCTCAACCAACACCGGAACTGCTGCAACCCACCAACCTGCTGTCTCCGTCCCCCATCCTGTAGAATGTAAGCCCGAAAGGGCAGGGTCCTCTCCCCTCTATATCAGTCTGTCATTGTTAGTTTGTTTACTCTAAGTGATATCTGTAATTTGTATGTAACCCCTTCTCATGTACAGCACCATGGAATCAATGGTGCTATATAAATAATAATAATATTCTACAGAGCTTTACAGTTTTGCACACATTATCATCACTGTCCCCAATGGGGCTCACAATCTAAATTCCCTATCAGTATGTCTTTGGAGTGTGGGAGGAAACCGGAGGACCCGGAGGAAACCCACGCAAACACAGGTAGAACATACAAACTTCTTGCAGATGTTGTCCTTGATCGGATTTGAACCCCTGCAGTGCTAAACACTGAGCCACCTTGCCACCCCAAATCATGAATAATCATGAACAATACAAGTCACCGACAGGTACAGGAGGATAGAGGACCCTGCCCGCGAGGGCTCACAGTCTACAAGGGATGGGTGAAGATACAGTAGGTGAGGGCAGAGCTGGGCGTGCAGTGGTTTGGTGGATCGGTGGTTACTGCAGGTTGTAGGCTTGTCGGAAGAGATAGGTCTTTTGAAGGTTTCCATTTCAGGTGAGAGTCTGATATGCCATAACGGTCTTTGAATATGCCTTTAAGTACCAAAGATATGATGATTCTTTACTAGAACTATAACATAAAACATTTCATTCTAGAATCTTTATTAAAAATTCTTGCCATTCTTCCTAAGCCAATCTCATATATAATATCCATGTAAAAAAAACTTCCTAGATCAATGCATGAAGAGCAAGTCAATAATCTTATTGTTCGAGTTGGAATTAATATAATTAAAATGGAACCTTTGAAGATAAAAAAAAATGTTTCTCTACGTTAAAGATTTAGAGGATTCTTTTTAATACATTATTTTAATTAGTATTAATGACTCACCAGGGGCCATCCGAAAAAAAAATGAATTCCCGAAAATTGGTGTATGTACAGAAATCTCCAAGGTGGCCAGTAACTAGATACAGAAGGCTAATTAAACTTTAGTGTAGAAAAAGAAGCTCTGAAATCCATTTACTATACTTGCATCATGGCGCCAGCAGTAGGAATAAACATAACCACTGACCCAAGAATTCCCCAGTCTCACCATGAAGCAAGAAGGAAATAATGAAAGCTGAAACTTGGCTCCGGCTTCTGCAAAACTGAACACTTGTCAGTATTGCTTTGGGATAGCTCTTGAAATTTGCATGTTAGTGTTAAAATAAAATATTAATGCCTAAAAATTAAAATATTTTATCAAATTAATATTACATTAACATTAATATTTAAAAATTTGTGCCAGATACTCAAAGCAAGCACCTTTTGGGATTCCATATATGAATCCAATTAGACAAATCAGTAATGAAATGAAAGCTAAACTATAACCACTAATGAATAAAAAAGTGTTATTTATATTTTATTTGCATAACATAAAATATAGAATGAAAATATACACACATACACATCTATATATGCTATTTTACATAGATTTATTAGAGAAGAGTGAATCTATTCAAAGTGAACCAAAGTTATTTTTGAATTTTCAGGAATTCGCTGAACCTGGTGAATTCGGACAATTTGTAAACTGTCGAAAATATCTGGCTCTGTTTTACATATCGCATCAGCCAGAGAAGGATCACTTGACATTGGGCGCAGGCTTCCCAGAATGCTTTGCAGCTATCACTTCACATGTTGTAGCACAGCCAATCCAAAGGGACTATCGCAGCCTGTATAAAAGCAGAGGTAGGGAATGCAGCATTCATTTTGAGGTGAATCTGGATAGTGAGACGACGTTACAGATACCAACTTGGAACTATGGAAATAGTAATAGAAGCACTAAAACAGTGCAAAAAATGCTACAGATAGTGAGTAGTCACCCAGCAGTGAAGAATCTGTTTACTCATAGATATATAGATTGAGGTAGTTTTGATATTGTTAACGCTGTGTTTGCATTACAGAGATTAAAATGAGTTGGATACAATCATAGGGGACCTGAAAGTGCTATACATGTCTTTCCATGGAAATAGAAGTACTTGCGATTCACTGCAAATCAATTAGCTACAAATGGAATTTTGGGGAAAATTTTGGCAATGCTGGCAAGTTCGAATTATAAAAGATTTGCTAATTTCTAATATTTATACATAGGACATAATTATATATACCAGTGTATGCTCAGCTCTCCTTTCAATTTGACAGACACTCACTCATCTAATTGTCTAAAGCCAATCTCAGGGGTAAGATCTCTGTTTGTCTGTATAAACCATCTATTTTCTGACACCCTAAGGCGCTGTTTGCATTTTTATGTTTTTTTTATATGGTATTTTTGACAGAACAGTCTGCAAAATAATTCTTGCCATCAAAACCTCCTGAACCAACAATAGGCATCTGACTGACCCCGATATATGGATTTATTAGGATTGAATTGAAATTTGTCAATCGCAGCCAATGCTGAGTCCAGTTGGTCACCACAAGTTTGGTTTCTCTAAACCACCACAGTAATGTTTTGGAATAAATTTCCTCTCCAGCAAATCATTAAAATTCATGTATTTACAGGAAGAACCACCATTGAAGGAGCAGCTCTTACACTGTGGTTCATAAAGTAGATTTGCATCTACTATAGTGTTGTCAACAAATGTCTTCCATAGGCGACCCTTCTGCTAGAAGTATATAGGTATAGGTTAACGTCTGCTCCAGTCAAGAGCTAGTGTACATTTCTGTAGCAATTGGAATCACCTTTGTGGCATAAATTATGATGCATTTGTCGGCCATGCTTGGCCATACTCCGTCCCACCTAAGTTCTAATCATTGTTCAAAAAGCTAGAAGAGCTGAACGGGACTGATGTAAAAATACCAAGAGTCACAAAATTTGTGTTCAATTTCCCGTTGCGCAAAACAAGTTTCAACATTTCAACAATAAAATTGGCAAAAACTCCTTGTTGAATCAGTGCCATGGGCTATAAAGCAATATATACTCTCAATAGTTATGAACCAATCACACTTCTTGGTAAATTAGATCATGTTAATGTGAGCACCAATACATATCTCAAGCTATTTCTTGATCCTTAGGATTCATGCAGGCATCTGTGAAAATCGGTCTGAGAAGGCAATGCACGGACTGGTCGCGTCTCCACCTAACCTGATTGTGCCAACCTCATAGAAATACATGACGCTATCATGTTCCGGTCAGGAGACCTGCGGCCAGTCCATGCATTGTGGTGCAGTCTTGGACCGACTTGCATGGATGTCTGAATGAGCCCTTAGAAAAATATTTAGAATTGAGAGTCCTCAGTGGTTGATACCTTTTAATGGCTAACTGAAAAGATGGTAACAAATTGCAAGCTTTCGAGACTACTCAGGTCTCTTCATCAGGCAAAGACTAATACAAAATCTGAAGAATCACATTATTTATACACAACACAGCACAGGAACAATGCAATAGGTAAGACAATTGACGTAAAGCAGAACTGTCATTATGGGAGATAGAGATGAACAGAAATATTGGAACAGTTCATAGATAAGGAGTGTGAACGTTTTCTTGCCCTCTGATTGGGGTCTGGTATTGTGTTGTTTTGCCCCAGAAGGTCTGAAGTGCAAATTCCTTAATTGAAGTAAAAAGACATAAATCCATGTGACACATTCATTCCAGCACTGAGTGTATCAAAGGTCATCATGAGTTTATATTCCCAAACTTTTCAGTCTCTCTCAGATTTAAAGTTAGCTTTTAATACAAGTAATTTCATGTCCATCATACTATGACCGGGGATACAAAAGTATTTGGCCACAGGTAGATCCATTCTTTTTTCTTTTATTGTGTGGCGATGAGAATTCATCCTTGTTCTCAGTTTTTGCCCTGTCTCCCCCACATACAGACCCCCAGTTGGACATTTCGTACAAATAATTAGGTACACCACATTAGATGTGATGCAGCTGAAAGTACCTGGGATCTTGTAGTCCTGATGTGAGTTGGGGATCTTTATCTTGTCCGTGGTCATTATAGATGGACAGGTCTTACATTTTTTCTTGTTGCAAGGAAAGGTTCCTGCAGCTGTTGGGGAGGACAGGGAGCTTCTGACAATGATGTTTCTTAGATATGGGGGCTGCCTAAAACACATTAGTGGGGAGTCTGGAAATATGGATTGTAATCGGGCATCTTTTTGTAGTAAAGGTTGTAGTTTCCGTGCAGCTCCTCTTAGCACTTCCAGATTTGGATTGTAGGTGACCACTAGAGGCACCCGGTTATTTTCTTCTTTAGCTTTGTAATGTAGCAGGTGATTCCTTGATATTCTGGTGGCTCTTGTAATTTGGTTTTCAATTGTTCTTGGATGGTAGCCCTGGTTCAAAAAGGTCTTTTTCTATCTACTGGCTTACACGGTACGAAGATACACATCTTTCCTATATCTGAATGAGCCCTTGAAAGAAGACTAATATGAGATATGACATATTGTTAAGTACTAGCGCTATCTATGAAAACATTTAGGGAATGCACCCAGAAGAGACAATCCCAGAATGCAATGGGATCAGAATATGCAGCTTTATAATTGATGCAATTCGCAAATGCATAGAGCACTTTGATCATCTCCTAGGTAGATGCTGATGGACTGTTACTTTAATTGGAATACATAATTATAGTAGTTAGCTAAACCCATTAAGAAGAGCCACTTTCCAAAGACCACTGAGCACAGGTGCAAGCAAAACTGTTCATAAAACAAATCATCACATGCAAAATTGCTTCCTAACAATTGTCACTTCCCTGGGAACATCCGTCATTCTAAAAGAATTGATAAAAAAATATCTCCCCATATTATTCCCAAGGCAGTATTTAGGGGGCTGGAATGTAAGTAGTGTCATACTTAAGATCGCCATTTATACTTTGTTCATCAAAGCCCGTTTAAAGATCAACAGCTATGTTAATTTATGTCAATATTTTAATTTGCTATTTCATTTTGTTTCATCACTAACTTCAGTATGTATATTACTACATTAATTATTGCTCAGTGCCATACTGATGGCTGTTTGAAGCTGAAGATCATCTTATATATTGTATATTCATAAAGTAGAAGTGCCTACCTGACTCCAACACCCATTCATATCAAGTGGAAAGCAGCATTCATCACATATGTTGATTGGATTCTATTGGACTTTTATGACCACTTACAGTAGATTTCTTAACACGTTCATGACCGAAGGTATTTTCGGTTTTGCGTTTTCGTTTTTCGCTCCCCTTCTTCTCAGAGCCATAACTTTTTTATTTTTCCATCAATATGGCCATGTGAGGGCTTGTTTTTTTGTGGGAAGAGTTGTACTTTTTAGTGACACCATTGGTTTTACCATGTCGTGTACTAGAAAGCAGGGAAAAATATTCCAATTGCCGTGAAATTGCAAAAAAAAGTGCAATCTCACACTTGTTTTTTGTTTGGCTTTTTTACTGGGTTCACTAAATGGTAAAACTGACCCGTCATTATGATTCTCCAGGTCATTACGAGTTCATAGACACCCAACACAACATGTCTAGGTTCTTTTTTATCTAAGTGGTGAAAAAAATGTCAAACTTTCTTAAAAAAAAAAAATTGCGCTATTTTCCAGTCCCCTTAGCGTCTTCATTTTTCGTGTTGGGTGAGGACTTATTTGTTACGCGCCGAGCTGATGTTTTTAAATATACCATTTTGGTGCAGAAACAATCGTTTGATCGCCCGTTATTGCATTTTAATGCAATGTCGAGGCGACCAAAAAACCTAAATCTGGTGTTTTGTCTTTTTTTTCTCGCTACGCCATTTAGCAGTCAGATTAATCCTTTTTTTATTGATAGATCGGGCAATTATGAATGCGGTGATACCAAATGTGTATGTTTGATTGTTTTAATTGATTTATTTTGAATGGGGCGAAAGAGGGGGGTGATTTGAACTTTTATATTTTTTTCATTTTTTTATATTTTTAAAAACTTTTTTTTTTACTTTTGGCATGCATCAATAGTCTCCATGGGAGACTAGAATCTGCCACAACCCAATCAGCTCTGCTACATACAGGCGATGATCAGATCACCTGTATGTAGTAGAATTACTCACTTGCTATGATCGCTGACTATCGGGTGGCGCTCACAGCAAGCTGGCAGTGACAACCATAGAGGTCTCCAGGAGACCTCTGGTTGTCATGTCAACTAATCGGTGACCTGTGATCACATTTTTTAATTAAGAAAAAAATCCAAATTCTAACGTGAAAAGACACAATCTTCAACATTGTGACATATCTTAAAGAAGAGATGGGTCGATTGACCATAGATAGAGTTCAAGTCAAATTTCCTGAAATTCACGGTTTCATGCGAATTTGAAAACTTTGATATTCAGTTTGCAATAAAAAAATGTTCCCAGCATCATTTCCCACATTACTGAAGCATCAGAAAACTGGTAAATGTGATTTTGTGTTGCCGTGATGGACTCCACATGCTGACCTACAATGACGATATTCAGAAAATTATCATACATTGTACAGTGGTGTTCACTACCGGGGCCATAACAGATCAGTGGTTCCCAGTGGAGCACAGTCTGTACAGCAGGGTCGTCTTCTATCTCCAGAGTCACTGGGTAAGTCTCTCTCTCCTGTAGAGTGTAAGCTCTTATGGTCACTGGGGTCCTCTCTGTCTGTTGTAGAGTGTAAGCTCTTATGGTCAGCGGGGTCCTCTCTTTTCTGTAGAGTGTAAGTGCTTATGGTCATCAGGGTCCTGTCTCTCCTGTAGAGTGTAAGCTCTTATGGTCAGTGGGGTCCTCTCTCCTCTCTCTCTGTCTCCTGTAGAGTGTAAGCTCTTATGGTCAGTGGGGTCCTCTCTCCTCTCTCTCTGTCTCCTGTAGAGTGTAAGCTCTTATGGTCTGTGGGGTCCTCTCTCTTCTTTAGAGTGTAAGTACTTATGGTAAGCAGGATCCTCTCTCTTTTTAGAGTGTAAGCTATCCTGAAGAGAGGGTCATCTATCTCTTTCTCTCCTGCTGAGTGGAAGCTCTTTTGGTCAGCGGGATCCTCTCTCTATCTCTTCTCTTCCACAGTTGTATTTTCCAATTAATCACAAGTTTTCCAGTATCAAAATTCTTGTAAATTAATTTTGGGGGAAAATTTGTTGAAGCCAGAAACTTTTAATGTCAAATGATCCACTCATTTCTGTCTTCAAGAATTCTTTTGTAGCTATAGACACTAACAAAAGGTAAAACCTGCTCTAGAGATGAGCAAGTTGACAAAAACTACAAGACAATGCTCCTTATCCTTATCGTTGAGACCACTTTGTTAAAGAGTAGCCATCATTTTTTTTTCATAAATCAATAGTGCACATGAAAATAAAAAATAAACATAGTAATATATCTTATTTGATAAATCTGTTTCTTTTCCCTCCTTGTCTTATCTTTCATTCTCAAAATTCTCTATTCAGTGGTGTAGAGTGCCAGGTTGGTATAAGGAGACTTATAGGCAATGCAATGTTTCTCTGAGAATTTAAATATTCAAATAGCCTCTTCGAAAGGAAGAGGACTTTATCTGTGATGCCACCTATTAGATGTAGCAGTACTAAAAGTCAATATTGATCGTTTAACAAGCCTTGCCATATGACTTAGGATAAGATGCCAAACTAGAATCTCCATTTGTAGACACATGTTTAGGGGTGTTTCCCCTCCTTGGTGAAAAGCAGGAGATCTGATTTGGCTAGGTTATAGGCCTCTGACAGGGGCTCTAAGGGGGAACATTTCTCCTTGCGGAGTGTGCCAAGCCGGTGTAAGGAGACTTATGAAATTATCCTCTGGAAAGTTAAATATCTAAATAGCTTTTTCAGAAAAAATACAACTTTATCTGTAGTGCCAACAATTGGATGTAGCAATCCTAACAGTCAATGTCGACCCTTTATTGAGCCTTGACACAAGTTAAAATAAGAAGACCCCTAGTCAGATGCCTCTCACCTAAGCAAATCAGATATCCTGCTCGGCACTGAGGAGAAGTATAACCCCTAAACACGTGTCTACAAATGGAGCTTCTATTTCGGCTTTTTATTCTAAGTAATGTCGCAAGGCTCATTAAAGAGTCAAGAGGACAGCAAAGTATGTCCTACGAGGAACGGTTAAAGGATCTGGGAATGTTTAGCTTGCAAAAAAGAAGGCTAAGAGGAGACATAATAGCTGTCTACAAATATCTGAAGGGATGTCACAGTGTAAAGGGATCATCATTATTGTCATTTGCACATGGAAACACGAGAATCAATGAAATGTAACTGAACGGGAGAAGATACAGATTAGATATTAGAAAAAACATTTTGACAGTAAGGGTTATCAATGAATGGAACAGGCTGCGGCGAAAGGTGGTGAGTTCTCCTTCAATGGAAGTCTTGAAACTGAGACTCGACAGACAACTGTCAGAGATAGTTTGGTGAATCCTTCATTGAGCAGAGGGTTGGACACAATGACCCTTGAGGTCCCTTCCAACTGTAACATTCTATGATTCTATCATTCTATGAGTCTATGATTCAATATTGAGTTGGATGAAACCCGGTCAGCAGGAGCGCAAAAACACCTGAGGAAGACAGAATCACCTGTTGAAACGCGTTGTGGTTTTAATAAAAGAAGATTGTTTATTAATTTAGCCCCTGTTTTTGCGCTCCTGCTGACCGGGTTTCATCCAACTCTGTACCTCCTTTCCTCATCTGAGGCACCTGGCTGGAGCTGCATTACAGTACCCAAAGCTACGCTTGGCTGGTGCTCCTCTGTGACCGTCTTACCTTGTCTGAACTTATGATTCAATATTGACTTTTCGGATTGCTACATCCATGGTGTGATGGATGTCCAAACTGACATCCGGGCCTGATCGCGGTGCTTAACCCCTTCACCCCCAAGGGTGGTTTGCACGTTAATGACCGGGCCAATTTTTACAATTCTGACCACTGTCTCTTTATGAGGTTATAACTCTGGAACTCTTCAACGGATCTTCGCGATTCTGAGATTGTTTTCTCGTGACATATTGTACTTCATGTTAGTGGTAAAATTTCTTCGATATACCTTGCGTTTATTTTTGAAAAAAACGCAAATATGGCGAAAATTTAAAAAATTTTGCAATTTTCAAACTTTGAATTTTTTTTCCCTTAAAACAGAGAAATATGTCACACAAAATAGTTAAGAAATAACATTTCCCACATGTCTACTTTATATCAGCACAATTTTGGAACCAAAATTTTTCTTTGTTAGGAAATTAGAAGGGTTAAAAGTTGACCAGTGATTTCTCATTTTTACAACAAAATTTACAAAGCCATTTTTTTAGGGACCACCTCACATTTGAAGTCACTTTGACGGGTCTTTATGGCAGAAAATACCCAAAAGTGACACCATTATAAAAACTGCACCCCTCAAGGTACTCAAAACTACATTCAAGAAGTTTATTAACCCTTCAGGTGCTTCACAGGAGCTGAAGCAACGTGGATGGAAAAAATTAATATTTAACTTTTTAGCCACAAAAATGATCTTTTACAAACTTTTTTTTATTTTCACAAGGGTAAAAGGAGAAAATGGACAGGTAAAGTTGTTGTGCAATTTCTCCTGAGTACGCCAATACCCCATATGTGGGGGAAAACCACTGTTTGGGCACACGGCAGAGCTCGTAAAGGAAGGAGCGCCGTTTGACTTTTTCAAACTAAAATTGGCTGGAGTTGAGATTGGACGCCATGTCGTGTTTGGAGAGCCCCTGATACGCCTAAACAGTGGAAACCCCCACAAGTGACACCATTTTGGAAACTAGACCCCCTAAGGAACTTATCTAGATCTGTTGTGAGCATTTTGAACCCCAAAGTGTTTCACAAAAGTTTATAATGCCTGGGTGTGAAAAAAAAAAAAAACAATTTTCCACAAGAATGATTTTTTAGTCCCAAATTTTTGATTTTTCCCAAGGAAATTGGACCCCAAAACTTGTTGTCCAATTTGTCCTGAGTACGCTGATACCCCATATGTGGGGGGGGGGAAACTGTTTGGGCGCACGGCAGGGCTTGGAAAAGAAGCAGTAACGTTTTGGAATGCAAACATTGATGGGGGTCATGTTCCGTTTGTAGTGCCCCAGATGAGCCTAAACAGTGGAAACCCCCCACAAGTGACCCCATTTTGGAAGCTAGACCCCCTAAGGAACTTATCTAGATCTTTGGTGAGCACTTTGAACCCCCAAGTGCTTCACACAAGTTTATAATGCCCGGGCATGAAAATAAAAAATCCTATTTTTTTCCCACAAAAATTATCTCTTAGTCACTAATTTTTTATTTTCCCATAGGTAACAGGAGAAATTGGACCACAAAATTTGTTGTCCAATTTGTCCTGAGTACGCTGATACCCCATATGTGGGGGGGAACCACTGTTTGGGCGCATGGCAGAGCTCGGAATGGAAGGAGCACTATTTGACTTTTTCCAACCAAAATTGGCTGGAATTGAGATTGGACGCCATGTTGCATTTGGAGAGCCCCTGATGTGCCTAAACAGTGGAAACCCCCCACAAGTGACCGCATTTGGGAAACTAGACCCCCTAAGGAACTTATCTAGATCTTTGGTGAGCAATTTGAACCCCCAAGTGCTTCACACAAGTTTATAACGTAGAGCCGTAAAATTAAAAAATTATATTTTTTCCACAAAATTGATCTTTTCACCCCAATTTTTATTTTCCCAAGGGAAACAAGACTCCAAAAGTTATTGTGCAATTTGTCCTGAGTGTGCTGATACCCCATATGTGGGGGTAAACCACTGTTTGGGTGCATGGCAGAGTTTGGAAGGGAAGGAGCGCCGTTTGACTTTTTCAACGCAGAATTGGCTGGATGCCATGTCGTGTTTGGAGAGCTCCTGATCTGCCTAAACAGTGGAAACCCCCCACAAATGACACCATTTTGGAAACTAGACCCCTCAAGGAACTTATCTAGATGTGTGGTGAGCACTTTGAACCCCAAAGTGCTTCACAGAAGTTTATAACGTACAGCCGTAAAATAAAAAATTTCTTTTTTTTTTTTTACAAAAATGATTTTTAGCCCCCAATATTTTATTTTCACAAGGGTAGCAGGAGAAATTGGACCCCAAAAGTTGTTGTCCAATTTGTCCTGAGTATGCTGATACCCAATATGTGGGAGTAAACTACTGTATGGGGGCACGTCGGGGCTCAGAAGGGAAGTAGTGACGTTTTGGATTGCAGACTTTGATGGAATGGTCTGGGGGAGTCATGTCGCATTTGGAGAGCCCCTGATGCGCCTAAACAGTGGAAACCCCCCACAAGTGACCCCATTTTGGAAAATAGACCCCACAAGGAACTTATCTAGATGTGTGGTGAGCACTTTGAACCCCGAAGTGCTTCACAGAAGTTTATAACGTACAGCCGTAAAAATAAAAAATCCTTTTTTTTTTACAAAAATGATTTTTTCGCCCCCAATATTTATTTTCACAAGGGTAACAGGAGAAATTGGACCCCAAAAGTTGTTGTCCAATTTGTCCTGAGTACGCTGATACCCAATATGTGGGAGTAAACTACTGTATAGGCGCACGTCGGGGCTCGGAAGGGAAGTAGTGACGTTTTGGATTGCAGACTTTGATGGAATGGTCTGGGGGAGTCATGTCGCATTTGGAGAGCCCCTGATGTGCCTAAACAGTGGAAACCCCCCACAAGTGACCCCATTTTGGAAAATAGACCCCACAAGGAACTTATCTAGATGTGTGGTGAACACTTTGAACCCCGAAGTGCTTCACAGAAGTTTATAACGTACAGCCGTAAAAATAAAAAATCCTTTTTTTTTTTACAAAAATGATTTTTTCGCCCCCAATATTTTATTTTCACAAGGGTAACAGGAGAAATTGGACCCCAAAAGTTGTTGTCCAATTTGTCCTGAGTATGCTGATACCCAATATGTGGGAGTAAACTACTGTATGGGCGCACGTCGGGGCTTGGAAGGGAAGTAGTGACGTTTTGGATTGCAGACTTTGATGGAATGGTCTGGGGGCGTCATGTCGCATTTGGAGAACCCCTGATGCGCCTAAACAGTGGAAACCCCCCACAAGTGACCCCATTTTGGAAAATAGACCCACAAGGAACTTATCTAGAAGTGTGGTGAGCGCTATGAAGCCCCAAGTACTTCACAGAAGTTTTATAACATACAGCCGTAAAAACAAAAAAATCATTTTTTTTTTTACAAAAATGATTTTGTCGCCCCCAGTTTTTTATTTTCCCAAGGGTAACAGGAGAAATAGGCCAAATTGCACAATAATTCTTGGGGTCCAGAGTATGCTGATACCCCATATGTGGGGTAAACTACTGTTTGGGCGCATGGCAGAGCTCAGAAGTGAAGGAGCACCATTTGACTTTTTCAACGCAGAATTGGCTGGAATTGTGATCAGACGCCATGTCACATTTGGAGAGCCCCTGATGTGCCTAAACAGCAGAAACCCCCCAATTCTAACTCCAACCCTAACCCCAAACACCAATAACCCTAGTCCCAACCCTAACCACAAACCTAACCCTAACACACCCATAACCCTAATCCCAACCCTAATCCTAACGTTAGCGCCAACCCTAACCCTAATACTAACGTTAGCGCCAACCCTAACCCTAACTTTAGCCTCAACCCTAACCCTAACGGGAAAATGGAAATAAATACATTTTTTTAATTTTATTATTTTTCCCTAACTAAGGGGGTGATAAAGGGGGTTTGATTTACTATTTATAGCGGGTTTTTGTGATTGTCAGCTGTCACGCTAAAAGACGCTTTTTATTGCAAAAAATAGTTTTTTGCATCACCACATTTTGAGAGCTATAATTTTTGCATATTTTGGCCCACAGAGTCATGTGAGGTCTTATTTTTTGCGGGACGAGTTGACGTTTTTATTTGTACAATTTTTGAGCACGTGACATTTTTTGATCGCTTTTTATTTCGATTTTTGGGAGGTTAGAATGAACAAAAATCAGCAATTCATGAATTTCTTTTGGGGGAGGCGTTTATACCGTTCCGCGTGTGGTAAAATTGATAAAGCAGTTTTATTCTTCGGGTCAGTACGATTATGGCGATACCTCATTTATATAATTTTTTTAGGTTTTGGCGCTTTTATAGAATGAAAACAATTTTATATAAAAAAATCCTTATTTTTGCATCGCTTTATTCTGCGAGCTATAACTTTTTTATTTTTTCGCTCATGATGCTGTGTGACGGCTAGTTTTTTGCGGGACAAGATGACGTTTTCAGTGGTACCATGTTTATTTATATCGGTCTTTTTGATCGCGTGTTATTTCACTTTTTGTTCGGCGGTATGATGATAAAGCATTGATTTTTTGCTTCGTTTTTTTTTTTTTTTTAAGGAGTTCACTAAAGGGGTTAACTAGTGGGACAGTTTTATAGGGGGGGTTGTTACGGACGCGGCGATACCAAATATGTGTACTTTTATTGTTTTGTTTTTTTTATTTACAGGAAAAAATGAATTTATTGGGGAATATTTTTTTTTTTTTTTATGATTTTTTTTTACACTTTTTATTTTTACTTTTTTTACTTTTTTACTTTGTCCCAGGGTGGGACATCACAGTATTTTATCAGATCGCTGGTGTGACAGTGTGCACAGCACTCTGTCACACCAGCGATCGCTCTGGCATCGCTGCAGGCTTCCCCAGCGCCTGCTCTCAGCAGGCACTGAGGAAGCCGCCTCCCTGCAGGACCCCGGCGCCATCTTGGATCCGGGGACCTGGAGGGAGGACGGACCCTCGGAACAGCTCGACACATCGCGCTGCTCTGAGGGTCTCAGGGGAGCGCGAAGGGAGCCCCCTGCCTGCGCGATCCTCCCCTGTGCCCCGGGTACACCGCGATCATGTTTGATCGCGGTGTGCCAAGGGTTAATGTGCCGGGAGCGGTCCGTGACCGCTCCTGACACACAGTCACGGGTGTTAGCTGTGATAATCAGCTGACACCCGGCTGCGATCAGCTGCGCTCCCCCCGGGAGCGCAGCTGATCGCCCATGACGTACTATTCCGTCCATGGGAATTAGGTCCAGGATCACATGGACGGAATAGTACGTCTGATGGAATAAAGGGGTTAAATGCCACTGTTAATGATTAAAAGTGGCATTTAAGATACAGATGTAATATAGCCAGAATCTGCCCTGTGTGGAGCAGGCTCAGCTCTTGAGCTCACTCCAAAAGTCCCTGATATGCTCCATGACGTAATAGAACTTCATGGAGCATTAAAGGGTTAAGGATGGGACTGACAAAAAAAACAGTTCATTTTTGCCATTAACAACCAGTAGATTTGTGAATGGAGCTCCGAGTTATAATGCAGGCTTGAAATGCAGCATTGACATATGATAAAGAATTACAAGCATTATGTAACCTATATTGCAGGTGTAGATCATATTTGTATATAAAAAATAAAATTGTGCAAAGGTGAATATTAAAGGGGTTGTCCAGTCCTAAACTACATGTCTGCAGTCACTTTATATGTCGATGACGGGAACAGCGGTCATGTGACCGCAAGTATTCTGACTAGATGGGTGCAGCCTCACTAAATGCAAGTGTATTGAGCGAGGCAGCAAATTGTCTTTCAGAATGTAGCCAAGAGTATGCATGTAGATTACATACTTGTGGTCACATGACCGCCGTTCCCAATGTCCACACTGGAGAATCCTCACAGTGTGCAGTGCACACAAAGTGAGGATTCACAAGTCTGCAGTCACATGGAGTGACTGTAGACTTGTAACTTAAGAGCCAACAACCCCTTGAAGCGATCTCAGTTCTATAACCCAAAAAAAGCATTTGAAACGAGTCTTTAAGGAGTTTTTATGTTGTGTGTTGAATCCACAGTAGATTAAAATATGGCTTGAAATCTAATAATTAGATAAAGCCATTGTTTAGGATCAGACAATTCACAGTTCAATAAACAACTTGTCACAATTGCTCGATGAAAACAGAATTGCTTGTCAGTGCAAACACTTAGCACGGAGGTAGCAAAATAAATTGGTCTCTTAGGTAAATAAATTGGGCAGTATTGTGAAATGTTTTATCAGGAGTATGGACATTCTCAATCCCAGAAGGCTTAACGTATTTTTTATGAACGCTTGCTGTTGAGACATTCCACTTAATATTTGTCTATTCACACCTCATATCATAAAAAAAAGAGAAATTAAAGCAAAATCAAAAGAAATAAAGGTTTGGATTTTTGGAAAACTAAATGAATATAACACTCTTATATGATGGCATAGAGTGATTGTTTTCATGTCACACTTTGTGTTATTTTTTGTGCTATTGCCTTTCGGACGGATTCACACATCTTCATGTCATGGTTTGAGTACGGATCGAAATGCATGGACTGGTCGTGGGTCTTCTAACCCAAACTTGACTGCTTCATATATGACTATGAGGCTGTTGAGTTTGGATGGGGTGAACTGCGGCCAGTCTGTGAATACGGGAATGTGACACATAAGTTTGTAAATGAAGCCTAAAACTTCTATGGCACTCTTTCTATTTCCGTTAGGCTCCGATGCAGTTGTCTTTTACCTCCTTCCTAGGTCTAGCTACATTTATTGTCTAGCTATCTTGACTTCAACCATCTTCTGTTCACCTCTAGCATCTCTCCACCTGCTGTTTGGTTCAAAACTACAACTTTTTCAGCCTGAAAATAAACCTGTCCCTGGATTGTTAATGTGATGTAGCCGAGCTGACATAATAGATCTTGAATATTTAAATTTAGTGGCAACTCCATCAACTGCCATTTGCTTCTTCATAGGAAGACTCATGTGATGTTCTCTTATTTTAACGCGTGCATTTGGTTTGATCCAAAGCTCTGTGCCTCTATACCGGATATAATTAGTGACTAACTCAATTTATACCTTAACACGCCGGAGCAAGTGCAATACGTGGTCATGCACATCTAGTGATTGGGATATCTCATACCTCATTCAGTGCATTATCACGCTGGGGCTAGTGTAATTACTTGTTTATGTATATATGATCTCGTCTTTTTACTGATAATTTTTTACCAATTATTCGTGTCTTTTATTGTATTCCTATGTGCAGTTTTTGAATATACCCCTCCCCGTTTTGCACCTCTTTGTCCTACAGTTTTTTATGTGCGCGAATTTACTCAATATTCTTTTATGATCTATTATTGGCATTTTATGTGGTTGTGCCCTAGTTTGCAGCACTTTAAAACTATCAAGACTTTAGCACCACTGAACTCTTAATTTTAGATCTTGAATATTGCACCTAATCAATTTTGTTATATACTCTTTCACTCTCACTTCTAGTAATGGACCTTGACCTCTGAAGACGGGTAGCTAAGAAGAGAACTTTCTAATGCACATTACTTACCAGCCCTAGTCCATTTATGAGCACTATGATGTGGTCCCATATTTGTTTCCACTGACGATCCATACCTTGTGATGGAGTACACCATCTTCCTGTGCACTGCGTGTAAGAATCCTCATCCTTTTAGCAATAAGCAATGGGTAGGCATGAGAAGGTCTTTCATCCTCATCAGAGCCTGCATTGAGAGATTTGATCCCTCAAACATAGAGGCATCAGAAAATCAGCTACTGTGCAAGTCACAATCATACCTCAAGCTTTTTTCCTTAACACATGCTCACACTGAAACCTCGGGCTGCTCACATGTGCATTTGGTTAAGTTGTAGGTCCTCGGGGGTGGGTGCTACAGCCCAGAAATATCTGTCGCACTGCAATGTTTCCCACTCAGGACGATTCAGGACTGGCCCCCTGTTATGCTTCTGTGTTCAGTAAATACAAACACAGAGACCGTCCTCTGCAGCGTGTCCACATTTGACATTACCTGTCTGAATCCTGCTGATATAGGTACTATACTATACACATGACCAGGTTTTTAAATACATCAGTTAGGGACAGCTCTGTTATGGGTTACCTTGACGTTTGGTAGAGCGGCTTAGTATACATTTTTTGCAAAAAAAAGTATCAACCAAATACCCTGTTTTTTTATCATCTTTTTACTAGCACTTGCTGTTTACTGTTATTTCTTTACAACGGAGTATTTTTATACATTTGTTTTACTGTGCTTTTCTATGTTTCTGTGTTCAGTAGATGCCTTTTATATAGTTAAAATATTGTTCTTTGCTTTTCTTGAAGTGTGCTTTCCCTAAGATAAAAACTCATAACTTCTAGCATGGCAGACAGAATCTTTAGCAGTGATCCAAAGACTGCACTGCTAATAGTAAGTGGATTTTTTTCTAAAATTTTTAATACTTGATGATAAAAATATAATTGTCATAAACCAGTAAATGACACAGATATATTTGCTATCCCTGTAATCCTAGCCATCCATGCAATACATTTAATTGTGCATGTCTATTTTTGTACATGTTTTTAACTAGTTCAATTTGACAATCGTACACGCCACACCTATACTGTGGCCAAGTGCCACATTTTGGATTCTTTTGAGTGCATCTACTTACCTAGTATTTCTCTTTGCATCTTTTTTGGGAAGGTGGATTGGATCCTATTTAGTCTTTTTTTGGCAAGGGTTGAATAAATGGGTTGAAAAGATTGTCCAAAGTTAATTTTAATATTTTACACAAAATGTATGTCAAAAGAAAAAGTGGCTATCGTGTAAAAGAAAAAAAACATATCACAGACAAGACTGTGGGAGCCACTAGCAGCAGAATCACCACCACCACTGACACCAGCTGTCTCAGCAAAAGTACTACTAAACGCAGGTCATAATTGGCCTCCTGGAAGAATATTAGTGGGTAGGAAGTATAAGTCATCGTGGAGTAGATAGCACAATACTTGTCTCAGTCACAGCAGATTGATGTTAACTCTGACAGTGATAGTCAGTTCGAGACAGTGTTCTGTACAGTGCAGCTCCTCTACCACAGTAACAATTAATCCTTTACATAGAAGACTTTCAATTCCGTCAATGACACCTCTATCTGTTCTGCCATTTAGTCCCCTAACCCAAAGTACTGTGAAGGATAAGTTGGATATTTCACAACAATTTGTTCCTGTTAATGTACCAAATAAGATGGACAGAAATCCTTTGTACTTGGATAGCGTGAGGCCAAAGGAAATGGACTACACGATTCAAACGCCCAATTGTGCAAGGGACTTTGTCAGCCATGATAGTGTGGGCATTGGCAGTGGCAGTTGAAGTCGTAGAGGCACTGTGAGTCATAGAAAATCCAGGCAAGAATCTGGTGAGGGCAAGGAGCTCAGGACATTTACCATATTGAGACAACTGTCAGCCAAGTCACGCGATGATGATGACAATGATGATCATATTTATGATTGTGTGGTGGACCAGACCTGGGAACCTGATCAAGGTGATAAGTTGATGTTATCAGTGGTGGATGGTGTGGGAGACAGGGATAAAACACAAAGCCAACAACTTTCCAAAAACACTTGTGGGGGCTGATATGCTTCTGTGGTCAGATTAGGATCAGGTAATGCTGCAACTGAAGTTGGAGGAGGCTGAACAACCCCTACAATTAGGGAAGGAGAAGAAATGGTAATCAGCTCACCTTCCAGGGAGGACAATTCAGTGTGAAAAATGCTTGAATTCACATAGGAACCTTGGTAGACCTTGAATGGTCAGGGTGTGGTACACAGACTGTAGGAACACACCAGCCATGGAAGTACAGCTCTCTGTCAGCACATGAAAGAGCAACAATTGCTCCCATGGGAAAAGCCAACTGACCACCAATATTAGAAAAACTCAAGCACTCATCCTGGTAATTGTCTCTTTGGTAGCCAGGCTGCATCCTCAAGTAGTGCCTGGTCATTGTCATCATCACCGTCATCACCTTCATTTACTGTTTCCATGCTTTTCCTCTTCTTCTGTTATGTAGATAATTAGCCATATGTGTTCCAGGAAGCATGTTTGCACATTTATGTTGAAACTCAACTCCTACATGAAGGGATTGTACAGATTTTTATGAAATATTTGCATGTTTTCAGTCTCACTTCTAGATGTATAGCTGCCATTGTTTTATGAAAAAGCCATCTCTGCTTTATACTCTCATGTGGCAGAGACTGTGGCGCATGACTACAATTTTCTTTATCACTATCCTCATTTTTAGTAAAAATTGGTATTTTGTGGGAATCAACTGGTGTGAAATCCCCTATTACAAACCTGCACAGTACTGGGCTTCTGCATAGGGCTGGGTACAAAAGGAAAAATTTTTGTAAAATAAAAATTAATGGATTTCAACGTTATTGCCTTCATTTTTTGCTAAAATGAGGATTTTTGATGCATAGATTGGTGTGAATTTCCCTGGTAGGCCACTATGCAGAATTAGGCCTCTCCCAGTACTGAGAACATAAAAGTTAGTTGTAATGTAATTTTTCATTACTAATCTACATTGTTGGAAAGGGTAATCAAACCAGGAATCAAATATTGACTTTGTTTTTCCTATGGTCTGGATATTCCCTAATACATGAAATTTCAGTTGTTTTCCAAAACTTACAGGCAGCTGCAGAATTGTCTACCCAATCACAAAAGACTGATAGAAAGAAAAAATATAAAAAGGAACAGCATCCAGTCCGGGTAGAAATATAACAAATTCTTTATTCAGCCACCAAAGATAACAACGTTTCGGCCATTGTGTGACCTTTTTCAAGTTTCAAGTTGTATCCGTGACACTCCCGAGTGCTGTCAGCTGCTGGTTTGTTGGAGAAAGAAAAAATATGTCATTCCTGGAAATCGGGTGTCAGAATAGGACTCCACTTTGTGTAGCAAAGGGTAAATACAATGGCATTCCTCTTGAAGGTATGCAGATTTTTACTGTACAATCCAAAGTAATATAGATCTGTAACATTTTGATCCACAACACTCGATCATTATCACACAAAATGGATTGCGTCTGACTCCTGAAGAGGAAAGGTGCAGCGTATAGTGGAGCCTGGGTGAGAACACAATATTCAGACTTTCAAGTATAAAATGCACCTTTCCTTTGCAGGTATCACTCACAACTTGCTTTCTCTGAAGAAGGTCCAAGGTTGTGGACTGAAATTAAAGCTCTATATTTTTTTAAATTGCACAATAAAAATCTGCATAATTTCAAAAAGGAGTGCCAAGTTACTGATCAATCACAAAAAATGAAACGGGATCATTTTTAGACCGTCTTTTTTTATTTGAAAGATCATCAATAGTCTGTTTGTGCATTGTGTTATTAAATAGGCAGTTGATTGCTTCCAGTTACCATCTGTTTAATTAGTGAGGTCACATTGACATTACTAAGGCTGTATCTATATTAAAAACAGGCTAGAAAAATGAGGCATCCTAAAATATGTGCTACTCATGTCTTTTCATAGCAATTTGAGGCTTTGTAACTTTTATGAGTTTTGGTAGATTGATTTGTTGTATATCGAATTTTTGATAAAAATTTGCTAAAGCTGTTGAATTTGAATTTCAAAACGTTCACTTGTCTCTATAAATAAATACTTTTATATAGAAGCTACACATAAATATAATTGCATTCAGAGTGTACAGTTAATAGCAGTGGATAAATACAGATTTAGGGATTTAAAAGGAAGCCCAGGTTGCAGTTTCTTCCCCTCTAAATATTGCATCTAAAGAAAGATGTCCACTGTTTTCTTTTCATCAGTGCTGTGTATTTCTGATAGCGGGGCTAGTGTTTATTCAATAGAAATCATGTTATTTTGTCTTTTCTCAGCTCCTGATGTCATTATATCTCTCCACAGGATTCAGCACCAAATTGGATAAATAATTGCGCAGGACCCTGTTATACTCGCTCAACTCTACTGAACATCTTGTTATATTTCACAAAAAAAACTGCCACCCATTCCTATCATTCGCTAAGCAACTTACTCCTAGTGCTCGGATTTAACTCTCTATTCATCAGAAATAATGCACTTTGAAATATGAATGAGTACACCAGCTAAAGTAGGGGCATGCTACACAATAATGCTATCTGCCCAAAAGTTGGTTTTTAAGGAAACACTATGATACCAACTAAAGGCTTTGGAATGATTAAAACAAAATAAAGCAGATAGATAGTGTAGTTACGGAAGGATAGGAACTTTTTATTTATAGTATATTAGCAAATAGATTCGATTATGGCATTAAATTGGCATTTCACATGAAAATTAATTTATATTTCGCACCACCTCGTTAATGCTTCCAAATAAACTCCTTGAAATTAACTCTTGGTCATACTCTTAAGATGTATATGGGCAGCTGTGAATGCCCAGACTGATCGCGGGTGTCAGGATTCAAACCCAGCAGCTCTTGTGCACCAGGCGGCAGCTCTTCCCTCCGAGCTATTCAGCTTGCTTGACAGCTCTGTACTAACCCAAGTACTATGTAGTTTCTGATGATCTCCACCCTGAGTTCCCGTTGGTCTCCACCCTGAGTTTCTGAACCCCTATTTAAACTTGGCATTACACGACTTTTCTTGTGATATTATTGAACTACCAGCCTCTAGTCAATCTCCCTTTCACCTGCTGCTTATCCTCACAATGCTACATTGTTGCTCCTGTGTCCCGACTTCTTGGCTATCCCTGACTACTTTATGTGCTGCTCCTTCAAACTATATTGTTCCTCCTGTGTACCGACCTCTGGCTATTCCTGACTAAGTTACCTGCCTCTGCTGAACCTAGAGGTTGCAATACCATTACTCTAACCCAGGTCAGTCCATAACAGCGGGTCTCCGGAACCAAAGTTCAGGTTAGAAGATTCATAGTCAGTCTGGACACTGCAGTCTGTGTATGAACCTTGAAACATGTCAGACTGCACCCAGCCTAAGGCAGTATTCATAGAGGCAAATCCATATTAACCTATTAACGCGCTATGAGTTATTTATCTATCATGAGCAAGAGTTGCTTAGTGCACTATGAGGATACATGGTGGTTCATGAAACTTTATGAACCAATCATAACTTTATGTATTTCTGCCTAAATTTGATCTATAACAACATCAGATTTTCACATAAGTCCTAAAAGTAGATAAAGAAAATCAAAATATGTGAGCCTTTAGGATTAGCAGATAATTTGAAGGTGAAATTAGAATTTGGCGTTTTCAATCAATGAGATGATAACCAGGTGTGAGTGGGCAACCTCTTTTATTAAAAGGACAGGGATTTATCAAAGCCTTAAGGTACTGTCACACTAAGTGAGATCGCTAACGAGATCGCTACTGCGTCACCGATTTATGACACAGTAGCGATCTCGTTAGTGACTTAGCTGTGTGTGACATGTAGCGGCGATGTGGCCCCTGCTGAGATGTCGTTGATCGCTTATGAACGTTCTGAGCCGTTTTTTGGTCGTTGGTGTCCCGCTGGTGAGCCTGAATCGCTGAGTGTGACACCCTTTATGAACGACTTTACCAGCGTCGCAGGCGGGACTAGGTTTTCCCAACGACTGCAGAGGTCGTTATACAGATCGCTGATGAGATGTGTTTGGAAGCTAACTAGCGACCACATAGCGATGGCACTAGCGATCTCGCCAGGTTGTGTCGTTGTCGTGATCGCTAGTTCGATCGCTAAGTGTGACAGTGCCTTTATCTTCACAACACATTTGTCTAATTGTACCATGGCATGAACAAAGGAGATTTTTGAGGACCTCAGAAGAAGAGTTGCTGATGCTCATCAGGTTGCAAAAGGTTACATAATGATAGCAAAAGAGTTTGGACTCCACCAGTCCACATACAGAAAGATTGGGTACTAATGTAGGAAATTTTAGATCATTTTGCCTGAGGAGTGGTCTACCAGCAAAGATCATTTCAAAAGCAATGTGTAAAATAGCCAATGAGTGTCATGACCAGGACGGGGTTTGGTCTTTGTCCCGTCCTGGCCAGACTGGGGTTAATGGTTTCAGCCTCTCTCTGGCAGAGGGCAGCTATTTAGTTGCCAATTGATCTAGGTCTGGTGTCAGTTATACTCCTGCCCTCGGCTGAGTTAGTTGACCTCCTGTGTGCCTGTGCCTTGTGCCTGATCTTGTTGCTTGTTTGGTTTTGACCCGGTCCGTCTCTTCGTTGTGAGTTTGTCTACTGTCTTGGTACTGTGTATTTGCCCGTTCTGGTTTTCTGATCCCTTGGCTACGTTCTGGTTATTCTCTGCCTGCTCCTCTTGTACTGCGTTGCTCCCTCTGTGTATGACCTGGCTATCCTGACTATCCGTTTTGTCTATGCCCCTTGGTAACTCTGTCCCGTAGTTACCCTTCTAGGAGTTTTCCTTCTGCTCATAGCTCTCTGGAGCTTAGGCCATGCCCACCAGCAGTCACGTGCTTAAGGTCCTCTGGCCTGAAACAATCTCTGTCTGTTACTGCCTTCTCTGAGAGACCTGTGGCCGGCGCCGCCCCTTGGCAGTCATGTGCTTAGGGTCCTGTTAGTCTGAAGCACGCATCTTCACCGCTACTGCCCCGCTCCACAGGTATCTTTAAGTGCAGTCTGTCTTATTCAGGACGCGCACTGGCTCAGTGAGCACCGCTACTTTTTTTTTTTTTTTTTTTTTCCTGTGTGTGTTATGGATCCTATGTATGCCCTTTCTGAGCAGGTAAAGCACCTGACTCAGTTGTCTCAGAAACTGAATGAGGAACAGCGAGTTATGGCTCAGTCTCAGCAGCTGATGGCTGACACTGTGCAGGGGGCTTTATCATCTGGTGCTCATGGGACAGGGGTTCAAGATGTTACATTAGTTTACCCAGAGCCCCCGGTTAAATTACCAGATACCTTTTCCGGAGATAGAAAGGAATTTAAAGTTTTCAAAGAGGGCTGTAAGCTTTTTTTTTCTTTAAGACCGCACTCTTCTGGGGATGAAAGTCAGAGGGTGGGGGTCATTATATCTCTGTTAAGGGGAGCCCCCCAGGCTTGGGCTTTTTCCCTTCCTATCACTGCCCCTGAGAGAATGACTGTGGATGCATTTTTTGAGGCCCTGGGGCATATTTATGATGAGCCTGATCGAGTGCTGATGGCTGAGGACATGGTGATGAGTGTATGTCAGGGGAAGCACTCAGCCGAGTGGTTTTGCTCAGAGTTCAGACGCTGGGTGTCATGTGTGCATCGCCACGAAGATCGTCGCGGTTGCACATTCTGACTTCTCACAGCTGAGTTGCTGTTTCTTTGTGTTTGGCAGTTAGGGAGTTAATTCTGTCTGTGCTCAGTTCTGGGACTGGGTGCAGTTTCTCCCGGCTGCAATTAATTATTTGTTGATTGGTTTCCTTTAAATCTCTGGTGGTCTGTTTTGGGAGTTGCCAGTGAAATTCTTCATGCAGACCACAGATAGGATTGTATCTGTATAGACTTAAGTTAAAGAGCTCCTTAGTTGTTTTAAGCTCACCTTGCTTAGAGTTTAATATCCCAGATCATTTATGTTCCTTCTGTGTTTGAGTGTGTATGCAAGTCTGTGTTTTCTCCAGTCTGTCTTATATTGCTAATCTGTGTATTTAGCAGAGATCAGCCCATATCCCTTTGGTGGTAATCAGAATCCTTCTTAGGACTGATTACAGGGTTCAGGGACTGATAGGAGACAGGGTTAGGCTGGAGACTTGGACCTCTGAACCATTATCAGTACCTCCAAGGTGAGGGATTAGTTAGGACCCCAGTTTAGGGTCAGGTTAGACCCCGGTCCTCTTCTTTCCTGTTACAGTGTATCAAGTCCTCAAGATTAATCCTGAGTTCAACGGATATCGTGTCAGGTAAATCTATTCTATATTTACATGCTGATGTTGCTAATCTATATGTTGTATAGAGTGTTGTTCTTTAATGAATAGTTTACTGACATCGTACACATATCATAAGACCGCGTGACATTTTCACTGGCCAATAAAATTATTCCCAGTTGCCATGGATCCAGTAGCCCAGCTGGCTCTGCAGTTGCAGGGATTATCCATGGAGCTGACGGACATTAAGTCCAAAGTTTTGTCTCCCTCGGAGCAAACCAGATTTGAACCTAAAGTAGCTCTCCCGGACAGGTTCACTGGTGGGCGAGACAAATTTTTTACCTTCAGGGAAGCATGTAAATTGTATTTTCGGCTTCGGCCTCGATCATCAGGGAGTGAAGAGCAGAGAGTGGGAATTGTTATCTCGCTCCTACAAGGGGACCCTCAATCCTGGGAATTTTCCCTTCCTCCGGGATCCCCGGCTCTACAGTCAGTAGATCGATTTTTTACTGCCCTGGGTTTGGTATATGATGACCCAGATCGGGTCTCTCTTGCTGAGACAAAATTACGTAAGATACAGCAGGGGGATCGTCCGGCGGAGGAATTTGCTTCTGAGTTCCGTAGATGGGCCACAGATACTCAGTGGAATGACCCAGCTCTTAGGAGCCAGTTTTGTCATGGGCTTTCTGACAAATTAAAGGACGTTTTGGCTCAGTATGATTCTCCTCCATCACTGGAGGCTGCTATGGCCCTGGCTATCCGTACTGATAGACGGCTCCGGGAGAGGTGCGAGGTAACTCCGCCCCCTGTTGTTACTCCACCTACTACTAAAGTCCCTTATGTTGAGGTTCCCCTTGTCTGTTCGGAGGAGCCTATGCAGTTGGGAGGGACATCATTTCGTAGGAGGGGATTGGCGGTACGCCGCAGGACTAGAAGGTGTTTCTTCTGCGGGAAAGAGGGACATTTTGTTGGGGGGTGTCCGTCCCGTGCCTTGTTGAGCAAGAAGTCGCCGGAAAACTGTTAATCCCAGGTTGTGTGGTGGACGACAACCTGGGAGTATGTATTTCGTCCGCTAGTTCTTCTCAGTTCCTTGTACCAGTGGAGGTGGTGGTTGGTACGAGAGTGGAGAGATTTTCTGTTCTTCTTGATAGTGGGTCCGGGGCTAATCTGGTTGACGCTCAGTTTGCTCAGGCTCAAGGTATGCATCTGAGTGTATTGGTCAAACCGATCCCTATATTCTCCATTGACGCCAGGCCTCTCGGCCAAGGTAGCTTTGTTCATGAGGTTCATAACATTGACCTTCGGGTAGGGGCAATACATAGGGAACTATTATCTTGTTATGTGTTGGAGGGTCTACCTACTCCTATTGTGTTGGGACTTCCTTGGTTGGTTAAACATAACCCTGTGATTAATTGGCAGTCCAGAGAGATAAGCCAATGGGGTGAGTTTTGCAAAAGTAACTGCATGAACACAGTCATCAGTGCGGTCGTGCCTAGTACTTTGCCTCCTTTTTTGGAGGACTTTGGGGATGTGTTCTCTGAGGAGGGGTGTCAGGAGTTGCCTCCTCATCGCGTATATGACTGTTCTATTAATTTACTTCCTGATGCTAAGTTACGTAAAGCTAGGTTATATAACCTTTCTGGTCCTGAGAGGCAGGCTATGAAAGATTATATTTCGGAAAGTCTGGCCAAAGGGCATATTAGACCTTCATCTTCCCCAGTGGCCGCGGGGTTCTTCTTTGTGAAGAAAAAAGATGGAGGCCTACGCCCTTGCTTGGATTTCCGCGAACTTAATCGGATTACTGTTCGAGATCCGTATCCACTCCCTCTGATTCCTGATCTCTTCAATCAAATTGTTGGCGCCAAATGGTTCTCTAAATTGGATCTCAGGGGGGCGTATAATCTGATTAGGATAAAAGAGGGGGATGAGTGGAAAACGGCGTTTAACACGCCGAAGGGACATTATGAGAACCTTGTCATGCCTTTTGGTCTGACTACTGCACCAGCAGTATTCCAACATTTTGTTAATGACATTTTTCGTCATCTGGTGGGGCTGTTTGTGGTCGTATATTTGGATGACATTTTAATTTACTCGCCAGATCTTGTGTCTCACCAGGAGCATGTGAGACAGGTGTTGCAGATCTTGCGAGACAATAAACTATACGCCAAACTGGAAAAGTGTGTATTCGCCGTACAGGAACTTCAGTTTTTGGGTTTCTTGGTATCAGCCTCCGGTTTCCGTATGGACCCTGAAAAGGTGAGAGCAGTGCTTGAATGGGATCAGCCAGAGGATCTTAAGGCTCTGCAGCGTTTTCTGGGGTTTGCTAACTACTACCGGAAATTTATTTGTAATTTCTCATCTGTTGTCAAACCTCTCACTGACATGACAAGAAAAGGGACGGATTTTTCTAAATGGTCGGACAAAGCTTGCCAAGCTTTTTCCTCTTTGAAAAAATGTTTTGCTTCGGCACCCGTTCTCATCCAACCAGATGCATCACAGCCGTTCGTTGTGGAGGTGGACGCGTCTGACGTAGGGGTGGGTGCAATATTGTCCCAGGGTCCGTCCCCTGGTAAATGGCATCCGTGCGCTTTCTTTTCTAAGAAATTGTCGTCCGCCGAAAGGAATTATGATATCGGCAATAGGGAACTTTTGGCCATTAAGTTGGCTTTTGAAGAATGGCGTCACTTTTTGGAGGGGGCAGTCCACCCGGTCACCGTCATTACTGATCACAAGAACCTGCTGTATTTGGAATCTGCTAAGCGTCTGAATTCCAGACAAGCTCGATGGTCGTTGTTTTTTACCAGGTTTAATTTTGTTGTCACTTATCGCCCTGGATCTAAGAATGTTAAGGCGGATGCCTTGTCTCGCAGTTTCCCAGGGGCTGGGAAAACGGATGACCCGATTCCTATCCTTCAGGAGGGGGTGGTAGTGTCGGCTGTATGTTCTGAGCTTGAGGAGGAGGTATTAGAGGCTCAGGGGGACGCCCCTGCAGGACCTCCAGGGAGACTGTTTGTCCCAAATCAGTTGAGACAAAAGGTTATTGAGGCACATCATAATTCTGCTTTAGCAGGACATCCAGGGAGTAAGGCTACTTTAGATCTCCTTTCTCGCCGGTTTTGGTGGCCTAACGTTAATAAAGATGTTTTAACTTTTGTCGCGTCCTGTGGGGTTTGTGCTCGCTCTAAGACCCCTCATTACCCGTCCATCTGGGACCCTCTTACCCTTGAAACTTCCGGAGCGTCCATGGACTCATTTGTCTATGGACTTCATCACGGACCTTCCTCAGTCGTCAGGGAAGACTGTCATACTGGTGGTTGTTGACAGGTTCAGTAAGATGGCACATTTCATTGCTCTTCCTGCCCTCCCTAATGCTAAAACTCTGGCGCAGGTGTTCATTGGGGAGATTGTGAGACTTCATGGGTTGCCTTCTGATGTGGTGTCAGATAGGGGGTCTCAGTTTGTGTCCAAGTTTTGGAGGGCATTTTGTTTACGTCGGGGGATGCAATTGTCATTTTCCTCGGCTTTTCATCCGCAGACCAATGGTCAGACAGAGCGTCTGAATCAAAGCCTAGAGACTTATCTTCGGTGTTTTGTCTCAGAGAACCAGGAGGACTGGTCTTCTTTCTTGCCTCTGGCAGAGTTCGCTCTTAACAACAGGCGGAGCGAGTCCACTGGTAAATCCCCGTTTTTTGGGGCATATGGTTTTCATCCCAGTTTTGTACTTTCAATGGGGGGGGCCCTTCTGGGGTTCCTGAGGAGGAGCGTTTCTCGTCGTCACTTGCTTCAGTGTGGAGAGGTGTATTGAATAATCTGAGTGCTATGGGGAACCGTTATAAACGTATGGCTGATAGGAGGAGAGTTTCTGGTCCAGATCTTAATGTGAACGATCTGGTATGGTTGTCTACCAGGAATATAAAACTTAAAGTTCCCTCCTGGAAGCTGGGCCCCAGATTCATCGGGCCGTACAGGATCAGTTCCATAATTAATCCTGTGGCATTTCGTCTGGACCTCCCTCCTACGTTTAAAATTCATAATGTGTTCCACAAGTCATTACTTAAGAGGTACGTGGCACCAGTCATACCATCACCTCTACCTCCTCCTCCAGTGGTGGTCAATGGTAATTTGGAGTTTCAAGTGTCAAAGATCATTGACTCACGTCTGAATCGCCGGTCCCTTCAGTACTTGGTGCATTGGAAGGGGTATGGTCCAGAGGAGAGGACGTGGGTTCCTGCGTCTGACATTAACGCAGATCGTTTGGTGCGGACCTTCCACAGAACTCACCCGGGCAAACCTGGCCCTGAGGGTCCGGAGGCCCCTCGTAGAAGGGGGGGTACTGTCATGTGTGCATCGCCACGAAGATCGTCGCGGTTGCACATTCTGACTTCTCACAGCTGAGTTGCTGTTTCTTTGTGTTTGGCAGTTAGGGAGTTAATTCTGTCTGTGCTCAGTTCTGGGACTGGGTGCAGTTTCTCCCGGCTGCAATTAATTATTTGTTGATTGGTTTCCTTTAAATCTCTGGTGGTCTGTTTTGGGAGTTGCCAGTGAAATTCTTCATGCAGACCACAGATAGGATTGTATCTGTATAGACTTAAGTTAAAGAGCTCCTTAGTTGTTTTAAGCTCACCTTGCTTAGAGTTTAATATCCCAGATCATTTATGTTCCTTCTGTGTTTGAGTGTGTATGCAAGTCTGTGTTTTCTCCAGTCTGTCTTATATTGCTAATCTGTGTATTTAGCAGAGATCAGCCCATATCCCTTTGGTGGTAATCAGAATCCTTCTTAGGACTGATTACAGGGTTCAGGGACTGATAGGAGACAGGGTTAGGCTGGAGACTTGGACCTCTGAACCATTATCAGTACCTCCAAGGTGAGGGATTAGTTAGGACCCCAGTTTAGGGTCAGGTTAGACCCCGGTCCTCTTCTTTCCTGTTACAGTGTATCAAGTCCTCAAGATTAATCCTGAGTTCAACGGATATCGTGTCAGGTAAATCTATTCTATATTTACATGCTGATGTTGCTAATCTATATGTTGTATAGAGTGTTGTTCTTTAATGAATAGTTTACTGACATCGTACACATATCATAAGACCGCGTGACACTGGGCTGCTGAGGTCTGTTGGGATGATGCCGCCCTCCGGGGCTTGTTCCGTAGAGGCCTGTCTGAACGTCTGAAAGATGCCTTGGCACTTCACCCTCCACCTGATTCTCTGGAGGACGCCATGACGCAGGCCGTCCGAATGGATCGCAGGCTGCGGGCGAGAGGTGTGATGCAGGTTGAGACACCATTTTTCTCCAGTGGAAGGGGAGCCAGTCTTGTATTGGAGTCCATGGAGATGGGAGCCATCGACCTCAAAGAGAAAGAAAGGAGACGGAGGCGTTTAGAAAAGCTGTGTTTTTACTGCGGTGATCCTGGACATTGGAAAAAGAACTGTCCCTCCTGCCCACCGACTAACAAGCGACTGAGTCTGGGTGATCATCGTGGAGGTCACTCAGACTCTCAGGTACCCTTTACTTCATTTTCTAAGATACTGTTAAAGGTGGAACTTGGTGTGAAGAACTGCTTTTTCCTTACTTCAGCTTTTGTGGACTGTGTATCATCCTTGAACCTGATTGACTCTAAGCTGGTGGCCAGCTGTAGATTAGGGACAGTTAGGTTGGAGACTCCTATAAAAATAATGGCCATTGATTCTACACCTCTCACCAAGGACGGTGTCCATTTTGTCTCTGAAGAATTCACCCTCAGGGTGGGGGCCCTTCACCAGGAGCGTATGTCATGTTTTGTTTTGGATAACCTCTCTGCTGGCCTGGTGTTAGGGTTTCCCTGGTTGCAACGGCATAACCCGATTATTGACTGGGATTCCCGTGATATTGTTAAATGGGGATCTAATTGTTCTGAAAGATGTCTTGCTACTGTGTCTGTGTCGTCCGTTGGTCTGGAAGGTATTCCGGAGTACCTGAAGGACTATGCGGACGTTTTCTCTGAAAAAGAGGCTGAAGTTTTACCACCACACTGCCCATTTGATTGTGCCATTGACCTGGTTTCAGGTACTAAATTGCCCAAGGCCCGCTTGTATAACCTCTCGGGTCCCGAGCGGGCTGCTATGAAAGAATACATTTCCGAGAGCCTTCAGAAGGGACACATTCGTCCTTCTGTTTCCCCCATGGCGGCGGGGTTCTTTTTCGTTAAGAAAAAAGACGGTGGTTTGCACCCATGCCTCGATTTTCGAGAGTTAAATAAGATAACTGTGAGAAATACTTACCCCCTCCCACTTATTCCTGATTTGTACAACCAGTTGTCTGGGGCTAAGTGGTTTTCGAAATTGGATCTGCGGGGGGCATATAACCTTATCCGGGTCCGGGAGGGGGATGAGTGGAAGACTGCTTTTCTCACTACTGAAGGGTTGTTTGAAAACTTGGTCATGCCTTTCGGTCTGACCAACGCACCAGCAGTCTTCCAAAATTTTAATAATCATGTGTTCTCTGACTTTATTGGGCATTTTATGGTTGTGTATTTGGATGACATTCTTATCTACTCGCCTGATAAACAAACTCACAATGATCATCTTCGGGCAGTTCTCCAAAGGCTCCGGGAGAACTGTCTCTTTGCTAAGCTAGAGAAATGTTCATTCTTCGTTCAGGAACTGTCATTTCTCGGGTTCATTGTGTCTGCTGAGGGGTATCGCATGGATCCTAATAAGGTGCAGGCCATTGTTGATTGGGTACAACCTCGTGATTTGAAGGCTCTGCAGCGTTTCTTAGGATTCGCAAATTACTATCGCAAGTTTATAAGGGGGTTCTCGCAGGTAGTTAAACCTCTCACAGATCTGACTCAAAAGGGGGCTGATGTCAAGAATTGGTCAGCCGCAGCGGTGGCGGCATTTCAGTTCTTAAAAAAATGTTTCATGTCTGCTCCGGTTCTTATTCAACCGGACCCGTCTGAACCATTTATTGTTGAGGTGGACGCCTCGGAGGTGGGGGTGGGGGCAGTGTTGTCCCAGGGACCCGCCACTTTGACTAATTTGAGACCCTGTGCCTTTTTCTCTAAGAAATTCTCTCCTGCAGAGAGAAACTATGATGTTGGGAATCGAGAACTTCTGGCCGTGAAGTTGGCCTTTGAAGAATGGAGGCATTTTTTGGAGGGTGCTGTCCATCCTATTACTGTGGTTACGGACCACAAGAACCTAGCTTACATTGAGTCTGCTAAAAGGTTGACTCCTAGACAGGCAAGATGGTCGCTTTTTTTTTCCAGATTCCAGTTCTCCATCACTTTTCGGCCAGGATCCAAAAATGTCAAGGCTGATGCCTTGTCACGCAGTCTGGATCCGGTGTCTCCCCCCCAACCTCCATCCTCCATTCTTCAGCCTGGGGTGGTGGTGGCAGTTGTTTCTGCTGGGTTGGAGCAGGAGATTCGGGAAGCTCAGTCTCTTGCCCCTCCGGCTAAGCCGGTGGATAAACTTTTTGTACCAGTTCAATTTCGTCTCAGGGTCCTTCGGGAATTCCACGACTCAGTTCTGGGTGGATATCCTGGAATCTCGGCTACCCGGAGGGCCATCTCTAGGATATTCTGGTGGTCTTCTTTAGCCTCTGATGTTGGGGAATTTGTGTCTGCTTGTGGGGTATGTGCCCGTGCGAAACCCCCCCATAACCGGCCGACCGGGGAATTGGTGCCACTGCCAATTCCTGATAGACCATGGACCCATTTGTCCATGGATTTTATCACCAACCTTCCTCCTTCCAAGGGTAATACCGTCATTTGGGTAGTGGTGGACAGGTTTAGTAAACAAGCACATTTTGTACCCTTGTCGGCTTTACCTAATGCAGAAACGTTGTCCAGATTGTTTGTTGAGCATGTGGTGCGGTTGCATGGGGTACCCTTGAATGTGGTGTCTGATAGGGGGGTACAATTTGTTTCCAGATTTTGGAGGGCATTTTGTAAGAGGTTGGGTTTTGATCTGTCTTTTTCATCCGCTTATCATCCAGAGACTAATGGGCAGACTGAGCGGACCAATCAGTCTTTAGAGCAAATCATGCGTTGCCTGACCTCAGCCCGACAGGATGATTGGTGTACTGCGTTACCTTTGGCTGAGTTCGCGTTTAACAACCGCACTAACCAGTCTACGGGCACATCTCCCTTTTTCTGCAATTATGGGTTTCATCCACATTTTGGGGAGTTCTCCCGTTTGGACTCTGGGTGTCCTGGGGCGGATGGGACAATACAGCGGTTGGGGGAGTTATGGCAGGAGGTCCAAAGGAACATTACGAAGGCTCAGTCTAAATATAAGTTTTTTGCTGACAAAAAACGGTCTGTGGGCCGGTGTTCCAGGTTGGGGATAAGGTATGGTTATCTACTAGGAATATAAGGTTCAAAGTCCCCTCTGCGAAACTTGGACCTAAATTTATTGGTCCTTATGAAATTACGGAAGCAGTTAACCCTGTGGCATTTCGGTTGCGACTCCCTCCGTCTCTACGGATTCCCAACGTTTTCCATAGGGCCCTTTTGAAACCTGTGGGGTCCTGTAGGGAAGGATCGTTGTCTTCCCCACCACCGGTTTGGTAGATAGGCAGTCTGAGTACGAGGTGGAACGAATTCTTGACTCTAGGTTTGTCCGTCGTGCTCTTCAGTATCTAATACATTGGAAAGGCTACGGTCCAGAGGACCGGTCGTGGGTTCCTGCCCGATCTGTTCATGCGGATCAGTTGGTCCGGGCCTTTCATGCCAGGTGTCCTGAGAAACCCTGGGGTCCGGTGGCCCCCGTTGAGAGGGGGGTACTGTCATGACCCAGGACGGGGTTTTGTCTTTGCCCCGTCCTGGTCAGACTGGGGTTAATGGTTTCAGCCTCTCTCTGGCAGAGGGCGGCTATTTAGTTGCCAATTGACCTAGGTCTGGTGTCAGTTATACTCCTGCCCTCGGCTGAGTTAGTTGACCTCCTGTGTGCCTGTGCCTTGTGCCTGATCTTGTTGCTTGTTTGGTTTTGACCCGGTCCGTCTCTTCGTTGTGAGTTTGTCTACTGTCTTGGTACTGTGTATTTGCCCGTTCTGGTTTTCTGATCCCTTGGCTACGTTCTGGTTATTCTCTGCCTGCTCCTCTTGTACTGCGTTGCTCCCTCTGTGTATGACCTGGCTATCCTGACTATCCGTTTTGTCTATGCCCCTTGGTAACTCTGTCCACGTAGTTACCCTTCTAGGAGTTTTCCTTCTGCTCATAGCTCTCTGGAGCTTAGGCCACGCCCACCAGCAGTCACGTGCTTAAGGTCCTCTGGCCTGAAACAATCTCTGTCTGTTACTGCCTTCTCTGAGAGACCTGTGGCCGGCGCCGCCCCTTGGCAGTCACGTGCTTAGGGTCCTGTTAGTCTGAAGCACGCATCTTCACCGCTACTGCCCCGCTCCACAGGTATCTTTGAGTGCAGTCTGTCTTATTCAGGACGCACACTGGCTCAGTGAGCAAGTGCAGTGCGGTGTTCGTGATAATGAGCTCATAAAGAAACCCAAGGTAATCTCTAAATGACTAAAGGTACTGTCACACTAAGTGAGATCGCTAACGAGATCGCTAAAGAGTCACCGATTTTATGACGCAGTAGCGATCTCGTTAGCGACGCAGCTGTGTGTGACATGTAGCAGCAATGTGGCCCTGCTGAGATGTCGTTGATCGCTTATGAACGTTCTGAGCCATTTTTTGGTCATTGGTGTCCCGCTGGTGAGCCTGAATCGCTGAGTGTGACACCCTTTATGAACGACTTTACCAGCGTCGCAGGTGGGACTAGGTTTTCCAACGACCGCAGAGGTCGTTATACAGATCGCTGATCTCTGATGAGATCTTTGTGTTTGGAAGCTAACTAGCGACCACATAGCGATCGCACCAGCGATCTCGCCAGGTCGTGTCATTGTCGTGATCGCTAGTGCGATCACTAAGTGTGACAGTGCCTTAAGGGTCTCTTTCATTTTAGCTAATGTTAGAATTTGTGATTCCACTATGAGGAGGACACTGAACATAGAATCATAGAATGGTAGAGTTGGAAGGGACCTCCTGGGCCATCAGATGCAACCCCTTGCTCAAAGCAGGATTCACTAAATCATCCCAGACAGATATATGTCCAGCCTCTGTTTGAAGACTTCTATTGAAGGAGAACTCACAACCTCTCATGGCAGCCTGTTCCACTCATTAATCACCCTAACTGTCAAAAGGTTTCTTCTAATATCTAATCTGTGTCTCCTCCCATTCAGTTTTATCCAATTGCTTCTAGTATTTCCTTGTGCAAATGAGAATAAAGTTGATCCTTCTACAATGTGATAGCCCTTGAGATATTTGTATACAGCTATTAGGTCTCCTCTCAGTCTTCTCTTTTGCACGCTAAAAATTCCCAAATCATGCAGCCGTTCCCCATAGGACATGGTTTGCAGACCGGCCACCATTCTGGTCACTCTTCTCTGAACTTGCTCCAGTTTGTTGATGTATTTTTTAAAATGTGGTGCCCAAAACTGGACACAGTATTCCAGATGAGGTCTGACCAAAGAGGAGTAGAAGGCAATAATGACTTCACGTTATCTAGACTCTATGCTTCTCTTAATACATCCTAGAATTGTATTTGCCTTTTTTTTTACTGCATCTTACTGTTGACTCATGTTCAGACTGTGATCTATTAGTATACCGAAGTCTTTTTCACATGTGCTGTTGCTTAGCCCTATTCCTCCCATTATGTATATGCTTGTTTCATTTTTATTGCCCAGATGTAGTACTTTGCATTTTTCCTGTTAAAAAACATTCTTTTAGTTGCTGCCCATTGCTCCAGTTTATTCATATCTTTTTGAATCCTCTCTCTCTTTTTTCTAGTATTAGCTATCCCTCCTAGCTTTGTGTCATCAGCAAATTTAATCAGCTTACCCTCAATTCCCTCATCTAAATCATTGATAAAGATGTTGAATAATACAGGGCCCAGGACAGAGCCCTGTGGTACCCCACTTAAGACATTCTTCCATTTGGATGTGCAGCCATTTACGACCACTCTTTGGGTCCGATCACTAAGGCAGTTATGAATCCACCTAACAGTTGCCTTGTCCATTCCATACTTAGTCATTTTTTCAATAAGGATTGTGTGAGATACTTTGTCAAATGCTTTGCTGAAGTCAAGATATACTATATCTACAGCATTTCCCTGATGCACCCAGTCAGTGATTCTGTCATAGAAGGAAATTAAGTTAATCTGACATGACTTATTAGTTACAAACCCATTCTGACTCTGGTTAATCACTTCATTCTTATCCAGGTACATACATACATGTTGTTTAATAATTTGTTCAAAGATCTTTCCTGGTATAGAAGTCAGACTCACCAGCCTATAGTTCCCTGGGTCCACCTTCTTCCCCTTTTTGAAGATAGGTACAACATTTGCTCTTCTCCAGTCCTCTGGGACTTCTCCTGTTCTCCAAGAATTTTCAAAGATTATGGAGAGTGGTTCAAAAATTTCTTCTGCTATCTCTTTCAGTACGCAGGGGTGGAATTCATCTGGACCTGGAGACTTGAATTCATTTAGGTTAGCTAAGTGTTTCCTCACTATTTTTCTGTTTATAGATATCCTGGATTCTTCTATTCCCTTAATAGGACAGTGAAGATCAGTTGATGTTACATTTCCTTTCTGAGAGAAAATAGATGCAAAATAGGAATTTAAAAGTTCGGCCTTCTCAACATCCTGTCTTACCATTTCATAATTTTCATCCTGTAAAAATCCTATAACACCTTTGACTTTTCTTTTACTTTTTACATATCCCCAAAATCCTTTTTTTGTTGATTTTGATGTCTCTTGCAAGCCTTAATTCATTGTCAGCTTTAGATAATCTGATCTGTGCCCTGCAGGTTCTGTAGACAGCATTATATTCTTCTTTAGATATGCTCCCTCTTTCCATTTGATAAACATTTCTTTCTTCCTTTTTAGCATGTGTTTAAGTTCTGTGTTCATCCATCCTGGTTTCCTTAAATGCTTCCTATTCTTCCCTCTTTTCAGAATTGTCAACGATTGTGCATTGAGTATCTAATTTTTCAAGATTTCCCATCCTTCCTGGACAATTTTGTCCTTAAGGGTATCCAGCCATTGGATCTCTCCAATTCTCTTTCTGAGTCCCTTAAAATCTGCCTTTCTGAAATCGAACCTTGACGTCTGAGTCTTCACAGGTCTTCCCCATCTAGTTATCCAAAATTCTAAAATAGCATAGCTACCGTATTTTTCGGACTATAAGACGCACCGGACCATAAGACGCACCCCAAATTTTCAGAAGGAAAATTGGGAAAAAAAATAATGTGTCAAATGGGGGTCCGTCTTACAGTCCGAATTTAGCTTACCACTGTGTGGGGTGGTTGGGCACTGTGGGGTGGTTGGGCACTGTGGGGTGGCTGTGTTATGTGGGGTGGCTGTGTTATGTGGGGTGGCTGTGTTATGTGGGGTGGCCAGGGTGGCCATATACTCACAAATCCGGGGCGGCGGCGCTCCCAATGCAGCTTGGCTGCGATGCGGTGGTGGTGTTCGGGCAGCAGCGGGCCTCTGGGCTGCGTGGGGGGCTCCGCCGGCATCTCGTCCCAGCCGGAAAGCCCCCCCGCAGCTGCGACGCGGTGCCGGTGCCTCCGGTGGCGGTCCCGATCCAATGTGTGGTGCGGTGGTGTTGTTCGGGCAGCAAGCGGGCCTCTGGGCTGCGTGGGGGGCTCCGCCGGCATCTCGTCCCAGCCGGAAAGCCCCCCCCGCAGCTGCGACGTGGTGCCGGCATGAGGAATGGCCGCCTGGGGCCTCCGGCAAGATGGCCGCCGCATACTCTCGTTCAAATCTCGGCAACGAGATCTCTTCCCTCAGGACAAGATCTCGTTGCCGAGATTTGAACGAGAGTATGCGGCGGCCATCTTGAATGTGCTTCTGCATCCCCACCGACGGGACCTGCTTCACCGCTGGCGGCTCGTGCTCCACCGCCGGCGGCTCCCACAGCCCTGCGTCCCGCCGGAGGCTTCTGATTCACCGCCGGCGGCTTCTGCGTCCCCGCCGGCGGCTTCTGTGTCCCCGCTGGCGGCTCCTGCTTCACCGCCGGCGGCTTGTGCTCCACCGCCGGCGGCTCCCACAGTTCCACTTCACTGCCGGCGGCTTGTGCTCCACCGCCGGCGGCTCCCACAGCTCCACTTCACCGCCGGCAGCTTGTGCTCCACCGCCGGCGGCTCCCACAGCTCCACTTCACCGCCGGCGGCTTGTGCTCCACGCCGGCGGCTCCCACAGCCCCACTTCACCGCCGGCGGCTTTCACTTCACTGCCGGCGGCTCCTGCTCCACCGCCGACGGTCCCGCCATGCTGCATCAATGTTGGAGCCTCCCGCAGTGCCGCCCCACCGCCGGCTCCGAGCTCCTGTGATGCCGCTGAACCCCATTTACAGGTACGTTCGATCATAAGATGCACCCTCATTTTCCCCCGATTTTGAGGGGAAAAAAGTGCGTCTTATAGTCAGAAAAATACGGTACCTCCTAGGGTCCCAGCCACTTTTACTTCCTCAACCATTTCCTCCCTGTTTAAAAGGATTAGATCCAAGGGAGCAGATCCCCTTGCTTTCTCCCTACCTTTTAGAAGAAAAAGTTGTCAGGAAGAGAGGATAAGAATTTCCTTGACCTGTTAGTTTTGCCTGAGGGAGATTCCACAAAAATGTCTGGATAGTTGAAATCTACCATGACCACCATGTCATATTTTTTGGAGAACTTGGCCATTTGATGCATAAAGAGTTCATCCAAATCTTCAGCTCGCACAGGCGGCCTGTAGTAAATGCCTACAATGGTGTCCTTTCCATTGTTCTCTCCTTGTATTCTTACCCAGTTTCCACAGAACTCCCAGTCTCTGAAGCTTCAATCTCTGTGCAGATATATGCTTTTCTAACTTGCAATGTGACACCTCCTCCTCGTTTATCAAGTCTGTTTCTTGCAAATAAGTTGTATCCTTCCAGCCTTGTATTCCAATCATGTGTATCATCCCACCAAGTTTCAGTGATTCCAATGACATCAGATTTATTTTCCTGCCTTAGTAGTTCCAATTCTCCTTGTTTGCACTGGCATTCATGATAGGATTTAAAGGAAAATGCTTCTGCTCTCCAAAAAGAACATTGCTGCTCATCTGACTAAAACAAAACGTTTTGGTTTAAATGAGACGTGTTATGTTTGGAGAAAGAAAAACACTGCATTACAGCATAACAACCTCATACCACGTATAATACTGTGTTGGTGGGGTGTGATTGCCGATATCATGCTGATTGACAGCCTGCTCCCCACTACATAACAGAGGTCCTACCCCCTCCATTTATTTGAGGACTGTTGGCATATAGAGAGATTCGATACTATAGTTAGAGTTAGTTAAATGAAAATTAATTTGTGTTTCCAATCATCCTTCTAATGCTTCCAAATGAACTCTTTGAAATTAAATTCCTTCAAATTAACTCTTGGTCATACTCTTAAGGCTTGGTCACGTATATGGACAGCATTGAATGTCCATGAAATACTAGAGTTAGGGACCATCCTGATTGGGAACACCTTGCTGTGGTGGGTTAGCCTTTATGCTTTTTTATCAAACTAGTATCAGCTAATTACCCTGTGTTATTTACATGTTCTATTATTATTTACTTGCTACAGGGTATTTCTTTATTGTTTATATCATAAGTTTTGTCTTTAATGGATACAGAGTGAATGTGCACCTACACATTGCACCTATTCCAACAGGTGTGCCGACCCATCCCTTCAGTTTTGCCTTAGGTTATTTGGTGACAAGTTCAAGACCACTTCAGGTCAGTTGCATTGGGCATGTGTGTGAGATGTGTGCTCACCAGGGTGGTATAAATGTGCATACCTGTGTCCGCATCAGTATAATACTGTACCTGTTGTAAATAGGGTTGATCATCTACAGTAATGTTGTTGTTCAGTCACAAGATGTCGATGTTGCCTAAGCATTACTGAAGGACTGTAAGATACATTATTGAATGTCAGAGGTGAAGCTACAATCTGAGGTGATGTGACACACAGGAAACGGAAGTGCAGCCATCTTAAGGTCAGTCTGCAGTTATTGAGAACAGAGAAAGGACATGGTGGAAGGGAATCCATTGACATCCCCTCGTGGAAGCATCCTACCGAGATCAAAGCAGCAGCAGAGTGGACCTGATCATGTCCAAGATCAGAACCTGTCCAGATGTGAGGAGATTTCTTCAAGGGATGCTGCTGAGACATAGAAAAGGCAGGGATCTAGCTTGACAGGTGTTAGATGCTGCTTATGAGTAAAGGCTCACTTATCAATTGTACCATTCACCTGCTGGAGGGGCTCTGCATCCTTCCGTATACACCGGGTTGGTAAGAAAGCTAAGGCCTACTGTGCCGCCGCAGTTGGTAGCCATGCACGCACCTCACTACATTCTGGCTCCAAAATAGACAAGGTTGAGATAGAGCTTGTAGTTAAATAGATAGGCTTATTGACTGTTTCAGGCCACGTTTATTGCCAAAATCAAAGCATGGAACTTCTGGATTTGCTGCCACGCTTCCTGTTTGTTCTGTAATTAAGAATCCTAAACCACGCCTGCCTAGGTGCCGACATGGCATGCAACGGACTTCAGATCAAACTTGAACTTCTTTTTGTTTCAGGAGAGAGTTTATGAAGAACAACTGGTTCAACTTCGATAGACTTCGTTTACGGCTAAATAGCCGTCACAGTTGGTTAACGGTTAGGGTATTTTCTGTATAGCTGAGAACGGACTATTTCTGTAAGTTCATTGAAGTCACATCGGGATAGGGAATGGATATTTGGTTGGAGGATAAAGGTAATTTATTTTAAGTGTTATGTGCAGTAATGGCTACTCTGTAGAGACTCGAACTGAACCAGGAAAAGCGCAGTCACAGACGAACTTTGTGCAAGCCGCCCCTGCTAGGCAATTACTTAAGAGCCAAAATATTCATGGACCAAGGATGGACATGGACCAAGGAGATTGAAAAAGATTCTACAAGTGAACAACTGGCTATGTCGATGGTGCTGTGAGCAACGTTTTGGGTTTCTTGACCATGGAGTGAATTACCTGTATGATGGACTTCTTGCTAGAGATGGGTTGCATCTTACAAAAACAGAAAAACACATATTTAGTAGACGCCTTGCTAAACTCATCAGGAGAGCTTTAAAGTAGAGCGATATGGGATGGAAAATATACAGCCAGGAAAAAATATGCAGATAGCGAATTCTTTTGAGAACCCTGCTATTATAAGTGTAAATAAAGAACAAAAACAACAAATTATGAATGAAACAGAGCAAGGGAAACCGACTACAAACTAAAATGTGTCTATGCAAATGCACAGAGCATGGGAAACAAACAAGGATTAACAAGAGGGGAGGAGGTGTTGCATTATATAGTAGGAAAATGTATATCTCCACAGAGATCCAAGGTTCAGAGACTGGTAACTCTGTAAAAACTGTTTGGGTAAGAATACAAGGAGAGAAGAGCAAAAATGACACTATAGTAGGTGTTTACTATAAGCCACCTAGACAGACTGAAGATATGGGTGCTCCTGCTGCAATCCCCCAACCTGCTGTCTCCGTCCCCCATCCTGTAGAATGTAAGCCCGAAAGGGCAGGGTCCTCTCCCCTCTGTACCAGTCTGTGATTGTTTGTTTACTGTAAGTGATATCTGTAATTTGTATGTAACCCCTTCTCATGTACAGCACCATGGAATCAATGATGCTATATAAATAATAATAACTCTTTTTACATCAGATGTCTCTGTGATCAAAAAAGTACAACATAGTCATCATGGGAGATTTTAACTATCCCAACTATATTTGTTGGGAATCTCTCTCAGGTAAAAGTAATGGGCCCAGAAAATTCTTAATTTCTCTTGCTGACAATTTTATCTTTCAAAAGGTGCAAGAGGGAACAAGAGGATTTACAATCTTGGACCTAATTCTTACCAACAGGGTGGAAATGGTTGAAGAAGTAAAAGTTGCTGGGAATTTAGGAGGCAGTGAGTCCTCAAAATTGGGTTACAAGAGGAGGAAGACCAGCAAGGACTCAGACTTTATGGTTGGATTTCAGAAAGGCAGATTTTAATGGACTCAGATAGAGTGTAGGAAAGGTCCAATGGCTGGATGTTCTAAAAGACAGAAATGTCCAAGAAGGTTGGCAGATTTTGCTGAATGAAATTCTCACTGCACAATTGGTGACAATCCCGAACAGAAGGAAGAATAGGAAGCATTTAAAGAGACCAGGATAGATAAACACAGAACTTAATCACGTGCTAAAAAGGATGAAAAAATGTACAGGGTGGGCCATTTATATGGATACACCTAAATAAAATGGGAATGGTTGGTGATATCAACTTCCTGTTTGTGGCACATTAGTATATGGGAGGGGGGGAAACTTTTCAAGATGGGTGGTGACCATGGCAGCCATTTTGAAGTCGGCCATTTTGGATCCAACTTTATTTTTTTCAATGGGAAGAGGGTCATGTGACACATCAAACTTATTGAGAATTTCACAAGAAAAACAATGGTGTGCTTGGTTTTAATATAACTTTATTCTTTCATGAGTTATTTACAAGTTTATGACCACTTATAAAATGTGTTCATGTGTTCAAAGTGCTACCCATTGTGTTGGATTGTCAATGCAACCCTCTTCTCCCACTCTTGACACACTGATAGCAACACCACAGAAGAAATGCTAGCACAGGCTTCCAGTATCTGTTGTTTCAGATGCTGCACATGTCGTATCTGAAGGCAATTGTCTATGCTGTGAAGATAAAAAAAAGTTCGGGGTCCGTACCGAACACCTACTGTTTCAGGCGCTGACCCTAAACATGGACTTCTCCATGTTACTGTTTGGATGCAGCATCTCAAGCATCAGGAGTTTCCCACGTTGTCACACACCAGCGGCTCTGATGGGCAGTAAGATTATTACCACTGGTTATAGCACCAGTAGCTGTGACCAGTGTTAAAACGTTTACCTCTAATCACAGAGGCATCAGCTGGTGTGAGTACTACTCCCATCAGCCTATGCCTGCTGCCGCCAATAACCGGGTGAGCAGGCGCTGCTGATGGGAGTATTCATCAGCCATCGGCTGCGCTATAAATAAATAATTTTAAATAATGACGTGGGGTCTTTCTATTTTTGATAACCAGCCAATCTAAAGCAGACACCTGGGAGCTGGTATTCTCAAGCTGCTAAGGGGCCATGGATATTGACCCCCCTCAGCCTAAAAATAGCAGCTTGCAGCAGCCCCAGAAAAGGCACATCTATTAGATGAGCCAATCCTGGCATTGGTAAGTGGGGTTTATATTTGTGGGGTGATGTCACCTTTGTATTTTCAGGTAGCATCAAGCCCAGCAGTTAGTAATGGAGAGGCATCTAATAGACTCCTTTCCATTACTAACCCCATAGTCATGGGGTTAGTAAAAAAAATACACCCAGAATAAAGTCATTTATTTAAAATAAAAATACACACCATTTTATAAATTTATTTTAAAATAACAAACACAGTTATACTCACTTTACGTCCATTCTATTGAAGCCCTCGTCTCCCTGTAAAAAAAAACAGAAAATAATAAACAACAAAGATACTCACCTAACCCCAATTCCATTGACTCTCTAGTCTCCTGTAAAAAAACAAAAATAAAAAACAACAATATGCCTCACCTGTCCGACATAGTGTCCAACACCGTAATCCTTGTCTGCAGTAATTGATTTTCAACCTGGACAGTGCCAAGATGCAACCGTCCAGGCTGAAAACCATGGGAGAATGAGCTGTGACTAGAGGTGATGTCATTGAGGTTACCGCAAGTCACTGAGGCTGCATTCCCAGCTCACTTCAGTGTGAGCTGGGCAGATGAACTGCGGTGACCTTAGTGAGAGGTGCAGCACTTAGCTCAGTGAGTTCACTGCAGTTAACTGTAAGAAATTTGTCGCGGTGAACTCCCTGAGCTCAGTACTGCACCGTGAGACAACAATCAGAGGCAGTGTTTGCATCTGCATGACAGCATGGCAAACAATAGATGTTCAGGCCTCCATTTCATCTCAATTGGGTCCGGGTACTGTATTAGTACCCGAACCGACCTTTTTTAAGTGTTCAGCTAAACCCACCAGACCCGAACATCCAGGCGTTCGCCCATCGTTACTCAAGATTACTTGTATCAAGGGCACTAAGCATGGCTAATAATTTTTTATATTTTGTGGTTCTCAACACAGTAGTCATTCCTGTGTATAAGAATTTTTCACGGAAATAACTTCTATTGTAAGCCTCAATGTATGAATGCCCCTTTTTCCAAATATCCTTTGGCAAATGTTTTTTTTGGATATTCCCATTTTAAATGAATAAGAATAAATCTTGGATTTTATCTGTAACGTATCAGGAGCTGGATCAAATTTTTTTCCTGCATCTAAGCGCTCGCAGCAGCGCTGATCGCAGACTCCTGAACATGCTGCAGCTGGTGGAGGGTGAGCACTGCAGGTTTATTGCCTTGCATTCATGAATGCCTATACACAGTATAGTACACTGGAAGATGGAAGGTGCTGCCCATTCAAATGGAAAAAAAAATCATGAACTGTAAAATTTCTAGTTGTTTTGTATGCACATGAAACATCAGTGATTTTTTTCTTTACTTGATCTCTTATTTGACCTCTTTCTTCAGTTCTTTTTTGCTGTCAAACTGATACATTTCTAAGAAAAAAAATTGTAAATTTTTTTTGGGAAAAGCATAAATAAATATTTTCTAGCAACATAAAAACACACTAAAGCATTTTCAATGAAATAGCTCAGCTAGTGAATTACTATAATACCGGAACATTTTTTTTTTTTAGATTTCCTTTTAGAAAGACATATCCTTTTAAAATATATTCCAAGTACAGCTAAGCGCAGAAAAAAATCTGAACAAATTCTGTTTAGATTGTGTTCTTTTTCACCCTCCACTACAGATGCCACATAGGAAATTCAGTTATCTGTTGCTCAAAAAAATCTATATCCGTGTGTCTTCCTAATGGCGTTGTTTCTTTCCTCTTTCTAACAATCTATTTTTAATATCCTGGCTCAAGAGTAAATTTTAACAGGTAGTTTTTTGGGCTCTTAAACCAATAAGAATAACATTTATTTGTTTTTTCTTCCAAAAAGTACAGTGATTGAGAAACTAGATATTGGATTATTATTTTGCTGTTTTGGACTATTGAAAAAGGAGACGTTTTCATGTAGCTATTTTTCATCTTGGGTGGTTGCACTTTGAAAAAAAAAACATATAAAAAATAGCAAAATTAGAAAATTTGCAAAAAAAAATCATAGCAATTCCTCTCCCCAATTCATTTTTTGTTTTAAACCTTGTGTCATATCATATTTAAAACTGAAGAGTATTTGAAGTCGAATCTGTGTATTCTACATCATTAACCATGACTACTTCCATCTACTCAAAGCTTGTGTCTCTAAAGATCACTAGGGGTCCCATGAATAGGACCCCCTCCAATCACTTCAACATGTTTTGAATATTTGTTTCATGAGCACTACTGTTCTATTCAATGTCTATAGGACAATATGAAAACCCAAGCTCTCCACTTGAGTGTCTAATAGACATTGGCAGGAGGGGTAATCATTAATAATCATGTGTTTCCAGAGCTCCATTCAATCTCTTTCAGAAAGGGGACTTCGAACAATTGTTATAGTGATTGGTGGTGGTGAAGAGGTGGGGAACTCAACAGTGGGAACCCCCAACAATCATATAAGCCCAATCCCTTCAGTCGTTGTCTAGTTGAAAATGATAAACTAGAAAATAAATTCCTGTCTGCTGAGGGATCTCTCCAACATTGTTTCAGGATCTATAAAGTACTTTCCTGTCCTCATCCCCATGTTGACCTCCGCCACTGTCAGACACTGTCCCACTGATCATGGGACTGCCAAGCTGGGTGGAGCACTTGACATCCAGCAAACAGAAAAAGCAAACTCTCAGAAGGGAATTTCACTCTCCCCTTGGCACCTTGACCATCTTGCCAATAATGTAATTATTCTGAGTGTCGATCCAGGTGTGGTTGAATAGCCAGTCACTGGAACCAGTCAGTAAACCAATCAGAGGATAGGTTTGATGGCCAAAGGGAGCACATGTCTCAAATGTCTTCTGACCTCACATTTGTTCTATATTTATTCTGTTGAATAACTCTTGGATGTCTGTCTGGATTTAACTCTTAGACTACCTGACTTTCTCTCTGACATCATTGTCTGGATCTCTAGACTTGAACTCAGTTATCAACAGTCTACATAATTAATTGAGATGTTGTCCCTATTGCTCCAGTTGTGGCCCAGGCTGTTCACAGAAAGTGTTTTTAGATTGACAAACACTGTTCATTTAATAGTATAGTTTGAACATCAATTATATGTCGGCTCCATTAAATTCTTTGGCGGCTACGTTAATATGAACTCAGAGATATATTCTGCAACACAACAGACGTTGTCAAAAAATGAGACACATTTAGGTATGTTAAGCTCCGCTATTGTAATATACATTATACATTTATTATTTGTCAGTTGTTTATTTGGCTAAAAGTGTTTTTGCTATAACTGTGACAATTATTTATGATTTATACGGCACAAGTATTACGTCCAGAGTTAATACACGAAGATAAAAGGGAAGATAAAAAGGAACACATGCCCTCGGAATACTAAATGCAGGCTGCAAGAAAAAGATAGAGCACCCTGTTTATATGTGCCTATATTCCCAAAAATGATCTGTCAACATATTCAAAGAATCACTCCCATCAAAGTTTGCATCCTCTTAATATATTATAGTCATCATATTATATAGGACTGTGCACCTACAATTGCTCATTTTGCCTTTCCTTCCAGTTAATTCTTCTATTTTCTCTGCTCTATGTAGAAACAGGAAAGTCTCTTGTCACTGCATTTATCATTTCCATCTTCACCTCCTGACCCAGCGGCTCCCTCCTCCCCTCTGTCATTGACTTTTGCAGTGACTGGTGAGGCATACTGGGGAAATTGACCTCCTGTTTCTACACAGAGCTTAGAAGGATTCAGCTGGTTAGTTTTTAATTACGTGATGTCATAGACCTAATGGAAAAGAGAAGAATTAGTAGGCAAGAAAGGCAAAATAAGCCATTGTAAGTACAAAATGCCATTAAATATGACTATTACAATATACTAAGAGGATAAAAATTGTGATGTGAGGAGGGCTTCTTTAATAAAACCATGTACATTATTAATTAGAACTCTTTGATCTTGTGAGACTTGCTGTTACAGAATAGTCATATAATCCTAACCCAAAGGTCTCCTAGCAGAGCTAGACTCAAAAAAGTGCTCATTTTTATTTCAAAGATATATACCATATTTTTCGGACTATAAGACGCACCTGACCATAAGACACACCCCAAATTTTCAGAAGGAAAATAGGGAAAAAAAATAATGTGTCAAATGGGGTCCGTCTTACAGTTTGAATTCAGCTTACCAGTGAAGGGATCGGCACAGGTGGAGGAGTGGTCACAGGGATCGATTGGTGGTCCAGGCTGGTGCGGTGGCAGGGGCTCGGTGCATCGAGGCAGGGGCTCTGTGCTCCGAGGCAGGGGCTCTGTGCTCCGGGGCAGGGGCTCGGTGCTGGTCCCGAGATCTGAATCTGAGCATGCGTTGGCCCGGCAGCCATCTTCCTGGCGGCCATGTTCCTGGAGGCCACCGCAGCATGGCATTAACGGATGAGCGGGGGCCTCCGGGCTTTGACGAAATGCCGGCATAGTCCCCCACACAGCACAGAGAGCCGCTGCCACTGCCCCAGAGCACAGCCTGCCACCACCACACTACAGAGCCCCGCCGCACCGCCACAGCCACATCAGCTTGGGAAGGGAAGCTGCATCGGAACTGCCGCCACTGCCACCACCACAGGATATGTAAGTTTATTGCACCCATAAGACGCACCCCCATTTTCCCAAAAAAATTTTTGGGAAAAAGTGCGTCTTATGGGCCGAAAAATACGGTAGATATAGACATAGATTTTCAAAGTGAGCATACCAGGCCATAAGGTCTAAGATCTATTTAATAATGTATGCAGTTTATATTGTGAAATCTGGTGAAATATCAACTTTAAGGGTAAAGTCCCCATACACAACAGATAACTGTCAGACGAACAATGGTTTACCATACAGCTATCTCTCCAAAGACCCGTCATACTCAGGAACACTCAGTTCAGCCAAAAGCTTCAGTGTTCACTATGAGAAAGATGTATGGAGCACTATGTGGGGCCATTATACTGTTTGTAGCACTATGTAAGGCCATTATACTGTATAGAACACTATGTGGGATCCATTATACTGTGGAGCCCTTTATACTGTATGGAGCATTATGTGGATCCATTATACTGTATAGAAGACAATGTGGGGCCCAAAATACAATGGAGCACTATGTGGGGCAATTACACTGTATGGAGCACTATGTGGAGCCATTATAACTGTACAGAAGACAATGTTGGACCCAGTACACTGTGGAGCACTATGTGGGGCCCATTATTCTGTATAGACAACTATGTTTGGCCCATTATACAGAATGGAGCACTATTTGGGGTCATTATACTGTACAGAGCACGATGTGGAGCCATTATATTGTATGGAGGAATATGTGGGGTCCATTATAATGTGTGGGAATTACAGTTGAGGAATCATACTGTGAAGTGGTCACCATGTTTTTCCAGGGTATTGAGGGAGTACAGTAGGGTTATCATACCGTGTGTGTGGAAGGTACTGTGGAGGAAGTCACTGTGGGGCTATCATACTATGTTTGGAAGAACTTTTGTTTGCATCATAGTCTCTACCGTCCTCCAGAGACTCTGTAAGTCCTAAAGAATCTGACAATTGTCTCCTGTGGGTTTATAGGGAACCTGTCATCAGGTTTAACTGCTATAAAATATGGCCACCACCTTTCAGGCCTGATATACAGCATTCTATAATGCTGGAAATCTGCCCCAAACCAGACCTTAAAGACAATAAAAACAGCTTTTATTATACTGACCTGGGGGGGGTTGTCCGGTCCAAGGGGTGTCATTGTTCTTGTTCCAGTGTTTTTGTTCTTCTTGCAATGTCATCCTCCTTCTTGTCATCCACACAGTTTCCCCAGCATCGTGCTCCTGCACAGGCTCTTTGGCCTTTCCCGGCACATGCACACTGCAGCGCTTTGTTTTGCCCTTGACAAGGCAGAGAAGCACACTTGCACAGGAGGGCGATGCTGGGAAGACTGTGTGGATGACATAGGAACGTGTCATCCACACGGAGCAAGAAGTAGGACTGCATTGCAAGAAGAAGGGAGGCGCCGGACCAAGACCAGCGACACCCCTTGGACAGGGTCACCCCTCAGGTGAGTATAAGAAAAGCTATTTTTCTTGGCCTTCAGATTGGGTTGTAGCCAGATATTCTGCATTATAGAATGCTCTATATCAGCCTGAGAGGTGGTGGCCATATCTCATATCAGTCAAACCTGGATACAGATTCCCTTTTAGCTCACCACTCTCATTCAGACTAGTTCCGTACTTGAGTGACACAGTCATACAAATTTTTAAAAAAAGGAAATAGGAAAGTTTCAATTAATTTTCAGCATTATGAATATTTTCCCTCTCTAAGCAGACTAAAGCACATGTATAAATAGTTCTTAAAAGCAATAGAAAAATATTTAGAGTTGAGAGTCCTCAGTGGTTGATACCTTTTAATGGCTAACTGAAAAGATGGTAACAAATTGCAAGCTTTCGAGACTACTCAGGTCTCTTCATCAGGCTGAACTAATACAAAATCTGAAGAATCACATATTTATACACAAAAACACAGAAAAAATGCAATAGGTAAGACAAGTGACGTGAAGCAGAATAGTCATTATGGCAGAGGAATGAGCATAAATATTGGAACAATTCATAGATAAGGAGAGAAAGTTTTATTACCCTCTGATTGGGGTCTGGTAATGTTTTGTGATGTTTTCACAGGGTATTTGGAGTAAATTCCTTAATTGATGTAATAGGCCATAAAAGCAAAACATTTTTGCTCCCCTGATCATAGCATGTCAGATATGAAAATACTGGTACTAAGAAGCAGATTCACATCTCAAAGGCAGAGAAGAATTTGCGAATACAAATTGATGGGGACCTTTGACACTCTTAATGCTGGAATGAACCTGTCACATGGTTTTATGGCCTATTACATCAATTAAGGAATTTACTCCAAATACCCTGTGAAAACATCACAAAACATTACCAGACCCCAATCAGAGGGTAATAAAACTTTCTCTCCTTATCTATGAATTGTTCCAATATTTATGCTCATTCCACTGCCATAATGACTATTCTGCTTCACGTCACTTGTCTTACCTATTGCATTTTTTCTGTGTTTTTGTGTATAAATATGTGATTCTTCAGATTTTGTATTAGTTCAGCCTGATGAAGAGACCTGAGTAGTCTCGAAAGCTTGCAATTTGTTACCATCTTTTCAGTTAGCCATTAAAAGGTATCAACCACTGAGGACTCTCAACTCTAAATATTTTTCTATCTACTGGCTAACACGGTACGAAGATATACATCTTTACTGTACTAAAAGCAATAGATAATTTATAGGAATTATAAAAAGCAGAAACAAGCTGTTATTAGTGTTGAGCGATACGATACTGCAAATATCGGGTATCGGCCGATATTAGCTGCATCGGGCTTTCGATTCCGAATACCGATATTTTCGTCATATCGAATACCGGAATTGGATTTGTCACTGTCACTGTGAGTGTCCGTCGGTCGGGTCTGTCAGGAGTCAGCGGCACTTACCTGGCAGAAGATCTCCGGCGGTCACGTCCTGGACTGCTTGATGGCCGCCATTATCTTCTCCTGGCGGTCACATGCAGTTTTTCGCGATAACTGCAGTGACTGCAGGGTAATCCCGGCCGTAAACCAGTCCGATGACGTCACCGCCGGGGAAGCAGGTAATCAGCTGTGCTGCGCCGGGATGACAGGCTCTGCCTGTCATTCTGATGTAGCAGAGCTGGATCGTCGTGGGACACTCGTTACTATGGACTGCGTCGGTCAGGTGGTATACTTTTTTTTTTTTTTTTCATTTTTTTACAGGAGATCGATGGCGTCGCAGGATGAGACTGTAATAAAAGTAATGAAAACTGTTTTTGTTTTTTTTTTATTAAATTAAAAAACTTTTTTATGAACATTCACCCGTCCGGGTACATCAACAATTTAACTATTTACATACAGGGACCCTGTCCGGGTTATTTATAATTCTTTGGCAGGGGTGTTCCAGGTACCACCTGGTACTCTTCTGATGCTTGCCAAACATCCGAGACACCAAGGACCACCAGGACCTGATGACGTCGTGTGGCCTGTACAGTCAAGTCGTGACCCGCTATCTGGGTCTGTGTGGCCACCTCTTTCATCTCCCTCCGGGTCTGGAACCCTATGTCCCGGACTGAACGAACCCCAGGGGGCCTAACAGGCGCCGGGTACGGGCCAGCTATACTTATCATGTCCATAGCTGGGGCTGCTGAGGAGACCACTGAGGGAGGCTGGGGAGATTTACGGCGTGGGGTGGGCACTTTTGCAGAGGCCTGGATGTGGGAGGCTGAAGGCTCCGAGGGTCTCACAGGTTCCTGACACTCTGGGGAGTAGGGGTCGCACCTGGTAACATTTAGGGCGTACCATCCATTGTAACCCCAGTGTTGGGTGTAAGTCACCAAGTCTCCTGGCAACAGGTCCCTCCCCGGGTGTCCTTCTGGGAGGTGAGCCTCCACGTCCCGCCGGTTCACAAAAACTTCTAAATAAAGTCCAGGCTCCTGGATGAAGCCCCAACCACCTTTCAATTTAAAGCTCCGTACTGCACCCTTACGCCGCAGCTCCCACAGGGTTCCTTTATCTTTTCTCATCCGGTCCTTATCTGCCCGGTCCTTCTCCAGGTTACGTTGCCGAAGCTTTTAGGTTTCTCGCTGCTCCCTTTGTCGCTCTGCTTCCCGCTCCCAACGTCTCCACTCTCCTCCTGACGCCGGTTGAAATTCTCCTCCACCAGCAGCTCCATGTCTCCACCATCAAACTGCAGCTTACAGTGTCCGGTTTGCGGCAGCTCTCCTGGCGCCCCCCAGTCCTGGCGGCGCTCACCTGCAGAGGAAGCAGCCGGCTCTGGAACAGATGACAGTCGGGGCTCCGGTACAGGCAGGTAGTGCTCTGGTGCCTGCGCGGCCTCCTCCATGAGGACGGGTGTCGCTTCTTCTGTCTCAGCGACGGGGGCAGACAGCGGGATCTGGGGTGCTGCCGGTGCAGAGTTTTTTGCAGGAACGGGTGCCTCCACTGCGACAACGTCAACCGGATCACATTGCAAGGGCTGGGATGCCCGCACGGACTCCACTACTAGAACGGGTGCCTCACCTTCCGGTACAGACACTTCAGGTAAGAGGGATTGGCGCCGCTCCAAGTTTAGTTTTAGGGCACGCCAGCTGGCTTCCATCCTGGCGACCTCCTCCCGGTGCCGGGCCAGGCCTCTTAGGGTATCCTCCGCTTCTTGCAGCGTAGGAGGGTTTCCAGGCCGGGTGCCCAACGGTGGTTCCGTGGCGATCGGGTCGCTTCAGTGGGGGGAGAGCTCTGACTGCTCCATCCCTTCACACTTCTGCTCGTGTCCATTAGCCATCTCTGCCAAGTCACATGTGTCATTAGCATCTGGAGAGGGCCCCTCTTTTGTAGGGAGGCGGGACCTTCGTGTTAGTTTCCGCACACTGAGGAGGATGAGGAGGCGGAACTGAAGAGCTGTGGGGCACGATCTTACATTGCAGTACCATTTACAGTGGTCGGCCATCGTTTTCGCGCCACTGAGTGAGTGTACACCCACGAAGAGCACGCCCTTCTTCTTCACCAGTGCCTCGTCGTGACGCAGATATGGCTGAAAAATGGCAAATACATTCTCTGATGATTTTAGCAATTCTCAAGCACAAAACCAGTTCAATTCAGGCACACAGGACTCGCTTATAGCGAGCTACAGAATCCTGTTCGTGACGCCCAAGTTGAGTCGCACAAAGCCAGAGGTTTTGGGGGTACTCGGCACCGAGCCCGTCGACTTCTATGGGGTATGTCACGGCTTTACCCGGCAATTGAATCAGAGTCTATTTTACTATGTAGAAGTGTATAAACTATAAATATATGTATATATATATGTCACAATGACATGTATATATATATATATATATATATATATATATATATATGTATTCTATGTGTGTATATTTTGTGTTTACAACGAAAGAAAGGGGTTTTTTTGTTGCGATATTTTGTTCCCATAGACTTACATGGGACTTCCGGTATCAGAATCGGATATCGACGATATTTAGTGATATCGGCGATACATTTCGATACGATATTTTTAGATATCGAGCAGTATCGCTCAACACTAGCTGTTATTGAGAAATGAAATAAAAAAGCTTCTAAATGTTGTCTTTGGATATCTTTTGTTTCCTATTACAGTGTACGTTAACAAAATAAAAACTTTATTCACTCAGTAATCTAATATAGGATCAGTGACCCTATGGTACTAGGAGCATATGTCAATATTCATTAACATCTCCAAAACAGTGAGTGACACCACTTGATCTCCACAGGTGCATAGAAGATGAGTAATGTCCATATGTTTAATGTACACATTTTATTGTAGCCACCCAAATATATTTAGGTGCATCCCATTAAAGAGGATATCCGTGACTTTAAAAAAACAGAGGCAACTACCTGTTTATTGCACTGGGCACTGGTTATTGACCGCTCAAGCCTGAGATTCAGCCACTCCCTGTCAACAGAGTGGCAGTTTCTCTTGCTGTTGACAGGGTGACCCTACTGGTGTCATGCTGATTGACAGCAGGCTTCCCCAATTAGGCAACAGAGAGATGGCTGTCAATCAGCATGACATCAGTAGTCCCACCCTGTCAACAGGAAGAGAAACTGCTGCTCTGTTGACCAGAAGTAGTTGACCAGTGAATGTCTGGCAGGATCAGTCAATGACCGGCATCACGTACAACAGACAGGTAGTTTGCCTATGATAGCAACTACAGTCACGGTTATACCCTTAAGCATGGAAAAAGGTCTAAAAGATCTCTTTCTGACCACCAAGCAATTTAAAACGGGGCGGTCCGCATATGATTCTACAAAGATGTTTTAGAATGAAGATCGTGCAGCTGAGACAACAGACTCCCCATAGAGAAGGCAAAGATGGTTTATTGCAATCTTTGCCTTCCTGTTTGCTGTTTACACAGGCCTAAAAAGAACACTTGTGTATACAGTACAGGAAACACCAGTGCTCTTTCTGCTGCAGTCCTGGCATGGAGGGTGTATGAGCTGATGGTTCTTAGCAGAAATAAATCAGCTTTTTCAGCAGATTGTGGAAGGTTAATTTTCACTGTAACTGGGGCTAACATGTCATATCTAGTTATAGTGGAAATCCGCAATTTAGAGGATATATGTGTATATATGAAAAAACAGAAAAAAACATTTTACATTTTTTCCTGTAATGTGTCACGTAAAAATTATTTAAATAATTAAACAAGAGAAAAAAACAAACTTTACAGCTTTTGAAACAGCATGCATGAAAAAAATGAGAATGTGCTGGGAAATAAATGTGGGAACATTTCCCAGTTTGAAACTTGATAGCGTGCTTTTCCTACTAACAGCATTTATCAGTAGGTGATAAATAATTGCTGGTTCCTCCTCTGATTACTAGAATGAGGAGCCTGAGCACCCATTCCTCCTCACTGTGTTCAGAAGTAAAATGGAGCAATAATTACACATGTGAAACCCCATGTAGGGTCTATTCCAGCAGGTGCAAAATATTCTAGCATTTGTCAGTGGTCCTGACAGCGGAGGTCCCATAATCGTTAGAATGGGGTGTCCAAAATAGGTGATAAATGGCATTTGTAATAATTAGAGTTGAGCAAAAAAGGTTATCCGGATCTTTTTCCGGCATCCACGTTGGTGGTCCTTGTCAGGGTCCTGTGAACTCCCTCAACAGCACTGGAAATCTTTATGCTAATCACTAGTAATAATATATATTTTCAGTTTAAGTTTTAAATGTAGTTTCCTAGTTTCTGTGGCCATTCCATATGATGTCACGTGGGTATTCACCTGAGGTTAGGTTACAGATCTGAACAAAGATTTGCAACTTGACGTTTTAGAAAATGAATGGATCCCACCAATAGGGCACTGATATTTGTGCAAAAACAACCTTGTAGGAATCTATAGTTTTATATTAGTAAGATTACTAGGAAAATTATATTACTTTTGACTTAGAAAACATCTTTCCACGATTCTCCGCTTTTGATTTTTATGTGGATGTGGGAACTATAAGCCAAAAGGGTGCTTACTAACTGTAAACACTATACCTACCGCTCTGTCCTGAGATAAAGATTGAACATTGAAAGACAAAAATAAGTATCAGACCCGCAAAGATAGTCATTTTATCTCCATCTCACTTCCAGCAGGTGCTACATAAGATGTCTAATACATTAAAAGGAATTTCATTTACAGTTTGGTATAAATTCAGCTTTTCACTGTATATGAAAATCCAGGTGTGCCATAAACTATTTTCATAAAAGCAGTTAAAATATATAAAAATATACAGAAGATTATACATAATACATAAGGGATAATCAGAGAAACCAGGTGGAAAAATGTATCTTGTCATGAACGTTTAAATGTAACTCGATGTCCTTGTTTGGACTCATAAAAAAATCTTTAGCTTCTAAAATTGAGTCGGTATCTGTAAACTCCATGAATTGGGAATAAATGGATCTATACTGGCATTTTCTCTGCTCACCATCTGAGCCGGGACCAAAATGTTAAGGACAAAACCAATAATCTCATCACCAAAATAGATCAATACATCAATATGTGCACATATGCAATGCTCAGCATATATGAGTATACCCCCTTTGAAAAGTAAGGTTTTAATCAATATCTCACTGAACGCAAACAATTTTCAAAATTTTGACAAGACAGAATTTCATAGAATATTTTTTTAACCCATAACATGAAAGGCTATTAATATAACTTTCATTAAAAAAAAACTTCAGTTTTATTCAAATTAGTTGATGAAAAAACAACTACATCTAGTAATTTCTATGACCTCCATGATTTTTAAGGACAGCACCAAGTCTTCTAAGCATGAAATGAACAAGTTGGTGACATATTGCAGTGACTATCTTTTTCCATTCTTCTAGAACGACCTCTTTGAGAAACTGGATGCTAGATGGAGAGTGATGGCAACTTGTCTCTTCAGAGTTCCCCATAGTATTCACAGTGTTTGGTTGGGTTCAGAAGAGGAGACACTTGGCCACGGAATCATTTTTGCACTCTTCTTCTTCAGAAATGCAGCATTGGCTTAGATTTGTGTTTTAGGTCATTGTCATGTTGGAAAAGTGCTCATCTATCAATGACACAGAGTGATGGCAGCATATTCTCTTTTAACCCCTTAACGACCAAGCCATTTTGTAGGTTAAAGACCAGGCCAATTTTTACATTTCTGACCACTGTCTCTTTATGAGGTTATAACTCTAGAACGCTTCAACGGATCTTGGCGATTCTGAGACTGTTTTCTCGAGACATATTGTACTTCATGATAGTGGTAAAATTTCTTCAATATAACTTGTGTTTATTTATGAAAAAAACGGAAATATGGCAAAAATTTTGAAAATTTTGCAATTTTCAAACTTTTAATTTTTATGCCATTAAATCAGAGAGATATGTCACAAAAATTAGTTAATAAATAACATTTCCCACATGTCTACTTTACATCAGCACAATTTTGGAACCAACATTTTTTTTGTTTAGGAAATTATAAGTGTTAAAAGTTGACCAGCAATTTCTCATTTTTCCAACAAAATTTACAAAATCATTTTTTTTAGGGGCCACCTCACATTTGAAGTGAATTTGAGGGGTCAATATGACAGAAAATACCCAAAAGTGACACCATTCTAAAAACTGCACCCCTCAACGTGTTCAAAGCCACATTCAAGAAGTTTATTAACCCTTTAGGTACTTCACAAGAATTGAAGCAATGTGGAAGGAAAAAATTAACATTTAACTTTTTTTCCCAAAATTTTTCTTTCGACACAATTTTTAAAATTTTGCCAAGGGTATCAGTAGAAAATGAACCACAATATTTGTTGTACAATTTCTCCTGAGTACATTGATACCCCATGTGTGGGGGGTAAACCACTATTTGGGCGCATGGCAGAGCTCGGAAGGTAAGCAGCGCCATTTGACTTTTTGGGCTGGAATTGAGATTGGACGCCATGTCGCATTTGGAGAGTCCCTGTGTGCCTAAACAGTGGAAACCCCCCACAAGTGACCCCATTTTGGAAACTAGACCCCCAAGTAACTTATCTAAATGTGTTGTGAGAGCTCTTAACCCCCAAGGGCTTCACAGAAGGTTATAACGTAGAGCCGTAAAATTAAAAAATCATGTTTTTTTCCACAAAAATGATCTTTTCATCCCAATTTTTATTTTCCAAAGGATAAAAGGACCCCAAAAGTTATTGTGCAATTAGTCCTGAGTACGCTGATACCCCATATGTGAGGGTAAACCACTATTTGGGTGCATGGCAGAGCTCGGAAGGGAAGCAGCGCCATTTGACTTTTTTGGCTGGAATTGAGATTGGACGCCATGTCGTATTTGGAGAGCCCCTGTGTGCCTAAACAGTGGATACCCCCACAAGTAACCCCATTTTGGAAACTAGACCCCCCAAGGAACTTATCTAGATGTGTGGTGAGTGCTTTGAACCCCAAGGGCTTCACAGAAGGTTATAACGTAGAGCTGTAAAATTAAAAAATCATATCTTTTCCACTAAAATGATCTTTCCACCCCAATTTTTATTTCCCAAAGGGTAAAAGGACCCCAAAAGTTATTGTGCAATTTGTCCTGAGTACGCTGATACCCCATATGTGGGGGTAAACCACTATTTGGGCGCATGGCAGAGCTTGGAAGGGAAGCAGCGCCATTTGACTTTTTTGGCTGGAATTGAGATTGGACGCCATGTCGCATTTGGAGAGTCCCTGTGTGCCTAAACAGTGGAAACCCCCCACAAGTGACCCCATTTTGGAAACTAGACCCCCCAAGGAACTTATCTAGATGTGTGGTGAAAGCTTTGAACCCCCAAGGGCTTCACAGAAGGTTATAACGTAGAGCAGTAAAATTAAAAAATCATATCTTTTCCACAAAAATGATCTTTCCACCCCCAATTGTTATTTTCCAAAGGGTAACAGGACCCCAAAAGTTATTGTGCAATTTGTCCTGAGTATGCTGATACCCCATATGTGGGGGTAAACCACTATTTTGACGCATGGCAGAGCTGGAAAGGGATGGAGCGCCTTTTTCAAATGCAGATTTTGATGGAATGGTCTGCGGGTGTCATGTCACGTTTGGAGAGCCCCTGATGTGCCTAAACAGTAGAAACCCCCCACAAGTGACTCCATTTTGGAAACTAGACCCCCCAAGGAACTTATCTAGATGTGTGGTGAGCACTTTGAACCCCCAAGTGCTTCACAGAAGTTTATAACGTAGAGCCGTGAAAATAAAAATATCATATTTTTTTCCACAAAAATAATCTTTTTGCCCCCAAATTTTTATTTTTATAAGGGTAACAGGAGAAATAGGACCCCAAAAGCTATTGTGCAATTTGTCCTGAGTACGCTGATATCCCATATGTGGGGGGGAACCACTATTTTGACGCATGGCAGAGCTCGGAAGGGAAGGAGCACCGTTTTTAAATGCAGACTTTGATGGAATGGTCTGCGGGTGTCATGTCGCGCTTGGAGAGCCCCTGATGTGCCTAAACAGTAGAAACCCCCACAAATGACCCCATTTTGCAAACTAGACCCCCCAAGGAACTTATCTAGATGTGTGGTCAGCACTTTGAACCCCCAAGGGCTTCACAGAAGTTTATAATGTAGAGCCGTGAAAATAAAAAAATCATATTTTTTTCCACAAAAATTACCTTTTTGCCCCAAATTTTTATTTTTATAAGGGTAACAGGAGAAATAGGACCCCAAAAGCTATTGTGCATTTTGTCCTGAGTACGCTGATACCCCATATGTGGGGGGGAACCACTGTGATCGCCTTACTGCGATCTTTGGGAGGCACAATGAACAAATCCACAAAAGGTGAAGAATTGGTTTTCTTTTTTACGCCGTTCCTCGTGCGGTATTAGTGATTAGGCGACTTTATTCCTCGGATCGGTGCGATTACAGCGATACCAGATTTACACCCTTTTTTCATGTTTAGCTTCTGTCACACACTAAAAGATGCTTTTTCTTGGAATAATTTTTTGTAAGAAATTTTTCCATCGCCGTATTTTGAGAGCTATAATTTTTCCATATTTCGGCCGACAGAGTTATCTGTGGGCTTATTTTTTGCGGGACGAGCTGACGTTTTTATTGGTACCATATTCAGGCACATAACGTTTTTTGATCGTTTCCTATTCCGATTTTTGTGGAATCAGAATGAACAAAAACCAGCAATTCAGGAATTGTTTTTTTTTTTTTTTTTCCTCCGTTCCGTGTGTGGTAAAATTGATAAAGCAGCTTTATTCTTCGGGTCACTACGGTTACGGCGATTCCTCATTTATATATTTTTTTTTATGTTTTGGCGTTTTTTACACAATAAAAAATTTTATAGAAAAAATAATTATTTTTGCATCAGTTTATTCCGCGAGCTATAACTTTTTTATTTTTTCGCTGATGATGCTGTATAGTGGCTTGTTTTTTGCGGGACAAGATGACGTTTTCAGCGGTACCATGATTATTTATATCTGACTTTTTGATCGCGTGTTATTGCACTTTTTCCAAGCGGTATAATGATACCGCTTGGAAAAAGTATAATTTACTACTTTTTTGGTTTTTTTTTACGGCTTTCACTGAAGGGGTTAACTAGGGTTACGCTTTTATAGATGTGATTTTTACGGACGTGGCGATACCTAACATGTGTATGTTTTTTGTTTTTTATTTTTTTTATTACATAAAAATGTGTATTTTTTAGGGGATTTTTTAAATTATTTTTTAATATTTTTTTACAATTTTTTTTAAAAAATGATTTTTTTTAACTTGTCCCTTTATGGGACTTTCACTTTTTTTACTTTTTATTGCAGTTACAATGCATTGCAATGCTCTGGCATTGCAATGCATTGCAACTATAGTGGAAGCTGCTGTGACATGATCACAGCAGCTTCCCGTAGCTAAATGACCCGGAGGTTGTCATGACAACCCCCGGGTCATCAAGGCAGAGATCGGCCCCTGCAAATACATTGCAGGGTGCCGATCTGAGGCAGAGGGAGCTCCCGACCCTCTGCTCCCCCCCTGAGCTCTGCGATCGCGCTGGATCGCAGCAGTCAGGGGGTTAACAGCCAGGGGCGGTGGGGGCTCCGCTCCTGGCTGTCAGTGCAGGAAGCCTGGCCACTGCAGCTCCGGCTCCTGCACTGATCGCGCTGGAGAAGCTGAAATTTCAGCTTCTCCTGCACGATCGCTGCTGTGTTTGGTCAGTCAGATTGACTGACCAAGCACAGCGCTGTAGGTGCGGGGACCGACGGCAAAGGTCCCCGCACCGCTTGCCGTGCCTGTCAGCTGTCTGTGACAGCTGTCGGCACTGATCTACCACTGCGTGTTTACACGCAGTGGTAGATCAAAGCCATGACGTGCAGAGTCCGTCCTGGTGCCGGAACTGACACCTTGCCATGACGGACTCTGCACGTCAGTGGACATTAAGGGGTTAATACAGAGCAGTACATCTGTGAATTTATGATACCATCAATGAAATGTAGCTCCCAACACCAAAGACCACTCATGTAGCCCCACATAAAGACACTGCCACCACCGTGTTTCACTGTAGGCACAATGCATTTTTCTTTGCACAACCTCACCTTTGTGACCCCATACAGTTTTGAAGCCATCAGTTCCAAGAATATTTATCTTGATCTCATCACTCCAGAGTACAGAGTCACAGCAGTCTTCATATTTTTCATATTTTCTTCATAGATGACACCAATACATGCCATTCCTCTGCAGTGTATGTCGTATTGTCTCTTAGGAAACCCCCCATGTTTGGCTTTCTACTATTTTAGCTAATTGCAGTAAACTTGAATTTCAATTTTCTTCAACCCTTTGTAATGGGCTGGGTGGTGAAACCACTGTGCTGTGGACCTAGGAAAGCCTGAAGGGGTGTAACTAGGTGCCTCACCAAATCCGACCTTGGGTACACAGCGGTTGATGATACCATGATCAGAGGAAAGACTATGGAGATGGCACCAGGTGCTACTCCAGGACTGACCTCAGGTAGATGGGAGCTGACCCCCTACTGACGGGTAGCCTGGACGGCTCGAAGGAAGAAACAGTAGATGCAGGTAGGCACTGTAGGAACACGGAACCACAAATTCATACTGACATACAGATAAGCACTGGCAGGTGCGGATAGACAGGCAGGCGGGCATGGTAGATAGACAGGCAGGTATACAGGAATATGAGCACTGGGACCAGAGAAGTAACAAGATTGTTTAGGACCAAACTTACAACGTTGCACAGGCAATTTTGTTTGTAATCAATGGCCCACATTCGTGGCAGTATCTTGTACCATGGTATCCCATAAAAAAAATGTTGATTCTGAAAGGAGACAAATCTGTTGGGATGTACTCATGTATGCTAAGCACAATGTGTGTATATAAATATTTCCCTGAATTATGGGTGACACGGTGGCTCAGTGGTTAGCACTGCAGCCTTGCAGCGCTGAGGTTGTGGGTTCAAATCCCACCAAGGATAACATCCACAAGGAGTATGTATGTTCTCCCCATGTTTGCATGGGTTTCTTCAGGGTACTCAGGTTTCCTCCCACACTCCAGTAATACCGATAGGGAATTTAGCTTGTGAGCCCCATCGGGGACAGTAATGATAATATCTGTAAAGGACTGTGGAATTATTGGCGCTATATTAATGAGTAAAATAAATAAATATATACATACATTCTGACTCTCATTGTCTTGCATTGAGTGCTTATGACCGTTACTTCTGACTTCCGGACACAGTGTGTTGTGGATGGTTTTATACAGAGATCAATAACTTCTAGTTCTGCAGCTGAGAAAGTGGTCATTTTATCACACGACTGCATGCAGTAATCTAAGTGACATATCGCGTGACATGTAGCGTTTCTGTCCCTACATAGTGCTGCTCTCATATTACATAATAAACACCTGCTGCCGGATTTCATTAATTAAATTTGGCACATTGTAGAATCAAGGAGCTTATAAGATAAAATTGGGGTGAATGCGAAGTTCTTACCCTTTTTGTTGAAGATACAGTTGACCACATGTGGCCTAGATATGCAAAACGTCAGTTCTATACTGATTCATGCATTGGTAGAAAGGTTGAGGTACAGTTATTATACTTGAGAGCTTCCGACATTGCACCAATTTTGGGCTGATGTGTTTTATGCAGGGCACTTGAAAGATTTTGATGTCATCGGGTAATTGTTAAGAACGTGTTTGAAGCATCAAATATTCTTCTACATCTCAGCCAAAGAAATGTCTTCTTACTGGCAGTTTCATATAAGCCTTTTTGTGTTTTATGTGACATTCTACATAGTAACTTTACTTAAATTCCAAATTCCAATCAAGCACATGCTACAAATGCATTTTTCACTCTTGATATAAATTACTGTACTGTCTGTACCAACTCAACCTGGATTTATGAGCGTCTGGTAAATATAGGGTTTATCTAGAAATTACTACATCGGAAGATTATCAAACCCCAGTGGAGTCCATTTATCAAACATTGCCCAGGAAAGTTTAATAAAGATAAAAAAAATCTTTCCTGCATCTTAAGGAAAGCCGGTCTAATTATACCGGGGTCCGGAGAACATAAGTCTGACTGACTCTACTCCACTAGTAAAGGAAAGTAGCACAGCGGGGTTAGTACAGCAAAGCTCTCTGCCCAGGAGGAAAGAGAGATGATAAGGCCAGTAAAGTGTGGAGATCACTGATTAGTCTCTCAACCTTTATACGATAAGACTAGTTCCTTATTGCCTGCTGTGTAATCTCTGGAGCAATATTTCAGATATCTGAGAGGACAGAACCTCTGTTTAGACCGAGGAAAAGCTCCACAATAGCTAAATGGTATCTCATTCTGGACTTCATAAGTGAATACATAAGATTATGATTGGCTTATAAAAAAAAAGATTTTAAATACCTTGGATTACTATCACAATATTAAAACCAGAGGTCTTCATTGACGCAGTGATTACATCCAGGATTTGACTAAGTGCTTCTCAAGCTATTCCATTGTGATAGACTATCTAAACCTTGTAAAATGATCTTCATGGACACATTCAACAGAATGAAAAGTAATAAATGTTACTAGTTTGTAAGATATATATAAATACATACAGGTGGTTCTCACAAAATTAGAATATCATCAAAAAGTTAATTAATTTCACTTCTTCAATTCAAAAACTGAAACTCATGTATTATGTAGAGTCATTACACACAGAGTGATCTATTTCACGTGTTTATTTATGTTAATGTTGAGGATTATGGCTTACAGCCAATGAAAACCAAAAAGTTAGTAGCTCACTAAATTAGAATAATTAGCAAAACACCTGCAAAAGCCTTCCTAAGCATTTAAAAAGGTCCCTTAGTCTGTTTCAGTAGGGTCCACAATTATGTGGAAGTCTGACTTGACAGGTGTCCAGAAGGCAGTCATTGACACAATCCACAAGGAGGGTAAGCCACAAAGCTCATTGCTAAAGAAGCTGGCTGTTCACAGAGAGCTGCATCCAAGTATATTAATGGAAAGTTGAGTGGAAGGAAAAAGTGTGGTAGAAAAAGGTGCACAAGCAACCGGGATAACCGCAGCCGTGAAAGGATTGTTAAGAAAAGGCTATTAAAAATTTTTGGCGAGATTCACAAGGAGTGGACTGCTGCTGGAGCCATTGCTTCAAGAGCCACCAAACACAGACGTATCCAGGACATGGGCTACAAGTGTCACATTCCTTGTGTCAAGCCACTCATTACCAATAGACAACGCCAGAAGCTTCTTACCTGGGCCAAGGAGAAAAAGAACTGGACTGTTGCTCAGTGGTCCAAGGTGTTGTTTTCAGATGAATTTAAATTTTGCATTTCATTTGGAAATGCAGGTATCAGAGTCTAGAGGAAGAGTGGAGAGGCCACAATCCAAGCTGCTTGAGGTCTAGTGTGAAGTTTCCACAATCACTGATGGTTTGGGGAGCCATGTTATCTGCTGGTGTAGGTTCACTGTGTTTTATCAATACCAAAGTCAGCACAGCTGTCTACCAGGAAAGTTTACAGCACTTCATGCTTCCTTCTGCTTTTTGGAGATGGAAATTTCATTCTCCAGCAAGACTTGGCACCTGTCCACACTGCCAACAGTACCAATACCTGGTTTAAAAACTACAGTATCACTGTGCTTGATTGGCCAGCAAACTCGCCTGACTTTAACCACACAGAGAATCTATGGGGTATTGTCAAGAGGAAGATGAGAAACACCAGACCCAACAATGCAGACGAGCTGAAAGGTGCTATCAAAGCAACCTGGGCTTCCATAACATCTCAGCAGTGCCACAGGCTGATCGCCTCCATGCCATGCCGCATTGATGAAGTAACTGATGCAGAAGGAGCCCAGCCCAAATATTGAGTGCATTTACTGAATATATATTTCATTAGGCCAAAATTTGGGATTATAAAATCATTTTTCAAGCTGGTGTTATAAATTATTCTAATTTACTGAGATAATGACTTTTGGGTTTTCATTGGCTCGAAGTCATTAGCCCCTTTTCCCATCGAGGGTTGTTTGCACGTTAATGACCGGGCCAATTTTTACACTTCTGACCACTGTCCCTTTATGAGGTTATAACTCTGGAAAACTTCAACAGATCTTGGCGATTCTGAGATTGTTTTCTCGTGACATATTGTACTTCATGTTAGTGGTAACATTTCTTCAATATAACGCGTTTATTTATAAAAAAAAAAAAAAAAAACAGAAATATGGCGAAAATTTAGAAAATTTTGCAATTTTTAAATTTTGAATTTTTATACCCTTAAATCAGAGTTGTATCATACAAAATAGTTACTAAATAACATTTCCCACATGTCTACTTTACATCAGCACACTTTTGGAACCAAAATTTTTTTTGTTAAGAAGTTATAAGGGTTAAAAGTTGACTAGTGATTTCTCATTTTTACAACACCATTTTTTTTAGGGACCACATGACATTTGAAGTCACTTTGAGGGGTCTACATGATAGAATATAACCAAAAGTGATACCATTCTAAAAACGGCACCCCTCAAGGTGCTCAAAACCACATTCAAGAAGTTTATTAACTCTTCAGGTGCTTCAGATGAATTTTTGCATGTTTAAAAAAAATGAACATTTAACTTTTTTTCACAAAATATTTATTTGAGATACAATTTTTTTATTTTACCAAGTGTAACAGGAGAAATTGGACCCCAAAAGTTGTTGTGCAATTTGTCCTGAGTACACTGATACCCCATATGTGGGGGTAAACCACTGTTTGGGCACACGGCAGAGCTCAGAAGGGAAGGAGCGCAATTTGACTGTTTCAACACAGAATTGGCTGGAATTGAGATTGGACGCCATGTCGCCTTTGGAGAGCCCCTGATGTGCCTAAACAGTGGAAACCCCCCACAAGTGACACCATTTTTGAATGTAGACCCCTAAGGAACTTATCTTGATGTGTGTTGAGCACTTTGAACCCCAAGTGCTTCACAGAAGTTTATAGCGTAGAGCCGTAAAAATAAAAAATCATATTTTTTCCACAAAAATGATTTTCTCGACCCCAATTTTTTAATTTTCCAACAGTAGCAGGAGAAATTTTTCCATATTTTGGCCTACAAAGTCATGTGAGGTCTTGTTTTTTGCGGGACCAGTTGACGTTTTTATTGGTACCATTTTCGGGCACATGACATTTTTGATCGCTTTTTATTCCGGTTTTTGGGAGGCAGAATGAACAAAAACCAGCAACTCGTGAATTTCTTTTGGGGGAGTCGTTTACACCGTTCCGCGTATGGTAAAATTGATAAGGCAGTTTTATTAGTCAGGTCAGTACGATTACAGCGATACCTCATTTCTATCTTTTTTTATGTTTTGGCGCTTTTATACAATAAAAACTATTTTATATAAAAAATAATTATTTTTGCATCGCTTTATTCTGAGAGCTATAAGTTTTTTATTTTTTCACTGATGACGCTGTACAGGGGCTTGTTTTTTGCGGGACAAGATGACATTTTCAGCGGTACCATGTGTATATCCGTCTTTTTGATTGCATGCTATTCCACTTTTTGTTCGGCGGTATGATGATAAAGCATTGTTTTTTTGTCTTGTTTTTTTATGGTGTTCACTAAAGGGGTTAACTAGTGGGACAGTTTTATAGGGCGGATCGTTATGGATGTGGGGACACCAAATATGTGTACTTTTCTTGTTTAGATATTTTTTCACTAAAATATTTATTTATTGATATAATAAATATTGATTTTTTATTATTATTTTTTAAAATATTTTTACAATTATTTTTTTTTAATTTAATTCTTATTTTTACACATTGCAGGCTGATTGTTTCTATAGCATGCAGATGAAGCAGCATCTGCACGCTGTAGAAGCTTGCAGCGCTGCAGCTTCTCTGTGCACTAACCTGAGATTTCCTGACATGCACTGCGCATGTCAGGAAGTCTTTTTGACTTAGAGACCCGGATGTCATCGTGATGACATCCGGGTCTCCATTGGAACGATCGGGACACTGCAGCATGCCGCGGGGTCTTCGATCACAAGCAGAGGGGCTATCAGCCCCTCTGCAGCCGCCGAAACTCTGTGATCATCTGTGATTGCAGTGTGCTGGGGTTAAAGTGCCGGAAGCGGTCCGTGACCGCTCCTGGCACTTAGTTAGTGCTGGGTGTCAGCTGTGAGAATCAGCTGACTCCCGGCACCGATAGGCCGCGCTTCCCCCCCCCCCCGTGAGCGTGGCTGATCGCTGATGACGTATTATCCCGTCCATGGTCATACGGGCCCAGGTAACATGGACGGATAGTATGTCCAATGTCAGAAAGGGGTTAATCATCAGTATTTACAGAGATAAACACTTGAAATAGATCACTCTGTTAGCAATTTTGTAATGACTCTATTTAATATATGAGTTTCACTTTTTGTATTGAAGAACTGAGATAAATTAACTTTTTGCTGATATTCTAATTTTGTGAGAAGCACCTGTAAATATATATATATGTACATATATATATATATATATATATATGTATAATATATATATATATATATATATACTGTATACTGTATATATTGTGGTGTAGTGACTAATGTGGCACCTATGGGGCGCTGCATAAGTTGCTCAAATTATGCATGGAGGCATGAGATGGATGGGAAACCAGTCCCTGGTATGGTGCTAAATGGAAAGTATGTGTCGCAGAGCTATTCTGTGCTATAGGTCAGTAATGTTGTTCTGGGACTTGTAGTCCCATAAGAGTTCTGATTGTTGTTAAGGGTGAACCTACAGGGTTAGCTTGTGAGCTGGGTGGGACATGCTAACCAGACATACACCGCCCACTGGTGGTGGGAGAATGAATGTTACATACTGGTGATTGTATGTCTTGTGAAGGACCTGTGATGAGGTCATGAATAGGTGACCAGACCATGTGCTTCATACCTTGGCTTGGGGAGTGGCTACAGGTATGAAAGGCAGTGTTGGGCACATGGAGAGGGAGATTGTGTTGGAGACTGAGGAGTCTCTGAAAGTCTGGCTGAGACAGTGGAGAGTGTGTCCTGCACAGGGCTGCCTGGAAGGTTCCTGGAAGGTCTGTCGGTGTTGGAAGATCCTGGGGTTGGATCGGATTCCTGGAAGCACGTGGTGAGACTTGGAACTTGGTAGCCAGGGTGTTGGACGGGGGTTCTGACTAGCACCCGGACAGGACACATGTGTGTGCGGAGCCTGGGACGGTCCCACACTGAGAACCATGCGGTTCTATTGAGGAGTTTGGCTGGAGTCAGCCTGGAAGTGACTTTCTGTTACAGTCTGTCAGTGAGCACCAGAAGCGAGTCCAGATCACCCGGGAAGGCACCTGGCGGTCCCTGCTGGCTTGCAGCCGCTTAGTCAAGCCCGTCCCATGCAAGGGTGCATCTGGGAACAGTAGTTTGCAAAGCTGGAATGCATTGATGTTTTTGTCATATTTTGTTACCTGGTGTTAAAGAGACAGTAAAAAAATTGATTTTGGACTAAAAGCCTGTGTGTTGCCTCATAACTGCGGTCCGGCCCTTGCCTACCAGAGCGAATCCCTACATTATATATATATATATATATATATATATATATATATATATATATATACAGTACAGACCAAAAGTTTGGACACACCTTCTCATTCAAAGATTTTTCTGTATTTTTATGACTGTGAAAATTGTAGAATCACACTGAAGGCATCAAAACTGAATTAACACAGGTGGAATTATACATTACACTTTACAAAAAAGTGTGAAACAACTGAAAATATGTCTTATATTCTAGGTTCTTCAAAGTAGCCACCTTTTGCTTTGATTACTGCTTTGCACGCAGAAAATGAAAATACAGAAAAATCGTTGAATGAGAAGGTGTGTCCAAACTTTTGGTCTGTACTGTATATATAAATATATATATGTCTTAAAAGCTGGGATGTTAACTGATCAGAGTTTCTCGAACAGTCCTCAAAAGTAAGTACTTTTTTCCCTGTTAGTAAAAATACATTTGATGCTTTCGTGATTTTTTTTTTACACCGTAGCAACTCATACAGATTAGATTGGGATAATGCCTTCAAATTGAACATACACAGAACAATTCTTGCAATTCCAGTGCTAGAATTGTGTCTCTAGTTTTTAATGACAGAGATCTCAAACTAGCTCAACACCATGGAAAACGTTGAAATGATTGGGTTTTAGGCCTACACAGGGCAACCATCAGGGTATTACTGCCCTTACTGGTGTATGGGGCCCAGTGAGCAGAAGCAAGAATTGGGGGAACAGACTGGGCACTCCCTCTTTTATCTTCTGCTCACCGTACCCCAGAGGCAGGATTCAGCTGGTTCAGTAACTGAACATGCATCTTTGGACGCACATTCAGTTGAAATCTATTGCCAGCGGCTTCCTGCATGGCAATAGTAAATAGCCACCTCAGCCAATCAGAGGCTGGCAGCTGACATCCGTGCGCACGTCACCGGTGTAAGATGTCAATGCCATGCACCGCCGCATCCGCACCTCAAATGGATAAGGAATAAGATGCAGCTGGACTTCAGCCAGGTAAGAAGAAACCTTTTTATACTGAAAGCTGCAATATGGGAACAGGATGGGAGAACTATGGGGGCAGGGTGGGAGGACATATGGGAGCAGGATGGAGACACAGGACCAGGATGGGAGATCATATGGGGGCAGGATGGAGAGACATGGGGCCAGGATGAGAGAACATATGGGGGCAGGATAGAGACAAATGGGGCCAATATGAGACAACATATGAGGGCAGGATGGAGACACATGGAGTCAGGATGGGAGAACCTATAGGGGCAGGATGGAGACATATGGGGCCAGGATGGAGAACATATGGAGGCAGGATGGAGACACATGGAGCCAGGATGGGAGAACATATGGGAGCAGGATAGAGACATATGGTTCCAGAATTGGAAAACACATGAGGGCAGAATAAAGACACATGGGGCCACAATGGGAGAACATTTGGGGGCAGGATGGAGACACATGCGACCAGGAATGAGACACATGAGGGCCAAGAATAAGACACATGGGGGCCAGGAAAGAGACACATGAAGGCCAGGAATGAGACATGAGGGGTCCAGACGGAAGTACATATGGGGCCAGGATGGGGGAATGTTATCACAGGAAGGGGCCAGGATGTGGGAAATTATTACTGTATGGGCTGATTAAGGCATATTTTTACTGCTGTGATGTATTTCATGTTTGAAGATAATGTTTTCAGTGGGGGGGGGTCCTGTTACCGTGCACGGTAAGCACCATGTTGCTTGTTTTCTTCATCTGGCATAGTGTAGAAGTTGGGGAAAAATGGGGAATGTGCTCTGCAAGCGATGTTCTAGATAACTGCATTATTTTCTGCAGAGAAGACTCCTAGCTGGCAGAAGTGATGGCGGTATGCGCTGGATGAAGAAGCAAAGCAAATATGAATATCTTCAACTAGAGACTTCACTGGTCAATGTGTTACCTGTACACTTACACTATACACTGCATACTATGTACAGAGCTCCAGTGTGTAATGGCACTCGTGATCAGTGTTATATATATTTTTTGTATCTGTGTGTACGATACCTACGGCCAACGTGTTCTTTGTCCTGCGCATGGCTATTCATGTGGGGCCCCACATTGGATTGCATTTTGCTCATAGACACTGTGACATGTGGTCCGGTTTGTGTATCGCATTTTTAGATTCACTATGGTGTTTGGAATATGTTCTTTCTGTGCCCTGTTCCAAAATGACGGCGTTGTCCTATCTACCTTGTGCGCATGTGCGCACTGTTTACTACCGCCCCTCTCTCTGACTCGTCCTTATGCAGTTGCACATGTGACGTTTCGTTGGGAGGCGCTTGTTTTGGGTTGAAAGGATGTAGCGTCACTGCCATGTTTCCGGCGGTGTCGCTACAAATGGAGGCGCTTTCTATCTCTCCACACGCCCCCTGAGGAAGGAGCATTGCGACTCCGAAACGCGCGTTGGGGTGGGCCCTGGACGCTCCTGTTCTCTCACCTGAGGTAACATATTGCAGCTTCTCATGGCACTTTTTCTAGTTACATATCTACTATGATTCAGCATGGTTCTGTGTGCCAGGGATATAGGGATTCACCGCTTCCCTCCTGCTATTTTTGTTGGGATATTCTTCTGACTTATTTAGACGGACGTGAAGTATAGGTTATATAGGCTTTGTATTTTGATAGCATCTTACATATAGTCTTTTTCTATTTCGTACTGGGATAATTTATTTCTATTGATCTAGTCTATTTATAGGCATGGGGTATGTTGCCATATAATTGTACCATTATTGGTCCCAGGTAGTAAAAGATAACGGTCGGTCACTTATAATATTATTATTATCTTTCTCCGGCTGCATATGTTCATTGTTATGCCTACTATATTCTGACTTTTTTTGTCCTTTTATTTACCTCTAACTATCATAACTGGGTATTTGCTTTATCTCATTTATATACATTGTGAGAGCATTGTCTGCTGTCTGGCCCGTGCTATCGTTACTGTTTTGGTGTTTGCTGCCATTATTGTGCACTTTTCCCTAGTTCCATTTTCCTGATTTCCATTTTATCTTGTCATGTCTTTTTATATTAATAAAGATGTTACATTAAGACTACATGACTGCGTTTCGTGTGGCATTTCTGTATTAGGTACAGTCAGTCTTTTTAACTAGTCCACAATTTGCATGTTTATATGATATGCTTTGTTCTCCATAGAGCAAATATATATTTTCTGCATGTGACATGTCAGTCACTTGTGTTTTGCATCAGTGTATTACCTGTACACTATGTACAGAGCTCCTGTGTATAATGGCACTGGTTATCCCTGTATTACCTGTACACTGACACTAGATACGGAGCTCTGGTGTATAATATCACTGGTGCGTATGTGTGTTACCTGTACACTTACATTATACACTATACACTATTTAGTATATTCAGAGCTTCTGTGTATAATGGCAATGGTGAACACTGTATTAACTGTACACTATATACAGAGCTCCTGTGTATAATATCACTGGTGAGTCTGTGTATCACCTGTACACTTACACTATACATTGTATACTATGTACCTGTGTATAATGGCACTTATGGCAATATTAGTATTGTGGGTTTTTTATTAATGATGAGTATCATAGTACTCAGGCACTATGTGGTGGTAATATGTGGTCTGGTCATGGTTTGGCAGTATTTGTTCCTTGTATGTGATATTACTCAGTGTCTATGTGGTGGCAATATGCGATCTGATCTTGGTGTGGTGGTATTTGTCCTTATTTGTCCTTTGTATGTGGTATTATTCAGTCACTATGTGGTGGTAATATATGATCCAATCATGATGTGGTGGTATTTGTCCTTGTATGTGGTATTATTCCATCTCTGTGGTGGTAATATATAGTCTGGTCATGGTGTGGTGGTACTTGTTCCTTATTTGTGGTATTATTAGGTCACTAAGTGGTGGTAATATGTGGTCTGGTTATGGTGTGACATTATTTGTTCCTTGTATGTGATATTATTGGTAATTTTAAAAAATGTATGTGACATAGTCCCTTAAAGAAAAATAAATAAAAAATATAGCTAAAAACAGTTTAGGTTACAGTAGAGTAGGGCCGTGCCAAAAGAGTCCACCGTGTCATCGTGGCAGGTTTAAAAAAATATTTTGGTTAAAACAAAAGCTGATGGCTATGTGTGTGATATGGTGTTCAATGGCAACTGTTCATGTGTGATTGGTGAGGACATGCTGCACAATTGGAGTTTTTCCAAGAGTAGTCGGTGGGTTGAGAAAGGTTCGAGGAGTGGAGGCGGTGCTGGGGTGGAGCCTTTGTGGAGTCTCAAGGGGGCCCAAAAGTTTTGCCAGTATGGGTCCCTAAAATTCCTGGTAGCAGTCCTGGGCCTATACATATCAGTGGCATAGGATATGTTACTATAACATGGAGCAAATATTGCACTTCAACACCTAGTAAAAGCAAACAGTTCAAACATGGGGAGGGGAGATAAAGAAGGAAAGTCAGCTCACCTGGCACGTAGTAGCAGACAGGCTGTCAGTGTCCTCACACAGAGACCCCCAGGACCAGGCGTGGCAACAAATTGAAAAAAAAGCAGATGCTCCAACGAAGCAGCAGGTACTTGAAATAAAACTCAGTGGTTATTGTTGCAGTTAAGACAATAGCGGTTCCTCCAGTGGCATACGATGATACATATGCCACTGGTGGAACTGCTATTGTTTTAACTACATCAATAAATGCAGAGTTTATTTCAAGTACCTGCTGCTTTGCTGCATGAACTGTTTTTCTTTCCATTTAAAATAAAAAATGCCCCCTGAGTACTCCCTTTAAAAAATATTAATGTCCACTTGGTGCCAATTTAAAAAGAATTGATGCCCTGAGTTCGCCCTCCAAAAATAATATTGCCACCTTTATGCTATCCCCCTGCAAAATTATAAAGTTTTTACTAGTCTAATTAGAGCGACTAAATCCTCTTATCCACTGCACACAGAGCGGACTGGCACAGGTCACACAATGCAATGATATCAATGAGCCACTTGTGCCATAATGTTGACGTCTCATAAGCCATAGACCTACAGCAGCCTGCAGTCTGCATGAAGGAGAGTGGTGAGGCAGAGAGCCTATTGCAACATAATATTATTTTAGTCTGCTGATGGATGGGTCTGGTCACATGCCCCCCATCTGTGACCATGAACAAGATCAGACTGTTGTACTGTGAAGTTGTAGAACCTTTGAATTGAGGACATCATTGCAGCTCCAGTAATTCCATTATATTGGCAATTGGAATAAATGGATATTTACTGAACATTCATGAAAATAATAAAAACATGTCCAACCGCTTATAAAGGAGGTATCTGTTTTTAGAAAACCATTGTGATGCTAGTAACTTCTTATGGACACATTGTGAGGTGGGGATGTCAGAGAGCCTGAGGTCAAAAGTAATGAGGGCACGTCATAAATAGAGGGTGAGGCAAAGGCATAGTCAGGTCAGAGTTCGGGATCAGAATTCCAAGATCATTACAAAAGGGCTGGGCAAACGGACGGTCAAAGGCAAATCCAAAGGTTGGTCAACAAAGATCAAAATACTAGAATTCACAGCACAGAACAAACACACACACCAAACTGAGTAGAGCTACAACTGACAGAGGTAAGAGGCAGACAGCCAGCTAAATAACCTGGGCATGAGTCCGAACACGAGACACCTGTAGGAAACTCAGCATTCCCTGACCCTGATTGGGTGACTGGACTGTCACTTCCCACACTGAAAGCTCAGCACGCCCAAGCCTTAGATTGGACGACTGAGCTGTCCTATCATGATACTGACAACTCAGCACGCCCGTTCCTCAGATTGGACTGCTGAGCTGCCACTCACCACACTGAGAGGAGGAGTTGTGACAACCATTAGGAAATTGTAGCTATTAAATAGATTTCACGGTCTGGAGTCCTTTATACCCAGAACGCAAAGTAGGAACAATTAATGTTTCTAGCTTTGGAGAACCTGATATATTCTGGCATTAGATCAGGAGCCAACTGATTTAATTGAAAACTAAGTAATACTCTTTATAAACTCTGGGGCGATATAGGGAAACTGAACACTTATTTTCATATTTCCCCACAAATCATAACTAATCACAGCAGATGGTTACCCTGTAATCCCAAATTTTTAACCAAGGACCTTTGTAATAAAAACTAATTGTTGCAAGTGAGTAATTCCTTTATTAAATGGGAGAACGCTAAATAAAAAAAGAAGTAAAAGACCTCTACATTTTAATATGATTCTTATTTTTCAGATTTTTTTTGCGTGGTTTATAACTCAAGTGATGATTTTCTTTTCAGTGTTACTGACCATGCGCTTAGTGACTGTTCTAGTTTTCTCTCATGAAGACCAAGCGTTTCTGTCATCTACCTCCTTGACACTGGCTATGCATTAAAATTTTCTTTGAAAACTGTTTGCAGAGCAGAAGAATAACATTGGGGAAGGTAGTCTTGCATGATTTTTTTTATGAATCTTAACACTGATAGTGAGATACAGCTTAAAATTGGTTTTAGTGGAAGGTATTGCAAACAGTTCTATGCTGTTTTTCTCCGAAGGCATTTGGAGACCTAAACTGTATTTTTAGATATGGTGAATGGTGGCAGAAATCAGTTACTCTTATCAACCAACAGCATAAATTATCCTTTTCCATGTGCTCCCTGCTGCCTGCGCAGCTCGCTTCTCTATTCCAGAACAACATTTTAAATGCGAGCAGCATATACTGACATCTTTTAAATTCAGCAAATAACTAATCCCGCTGCAACTTGGAAAGCACATAAAGGTCCATCAAAATATTACTGACAGCCAAGGTATATATTTTTCCATCCATTATTTTTTATGTTAGCTGATTGCAAAGGAATCAACATATGTGTTTTTCTTATAGCTATTTTGTTACTTTTTATTTTCCTCCAGAAATAAAAAAAGCGTGTATTTTTACCAATATAATTTACAAAAATAAGTTAAAAGATTCAAATAAGGGGGGAGGGTTACATTTGACAAATGTCACCAGATCTTAAAATCATAGTTATGAATATGAAAAAGGCCATAAAAACCTGAGCAAGAGATAGATAATAACGATGTTAATAGATACATTAACTGTTTGAAAAAGGCAGAAAAGCATATTGATGATAAAAAATGTTTGCGAAAACTCATTAACGTGCATCGATGTGACCAAAGCCATAATATACAGTAGAAGTTTGTGCTCATGCCGCAAGCTATGTATGCAACCTGAAGTTGATGTAGCTATAATGGGTGCGGAGACATGAGGGTCAGTGGGAGCTCTCATCTGCTGTCATGGCTGTCCTTAGAATGCCCATACTCCTTCCCCAGGGCAGAATATTTCTCAGACAACATAGGGTGAGGATAACAGTGTGGTGACACTTTATTGGTTTATCAACGCTCAACAACATATAGAAGAGGCCGCGAATTTAAAGATTTGTGACTTCGGAGCTTCCAGGGCCAACTACCCCAACCAGTAGCACCCTGCTTTTGATGGGCACCCACAGAGAGGAGGTAGCAGCAAGGTTAAGATAGAAGCTGACAGAGTACATTGAGGTATGTAGCGAGGTGACCTGACTGTCCCAACCTGGGTTTTCCAAACGTCTCCGTGGGTTCAGGGATTGGCAGTGAAGCAAATTTGTATTCCTCCAATTGCAGCCATAGTGGCTTAGCTGCTGTCCTGTAGAGTCTCCATAGAGAAGAAGAGAGGTCCCTTTTATACACACAGCTGTCATTCATGGTATTATCCACAGATTTGGGGGAAGATGGAGGAGGTTTAAAGGGGGTGTGCAATTCAGATAAGTTATCATCTATCCATAGGATAGGTCATAAGTTATAGATCAATGGGTGTCCAACTGCTTCTCATTTAGAATTGAGAAGTAATGCATTTGCTGCTCATTTCATCCCCTATCTGGCTGCCAGAGAAAGTCAAACGCAGCACTTGACAGTACCATAAAGAAAAAAGGGGGCGACACTCAGGCATGTGCACTGTAAAGGGTATGCCACACTAAACAAGAACGCTAACGAGATCGCTAAAAAACGTCACTATTTAGCAATCTCGTTAGTGACGTTGTTGTGTGTGGCATGTAGCAACGACGTGGCCCCTGCTGTGATCTCGCTGATCGTTCACTAGCGTTCTGGACCGTATTTTATCGTTGGCGTCCCGCTGGTGAGCGCTATATCACTGTGTCTGCCACCTTTTGTTAACGATGTGCGCTGTTTTTTACATCACAATGACCGCAAAAGTCGTTAACGAGATCGCTAACCGCTTATGCGTCGTTAACGAGATCGTTAAGTTTGGCAGCTACTAGCGACATCAAAACGATCACAAAAACGATCGTATTAGTATGCGTCGTTATCGTGATCGTTAGCGGGAGCGTTTAGTGTGGCAGTACCTTAACTGCATTCTAAATGGTAATAAGCATTAAAGTGCCCCGTTCTGCTGATCAGTGCAAATCACAAAAGGCAAATTCCCAGAAATCTATAAGTTATCACCTATCCTGCTGATAACTTATCTTCAGTAATCCAGTGTTCAGGTCTCAAGCACCATTGATAAATTCTGTGCTTACTCAGAAGGGCCTCCCACTAGGCCCAAAAACACTGGGCTATCCAAGAGTCCAGAGACACCAGAGGATAATCCTTAAAAACTAGGATTTTTATTCAATAATATTGAAAAATCACAATAGTAGGAAGACAAGGCAACGTTTTCGCCATATTTGGCCTTTCTCAAGCCTCAAATAGAGCTACTTTTTTAATATTATGGAATAAAGATCTAACTTTTTAACAATTATCCTCTGGTGCCTTAAGGGTATGCCACACTAAACGAGATCGCAAACGAGATCACTAAAACGTCACTATTTAGCGATTTCGTTAGCGACCTCGTTGTGTGTGGCATGTAGCAACGATGTGGCCCCTGCTGTGATGTCGCTGATCGCTCACTAGCGTTCTGGACCGTTTTTTGATCGTTGGTGTCCCGCTGGTGAGCCTATATCGCTGTGTTTGGCACCTTTTGTGAACGACGAGCGACCTCGTTTGTGACGCATATGGTGTTTAGCGTCACGGAATGGATCGCAATATCTGTAAGTTCTCTTTTGCGTCACAGAGAGGATCGCAGAAGTTGCAAAGCAGGCTAGCAGGACGCAGAGAGCAGGAGCGATGCTGGAAATTCCTATGAATCAGAAGCGCTCAGTACATGCTAATGACAGATCCTAACGACCGCCAAAGTCGTTAAAGAGATCGCTGACCGCTGATGAGTTGTTAATGAGATCTCCTGTTTGGCAGCTACTAGCGACCTAAAAGAGATCACATAAACGATCTCTAGCTTGCGTCGTTATTGAGATCGCTAACCAGATCGCTAAGTGTGGCAGTACCTTTAGGATTCCTGGATATTCAACTTATCTTCACTCGAAAACTTCATTAATTAAATGGGTATTTTAGCCTACAAAAATTATCACAAATCCACTGAATGGGTGATAACTGTTTGATCAGTTTGGGTTCCAGCACTGAGACCCTCATTTATCAACAAAATTGAGAACTTACGTTTTCACTCTGATTCTTCCCAAATCTAGTTGTAGTTGTGTAGAGTTCCAGTCATACGTGAACCCATGCCCCCTGGTGTGCTCTTCAAAGATCTTGGTGTGTTGGTTCTAGCAGAGTGAAGACGTAGCCTTAGTTTAGCTATCATCTGAGAAAGAATATATTTGGAGTAGCAGGATGCTATTCATTAAATGGATCCGGGGTCCATCCATCTTAGTCTTTTGTTCTCTCCTGCTTCTTTTAAGGTCAAGAAATAATGGCCAGGAGGAGTTGAAGATAGTGTCAATGACACATGTGCCCTGCTGTTCCTTTAAAGTGATAATACTAGTCATTAGCAGAGTTACCTTCAACTACCTTCATCACTGCCAGAGACTTTGATTGGAGTGATAGAGCGTTTGACCGACTACAACATCCAACCTCTTCTATATGCAGTCTTGACATTTTCTTTATCTATTATTACTATGGTTTTGCAGCCATAATAGTACCAGGAAAGAACAGTGACATACGGTAAGTCCCCCAAATCGCAAACCAGGTACCTTTATAAGCATCACATATCCAGGACAGGTTCCATCATTTGGAAGACAATAATGAAGGTTTCCAATTCCCATCCAATGACTAAAAGTTGTAAACTATGAGGAATGGACACAGAAAATATTGTCATTATAAAGCAAATATTCAAAACTAGAAAAACTTTTTACAGGGAGTTTTTTACCACTTGTACGCTGCTGCCTTTGAGAGAGCAGTATCAAGAAAGCAAAAGATTCCATTTAAACCCTTAACAACACGGCACAATCTTTTACCTTTTGAGTCGTCCAACATACAGTATGTAGTGAATTTCATACCGACATTTCGAAGTTGTACCCATGATATCTAACACTATACTATCAAAAAGGGTGGAAAAGAAACACAAAGCTAAATACATAATATTCCAAAGGAAAAATGCTAAATACTCAGCTGTTATCATGTTTATTCAGTAATCCATATCCTGAAAGCTACTAATCTTTTAACGTATCCACTATCCTTTGTCTTGGGTTGAAAATATACTTATATTTAATAAAACACATTAAAAAAAACTTGATTAACGCATTAAATACCATTAAGTGTGTAATTACAAGGGTGGTTTTACATTTAGATCCCAATTTCTTTAAACCCAGAAATAATACCTACTGAAACTTTAATTATTTAAATGAGAGAAAGAGAAAAGAGACATGCTATCTTCTCTGACAAAGATTAAAATCAGTTTAATTGCTTCTCGGTTTCTTGACGTGATTCTCGCTGTGAGTCAAACAACCAAAAAGGGGAATTAATACTGCAGCTGTTAATCAAGTGACATGCAAACATTGAGCCCTATTGATGTAGAGATGTAGGATGAGGGTACTTGTATATAGACGTCTTTTCAGTTTTTGTGTATTCGCATAGAACTGTGCTTAATTTCCGCTGCCTAAAGAACGGAGGGCTTGAGTATAGCCTCGAGGAAAAAGACTTTTCATTGTCAAGCACCTAGTAAAATTCTCTTGCAAAGACGGAAACTCGCTCCAAATTAAATTTGCCCTAAGGTGCCTGATTCTGCAATCTATGGTGTGAAATTATGAAGCAGAACAAAAAAGAAAAAAACACATGCAGACAAGATTGATGTTCCTCTGTGCACTCAGCATAACAATATATATTTTCCAGCTCAGACACCGGCAGCTCCTAGAGGTCAACTTCAACTGGATCACCCAAATTAGAAAATGTATTAAAAAAGCTAAGGAGTAATGGATAATAAATTACAGCTGCATCAGATAACATGAGCGCCACGTCTGCATAGAAAATGGCCAGCTGTTTTTTTTTGTAAAGAAACCCGCCAGCCCATTGTATTTATGATAGGAGAAGATACATGGCTCCATTGACTTATTGATTATGTACAGTTGTAGTCAGGGGTTGTGTTTTTTTCTTCCTTTTTTGGTGCCAGATGTAGTAATTTATAATTTCTCCCTGGGGACAATGTCTGTTGTCTGGTGACTTATTGTTAAATAAATAAGAAAAGATGTTTTAGTTTTCTCTATATACATTAATTAATTCTCTATCTTCTTAGCGACTGCTGAAATAAAGCTTAACTTTTATTTTCTATTCCCTTAAAGGAATAGAGCTAGTACAATCCCTCTATTTATTCCCTATTCTTTAGAGCTAGCACTATCCCTTTCTTCATATCCTATTCGTTAGAGTTAGCGCCATTCCTTTATTTATGTCCTATGTGTTAGAGTTAGCGCCATTCCTTTATTTATGTCCTATGTGTTAGAGTTAGCGCCATTCCATTATTTATGTCCTATGTGTTAGAGTTAGCGCCATTCCTTTATTTATTTCCTATGTGTTAGAGTTAGCGCCAGCCTCTTATTTATCTCCTATTCTTAACAACTAGCACTATCCTTTTATTTTATTTTTTTATTTGTTAGAGTTAGCGCCATTCCTATATTTATTTCCCATTTTTTTTGCATATCTTCACATATTCTGCAGCGTGGGTACAGAGATTCATTCACATCAGTTTATTTTCTCTATTGAGCTTTCTATCTACTTTTCCTATTTAGGACACACACTTGGGTCACTTTTATAGGAAGCTACTTGACCTTTTATTAAATTGTTTTATGTGTGAGAGGAAACCAGAATACCCAAAGGCAACCCAAGAAAAACAAGGGAGAGCATAAAACTTTTGGTTGGAATCAGCCCCACGATCCATAAGGCACAATGATAACTACCGAGTCACCATACCGGCCCAACATTTGCCCAAATTGTTAACATTTACCAATTTTTTTCCATTTTTGCCAAAGGGTCCAATATTTGGTGCTGGTTCATTTAATATTGTTTCTTGATGGTGGTTTAAGCTCATTACTGAACGCCACTCGTAGTTATAAATCTCCTACTTCTTCTTGCACAGACATAGAGCTAAAGAAAACCACTTGGGCACTTGCGCCCACTAATAGGTGGAGCTTACTGAACAGTTTAGAAGATGTAAACCTATGAATTCTGAAGGTTCTGACCCATAAATATATATATTATGACTATGAGCATAAAAACATCACTATTTTGTAATGTCCCAGTTAGCAGTAATTATACGCCCATCACATATATGATAAAATGTAACATATCTATTAAAGTCCATAGTATGCTGTGGAGTGAGAAGATGGCTAACACCTCCTGAAGACATTGATATGGTGATTTTGATACTATGATATGCTACACTGATCTGTTCATATGTTCTGATGTATTAGTCAGGGGTGTAACTAAGGAGTTCCATCATGCCACTTCTGCTATGAAGTGAAATGAGCATCACCACCAAGGTGTCTCCCAAGGGATTTCATTTTTCCACCCCCTAGTTGAGGGATGTGGCCATTCTTCAAACTGGTTGTTAAAGTGTCAGCTGCTCGGAAAACAGGCATATGACCAATTCCCTGCTTTTTGCAATGTATATATATATATATATAATTATTTATGTACATATAGAGCTGGTGAAATAAGTATTGAACGCTTCACCAATTCTCTAAGTAAATACATTTCTAAAGATGCTATTGATCTAAAATTATTATTTTATTATTATTTATTTTTTTATTATTAATAAAGAAGAGATTGAAGAGAGCTGCATGAAGGACTGAGCAAGGAGATGCGGTGTAAAAACAGGTGAGCAGCTAAGTATTGGGATTTTTTTACTTTTTTCCCAGTCCTTTATAAATTAGCAAAATAGAATCTGGCCATGAACCATTTTGCTGAAATCACACAAAGTGAATCACAAAAAATTCAGATTCAGGAAAATCTAAAGTTCTTTGTAAAACTAAAGGGAAATTCAATTTGCCTTGGAATTATATTCTCATCTCTACTCATTAACATTCTTTTTTGTTACTGGACCATATTTATAAACTATTTCCCATAAGCCCCATTGTTAAAGTCGTCAGGAGCTGTTGTTTTCGTTAGGAAAATGTAAATTATTGACATTCACGGCCTTTAATTTTAGAAAGGAAACATAATTGAATGCATGGATAATAAGGAGAGAAAATTAAATCAAAGCACAGAATTCAAAAGGTACAAATTCTGGCAAGCAAAGACTATCCGCCTTATTAGTATTTACTTGTAGGAGCCTTGTTTTACCATTTGGATGTGAATTCTCAGGCTGTTTAAATGTCAACATGTTTGTTCAGGATGTATGAATGACAGAAGGCATTTCAAACTCATGGAAAATATTGATATACTGGTATTAAAAGTTTACAGTTACAGAACACACATGAAGGTGAAAATCTGCCTTTATGCTTCAATTGATAAATCTACATTTTAGCACAATTATTCCAGCGAAATTGTGGATAAAAGTAAAGGTTCACTAACTTTAAACACTATTTGGCAATTGAGTTTGGTTTTCTCTGATATTTATTGAATAAAAGTAACTCTGTAATTGACCTTACATTCTACAGGAAAGCTAATCCCACTTTGTACTGCAGCAGTAGCCATGTCTTATAGCCCAAATGATCCACCTACAAATTTTAAAAGGGTGGTCTAGCAACTAAAATATACAATGCTCAAAAAAATAAAGGGAACACTAAAATCCCACATCCTACGTATCACTGAATTAAATATTTCAGTTTCAAATCTTTATTCATTACATAGTGGAATGCGGAGGGAACAATAAAACATAAAAATGATCAATGTAAAAAAAAAATTAATATCCCATGGAGGTCTGGATTTGGAATGATACTCAAAATCAAAGTGGAAAATCAAATTACAGGCTGATCCAACTTCAGTGGAAATGCCTCATGACAAGGAAATGATGTTCAGCAGTGTGTGTGGCCTCCACCTGCCTGTATGACCTCCCTATAACACCTGGGCAATTCTCCTGATGAGGCGGCGGATGTTCTTCTGAGGGATCTCTTCACAGACCTGGATTAAAGCATCAGTCAACTCCTGTACAGTCTGTGGTGCAATTTTGCGTTGGTGGATGGAACAAGACATGATGTCCCAGATATGCTTGATTGGATTCAGGTCTGGGGAACAGGCAAGCCAGTCCATAGTATCAATGCTTTCATCATGTAGGAACAGCTGACACACTTCAGCCACATGAGGCCTAGCATTGTCATGCATCAGAAGGAATCGAAGTCCCACTCTACCTGATTATGGTCCCACTACGGGTTTGAGAATCTCATCCCGGTACCTAATGGCAGTCAGGGTACCTCTGGCTAGCACATGGAGAGCTGTGCGGCCTTCTAAAGAAATGGTTCTCCACACCATTACTGACCCACTGCCAAACCCGTCATGCTGGAGGATGTTGCTGGCAGCAGAACGTTGTCCACAGCATCTCCAGACTCTGTCACGTCTGTCACATGTGCTCAGTGTGAACCTGCTCTCATCCATGAAGAGAACAGGGTGCCAATGTCAAATCTGCCAATCTTGGTGTTCTCTGACAAATGCCAATTGCCCTGCACAGTGTTGGGCTGTAAGCACAACACCCACTTGTAGACGTCGGGCGCTCATACCACCATCATGGAGTCTATTTCTCACAGTTTGAGCAGACACATGGATGTTAGTGGCCTGGTGGAGGTAATTTTGCAGAGCTCTGGCACTGCTCCTCCTGTTCCTCCTTGCACAAAGGAGGAGGTAGCGGTCCTGGTGCTGGGTTGTTGCCCTCCTACAGCCCCTTCCACGTCTCCTGGTATACTGGCCTCTCTCCTGGTGTCTGCTCCATGCTCTGGACACTGCGCTGACAGACACAGCTACCCTTATTGCCACAGCTAGCATTGATGTGCCATCCTGGATAAGCTGCACTACCTGACCAACCTCTGTTGGTTGCAGACACCACCTCATGCTACTGTACAGTACCTCTAGGGGTGAGAGCAATGATAAAATGCAAAAGTAACCAGAGCAGCCATCAAGGATGAGAACAGAGAAATGGTTTGTGGTCACCACTTGCAGAACCACTCCTTTATAGGGGGTGTCTTGCTAATTGCCGATCATTTGTACCAGTTATCTGTTCCATTTGCACAACAGCAGGAGAAATTGATTCATAATTGGTGTTGCTTTGTTACTGGAGAGGTAAATTTCACAGAAGTGAGATTGACTTGGAGTTACATTGTGTTGTGTTAGTGTTCCCTTAATTTTTTTGAGCAGTGTATTTTGTAAATATACTATCCTTACACCCTAACCATTTTTGTAGTTTGCTTTATTACACGATACCCTACACTTCTCAAGATCTAGCTAATCCCTAAATATGTTTTTTGTTTTTTTTTGTACTTCCTGTGAAGTTTCATTTGATAAGAGTCTCAAATGTAAAGTCACAGGAAGCTGGGGCTGCACTCACTTTCCAGCAGTGTCCATCGCCCCTCCTGGAACAGAATGTCACCAAGGGGGGGGCGCACTGAAGATGCTCACTAGTTTCTTGCATCGCCCCTCTCTGAACATATCCTAGATCCTTGGTGATGGATGCTGTGGAAGATGTGAGTGCAGCATCATCTCCCTGCATCTATCTCCGCCACAACTGTAGCTTCAAACTGAAAGAAGACATTATTGGGGCTAGAGATAGCATCAGTGAGTGACACCAGTACTTCCCCACAGCTTCTAACAGCGCCCTTAAATGAATCCTTATCAGGGGGCAGCACTGCTGTTTCTGCCTCACTCTAAAATGGGTCGTGCATTTGCAAGAAAGGGATGTGCATTAGAAAGGGGGGTCTTTTTGGAAGAGGGGGTATGACTTGAAATATGACATTGTTGTTCAAATTGTACCAAAATCTAGGTACAAAAAAGTGAGACAAAGTATGCCAACAAAGAAGTGGTAAAAAGTCAGACAACAGTGCCTAATGTGCCAAAGTTATTGTGGCGACACCGCATTTTATCTGAGTTATCCAGACATATTATTTCAGTAGGTCCAGGGACATAAGTTAAGATTTCATGTGAGAATGACTGTTGACCCTTATTGTAATTGAATTAATGTTTAATGGCTGCCATTTGTTGACTGGTTGCTGATTAGCTATTGTATCTGTCCTAGTATTGAAGTCAACTTACAAAATTATATACAAAAAGGGTTGGGCACAACCGGATTACTGAAAAAAACCCTATTAAAATGTAAGGGTGAGTTTCCACGGTCAGGAAACGCTGCGTGTTTGGCGCTGTGCGCTGGCGCAGCGCCAAACACGCAGCGTCCAGATGTTACAGCATAGTGGAGGGGATTTCAAGAAATCCCGTCTCCACTATGCGTAACAATACGCAGGTGGCAAACCTGCGTAAACGGACATGCGGCGCGTCTTTTTAGACCGCAGCATGTCCTCGCGTATTGCGGCGACGGTGCGTCGCCGCAACAGAATTAACACAGGGCTATGTAGCCCTGCGCTCTTTCCGGGGGTGTTCCGGAGGTGTCCTGAACACCTCCGGAAAGATCGCGCGTCATAAAGGGGGCGGGGCTTAGACGGAGCGGAATTTCCGCTCCGTCCAAAGCGCTATGGTTCCGGACCGTGGAACCATAGCCTCACTTTTATTAAGTACCATAAAAAAAGTCTTTCTAAGAAGATTTTTTAATACAAATATCCCCTATTCCATAGGCTTAACAATACTGGGCTTCTAACATATCTGAAAAAGAATAGATGATAGATTGTAGCTAAAATTTATCTAACCAGTCTAAAGCCGCCAGTAAACTTGTCTGGCCAGATATAACCTTCTTAAAGCAGGAAAAAAATCAGCAAAAAGCAGCCCAGAAGAGCCTCAACAAAAAGAAAAACGAAAAAAAGGAAGGGACGAGATAAAATATCTCTATATATACAAAATTGATATGTAGTGCTGCACGCATGAGCGGGGGCGCCATTCTCGTATTTCTTAGGGTGCCAACCTCTGCACCTAGGTAGGTGTTTAGACAGGCCAAGATAAGTATAGGGTCAGATCACTCTTTTCCACACATCGGCTGAGTGAAACTGTTACAAGTGTGCAGCACTACATATCAATTTTGTATATATAGAGATATTTTTTCTTGTTCCTTCCTTTTTTTTCGTTTTTCTTTTTGTTGAGGCTCATCTGGGCTGCTTTTAGCAGATTTTTTTTCTGCTTTAAGAAAGTTATATCTAGCCAGACAAGTTTACTGGTGGCTTTTGATTGGTTAGATTAATTTTATCTACAATCTATCATCTATTCTTTCTCAGCTATGTTAGAAGCCCCGTTTTGGTAAGACTATGGAACAGGGGATATTGGTATTAAAAAATCTTCTTAGAAAGACTGGGTTTTTTTGATATAGGAAAGATGTGTATCTTCGTACCGTGTTAGCCAGTAGATAGAAAAATATTTAGACTTGAGAGTCCTCAGTGGTTGATACCTTTTAATGGCTAACTGAAAAGATGGTAACAAATTGCAAGCTTTCGAGACTACTCAGGTCTCTTCATCAGGCGAAGACTAATACAAAATCTGAAGAATCACATATTTATACACAACAGGACACAGGAATAATGCAATAGGTAAGACAAGTGACATGAAGCAGAACTGTCATTATGGCAGAGGGATGAACATAAATATTGGAACAGTTCATAGATAAGGAGAGAAAGTTTTATTGCCCTCTGATTGGAGTCTGCTATTGTGTTTTGATGCCCCTAGAAGGCCAGAGAAGCAGATTCCTTAATTGATGTAGAAAGACATGAATCCGTGTGATATATTCATTCCAGCACTAAGAGTGTCAAAGGTCATCATAAGTTTATATTCCCAAACCTTTCTATCTTTCTCAGATTTGAAGTTAGATTTTAATACAAGTAATTCCATATCTATCATGCTATGACCGGGCATACAAAGTGTTTTGCCACAGGTAAATCCATTCTTTTTTCTCTTATTGTGTGGCGATGAGAATTCATCCTTGTTCTCAGTTTTTGCCCTGTCTCCCCCACATACAGACCCCCAGTTGGACATTTCGTACAAATAATTAGGTACACCACATTAGATGTGATGCAGCTGAAAGTACCTGGGATCTTGTAGTCCTGATGGGAGTTGGGGATCTTTATCTTGTCCGTGGTCATTATAGATGCACAGGTTTTGCATTTCTTCTAGTTACAAGGAAAGGTTCCTGCAGCTGTTGGGGAGGACAGGGAGCTTCTGACAATGATGCTTCTTAGATTTGGGGGCTGCCTAAAACATAGTAGTGGGGGTCTTGAAATATGGATTGTAATCGGGCATCTTTTTGTAGTAAAGGTTGTAGTTTCCGTGCAGCTCCCCTTAGCATCTCCAGATTTGGATTGTAGGTGACCACTAGAGGCACCCGGTTATTTTCTTCTTTAGCTTTGTAATGTAGCAGGTGATTCCTTGATATTCTGGTGGCTCTTGTAATTTGGTTTTCAATTGTTCTTGGATGGTAGCCCTGGTTCAAAAAGGTCTTTCTGAGGCGACCAAGGTGTTCATCTCTATCCATGGGATTGGAACATATACGGTTGTATCTGATGGCTTGGCTGTAGACAATAGAGTTTTTTATGTGTTTTGGATGGAAACTGTCCCATTTAAGGTATGTTGGACGGTCGATTGGCTTCTGATACAGGGATGTCTCTATTTCATTGTTCTTTAGCTTAATGGTGGTGTCTAAAAAGTTAATTTCAGTGCTGGAGTAGTTAAGTGTTAAGTTGATGGTGGGATGAAATTGGTTGAACTGTTAATGGAACGTCTTTAGCTGTTGTTCAGACTCCGTCCAGATGATTAAAATGTCATCAATGTAGCGGTAGTAGGCCCGAGGCCTGATGGGACATGAGGACAAAAAGTCGCTTTCAAGCTTGGCCATGAAAAGATTTGCATACTGTGGAGCCATTTTACTTCCAATAGCTGTGCCAGTCTCCTGAAGATAGATCTTGTTGTCAAATTCAAAGAAATTGTGGGTGAGGATGAATTTTGTGAGTTTCACCACAGAATCAGCATCATTCCCGGTGTTTCCCATGAAGACTTTGCAGGCATTTAATCCATCCTGGTGTGGGATATTTGTTATGATTCGGTAGCTGAGGAGTGCAGGCAAAAAGGCAATACACCAGAGCAGTTGGAATCTATGAGATTGCAGTACCCTGACTAACCACCACAACTAGAGGCAGCCGTGGAGCGTTCCTACGTTGGTCCTAGACGCCTCGTCACAGCCTGAGAAACTAACTACACCTAAAGATAGAAATAGGAAAGCTATCTGCCCCGGAGCAGAACCCCAAAGATAATAGCAAGCCCCCAAACATGTAATGGCGGTTAGACAAGATGAAATACTGACACAGACAGAAAATAGTATGAGCAAACGTTGGGGCCCAAACTAACTAAATAGAAAAGGATAGGAAGGGTACTTACTGCAATCCCAAAAAAAACCCTGAAAGCACCAACTCTACTAATTTCAAAAACACCTGAGATCACACGACCTCTACCACCTAAATTAGCTCTCTGGTGTAACAAAATCAAAACAGCAGCCACTGAAAAAACTGGAAAAAGCAAAAGTACAAACATCAGTGGCTGAACTAAACTGAGAGGGCAAAAGCCCCCTGAGGGGACCCAGAAGGCCCCCACAGAAGTGCAGGACAAAATGCAAAAATCAAGCACAGAAACAAAAAGAAGAAAATGTCTTATCTGTTAGAAGGAGATGCAGACACGACACAGCAGGCTACAAGGAAACTGGAATCAAGGATTCAGACCAGAACAATTGATCACCGGCAACCCTGATGGGAAGGTGACTCCCTTATATAAGACCAGTCAGTAACACCCGATTCCCAGTCCTCACAATCTTCACTGAACAGACCAGTACCGCTTGTAACCACCAGAGGGAGCCTCTGCTCAGAACTCATATCAAGCCCATTCACAACAGTACCCCACCTTGAGGAGGGGTCACCGAACCCTCATTTGAGCAACCAGGTCGGTCAGGATGAGTTCTATGATACGCACGGATGAGTCTCCTAGCATGGATGTCCGAAAGCAAACACCCAAGAATTGTCTTCCTGACCATAACCTCTCCACTTAACCAAATACTGGAGTTTCCGTCTAGAAAAACGAGAATCTAATATTTTCTCAACCACATACTCCAGATTGCCCTCAACCAAAACAGGGTCAGGAGGCACAGCAGCAGGAACCACTGGCTCAACAAATCTCTTCAACAAGGACTTGTGGAACACGTTATGGATCTTAAATGTCCCTGGAAGAAGCAAACGAAAAGAAACAGTATTAAGAATCTCCATGATCTTATAAGGTCCAATGAACCTAGGCTTAAATGTAGGAGATGCTACTCTCATAGGAATATTTTTTGAGGACAACCAGACCAAGTCCCCTACTTTAAACCGAGGACCATCAGTCCTATGCCGGTTAGCAAACCGCTGGGCCCTCTCTTGAGAGAGGGACAACCTCTCCATTACCTGGTCCCAAATCTGTTGCATATGCTCCACAACAGAGTCAACACCCGGACAGACAGAAGCCTCCGTCTGTCCCGAAGAAAATCGAGGGTGAAACCCAGAATTACAGAAAAATGGAGACATCAAAGTGGCAGAGCTAGCCCTATTATTAAGAGCAAACTCAGCCAAAGGCAAAAAAGAAACCCAGTCATCCTGATCAGCAGACACAAAGCATCTTAGATAAGTCTCCAATGTCTGGTTTGTTCTCTCAGTTTGACCATTGGTCTGAGGATGAAACGCCGAGGAGAAAGACAATTGAACACCAAGTTTAGAACAAAAGGTCCTCCAAAATCTGGAAACAAACTGGACTCCTCTGTCAGACACAATGTTCTCAGGAATGCCGTGTAAACGAACCACGTGCTGAAGGAACAAAGGCACCAATTCAGAGGAGGAAGGCAACTTAGGCAATGGCACAAGATGTATCATCTTGGAAAACCTATCACAAATCACCCAGATGGCGGTCATTCTCTGAGAAACAGGAAGGTCGGAAATGAAATCCATAGAGATATGGGTCCATGGTCTCTTGGGCACAGGCAATGGCATCAACAAACCACCAGAGCGAGAGCAAGGCTTGGAGCGAGAGCAAGTCCCGCAGGACTGCACAAATTCCCTGACATCACGAGACAAGGTAGGCCACCAAAAGGACCGACTAACCAAGTCTCTGGTACCAAAAATTCCGGGATGCCCAGCCAACGCGGAACAATGAATCTCAGACATCACACTCTTTTTCCACTGGTCCGGGACAAACAATTTTCCAACAGGGCAGCGCTCGGGCCTATCCTCCTGACACCCCTCCAGAGCAAGTCTCAAATTGGGTGAGATGGCGGAAAGAACTACACCCTCTTTCAAAATAACAGAAGGACCAGATAACTCAGGAGAGTCTGCAAGGAAACTCCTCGAGAGAGCATCCGCCTTAACATTCTTAGTGCCAGGAAGAAAGGAAACCACAAAATTAAAACGTGTGAAAAACAAGGCCCACCTGGCCTGTCTAGGATTGAGTCGCTTGGCAGATTCCAGATAAACCAGATTCTTATGGTCCGTAAGGACCACCACTCGATGTTTGGCTCCCTCCAGCCAATGTCTCCACTCTTCAAAAGCCCACTTCATGGCCAATAACTCCCGATTACCCACGTCATAATTACGTTCAGTAGGAGAAAATTTTCGAGAGAAAAAGGCACAAGGATTACTTTTAGAGGTCTCTGGATCTTTTTGGGACAAAACGGCACCTGCCCCAATTTCAGAGGCATCAACCTCCACCTGAAATGGCAGAGAAACATCAGGCTGCCGTAGAACAGGAGCAGAAGTGAATCTCTGCTTAAGTTCCTGAAATGCAGAGACTGCCTCAGGAGGCCAATTCACCACATCAGAACCCTTTTTGGTCAAATCAGTTAATGGTTTAACAATAACCGAGAAATTACTAATAAATTTACGATAAAAATTGGCAAAACCCAAAAATCTTTGAAGAGCCTTTAATGAAGTAGGTTGGACCCAATCACAGATGGCCTGAACCTTGACCGGGTCCATTTCAATAACAGATGGGGACAAAATGAATCCCAGAAATGAGATCCTCTGTACGCCAAAAAGACACTTTGATCCCTTCACATATAGAGCATTCTCTCTCAAAATCTGGAATACAGTTCGAACATGTTTCACATGAGAGTCCCAGTCATTGGAAAAAATCAAGATATCATCCAAATAAACAATCAGAAATTTATCCACAAAATCCCTGAAAATGTCATTCATGAAGGACTGGAAGACAGAAGGAGCATTAGTGAGCCCAAAGGGCATCACAAGGTACTCAAAATGCCCCTCCGGGGTATTGAATGCCGTCTTCCATTCATCCCCGTGCTTAATGCGAATAAGGTTATATGCCCCCCTGAGGTCAAGCTTGGTAAACCAAGTAGCGTTTTTCACCCTGGAAAACAGGTCAGAAATCAAGGGTAACGGGTATTGATATTTCACAGTAATATTGTTCAAAAGACGATAATCAATACACGGCCTTAATGAACCATCCTTTTTGGCCACAAAGAAAAAACCGGCACCTAAGGGTGAAGAGGATGGTCTGATATGACCTTTCTCCAATGACTCCTTGATATAAGACCGCATAGCGTCATGTTCAGGTACAGACAAGTTAAAAAGGCGACCTTTAGGGAATTTACTACCAGGCACTAATTCAATAGCGCAGTCATAGCTCCTATGGGGAGGCAAGGATGCAGATTTACTTTCGCTAAACACATCAGAAAAATCAATCAAAAAGTCAGGAACATCCTGAGCCTGGGGGAGGCAGAAAAAACAGGAGTGTTGGTATTAACACATTGGCAGCCCCAACTGGTTACAGACACAGATTTCCAATCCAAAACAGGATTATGAGACTGTAACCAAGGGAAACCCAGTACGATAATATCATGCAGATTATACAGAACCAAAAATTTGCAGCACTCTTGATGATCAGGTTCCACCCTCATTATAACCTGAGTAGAGAACTGAGGTTTATTCTCAGCCAAAGGGGTAGAATCGATCCCCAGAAGGGGAATAGACTTCTGTAGGGGTATCAAGGGAAACCCACAACGTTTAGCAAAATCATAATCCATCAGGTTAATAGCTGCTCCAGAATCAACGAAAGCCTGAGCAGAAAATGAGGACAGAGAGCATATCAGAGTGACAGTTAGTAAAAACTTAGTCTGAACACTACCCAAGACAACTGAGCGTGCAAAACGTCCTCCCCGCTTAGGGCGGACTGAAATAGTATGAGAGGCATCACCACAGTAGAAACATAACCCATTGCGCTTTCGAAACTCATGACGCTGTGCCCCAGACACCACTCTATCACACTGCATGGATTCAGAAGCAGGTTCACAAGGCAACACTATTCCACGCATACTTCTCCGCTCACGCAAACGTCTGTCAATTTGAATCGCTAATGACATAGAATCATTGAGACCAGAGGGGACAGGGAATCCCACCATAACATCCTTTACATTATCTGACAGCCCCTTCCGAAAAAGGGCCGCCAAAGCGTCGTCATTCCACTTGGTCAGGACTGCCCACCTACGGAATCTCTGACAGTATAACTCAGCGTCATCAAGCCCCTGATTTAATGCCAACAAGGCTTTTTCAGCTTGATCAGTGACATTAGGCTCATCGTACAATAACCCCAAAGCCTGAAAAAATGCATCAACATCACTCAAAACAGGATCCCCAGGTGTCAGGGAAAAAGCCCAATCCTGAGGATCGCCGCACAGGAGAGAGATGACAATTTGAACCTGTTGCGCTGCGTTTCCTGAGGACCCAGATTTTAAGGCAAAAAACAATTTACAATTATTTTTGAAATTCTGAAACTTAGCTCGATCCCCTAAAAACAAATCTGGCATGGGAATCCTAGCTTCCACAGCAGGCAACCTAGCAAGATAGATAGCAATACTCCGAACCTCAGTGGCAAGCTGATCCACACGGCCAGACAACTGTGCAAACTCCATTGAGAGAAAAAAAAATCCTCCCCAGCACCCAGAGATACAGAGGGAAAAAAAAAAAAATGCAACAAACAGAAAAATATCTCTGACAACCTTTTTTTTTTTTTTTTTTTCTTTCACAATATTTTTTCCCTTCTGTGAGTACCATACAATTTTCAATTTTTTAGGCCGGTGATACTGTTATGATTCAGTAGCTGAGGAGTGCAGGCAAAAAGGCAATACACCAGAGCAGATGGAATCTATGAGATTGCAGTACCCTGACTAACCACCACAACTAGAGGCAGCCGTGGAGCGTTCCTACGTTGGTCCTAGACGCCTCGTCACAGCCTGAGAAACTAACTACACCTAAAGATAGAAATAGGAAAGCTATCTGCCCCGGAGCAGAACCCCAAAGATAATAGCAAGCCCCCAAACATGTAATGGCGGTTAGACAAGACGAAATACTGACACAGACAGAAAATAGTATGAGCAAACGTTGGGGCCCAAACTAACTAAATAGAAAAGGATAGGAAGGGCACTTACTGCAATCCCAAAAAAAACCCTGAAAGCACCAACTCTACTAATTTCAAAAACACCTGAGATCACACGACCTCTACCACCTAAATTAGCTCTCTGGTGTAACAAAATCAAAACAGCAGCCACTGAAAAAACTGGAAAAAGCAAAAGTACAAACATCAGTGGCTGAACTAAACTGAGAGGGCAAAAGCCCCCTGAGGGGACCCAGAAGGCCCCCACAGAAGTGCAGGACAAAATGCAAATATCAAGCACAGAAACAAAAAGAAGAAAATGTCTTATCTGTTAGAAGGAGATGCAGACACGACACAGCAGGCTACAAGGGAAACTGGAATCAAGGATTCAGACCAGAACAATTGATCACCGGCAACCCTGATGGGAAGGTGACTCCCTTATATAAGACCAGTCAGTAACACCCGATTCCCAGTCCTCACAATCTTCACTGAACAGACCAGTACCGCTTGTAACCACCAGAGGGAGCCTCTGCTCAGAACTCATCTCAAGCCCATTCACAACAGATATTAGAGTACAAAGATTCCACATCCATGGTGGCCAGGATGGTTCCTTCTGGTAGGGGACCTATTGCTGCTAGTTTATTCAGTAGGTCAGTTGTGTCCTGAATGTAGCTGGGTGTATCCTTTACCAGGGGTTTAAGAATACCCTCTACCCATCCAGATACCTGCTCAGTAAGGGTGTCCACACATGAAATAATTGGCCTCCCTGGATTCCCAGCTTTGTGGATTTTGGGAAGCATGTAAAACGTCCCTGTTCTTGGACTTTCTGGTATCAGGTCATCAGCTCTTATGGATTTGGGTTTTTTTGGTACTTAATAAAAGTTACATTTTAATAGGGTTTTTTTCAGTAAGCTAGTATTGAAGTCCTAGTATTGTTCTACTATCTTTAGGAAAAGGAAACAAAGGCACAATGTTTGAATGTTTGTTAATCTGTAGCTGACCCATTCATGCTCTGCAATATGAAGGACAATCTATGCATGTTGTTTGAACACTCCAGCAGTGAGGGATGGCCTCCTTCCACCTTCCCCCAAGCCTGTGCTGAAATGACTGAATGAGAAGTTGTGACCTATAAAAATGAGGATCTGCCTGTGTTTAGAGAGGCTCTACATTACAGAAGCCATGGCATCATGGCTCCAACTGAATAAATACAGAGCTGCCTCATTGACCATCACTGAACCCTCAAAGACGTTTGGAGAATCCAGGTTGGGACAATCAAGTCACCTGGCCTTGAACATCAATGAACTGTCAACTTCCTAAGCTTGTCATTACCTTCTCACTGTAGAGGCCCACAAAAAAAGCGGGAAGCCACTGATGGGAGTATTCGGCACTGGAAGCAGCTCTAATCCCAGTGAGTCAGCGGAAGGGTAAGACTCTGTAATGTGCACCATATTGGGTATTTGCTGGGACTGTTCTATATGCTATTGTATGTTGATGGTTCAATTAATTATTGCCACACTGTTTTACCCTCACGCTGTGTTGTTTGAGTAGTGTTCTGTTCACGGAGAGAGAGAGCGAGCATTTAGTGGTATGAACCCTGGTCAATGCAGTCTTTCTAAAGACAGCCGGAACAGCGGACAAGAGCACCCACTAACCTTGTATCTCTACAGTTATCATCCAAACTTAACCCTTGTAATAAATTTATGGCATTTTCAAACTAATCTATGTTTTCACTTTCCTGGCTGTGTACAAAATATAGATAAAGCATAGAGAAGTCGTACTAATCAATAGTAAACTACAGCATATATACTGTAAAGTGTAACTTACAGTTACATATGGTGCATTCATGTCAGTAGGAATGCCGGCAGAATACTACCTCCATATACTTATAGTAGATAGAGTTGTGTAGCTATTTACCAAGATGATAAGATTTAGTTCTGCTCAGTATAATAATATTTCAAAAATACAAGCATGTGATTGTACCTTCAGATTTACAGTATTTTTTCTTTCACTAGGTTCATAAAATGAAATATTGAGGCTGTGAAATAAAATAAAATGTGTTTTTTTTCATCTTCAATAAAAAAAAGTACTGTTATTTAAAGTACAATATCCTGTCCAGGACCAGGTGTCATAAAAATAAACTATTCTCTTTCTGCCAAATTTTTGCAGTTTTCAGCCTCATATTTCCCGCATTAAGGGTAGAAAATATTGCGCCAAGTAACTAAAAGCTCTAATTCAAAGCCGAAGCTCAGTCCTGTTCACACATTCATACTTCCAATGTCTGCCTCTGTAATTCGCTGCAGGCCCCGACTGTCTGCAAAAGTGTTTGCTGAAGGAATATTTTAGTGAACCAGACACTGATTAATTACACGTATCTGACGAAATGTTTTCAGTTTGACAACAAAATATATCCTAAATGTCAGAAGGGCTTTAGATCTACAGGAATACCAACTCAACTGGACAACATACTTGAGGATATCCTTACCAATGCTGTATGATACAAGAAATGTGCTTTTTCTTTT
>JARQOD010000009.1:102423359-102534858 GCA_033576555.1 Oophaga sylvatica | reverse complement strand
CTGTGGCGTGCAAATATGAAATACCGGTATATGCAATTTACTGCACTGCAAAATTTATAAAATTGGTTATATATACAGTATGGAAATGGCTGCTTTTAGCCAAAGAGGGCATTCACATAGGCAGGTTACCAGCAACAAGAATTGCATTATCTGGGTGCACATGAATTTGCCAATTTATGCACTAAGTATTCTCAATTTTTCTAATTTTATAGAGCAGTAATGCAACTCACGTTTCATATATTTCATGTTTACATACTATAGCGTTACAGAGTGCTGCTTTTTTTGTTATTTATTTATTTTGTGTACTTATATAGCGCCATTTCCCCCCGGGATCAATAAAGTGTATCGTATCGTATCGTATTAATTCCACAGCGCTTTACAGACATTATCGGCACTGTCAACATTGGGGCTCACAATCTAGATTCCCTAGATCCCTAGATTCTTTGGAGTCTCAGAGAACCCATAGGAAACCCACACAACAAGGGGAGAACATACAAACTCCTTACCGATGTAGTCCTTTGTTGCATTTGAACCTAGGACCCCATCGCTGCAAGGCAACAGTGCTAACCACTGAGTCATCATGCTGCCCCAAGTTAGATCTGAATGTCAGCTTAGTGTGGTCTGATTCTCTTGGATGAGACAACTGTAGCACAGGTGCGGAGAAAATGGAGAACTTAATTTTCTCCATTCTGTGAGTCAGTGGAAATCGGTCATCCGAGTACAGTGTGATGATTTCTACTCACCCATAGACTTGAATGGATGAGCAACTTTTTTCTCATGTTGCATCGGCATGAGACTATAGTCGCAGTTCAGCACTGCCCCATAGAATAACATTGGTTTGAGTGCTATCCGATAAAACATCCGATCCGATGAATATAGTCGTGTGAGCTAGCCCTAATAGTCTCACTAGTGGCCATATCTAATGTCTCTAATGACTCTGGTCTAATTTATTACGTATGATGTATAGAATTATATTGACTTTAACTCCTAACTCAAATTCCACTTGTAGAAAATTTCCAAGAGTACATCTAAAATTCCAAGACTAAATCTAAAAGAGTACATCTGAAATTTCCAAGAGTACATCTAAAGAAAATTCCTGTCTTTATAATATTGCCCAAATCTCCAATACTAAAAGAATTCCAGAAAGCAGTCACTTGGCACAGAAATCAATCTATTTATCCAGAGCAATGCAATCGCCTGATAGTACGTTCTTCAAAGGCTCTGAATTTGGATTAAATAAGTGAAGTCCTAAAATTTAATCATTCGCAAACACCTTATGGGTTGTAAAATCAGAGTCTTCATTTGTACTATAAAAGAACAGATTGGCAGTCGTTTATTTTGGAGTTAGATTTTACAATGGAGTTGTTGTCGTTTAATTGGACTTTTTTGTTTTCCTCTTCCACAACACAGATTAACAGGATGTTAGCACTCACTAAGCATGCCTATTATTAACTGCCGATGACTATAATAAACCAACGCCTAATGTCATATTGTCATATACAACATGGTTAATGAGCAGTACTTCAGTATTGTGTTTGGTTTTTTTTTCCTAATTATTGCTGTTTTTTTATGATTTATGATATTTTGAGGGGCTAGTAGTAGTAGTTTACACATTCCAAATGCATACTTTTGTAGTGAAGGAAAATTTTGGATAATTATTAGAAGTATTTATAGCAGTAAAAAAAAAAACATGTCGGGGTCGAACAAAATATGTGGGAGGCATGGTGCCCTCTAATTCATCTGCTTCTGTCACCGTCGATAGACATCAGTGAAGACTGGTAGAAATTTCACTTTGGAGGAAAAATGGAGGTGACATCGCGTTGATGGAGTCCCCACTCATCAGGTATTTGTGGCATATCATATGCATAAATGATACTCATGAATCAGAAAAACACAACTGTCACATTGGCTCTACAACTGACATATAGAATTAGAATAGCGTTTAAATGGACAAATGGTAGATCAGTCAATTTTCTGCCGTAAAAATTTACTGTATTTGAAAATGCAACTAAAAAGGAATACAAAGAAAATGCAAAAACAGTAAACAGTGAGTAGTAATCTTCTGTAAATTAAAGTGGTTATCCGAGACTATTTAATTATCTTTACCTAAGAACTAACAGACAGTTAGATGCTACCGGGCTGGTTGTGCCCGGCGCTGATCTCTGCCGGCACAGAGTGGTCACAGACGGCTCCTGTTGCCAATTCAGTGACTTCTACTGATGATGTCGATAGAGCAGCTGCTTCTCTTACGCTCAGTTGACAGGGCATCACTGCTGACGTCATGCTGATTGACAGCTGGCTCCCTGCTGCCTAACTGCAGGTAACCGGCTGTCAATCACCATGACGTCGGCAGTCATGCTCCATCAATAGAGCAGCTCGGAAGAAGAAGAAGAAGCTTTGTGCCGTCGCTGGGTAGAACACATAGGTAGTTAGAAACAAACCAAAAAATAAAGAGAAAACAAAGAGAAAAAGACACAGCACTCGTACGGTCAAAAAAGTTGGTGGTGCTCAAGTAGGGTGTCCAGTCGTAGAACAAATTATAGAAAAAACATGGCATCAGTTCTGATGAAGGTCCGGATGTGGACCGAAAACGTTTAACGTTAATTTTGGATGCAATAGATGAAACTTTTGTTTGATCACATTTCTCTTTGAGTGCCAAGTTTTTTCTATAATTTAAAAAAAATAGTCCTGGACAACCCCTTCAAATAAAATTGTTGCAATATGAAAGTCTACACCTGTCTAATATGCTTTCTATTTTATTTCCCAAAGTTTTCTATACAAATTAGATGGTTAGTTTATTCGGCCGACAGCTATCTCTGCCATCTCTCCCCAACAAATGAATGCTCGTTTGGCCAAGCAGTCCTGTGTTCACTCTCAGAGATCCGCTGTCAGACATGTCTGGTGGCGGCTTATCTCCGAAGAACAAAAGGATCGGATATCCCCGCAGAGTCAGCCTGAAAAAGAAATCGTGTGCACATACCCTAATGTTATCCAATGGTAATCTCTAAAATGTAGACACGTCTTTCCTAATTTGTGTATTTATCTCAGAATTTATTAAATTGTGTTCTCTTTCTATGAGTAACGGTAGATTCTTTCTTCTCGGAGGCTTTACAGCAGAGGACGAGTAGGCTGGAACATAGCCAAACCCCGGTGCAGAGCCAGCAAAGATTGACATTGGCATCCTGCTGCTTTAAAAGAAAGTTTCTTGCCGCTATCAAATACATATAATTAAAGAGACCATTTGAAGGAAAATATTAGTGATTATTAATCAAGACTGTTTGTTAAAAGACCTTAGTGCCAGCATCTTATTCCGTAACGATGGTATCCGGACAGTCATGTTTACCATGTTCTAGGCTACAGTTGCTATGGTTCTTATTTTATTCCCAGAATGCTCTAGGATGCAAATTAGGAGGAGGAAGAAATGTCAACGGCATCTCATGTAGCCCGCCAGTTCTATGATCAGTGCTGATGAGTGGCAAGAACCTCAAAACAGCAGTTTACAGATGGATTTTCTCAAGTTATGTTTTAAAGTGGCTCTTTTACCAGTTTGAACATATTAAACTGGCCACATCATGGAATAGCAGCTGTAGAGCTGAGCAAAACATTTTTTTTATTTCTCCTCTCCATTGCAGAGATATTAGCTTGTAAAGTTTAGATTCTAATTCATACCAAGGCCAAGGGAGAGTTAGCGGAGATTTGTCATTGGGAGAATATACTTTTTCCCCTGTATGATGTTGACCAATCTTAAGAAGGCAACTACATACCGGTGCGGTGGTGGGAAGAACCTACCTCAGAAGGTTCTTAACAGGATTTCTCCTATGAGAAATATAATGATGCACAGCTCTACTCTCCTCTGTGATTTCTTCATCTACTGTGCAGCGCACTCTAGAGCTAACAGTTCTTTGAGAAGAGAGCTGCAAGAGGTGTTTGTAATGGTGTAAGGAGATGGACATAATGCCCAATGTTTCCCAATGTTTCAATATTGTCTGCAAATTGTGTGATGCATTAATGGTAGTGATGAGCGAGTATACTCATTGCTCGGGTGTCCTCTGAGTATTTGGGCGTGCTCGGAGATTTAGTTTGTGTCGCCGTAGCTGCATGATTTGGAGCTGCTAGACAGCCTGAATACATGTGGGGATTAGCTGTTTGTTAGAGAATCCCCACATGATATTCAGGCTATCTAGCAGCCGCAAATCATGCAGCTATGGTGACACAAACTAAATCTCCGAGCACGCCCAAATATTCGGAGGACACCCGAGCATGCTCGGGAAAACCCGAGCAACGAGTATACTCGCTCCTCACTAGTTAATGGTATTAATGATATGTGTTGTTTGACAGTACGGAAAGTAAGAGTTAATTGTTTGGACTAGCCCAGAGTGGGAGGTGCTAAGGTTAAAGGACAAAGAGAGTTTCCTGCCAGGAAGTCAGAAAGGGCCCAGAGTGTGTAGAAAGAAGACCTAAGGTCTGATGTGAGCAGTGCTGCATGTAGTGGGTGTCCAAGAGAGGAGAGAGAGACAAAATATAGTAAGAACCTAGCGGAGAGCAAAAGAGAGAAGTGATCAAAAGAACAGAGTGATTGATCAGAGATGGGTCCTGGGTCAGGACACCTAGCAGTATGTCATGGGGCTCATAACTCACAGTAGCAATGTGCCTAGATGGACAGATTACGTAAGGCAAAGAGCATTCCCCAGACAGAAATTCCAGAGCGTCAGGAGCATCAGAGACAGAAAAGATAAGTACCGGCCATACTGGAAATATAGTTCCCTAGAGGGAAAAGAACACACGGAACTATGGGTTGAGAATAATTCTCTTGCAAACTGAACAGTAGTACTAAGCTGTCCTGTGGTGTAGTAGAAAGGAACAGTAAAGATAGAGAACAAGCGAGTAAAGAGGAGGGAATAGAAATTATGTGTGGAAAATGCTCAGTGTTGTAAAGGAAAAGTTAATCAAGATGGGTACCTGCTATCTACTGTTTATAATCCCCTCCAAGTTATCATTGAGTAAAAAGTTTTTTTTTGATTGGTGGTTTCCCTCATTGAGCTATCAAACATCTAGTCGTGGCCAACTGAAGCCATGGGTTACATGCAACCTGCAAGGGTGTAGCACTCTCACAGCACAAGGCCACACACCAAGCCATGTCCCCACCTTCATGTAACATGCTGGGGTGCAAGAAACGAGAACCTCGCCTATGGCTGTCGATCCACGCCACGTTACAATGACACATAGATTTGCTCCCCTACCTCACACTTACTGCTGTGAAATGAAAGCTGTAGGTGTTTGTAATGACACACAGTTCTGCTCCACTTTCCTCTTCCCCCCCACAATGACTGCTGTGAGGTGAAAGCAGGAGGTGTTTGTAATGGCACATAGCTCTGCTGTACTTCTCTGTGCAGAGATCACAGAGAAGAGCAGGGCTGTATATCATTGCATGTCTGGCCAATCATGATGTGATGCAAATAAAAAGTCTATTTTTCGTTTCAGTGAATCCACAGAGAATATGGGAATTGATACTGCACTGTGGGTGACAAAGCATCAATATTTCAACTCAACTTAATCACGGTGTCGCAACGCTGAAGTAATAGATGGGTGAAGGTGAAGATGGCTGTGATACAGCTTAGATATAGGACCGTGGAAAGAAACACTGTGCTGCATCTAATGGACATCCATTAGATGTGTTTTTATTCCAGTGCGGAAATGCACTAAAACCTCATGTAATCCACATGTTTATATCAATAAAGATTTGTCAGAGTAAAAAACAAGGAGGCATTAAAAATCAAGCAGCTTAATTTAAAACATGACATACTAAAAAAGACAAAAACTGCAACATAAGAAATGCCATAAAATAACATTTAAAAAATACACCAAAAACACAATGAAAAAAAGCAAATACCATATGTTTCGGATTAAATGACGCACTTTTATGATCCCCAAAATTAGGGGGGAAATGGGGGTGCGTCTTATAAACCAAACATTTTTCTTACCGAGGGGTCAATGCTGCGGGTCCGGAGCTGGGGTGTTGGGATGGTGGTGCGGTAGTCCTGCGGTGTGCAGTGGTAGTACAGCGGTGAGCGGTGGTACTGCGGTGGTGGTACGGCAGCGAGCGTTGGTGGTACGGCAGCGGACAGTAGCCCTACGGCGGCGACATTTGGCGGTCGCCATTCTTCTTCCGGGGTCCAGCTTCCGGCTTCTCACTCGGCACAGGCGCAGATGGAGGAATGCCGAGATCTCCATCTGCACCTGCCTCTATGCGATGTCTCCAGTAAAATGACTGCAGATGCGGCGCAGGCACAGTTGGAGATCTCGGCACCAAGATCTCGGGAGATGAGATCTCAGCGTCAAGTTCTCCATCTGCGCATGCGCCACCCCGGCAGCCATTTTCCCGGAGACCACCACAGAGTAAACAGTGCAGGGGCTCTGGGTTTTCACAAAATGTCGGCAGAGCCCCCGCACCACCGAACACCCGCACTCTTGTCTCCTCCAGCAGCGACCCTGGGACCCTGCTCCACTGCGGCCTGCACCACGGAACACCAACAGCATCGCACATCCGAACACCCCTTTCTCCCAGTCTGGGGTCCGCAGCATCGCCCCACTCCTGCCTCAGCCAGCAGCGACCCTGGGACCCCACTTCACCGCAGCCACCGCCCCCGGTAAGCAATAAGACGCCTGGATTGTAATAAGCACCACTATTTTATTAAAAAAAGTTTTTTTCCTATTTTTCTCCTCAAACTTTGGGTGCGTCTTATAATCCGGTGTGTCTTATAAACCGCAAAATACGGTAACCTAATTTATATAAACAGATGCAGATGTTTGTTTTAAAAACAGTCATCACTTGGATAAGAAAAATTGATGTATAAATCTTTACCTCCTTTGGTTTTTAAAAATGAATGAGAAAAAAAGTAGGTGTAATCCAGAAGCAAAATGGAACATAAGCAGTCTGTTATTTTTGCAGTAGAAAAAAAACATAAACTGATGTGTGAATATGCCCTTAAAATAATTGCTGCTTTCGGAAAATTCAGCATCCGTCAGAGGTCCCATAGATCAGCACTTAGGTCTATAATATCAGTTTGCAATCATTCTGTGTGCTGCAAAAAAAAAGGATTGTCTTCTGTGTGCACAATTAATTAACGTACAAAATTGTAGCTATATTAACATTGCATTTTTTTCCTTTTGCTCTAAATAAACATTAAAAAGTTCCACTGCATGTATGTATTTTCCACTTTTCCAGTAAAGCATGTATTTAAAAAAATATTGAAAATCAGCAAAAATTAAAAAATAATAACATCACAATAAGGAAAAGAAATACAACTACCAAAGTAACCTAAAAAAAATTAATATGAAATTTAGTATGGCTAGAAATGATGTGGAAAATATTTCTGCAGTAAGTAAAGAGTTAATAAAAGTATTCTTGTGTTTTCTCTTCCTTTTTTTTTTCCTCTTTCAAGATTCCTCTTGCCACACTGGTCAATGATCGCCTTAGAAATTGACTTCTGGGTTTCCATTTTCAATATTTTTAGCAATGTGTGCCTGGGAAACAGGATTGCAACATTACTCACAATTCTGTAATACAAAGCTCTCTGCCATTTGAAATCAGTATGGAACATTGAATTCTCCGATCTGGAAACTGTTCACAGTCTGCAAATTGTCATTCGACTAGACTACATTTCTTCAAACAATATTGGCATCTGGCTAGCAGCAATCAAACAATACTTCTTTTTGATGTCAGCACTTAGAGTCAGCCCACTTGACTGAATTCTGATTAACTCCGTATTCAAAAAAGCAAATACAATATATTTTTCAGATCATTGCCGAGAGCAAAGAGACAACATGTAATAAGAGCAATATTGACTGTATCTCAAAAAATAACAATTGCTTTTGGCTCCTATGGATGAATAGAAGAACGGATAATTTTGAGCTCAAGAGGAATAATCAAAGAGATAAAGAAAAAAGGAAAAGCAACTGATCATCAGACCATAAGGAAACAAAGACTTGGAACCAAACATAAGAAATGCCCTCAACCCAGCAACATATAATCAATGTCTAAAGAACTTGCAGTACAGTGCACGGAACAATGATAGCCAAAAACCTCACTGAACACAGAGGATTAAGCCACAATAGACATTTATTTGTAGGAGATTTTAGAGTATTGGTGACTGATACCGAGTCATATAATATTACTGACAATTTAAGAAAAAAATAACAAAAAATATTTATGGAAAATATTGAAAGTCATAAACCTTATAAAGTCATTAGTTATAAAAAGTTCCTTCTAGAATGAGAATATCACCATAAATGTGTGTCCTTGACTTTTCCACTTTGTCTTTTTATACATTTTTTTATGTCTCATTTTGGGTATGAATATTCTTTTATAGTTTGTCTAACTCAAAGCTGGACAATCATTTCTTTGTGTTTTGCTTTTCTACACAGGAAAAATTAGAAAAGGAAAAAATGTAAACTAAGATTGAACATAAATATATTCACAAGAGTGGCGCCTACCCCAACGCACGTTTCAGCAGATGCAGGATTACGACGCCTCTATACACAGCTGATAACACCGGATCCACCAATCACAATAACTGATGTCTCAGCTGACCCTTCCTGCCTTGCTTTTAACAATGACTTTACACACGCTCATTACAAAAAGATAAGGTCAGAGTCTGTTCATTGTGTTTAATGTACATGTGTTGTTTCCTGAAACAACAGCAAATTACAATTTAAAAACGCCACGGTGGCCGGTGTGAAAATTGCAAGATTTCCATTTATTATTTTAAATGTAGATTTTTAAAACATTGCCAAAAAATTAAAAAAAAAAATATGTTTAACAGAAAAATCTGATAGGTCATTTTTTTATGGCCCTGTCCCTTTTCATTTATATGGAGGCTTGAGGAGGAACACTCACCCAAACGTAATTTTGTCCTGTAAGAAAAACAATATAATTGCCCGAAAAAATTAAATTCTCCCAATTGTCAGCTCATATATGATGAATCATTGCTGGGTGTAGCTAAAAACATCTGGAGTGGACGAGTTTAAATTAGCCATTATATGATGTGAATGTATTGCTCATATCAAGGGATATACTGCAGGTACAGAAGTTCTTAAATAATAGAAGAAGTAAAAAAAATCAATATACTATGATGCAAAAATGCATAATATGAGGCCAAGCTAAAAAGAAAATAATAATTACGCTCAGATTGCCTCCAGAAACGTGGAGTGAGTTAAGCCGAATACGAGCTGAAGATGTTCTGCACAGTTTCAACACACTGCAGACTTGCAGTCCAATAACTATAACCACGCAGATAATGGCACAGAAAATTACTTTGACCAGTCAAAACAATTGCTCCATCTTTTCGTTTCTCATACCAGTGATTTTCAGAATTAGATTTTACACACCGCACACTCACAAACCAGTCATTCAAATAGAGTAGGGAAAAGTATCTCCAAAAACAATGTAAAAATAACTCACGGGCTCAGCCAAGTGTGCGAGCAGACGTGTAGCAGTAAGCATGGCTAGGCTTACATTTGTTTACGTCTGATGTACAATTTGATAAGCCATCATATATTATTGAAGATAAAGAAGATATATTTTCTAGCCTAATACCAATTTTCTTGTATCCAAACAGTGAATAAATCCTTTCAGAAGATTGCTTTTTATTTCTTTTTTGTGCAATAGTAAACGACATTTTGTAAAAATCAAATATAATAAAAAAAAAATAATAATTATTTGGGAAATATAATTCCAATATTTTGGCCAATGGTTTGTAAAACTTGGGCTTCATAAAGAAGTCATTTCTTTCATGTATGTGTGCTATAAAGAACCTACACATTATAATCTATGATCATTTTTAAATGTCTGGGTCATTTGTAGACTGATTGACCAGAAAAAGAAAATATGTCTGAGTTATGGATCAAACTCACACATTCAGCTGAATGGATTTGTCAAAATATTGGATTGTGCTTGGATGCCATTCATATGTCGTCCATGTGCTGTTTTTACTGTTTTGGGGCATGTTCACACTGCTGATAATAAGAGCTTACACTTTACAGGAGAGCTAGAGATAAAAAGCTACATTTGACAAGAAAGCGAGAGATAGCGGGCCCCGCTGACCATAAAAGTAACACTTTACAGGCGAAAGAGAGAGAGGAACACCGTGGCCATAAGAGCTTACACTCTACAGGAGAGCGAGGACCCCACTGACGATAAGAGCTTACACTCTACAGGAGATAGAGGACCTCACTGAACATAAGAGCTTACACTCTACAGGAGAGAGGACTCCGCTGACCATAAGAGCTTACACTCTACAGGAGAGAGAGGACCCCACTGCCCATAAGAGCTTACACTCTACAGGAGAGAGAGGACACCACTGACCATAAGAGCTTACACTCTACAGGAGAGAGAGGACCCCACTGACCATAAGAGCTTACACTCTACAGGAGACAGAGGATCCCGCTGACCATAAGAGCTTACAATCTACAAGAGACAGAGGATCCCGCTGACCATAAGAGCTTACACTCTACAGGGGAGAGAGAGGACCCCACTGACCATAAGAGCTTACACTCTACAGTAGAGAGGACTCCGCTGACTATAAGAGCTTACACTCTACAGGAGAGAGGACCCCGCTGACCATAAGAGCTTACACTCTACAGGAGAGAGATGACCCCACTGACCATAAGAGCTTACACTCTACAGGAGAGAGATGACCCCACTGACCATAAGAGCTTACACTCTACAGGAGAGAGAGGACACCACTGATCATAAGAGCTTACACTCTACAGGAGAGAGAGGACCCCACTGACCATAAGAGCTTACACTCTACAGGAGACAGAGGATCCCGCTGACCATAAGAGCTTACACTCTACAGGAGAGAGAGGACCCCACTGACCATAAGAGCTTACACTCTACAGGAGAGAGAGGACACCACTGACCATAAGAGCTTACACTCTACAGGAGAGAGAGGACCCCACTGACCATAAGAGCTTACACTCTACAGGAGACAGAGGATCCCGCTGACCATAAGAGCTTACACTCTACAGGAGAGAGAGGGGCACCACTGACCATAAGAGCTTACACTCTACAGCAGAGAGGACCCCACTGACCATAAGAGCTTACACTCTACAGGAGAGAGAGTACCCCACTGACCATAAGAGCTTACACTCCACAGGAGAGAGAGGACCCCACAGATCATAAGAGCTTACACTCTACAGGAGAGAGAGGACCCCGCTGACCATAAGAGCTTACACTCTACAGGAGAGAGAGGACCCAACTGACCATAAGAGCTTACACTCTACAGGAGAGAGAGGACACCACTGACCATAAGAGCTTACACTCTACAGGAGAGAGAGGACACCATTGACCATAAGAGCTTACACTCTACAGCAGAGAATGGACCTCGCTGACCATAAGATCTGACACTCTACGAGAGAGAGAGGACCCCACTGACCATAAGAGCTTACACTCTACAGGAAAGAGAGGACCCCACTGACCATAAGATCTTACACTCTACAGGAGTGAGAGAGGACCCCACTGACCATAAGGGTTTACACTCTACAGGAGAGAGAGAGGACCCCACTGACCATAAGAGCTTACACTCTACAGGAGACAGAGGATCCCGCTGACCATAAGAGCTTACACTCTACAGGAGAGAGAGAGGACCCCGCTGACCATAAGAGCTTACACTCTACAGGAAAGAGCTTACACCTTATAGCAGAGAGTGGACCACACTGACCAAAAGAGCTTACACTCTATGAGAGAGAGGACCCCACTGATTAGAAAAGCTTACACACTAATAATAAGAAAAACTTACCCAGTAACTCTGGAGATGGAAAACAACTCTGCTGAATAAACTGTGCTCCTCTAGGAATCCCTGATCTGTGATGACCCAGGTACTGACTACCACTGTACAAGGTGTGATAATCCATAAAATGTCATAAGTGAAGGACATTATGGAAAGCCGAGCTGCAATGCAAAATGACATTATCCCTCTCTCTGATGCTTCAGTACTGTGGGAAATAGTCCCCGGGCAACATTTAGTTTTTTTCTCTCAAAACATTCGTATTTACATGAAACCACAAAATTTCAGGAAATTCGACTCAAACTGGATCCTTTGTGGATCGATCAGCTCATGTCTATTTGTAACTAAATCCTCAAAGTCAGGATCATGTATGGACTTTTAGACTTTTATACAGAGGTCTACAGACATTGGCCTACATTTATGAAAGTGTGTAATGAGAAATATTAGACACATTGCACAATTTTTTTGCAACTTTTCTCCCCATTTGGCAGATATGACAAAATTATGAAGATAGGTGGCCTTGGTGTTGCAGGAGATCCAGTTTAGACTAAATTAAGGACAACAGGTTGAAAGTTATGGAAAAGTTGCAATATTTGTTAGTCTGGTCTAACTTACAGACCAGGCTGGTGCATGTAAGGGTAGGAAGAGACTGCACCATCCTATGTACAGAGCAGCACATGGAGCCAGTGACATTCGCAATTTGCGGATATGACTGGTCCGATAAATTCAGCCATAGACATATTTTTAAAATGTGCCAAATGTAATTAGTTTAAGAAATTTAGCACAAATCTCACCAACCATCCCCTCCTTACTTTGATGTAAAGTATTAGAGCAGGAGCTGTGAAGAATCTGTAAGTGTGAGTTTTGAGTCCTTCTTATCTCATACCAGTTGGACATTTTTAAAAATATTTTTTATCTAGACAACTTTTCTTTGAGGTTGACATTACGTTTATATAGCTTCCCATTATTGGATATCCATATTCGGGACTCGTTCCTGCTCGGCACCTTATGTACACTGACTTCACTTTGACACATGGTAAGGTAAAGTTAGGACCATCCCGATTTTGGTGTTCACCTTGATGCTAGTGGGATGGCTTTTACGCTCTATTTTATTAAATTACTCTTTTAGTAGCAGTTACCACTGTTTGTTTATTACATATTAATTAAAAAGATTCACGCTTTGGGTATATTAATTGCCACAACGATCTTAGTAACAGAATGGCTTGCTGCTGTACCTGTAAAATCATTTTAATAAGAACATACAAGTAGGATGGAATTTCAAATAAGAAGTATGATAAAGTAGATTAAAATTAGGCTTTTGGTTCAAGTCCAGGCTTAAAACTTCCATTTTGCATACTTTGCAATCTTTACTTGATAGCTCCATGACTTTCACTTAGATACTTTTTCCTGATAAGGATTTAACCACAGGACAAGATGTAATATGGACAGACGTTTCCTCCGACTCTGCTGTCTGTTCGCTTTAGAAAACATCTGTCTGTGGCACTTTGTCATCGGAATTAAGTCTGGTATCTCCGCTCTAATAGCACTTGAGATTGAAAGTGTCGCCGCGGTGCCAGTCTGAAAGCTGGATGTTTCACATAATGATTTTCTAATCTGCCAACCATTTGTCTTTCATTTATAATTTTAATCCGTTTATTAGGAAATCCGGCACGAGCCGAGACCAATCCACATGAATCCACTTGTATCCATAGACATTTCCCATATGAGCTCCTATAATCACGCCGAGTGACACTAATTTCTAATTATAAAGCAACAATGGGACCTGCCTACAATGAAGCGTCTAAATTTATATGGTCTATCAGATTCCAGAAATGTAATAGACCCTTATACCAACGTGATACATTTCCATATCCATATTTATGTTGTTATATTCTCTACCAGTATTTTTCTCCTTTGAGAGTAGATTAGGTTCACGGCTGGAGACCTTTGTACGGTTCCAGTTGTGTCCATGCAGTCCTGCCGTTACTTTGAAGGAGTTTCTGATTTTCTTCTTTATCTTGACTCAAAGACCACTCAAGAACTAGGCAATGTTATTATTCATACTGTGGTTCAAATACAACCTCTAGCTGTTTTATTGTATTTTAAATGAAAAAATATCAGGACAGGGCTATTTTCTACACTGTGTGAGCTCGCTAACTGCGGAAAACAAATAATGAAATAGGGATTATCCACATAGATATCTGGGGTCCTAAATGAGAAAACTAATAATACTGAAAAATTTTTAAAAAAAAGTAGAGTGCTAATTAAAATAAAGGAAAGTGCATTTGTGGCTAATCCTTTCTGCACTCAGTAGGTTTCATGTAATACAGTATAAATAACCTTCATTAAATTACTCAAAGTTGAGGAATGGGAGATTTCTAAATGCCTAGTAGAGCAATCAAACAAGGGTGAAGTCCATTAGTAAGACACAAGGCCTTTACGTCAGGCCAGCAGAAGAAAAGTCATGAGACCCTCCATTTTTCTATGACTCTTCTGGGGTTTTTTGTCATTCAAGTGAATTGTTAGCTACTTCCTGCCATCCAAACTATGGCCAGCATGAAATCCAGACAAACTTCCCCATTACAGAACGTTGAAATTTAGGTTGAGTTCCAACAATGAGTTGGAAAATGCAGCGTCTTACAACTTTGAGCAAAGTGAATGGGATTTATAGAACTTTCATGCCCACTGTGCTTGTTTGCACGTAGATTAAACTGACTTGTTTGAAATTCGCAACATGTCAATTTCTCTTGAGGTTAAGCTGAGTTTTATGTTCAGATTTTCCCCAGAGACATGCATTAGATGCCAAAAATCCGCAGGTAAAGAAATGCACAGACATCTTTAGAGCATTTCAGCTGCGGAAACACACTAAAGACACATGTAATCCACACATGACATTCTCAATAAAATTTTGTCAAGGCCAAATACCAAGAAATAACAAAACAAAGCAGTTTTATGTAAAACATGACATACCAAAAAGAGTCAAAAACGTGATCTAAACGCTTGTTAAAAATGCACTCAAAAACATAATGAAAAATTGCAAGTAACCTAATTTACAGAGATGCAGAAGAAAACCTGCAACATCAAAAACTCTCTAAATACTCATCATGGGAATGTAACACTGCTCTGCAAAAACTGTAGCAGAAAACACAGCTTAAAGAGGTGGTCCACATGGCAGGAGGTATCCGGGCATGAGGAGAGGAGTCCACTGGACAGCTCCCTTTATTATGATTGACAATACTTTGTGTATTTTGGCATAGTTATCCAGACCACATATAATTTATTGCCTATTCATTCGAATGTATGCCACATAAAAGTACTACGGTAGAGGAAATATACCACAGTCCCCTCCAGCAAAGATGGCTGATCATCAAAGGTTTCAAAAATTAATCTTAGTCACAAGAGGCTCTGTCAGTAGTCGCTTGGCAGCTCTAAAATGGCTACCACAAACAGGAAAAGTACAACATCGGAAGAAGCAAGAATAGTCAAAAAAGAAGTCGAGATCAAAAACAGGAAACAAAAACACTATACCGGAGCTGAATTAACAGGACTGAACCAGAGGAGCACTATACTGTATCTGGCAGCTTCCAGCAGTAAGCTGGAAGCTTTGGTAATGTGTGGTGCTTTCCAATTGACTGGAGCAAGAGCTGATAGCTCCAGCTGGACAGCACACACACACACCCATGTTGTAAGACTGGATGGCACAGCAGGTCCCAGCCATCCTAATCTAACTGGCTGGGCAGACCCTGCGCCATCCATAGTTTCTGGTTCCAACAGCTCTTCTATTACCAGCGCACAACTCACAAAATAAATACTGCGACAGGAGCAGATGTCATAGGAGCAGATCCTGGTGGAGATGTGACACTTAGGAGCCAATTCTTCAAGCAGCTTTATGACAATTTCCTGGCTTGAAACTGCTAGAAATATTGCTCTATTTTTGCATGTTTTGCACTCTTATGCTATCCCGGCAACTTTGTAAGAGGCACGGCCAAGTGTGTTCAATAAATGTATCATCATTCATGCCAGAAAAGTGTCATATATGAACACAGGAATGTACTCCAGCCCCTGGAGAAACATTCCTTGTATTAGTGCATGGCATCTGAAAGATACCCCAAATTTATTAACAGGTACATGCCTCTATGGCGCATCCTACTCCAGCGCAAATTTCATCAAAATGCTAGTCTTCATGAATTGGGGCCTTAGCGTTCAGTTCTACTGATCACTATGAAGCTTACTTTATAGAACAGGTTTCTCAAGTGTCATAGCAGATCATCCAATACATTTTAGGTCATTGGGGTACAGTAATCTCCACAAATTGTAGTTTCATATGTATGGGAAACAATCTAAATTTTTCATAATTGTGAGAATTTGCACATACCTATAGAGTAGAGTTGGTGCAAGTTGGTTTGCAGTATTCAGGCCATCGGACATGCCGGCAATCTGTGAAGCCTTGAGAACCGCCTCCCGACATCCATGGCTCTTCTTTTGATTAGCCGGCCTGGTGCAATGTCACAAGATCAAAGTAGGAGGCCGGGACGCCGTTATGTAGGAGAAGGTTCCCGGGGCTCCCGCCCAGCGGCCATAGTTACTGATGTGCAAAAAAAATAAAAAATACACCATCTTGTGGTAATATAGAAAAAAGATTGGTACCAGGTAAAAACTATTTTATTGCTCTGAATAAAATAAACAAATTAATATTTTAGCACTTAAACATTTTAATGCCTTTAAAAAGAATCTGTAGTTTTTAAAACATTGATTTTGTTCTCTTTTTAATTCACACCAAGTTTTGTTTTGTTTTTTTTTAAATTGCATAAAATTGCATGAGCGAAATTAAGCATTAGGTATTTATATATTATTCAGACCATTTGCATGTTCGCACGTTAATGAGCACCAGGTATTCTCATAGTAATGAGTCGGGCTATTCAAACCAGCCATAAATCAACATAAACATCAGAAATCATTGAGCAGCGCACGAGATGAAGCCAAATCATTGTCATTTCCACCATTAGTCGTACAAGGAAAATAAAAAAATGCTTATTATTATCATTATTATTTCAGCAGGGGCTCTGTCTTTATTATAGGAACAATCCACAAGCCTTTGAGATGTTGAAATTTGTATTCTAAATGGACACAAGGATCTCATAAAATGACTATTTCATTATCTGGAAGATTAATATGCAATTCAATAAGTGAAGTGTTATTACAATTTCGAAGTCTGATTACTGTACTTGGCAAGTAATTAATGTGATCCATTGCATATACGTCACCATTTTCTGAAAACTGGCTGTAAAGTGCAATTTCTTTTCCTCAATGACATGCAGAGTGTATGGGATTTCTGTGTAACGTCAATTAAGTTGGCGGAAAATTATGTGAGAAACTGTCAGAAATATTCTGTGTGTCACATAAATACAGTTTTGAGTGCATAGACTATGCCGAGAAAAAGTTTTGAGTATGAAAATGCCAACCAGTTAATATTGTTTTCCCGGATAAATCTGGTTCCTGTAGGGACACAGTTCAGGTACTCTTGTGCATGATGTCTTTTTAAAAGGGGATATCCGTCCAAGTGTGCAGTCGTTCTATGTGACTGTAGACTTGTGAGTCCTCACAGTGCGCGCACAGCGCATTGTGAGGATTCTCCAGTGCCGGCGCTGGGAGTGTTGGGAGTGTGAGATCGGGATTATGCGATTTGCATACATGTAAGACTGTGTTCACATGCTGCAGCGGTTGCTATCAGCAGTTTGGTGGTTAACACGAGATCCATGCTGCTTAAATGGGCAGCATGAATTAGACACTGACGGCATTACTACAACAAGGTATGTTTTACTCTGATATGCTGCAGCATTAAACATACACAGCTACATTAAAGTAGCCAGTGTCTGATTAATGCTGGATTTAGTTTGGGGGCTATGAATCTGAAATCAGGTTCTTTTTAATTTATGGGGCCACAAAGAGGTTAATCTAGCATCAGTTAATCCATGATGCAATACCATCAGGGAGGTGACTGATTGGCTGCAAAAACTACACCAAACATACAGCCAATGTCTTTAAAAGTGTTGTCCAAGTTTGGGGTTCAAGTCTGCAGTCACACTGTGTGACTGCAGACTAATGAATCCTCACGACGCGCAATGTGCGTGCTGTCAGGACACGTGACCACAATTACGCGTTTTGCACACATGCGTTCACATGACGACTAGAGGTGGGTGCCTCGCATAATGCAAGGCCGGACATGACTAGTCGGAATGTGCAAATTGCATACTTCTGGTTACATGATGGCCAGCTCCCAACACCGGTACCGGTGAGGGTTCACAAGTCAGCAGTCACATAGAGTGACTGCAGACTTGAGCGCCAAGACTGGACAACCCCTTTGAAAGCTATCTTTATTGTAAAAAAGAACATGTAGGCCTCAAACTAATGATAAGGGCCCCACAAATCCCAGATCTCTACATCATTGAGAATGTCTGGGATTACATGAAGAAAGGATTTGTGTTATCCTACTGTGAGGCCGTGATCGGTGTTACATGTGAGGGTCGCTGTATGTTACTCCCCAGGATGCACACGGAGGTGTATTGAGGCCATGAGAGGGCATTGCAGTCACAGGTGTAGCTGTGGTTGCAATGCAGATTAAAGTGAGTATAGGTCTTGGACATGCTGGTTGTCCATGGCAGATTTAAGGAAAAACTGCTCTGGGCTTTTGTGCTTGAAACAGACTACAAATGGTAGTGGTGCAGTCCGTTTCATTCCAGGCCGGGTTTTCCATGTGGCTGAAGGCCATAGGTTGCTAGTTAAAAACCCTGCAGTATAGGTTTTGGGTGTGTCAGACTCAGTCAGTGTCAGTCTGGTGTTTTCTAGAGTGCAGAGCAGTCGTCTCTGCATAGTTCCACCTGAGTGAGGCAACACAGGCCAGCGGAGCCAAACAGCCAAGGCAGATAAATAGCCTGGCACCCACAGCGTACATAGCGGTACAGTCGCCCACGGCAACTCTCAGGAGGTGGACTGGCGTGTTTATTGTCTGTAATCCAGAGAATATGGTTCCTGGCTACGATCTGGATGATATCATGTGCTGTGCATTATTTGTGAGTTAAATATTAAAGAGACTTTTGCTTTCAACTTTGCTGGGTCACTGCCTCATCACTGCATATAGTGTTACCACTGCACTACACTACATACCCAGAAGATCTGTGGTTAGCTCTCCAAGATATTTGGAAGAACCTCCTTTCCGAATGCCCTCAAAAAATATGTACAAATACAAGTGTACCTGGAAGAATGGATTCTTTGATGCAGTTCTGAAGGAAAATGTAGGTAGATCCAAATGTTGATAGGATCTAGATTTCTCTTTTATTCATATACTTTGCATTTTGTTTATTGATAAAAAAAATAATAAACTACAGTATTAACATTTATATATTTTTTAAAGCTTCTTACTTTACAGCATTTTTTCTACACTTGCCTAAAATTTTTGCACACTACTGTATGTATATTTTTTTATCTCATGTGTTAACAGTGTTCTCCTGAACTGTGATGTTTTTTTCTTTTGTTTATTTGCGTCTCCATTCCTGAGCTACTATAAATCTAGTACCTTTTATCCAACCGGGTGTGTTTCCTCAAAAAGCCACCCATGAAGAGTTAAGGACCATGCCCACTTGGTAACAAGACTAGATTTGCATACAGGGAAGAAATGGCCATATCTCAGGAATGGAGAGGCGCAGGAAGAAAATAAAAATAGTTCCCGATTCAGAAGAAAAGCGCCGTTTACATCAAGTAAAAAAAATTACATATTTATGGCAAGTGACAGGTCCTCTTTAAGTCAGGACTCCATATCACATTTCAGAGGGAATTTTTCCTATTATATCCTTCCTTATCTGAATCCCATTTACATTATATGTATTTTAAACCCCAGTGACTTTCCACATCGGATGCACAGTATCTCACAGGTAGTATATGTTCTGTACGACAGGCCTGTCGCTATGGCAACATCCTTTTCATTCCTATTCAATGGCAATGTGCACAGATGTGCTCTTCCCATTAAGGTTCCTGTAGCAAACTAATGCTTTCTCTGGAGTGCAGTAAGATGTGTTCCTTCCCTGCTTATAATTGATTCAAAGTTTTATTGCCTACAATACTGAGCAGCGCACTCTTATAGATCGGAGTCAGATACATAGAATTATGGAAAAATAAGATGTTATCAGACATTAAAATACCAAATAAAAAAAAGAATTTCGTAGTTATTTTTTTATTGCAATTAAATAGTAGATAAAAGTATTAACAGAAGCTCTTGGAACAGTTCACAATGTAAGTCATAACTGGTGCTTGCAGGGCTCAGCAGGATTATTGGGTCACTGGCTCAGGTCACTTTCTTTAACATGTGTCTTAGCTTGTAGCCTATCACTTGCCGTAGCCAGGGTTGCCTCCATTCACACACAATTCACTCTAAAGAAATCCCCAAAAACTCGCCAGCACCTCTGAACAGAATATAGCAAATGTGAACAGGTGCAAGCTGCTATGACTGCATAATATGCAAACAAAATAATACAGCAGCACTCTGTAAGCGCTAAGATGTATGAATATATTGAGTATATGAAATCTGAACTGCATTACTACTATATAGAATACACTCATAAAAATTAAGATAATTGGCTTGTAATTTGCCCAATTCATGAGAGCCCATTAGATGCAACAAGGTGTCCTTCTTTGATGGGGCCCTAACTGTTATGAATGTGCTAGAGAAGGTTTCTGAGCAGAGGCTCCCTCTGATGGTTACAGACAGTACTGAACCTTTCAGCGAGGAATGGCTATCTGGGATCACGGACTGGTCTGATATAAGGGAGGTTCACTCCCATGATGGTTGCCGGTGATCAATTGTTCTTGTCTCAATTGTGGTTCCTGGTTCATTTGGAAGTTTGCTGAGTCTTGCCTGCATCTTCTGCTATCAGATAAGATATTTTCTGCTTTTATTTTTGTGCTTGCTTTTTGCATTGTTCCCTGCACTTCTGTGGAGATCAGCCAGGTCCCCTCCGGGGGCTTGTGCTCCTCTCAGTTTATCTGGAGCCACTGTTGTTTGTTCATTTGCTTTTTCCTGTTTTTTCAGTGGCTGCGGCTTAGTTTTGTTACACCAGAGATCTGATTAGGTGGTAGAGATCGTGTGATCTCAGTTTTTTTTTTGCAATCAGAAGAGTTGGTATTTTTAAGGGTTTTTTTTGGATTGCAGTGAGTATCTTTTCCTGTACTTTTCTGTGTAGACAGATTGGGCCCCAGCGTTTGCTCATTCTATTTTCTGTCTGTGTCCGTGCTTCTTCTTGTCTAACCACCATTACATGTTTGGGGGCTTCCTATTTTCTTTGGGGATCTGCTCTGGGGCAGATAGCTTTCATCTTTCTGCCTTTAGGTGTAGTTATCTCACAGGCTGTGACGAGGCGTCTAGGATCAACGTAGGAACGCTCCACGGCTACCTCTAGTTGTGTGGTTAGCTCAGGTTACTGCAATCCAATAGGTTCCAGCCTCTCTGGTGTATTGCCGTTTTTGCTTATTCTCCTCAGCTACCAAAACATAACACCTAACTTAATATCGTGCCTCTCCCGGGCTAAAATCCTACAAATTTAAAGGGCAGGTAGGATCCAGCACTAATCAAAAATGGGATGGAGGAATGCTCAGTCAAAAAAGGAGGCAGTCACCACCTCCAATAGTATACTACAAAAAGCAAAAAACTGACCACCGTCACTGAACAGAATAAAGCAAGTGTGAACATGTGCAAGCTGACATGACTGCATAATAAACAAACATAAGAATACAGCAGTACATTTTTTTATATTGCTGGATCCTACCTGCCCTTTATATTTATTTGTTTTTTTGTCCAGGAGAAGCATGATATTAGATTAGGGTCTCATCAAAGAAGGCTGCCTTGATGCGGCTGTTTGGCTCTCATGAATTGGCCAATTTATGCTCTAAGTACCTTCATTTTTATAAGTATTTCATCTATATAGCAATTCTGCAGTTCAGATCTCATATATTCTATGTTTACGTACATCTTAGAGCTTGCAGTGTGCTGCGGTATTCTCTTATTTGACTATTCACTCTACCAGGCACAAAGAGATCCAAGGCTACCTTGTTGGATCTCTTCTCAGTCGGTCCATCTCATACCATGGATTCTTCTCATTACTTTTAACTCAGGACAAATGTGCCTTGGCAATGTGATATCCCACCCGACATACTGTAGCTAGCTCATTGTATCACTGTCTGGTGGTCCCACATGATTTGCACTAAGCTGTCTCACCTTGAACAGAGACCATGTGACGCAACACTCACTGTCTGCACATGTGACCTCAAAATGAACCAACTTGCACACCCACTACTACCCACGTATTACAAACTTAAAAGCAAAGTACATGAGATACACCATCAAAACATACTTAAAGTGAAGTGCTTGCAACAAAATGGCTTTAAACAGCACATTTCCTCATGCACAAGGTAACATGAGATAACAAGGCAGAGGCCACCAGTTACCACACTGGCTGTCCACAGTTCAAAGATACATTATGCATGAAGAGGGACAGTCCCCATCGGAGCAACTATTTACAAGCTTATGAAAGTTAAAAACATACCGGTATATAGTTTGCCCAATGGCGTTACTAACAATATTCACCTATTTGTATCACCTGCAACTGAACAGTATTCTCATTCCAAAAGAGAACTGTAAAAATATATAGTTAAAAAACTATTTGAGTAAACTGACAATACATGCTAATATAATGTTATGCACATTAAGTTAATAAACACATGAAACCAAGGACTAACCAGACTGTTTCACCAGTAAGTGTCCAGATGTACTATGGCTGGTGACGGTATCCAATGTTTGTTAATCCGCTATATAAGTCCACAGATTGCTGAGGATGGTGCCCCTTTCCACAAAAATATTTTAAAAAATTGAGCTGTGAGTTCCTCTGCAACGTCACAACAACTACGGTACGTAACCAGGGTTGCCAACCATCAAAAAATTCCTGGACAGTCCATCAAAAATAGGGCAGGTTTTTTTCCCCTGTCCGTAAAAAAAATTGATGCGTCCGTGATTTTTTTAAACTGGAGAAACTTGAACCGATGTTATAACTATTTATCACCCTTTTTGGTTTTGCATTTTCATTTTTTACTCCCCTTCTTCCCAGAGCCATAACTTTTTTATTTTTTGGGTCAAAATGACTATCTGAGGGCTTGTTTTTTGCGGGACGAGTTGTACTTTTGAACGACACCATTGGTTTTACCATGTCGTGCAACAGAAAATGGGAAAAAATTTCCAAGCGCGGTGAAAAGGCAAAAAAAGTGCAATCCCACACTTGTTTTTTGTTTGGCTTTTTTACTAGGTTCACCAAATGCTAAAACTAACCTGCCATGATTCTCCAGGTCATTACGAGTTCATAGACATCAAACATGTCTGAGTTCTTTTTCATCTAAGTGGTGAAAAATAATTCCAAACTTTGTTAAAAAAAAAATTGCGCCTTGTTCCAATACCCCTAGCGTCTCCATTTTTTGTGATCTCTGGTTGGGTGAGGGCTTAATTTTTGTGTGCCGAGCTGACATTTTTAATTATACCATTTTGGTGCAGATACGATCTTTTGATCGCCCGTTATTGCATTTTAATGCAATGTCGCGGTGACCGAAAAAAAGTAATTCTGGCGTTTTGACTTTTTTTATCACTACGCCGTTTGGCGATCAGGTTAATCCTTTTTCTTATTGATAGATTGGGCAAATCTGAACACAGCAATACCAAATATGTGTATGTATGTTTTTTTTGTTGTTTTATTTTGAATGGCCGAAAGGGGGCGATTTGAACTTTTATATTTTTATATTTCTTATATTTTTAAAAACATTTTTTTTACTTTTGGCATGCTTCAATAGTCTCCATGGGAGACTAGAAGCTGTCACAACCCGATCGGATCTGCAACATAGAGGCGATGATCAGATCGCCTCTATATAGCAGAATTACTCACTTGCTATGAGCGCCGACCACAGTGTGGCGCTCACAACAAGCCGGCACTGACAACCACAGAGGTTTCCAGGAGACCTCTGGCTATCATGCCAGCAAACCGGTGGGTGGATTTCGGGCGTAATTGCCAGAAGCGCATGTTAAATGCCGCTGCTAGCGTTTGACAGCGGCATTTAACGGGTTACTAGCCGCAGGTGGATCACGATTCCACCCGCGGCTATTGCAGGCACATGTCAGCTGTTCAAAACACTGACATGTTCAGGGAAAGATGTGGGCTCACCACCGGAGCCCACATCAAAGGGAGGGAGTCCGACGTTGGCGTAAATGTATGCCCGATGTCGGAAAGGGGTTTGAATGTAGGTGATATCTACATAAAGGGTTTATGGTCTGTGGACATATATCGCTTATAATCTTTATGATTTATTATGGCCACATAATTTTTCTACACATTTTTTGGGAGAAACTGTCCAGAAAAAAATAACAAAATCAAGTTGTTAACCCTGTACGCAGCTTGCACCAAAAATCCAACACATTTCTGAGAAGCTTGCTCTCCTTCCTCAGGGATAGCCTAGCTTATGTACATTGCCTATGTTCTAAAAAAAAGAAGTATTTCTGAGGAAGTCACTGTGGGGCGTAACACGTGGGGTGACTCCTTCACCTCCACGACTGGAGACATCTTAGTCCAGTTGTATTATACACTGCTCAAAAAAAATAAAGGGAGCACTCAAATAACACATCCTAGATCTAAGTGAATGAAATATTCTCATTGAATACTTTGTTCTGTGCAAAGCTGAATGTGCTGTCAACATAATCATGCAAAAATCATCAATGGAAATCAAATTTTTGAACCAATGGAGGCCTGGATTTGGAGAGACCCCAAAAATGAAAGTGGAAACAAGTCAAAATGAAAATCAAAACAAGACAAAATTAAAGTGGAAACAAGTCAAAATGATGCTCAGTATTGTGTGTGGCCTCCACGTGCCTGTGTGACCTCCCTACAATGCCTGGGCATGCTCCTGATGAGGTTGCGGATGTTCTCCTAAGGGATCTCCTCCCAGACCAGGACTAAAGCATCCGTCAACTCCTGGACTGTCTGTGGTGCAACGTGACGTTGGTGGATGGAGAGAGACATGCTGTCCCAGATGTGTTCAATCGGATTCAGGTCTGGGGAACGGGCAGGCCAGTCCATAGCTTCAATGCCTTCATCTTGCAGGAACTGCTGACACACTCCATGTAATGTATGTAGTACAGTTCATATAGCGTCTTGTGCTTGGGTGCGATGAAAACACAGGAGTCACAGGTTTGATATAGAAAAGTCCTGTATTACTTCATACAAGTTGGCAGAAATAGTCACACAGTTTGCAGACACAGAAACAGGAGACACAGCAGGCCAGAGTAATCCAAGCTCAGCAATCACTCTCCAATACAGATTCAGGATCTTCTTCTCTGTTACCGTAAGTCCATGCAAACGTGGTCTTTCAAAGAGCAGGGTTCAGAGTCCACAAGTGCTTCAGAGTTCCTCAGTAGGAATAGCTGGAGTACAAGGTCCAAGGCTTACAGGAGTCAAGTCACAGGTTCACTGCAGGCTAGATTCTGAAGCACTGATTGCTCAGCTGTGGCTGCTTAAGAAGCAAAGGAGAGAATCAGGGCGGGAACATGCAAGCTGGAAACTCCATTTTGACTGAGGGCAAGATAGCTGCAGCAAGACAGAAAGTAAAATGGCTGACGAACAAACTGAGTTTCAGGAATATATACATAGAACCTTACATTACTCCCCCCTTAAGGACAACCTCCGGATGACCTCAGACCAGGCTTGTGTGGGTACCTCTGATGAAACTGACGGAGCAAGCGAGGAGCATTAACGTTACTGACCGGTTCCCATGAGTTGTCCTCCACTGGGTAGCCCTGCCATTTAATCAGATATTGCAACTGATTTCTATACAACCTGGAATCCAAAATCCTTTCCACCACAAATTCTTCCTGACCATCGACTAGCACTGGGTCAGGGCAAGGAGAGGAACGTCCAGGAAACGTATTGGGTGTCGCAGCCTTTAGTAGGGATACATGAAAGACATGGTGGATTCTCATAGTTCTGGGCAGTTGAAGACGACAAGCAACGGCACTTATAATTTTACTGATTTTATAGGGTCCAATGTACTTATGTCCCAACTTAGACGATGGAATCCTTAACTTAAGATTTCTGGTTGACAGCCAGACCAAGTCTCCTACCTTGAAAGCTGGTGCAGGTTTACGAAATTTATCTGCTGCTTTCTTGTACCTTTCTTGAGCCGATTCCAGATTTTCCTTTAGAAGATCAATATTCTTCTGTAAAGACGTGATTCTTTCAGCCACTGCTGGTAAAGGCGTTTCTATGGGAAATCGTGGTAGAATGTTAGGATGATAACCTAGATTAGAGTAAAAAGGAGACTGTTTAGTGGAGGCACTCTGAGAGTTGTTATACGAGAACTCAGCTAATGGAAGTAGATCCACCCAATCATCCTGTAGGTGGCAGATAAAGCAGCGGAGATACTGCTCCAGGGTTTGATTGGTTCGTTCGGTCTGTCCATTAGTCTGGGGATGAAAAGCAGAAGAAAGGTTTACTTTAATGTCCAATGCTGCACAGAAATTTTGCCAAAACCTAGAAGTGAATTGCACCCCTCGATCCGAAATAACCTCATCCGGTACTCCATGTAAGCGAAACACATCTTTAATCATCAAATCTGATGTCTGTTTTGCAGTGGGTAAGCCGACACAAGGGATAAAATGAGCTGCCTTTGTTAGACGGTCAACCACCACTAGAATGGTGTTCTTCCCCTGAGAGGTTGGTAACTCCACAATGAAGTCCATAGACATGGATCCCCACGGGCGGGATGGGGTGGGAAGAGGCTGTAACAGACCAGTTGGTGAGGAGCGAGGTGTTTTGCATCTTGCACAGACCTCACATGAAGTGACATAATTCAAAACATCCTTCCTGCAAGTGGGCCACCAAAAGAAACGAGAAAGAAATTCCTGTGTCTTTAGAATTCCTCTATGCCCAGCTATCTTGGAATCGTGAATGAGTTGCAATACTCTTAATCTGACTGTTTCAGGAATATACAGACGTTGTCCCTGAATCCACACACCATTCTTAAAGACAAGACTTACGTCCCTTGGGGGTTGTGCCAAAAAGGAATCCGCATGGTATGCTTCCTTGATGTCCTTAAGTAGGTCTTGATTATGAATTACTCCTAGGAATCTAGAGTCAGGAAGAATAGTCTTAGGAGGAGTAATTGGACGTGTCTCTGCTGAGTAAATCCTAGAGAGTGCATCAGCCTTTCCATTGCGCGATCCTGGTCTATAAGAGATGATAAAATTAAATTGGTTTAAGAAAAGATTCCAGCGAGCCTGGCGAGGAGTCAGGCACTTAGCCGACCTGATAAACTCAAGGTTACGATGGTCTGTCAGGACGACTATTTGCTGTGCAGCTCCCTGAAGAAGGTGTCTCCATTCTTTGAAGGCGGCAATAATGGCCAACAACTCTCTATTGCCCACATCGTAGTTCCTCTCAGCCGAAGACAACTGCTGGGAAAAGAAGGCACAGGGATGCAAGACATTCTTCTCACCTGTTCTCTGAGAGAGTATAGCTCCAACGGCACAGTCTGAAGCATCCACCTCTATTATGAAGGCAAGCTCGGGGTTGGGATGTACTAGGATAGGTGCAGTGGTAAATTTATCTTTTAGACGGGAAAATGCTTCCTGGGCTTGGGGAGTCCAGGAAAACCTAGACTCTTTCCGGGTAAGTTGAGTGATAGGTGACACTACCTCAGAGAAATTTCTAATGAAACGTCTATAGAAGTTGGCAAACCCGATGAAGCGCTGTACCTCCTTCACATTTCTAGGACTTGGCCAATCCTTGATGGCTTGGGTTTTGCTTCCATCCATACTAATTCCTTGTGTAGACAGTACATACCCCAGAAATTGAATTTCGGTCCTATGGAATTCACACTTTTCAAGTTTGATGTAAAGATGATTTTGTCTTAGACGTTCCAAGACCATTCTCACATGTCCATGATGTTCCTCTGTGGAGTTAGAAAAAATTAGAATATCATCCAAATAAATTACCACGAATGTATCTAGGAGATCCCTGAAGATGTCATTCACCAAGTGTTGAAAAGTGGCTGGGGCGGTACTCAGACCAAAAGGCATAACTAGATATTCAAAGTGTCCATAGCGTGACCTGAATGCAGTCTTCCATTCATCCCCAGGTCTAATACGGACTAAGTTATAGGCCCCACGAAGATCTAGTTTAGAAAAAATTTTGGCATGTCGCACTCTCTCCAATAACTCAGGGATTAAAGGCAATGGATAACGGTTTCTAATAGTAACCTTATTGAGTTCCCTATAGTCTACGCATGGTCTCAGAGATCCATCTTTCTTCTTTACAAAGAAGATGGGTGCACCTGCAGGAGATGAAGAGGGGCGTATGAAGCCCTTGGCTAGATTTTTATCTATGTAATCCTTTAAAGCCTTTAGCTCGGGCCCCGCCAGGGGGTAGATCTTACCAAAAGGTATCTCTGCTCCAGGCAATAATTCAATTGGACAATCATACGGACGGTGAGGAGGAAGCTGGTCAGCGTTCTTCTTGTCACATAAATCCACATAGTCCTGGTATACAGCTGGTAGTTCAGGGACTGACATGATTCCTTTAGGAACAGAGCAAGCTGAAACTTTTGGACTCATCTGTTTCTCTGGAAAGTGTAATCCCTTGGTCTCCCAGTTAATGGTAGGATTCTGAGCCTGCAGCCATGGTAGCCCTAGAATAATGGGAAAGTGGGGAGAAGAGATAAGCATAAAGGACAGTTTCTCTTGATGATCTTTACCCATAAGAACCCTCAAAGGCTCTGTTTCCTGATCCACTGGTCCAGAGGTCAGCAGGGAGCCATCCACAGTTTCCATCTGTACTGGAGTAGCCTTCTTCACTGAACGTATTCCCTGTTTCAGAGCAAAGGAGACATCCATAAAATTTCCACTTGCCCCTGAGTCGATCATAGCAGAACTAGACACCCAAGCTGAGTCAACCCAGAGTTTGATGGAAAGAAAGCAATGAGAATTGTTTTTCTTACAACTCAGCTGGGACACCGCTGAGGAAACTTGAAAAATGGCAGCGTTTACACAGTCAACATCCTCAGAGGTAACGGAGTTTAAGTCCGAGAAATCAAGATCTGTTGCTGCAGATCTCTCTGGAGCCTGAGGCTCGGACCTGACAGATCCCCTCTCGCAACACTCACAATGAATGAGTGCTGCAGTAGTCTTACGAGAACGGCTGGGGCAGTTTATAATGAAGTGCCCTGACTTACCACAATAGAAACATAGATTCTCCTTAAAACGATGTTCCTTGCGTGCATCACTAACCCGTCATTGTAAAGAGTCTACCTGCATGGGTTCAGGTTCAGGTTCCCGTGTAATCCTGGACTCGCCCCTCTAGAACCTCAATCCTGGCTCGCAAATCCTGGGTAGTCTGTCCAACCACTTGCAAATTGTGATTATTGAGGTCCTGTAGATTTGTAAAACGGGTCTTTATATTCTGCAAATCTGCAAGGATATTATCAGTCACTCCGCAAAGTTCCTTTATGCGGGCCTCCATTTTCCAGATCTTTTAAGACAGGATTACTGGAAGAAGAGGAGAGAAAAAAAAAACAATAGTGTTCACCTGTGGCAACACTGCAGAGAGAAAAAAAAATTAAGGGAACTGCTCACCTGGAATGGTTGTGAGAAGTCACAACCACTATCATCACAGAAAGTTTCAACCAGACATCTGATATCCAGAGTTACAGCAGACAAAAAAGAGAAAAGAAAGGAAAAAAAAAAAAAACAATAGTGTTTACCTGTGGTAACACTGCAAAAAGAAAAAACTTAAGGGAATTGCTCACCTGGAATGGTTGTGAGAAGTCACAACCACTGTCATCACAGAAAGTACAACCGGACGTCTGATATCCACAGTACAGCAGACACAGCCTTCAGACCCAGCAGACACTAACGTTTTGGCTTCAGAATCTTGTAATGTATGTAGTACAGTTCATATAGCGTCTTGTGCTTGGGTGCGATGAAAACACAGGAGTTACAGGTTTGATATAGAAAAGTCCTGTATTACTTCATACAAGTTGGCAGAAATAGTCACACAGTTTGCAGACACAGAAACAGGAGACACAGCAGGCCAGAGTAATCCAAGCTCAGCAATCACTCTCCAATACAGATTCAGGATCTTCTTCTCTGTTACCGTAAGTCCATGCAAACGTGGTCTTTCAAAGAGCAGGGTTCAGAGTCCACAAGTGCTTCAGAGTTCCTCAGTAGGAATAGCTGGAGTACAAGGTCCAAGGCTTACAGGAGTTAAGTCACAGGTTCACTGCAGGCTAGATTCTGAAGCACTGATTGCTCAGCTGTGGCTGCTTAAGAAGCAAAGGAGAGAATCAGGGCGGGAACATGCAAGCTGGAAACTCCATTTTGACTGAGGGCAAGATAGCTGCAGCAAGACAGAAAGTAAAATGGCTGACGAACAAACTGAGTTTCAGGAATATATACATAGAACCTTACACTCCAGCCACATGAGGTCTGGCATTGTCCTGCATTAGGAGGAACCCAGGGCCAACCGCACCAGCATATGGTCTCACAAGGGGTTTGAGGATCTCATTTCGGTAACTAATGGCAGTCAGGCTACCTCTGGCGAGCATATGGAGGGTTGTGTGGCCCTCCAAAGAAATGCCACCCCACACCATTAATGACCCACTGCCAAAAATTTGATTTCCGTTGAGGATTTTTGTGTGATTATGTTGACAACACATTCAACTTTGTACACAACAAAGTATTCAATGAGAATATTTCATTCATTTAGATCTAGGATGTGTTATTTGAGTGTTCCTTTTATTTTATTGAGCAGTGTATTTTTGCATTCCCTTTATTCCTCCGGTAAACTTGTGCTCTCTTTTTTGCTATCGTATTAAGTATAGAACTTTAGAAGGTCCAAGCCTTCTTCTTATCGTATGTGTTTGGGGGGATTGGTATCTTGGGCACTTATCAGGTTGTAGCCCTTGGGTTTCATTTGAACTTTTGTAGTCGGTTTATATGTTTGGGCTTATAATGTTTTGAGTAATGCTTACTTAATATTAATTATTATTATTATGGTAGTTTATGTGGTGTATTCTTTTTACCTCTGCTCTTTTCTCGTTTGACTCATTATGCAGCAAGGAGGATAGCCCCCCTCGGAGATCCCATTCTTACAAACAATACCGATGTTCTTGAAATAAAGGCAATAAATCTTTTTTTTTTTTTTCTTGCATCCAAATTTTATTCCTTCCAGCTTTTATGTTCAATTTATTATCATGTTAGAGAAAGTAAACATGACCCTATAATCTTCTGGAACCTGTGCATTATCTATTTGCCTTGTCTTCCCATGGACTATCACAATAGATTACATTATTTCTTTTTTTTTCCCCAAAAAAATGATTATAACACAAAAAGTACAGTGACATAATAATCTCTAAGAAGCCTCTTTAATAGCACCTATTAAAATATTCATAGAAAATTTCCCAAAGAAACATGAACATTGAGCTAGCTCACTATTATGGAGAGAGATGAAACTATACATGTGCTGAAAGGAACAGGTTGGCGCCCTACTAGGTAATCCTGTTGTAAAGAACTACTGATAGTGACACAAAAGCTGGGTGAAAATTATTAAGCTTTCCTCATTACATGTATACAATTTATTTATTGAATTGCTCAGTGTGTCTGTAGAATAACACCGCTTTTATGTTGGCGTCTTTGTTCACATAAAATGAAACTGGCATTTATCCTTTTAAAAACTATTCCGTGAAAATTTGCTCATTTTTTTTTTGTGAACTGATTGATGCTCTCCTTTAAATGCTCCAACAAATAACTTTTTTCAGTTCAAGGTTTTTTTTTTCTTGTTTTTTTTTTGCATAATGTAATAAGGAGATAAAAGAATTTTTTACTTGAGCGAGAGACTTTATAAAGCAAGCAGAGACATTATTAAGAGCATTAACATGCTCCTAATGGCGTAAAAAAAAAACCTTTTAACTGTCTGATGTAGAACATGTTTCTGTTAAGCTTCCACATATTATGATAATTGGCTCAGTTTTCAGATTCTTTAAATGCAATACTGCAAACAGGTATGCAAGACTAGAGAAGCGGGCCTAAAATATTCATTAGATGCTCATTTCTGTTGCTCCGTTATCATAATTAGCTATTTTAATTTATATTTTTAAGTGCAAAATTGATACCATCTAATTAAAGTACTTTGGCATAGTGGTGAGGTGAAACCATGGAAATTTCTTCTTACTTGTTTTCTACAGTATGACCATATCTAATTATCAGAATATCATAAAGACACTGACCGGTCCCAGACATTGCGATATATCTATATATGTATAAATCAAGGACCCTCTGAGAGGTTCACCGTGACATAGCAATGGGCTTCATACAGTGTGATTAAAAAGTTAAAATGAACCTGTCAGCAGTTTTGTCCGTGACAAGATATGACCATCACCTTTCAGGGCTTATATACAGTATTCTATAATGCTGTATACAAGCCCCCAACCCGACCTGGAAGAACTGAAAAATACGTTTTTTTATACTCACCTGCGGGGCGGTCCGGTCCGATGGGTGTCGCTTGTCATGGTCCGGCACCTCCCATCTTATGATCGCCGCTCTCTTGCTTGCTTCTTGTGGATGACGAGACCCTGCATCATCCACACAGGCTCCCCAGCATCATGCTCCTGTGCAGGCATACTTCTCTGCCCTGTTGAAGGCAGAGCAAAGTACTTCAGAGTGCAGGCGCTGGGCCTCTCTGACCTTTTCTGGCACCAGCGCACTGCAGTACTTTGCTCTGCCTTCAACAGGCCAGAGAAGTACGCCTGCGCAGGAGCGCAATGCCGGGGAGCCTGTGTGGATGATGCAGGGTCTCGTCATCCACAAGAAGCAAGCAGGAGGGTGGCGATCATAAGAAGATGGGAGGCACCGGACCAAGACCAGTGACACCCATCGGTCCAGACTGTCCCGCAGGTGAGTATAATAAAACTTATTTTTCAGTTCTTCCAGGTCAGGTTGGGGGCTTGTATACAGCATTATAGAATGCTGTATATAAAACCTGAAAGGTGATGGCCGTATCTTATCGCGGCCAAAACTGCTGACAGGTTCACTTTACGCTAATAACCTCATGTTCAATTTTGTTAAATTTTGCTTATTCATGATAGATTAATGTGTGATTTTTTGATATGTGGCCCATGTCTTTTTTCTACAGTTCTGGCATAATGCAATACTGTCCCCTCTGTTTTTTGTTTTTTTTAGGCCAGCGCTCCTCCCATTTAACCCAGGTGTTTTTTAACTAACAAGAGACTGCTAGAGGTATTTTGCCAATTTTTTTGCTTTCAACTCATAGTATGAGACCATGTGGAAGGTGAGTTTTTAGCTCCTTTCACTTGGTGTTTGTGCTGTGTGATGGCCATGGTTGCTTTGGTAGTGTGCCTGTGGGGTGGGGTGGCCTGGAGCCATGGGAACTTTGCCTTGCAACGTGGATGATGTGGGGCACCAGGTCACTCTCCCTGCTGGTGCTTCAGCAGTAGTCGGCGCATAGCCACAAACCTTATAGATCAGGGACCCACTGATAGGTTCACCGTGATGTGGGCTTCATAAAGTCTGACCAGAATATTAAACTAAGGTCCTCGTGTTTGGTTCTGTATATTTTTGCCGACCCCCAATAGATCAATGTGTGATATATATATTTATTCAATATTTGTAGTGACAGTCCTTTGTCTTCAAAGCAACATCAAAGCATCAAATCTTCTAGGCACTCTTGCATACAGTTTTTGAAGGATCTCAGCAGGAAGATTATTCCAAACATCTTGGAGAACTATCCACAGATTGTCTGTGGATCTTGGCTTACGCAAATCCTTTTGTCACCTCATATAATCCCAGACAGACTCGATGATGTTGATGGCAAGTGGACGTATCCTACTGGAGGGAAAGGCCTCGCTCCATAGAAGTGTATGGAGAGCGATGCCGTGGCCGCTGGCCAGGGGTATGTATAACTCATACCCTCTATTCCCAGATATGAAACTGACAAATCTCCACAGCACACAGTTTGTGCCCCGGAGACCGAGATTTATGACTCTGTGTGACTGCAGACTTATCGGTTTTGACCAGACAACCCCTTTAAGCTAAAGCCATGATGCTGACTGCTATAACATTTGGGCAGTGTATGTGGGTGTAAGAGCTTATCTTAGGGCAGGGTATACTATGTTTAGTTTGTGTGTTTTGTGCCTTGAACTATAGTTTTGTGACCTGGTAGTGGCTTTCCTGATAGACCATGGTAGGACAAGTTGTGAGTCAATGCTGAAGCCTACTGATTGAGTCCAGCACAATGGCAGGAGGATAATATTCTAATGGGGAGTCATGTGGGTACTCTGTGAATGCATTGTAAAATACTGGAGGCTTATAGATGTTGTGCTGTGGTGTTACGGTGGGTTAGGAATTCAGAACTTTATCTACACAAGTTAGCTGCTGGCAGATTCTTAGTTAAGCGTCCATCTTTATTCTGTCCCCAATTCTTCTTGATGTTGTCAGGTCTCTTGGATATTGTAAGCAGAAGGACCGGGCTAAGTGTACCTTTCTTGCGCCGGGTCCGCAACCGTCGGGGCTGTCTCCCCTGTTGTCCGAGAAAGCTTAAAGAACCGGACCAACCTTTGCACTCGGCAGCAGGGGGAGTGGTTAGAGGTCTGAAGTTTGAGCGAGCGCGGAAGCTGGCAGATTTGGCGGGAGCAGACAGTGCGTGGCAGGGAGAAGTGAGTGCTCCGTCCCTTGAGCACCGAAGCAGTGTAGGCCCACACCAAAACATTTTCGTTGCTACCCGCAGAGACTGTGAACAGAGACGTGCCAGCTGGTCCCCGCTAAACAAGTAGTCAAGATTCCCTGAGACCGTGAGTGCAGCGCGCGTGCCGCCTGAGAGAGACCATGTATGTGAGTGTGAATGACTCCCTGACCCCCGGTGTATATTTGCCGAGCCACGTTAGGCTCAGACAGTGCTGTGGCCTGTACCTTTCCCGCCACAACAATCTCTGGACTAAGGATCCCTCGGAGAGCATCAGAGACTATCCGCTCCAGCCAGGATCCCTGTCGTTGGTTTCTTCAGGACCCCCGTCGTCGGTTTCTTCAGGATCCCACCGGAACAACCCCGCGCCAGCTGTTGTTGGCGTCAGCGCCTGCTCTGTAATTGCCACGGCCTGGTAGACAGCTGACAGGCTAAGTTGATTAAACACGAACTGCCACTATCTTTACCCTTGTTTTTCATTGACTCTGCACATCTTTTTGCATCTGAACTGTTTTTGTCCTCCCTTTAACTGTTTGTCTCCCTGCGTGGAGTATTCCCCTGTTCAGTAAAACTGCTAACCCTTGCTCTGCCTCCTGTCTGTCACTGCATCCCGCAACCTGCTCACAATATAACACAGCAAAAAAAGAAACCTGACACACCATTGTGTCATGTGCCCATGGATCTCGAGGAGAGACCTCCAACTGTGCCACCCATTACTGACTGGTATGTGATCGTACTACCTATGAAACTACAAAAACTCCTACTGTCAATCTTATTTATTCTCATCTGAACTACTGCGACGCTCTTCTGATCGGTATCCCTCTAACCAAACTTTCTCCTCTTCAGTCCGTCCTGAATGCAGCAGCCATGGTAGTTTTTCTGTCCAGCTGCTTCATCAATGCCTCCGCTTTGTGTCAGTCTTTGCACTGGTTTTCCATTTGCTACAGAATTCAATATAAACTTATCTCTCTCACCCACAAAGCTCTCCACAGCTCAGCACCATCCTACATCTCCTCCCTCATCTCTATCTATCAACCTACCCATGCTCTCTGCCCTGCAACTGACTTAAGACTAACATCCTCCATAATCCGAACCTCCCAATTCCATCTCCAATACGTCTCTCGTGCTTCGCCAGTTTTCTGGAATGCACTACCCCGGATGATCTGATTAATATCTAGCCCCATGTTTTAAGCGTGCTTTGAAAACACATCTCTTTAGACAGGTCTATCACCACACATCGCTAACCTAATTATTATTATTATTATTATTATTATTATTATTATAATGTGCTACCAGATGAATAGGTCTCCTTGCAAGAGACTGTGACTGCCATGACCTTGTTTCCTTGTTTCTTCTGAAAATAACAGTCTGTTGCACCAGTAACTTGTCACCAGTGAAACTTTTGCTAGACACAAAACCCCCCAAGAGAGCTAGCAATTGTTAACGTGCTGCAAGCTGCAAGGAATTTTAAGTTTTTGCACGTTTGCGTTTTTCCACCCCTTCTTCCAAGAACCATAACTTTTTTATTTTATCATTGACATAGCCATACGTCAAGTTTTAGATTTAATTTATATCATTCATTTTACCATATAATTAATTTACTGAAAAATGGGAAGAAAATTCCACGTGCTGGGAAATTGCAAAAAAAAAAAAAACAATACACAATTCTGCATTGATTTTTAGGTTTTACTTGTATGCTATTTATTGTGTGGCAAAACATTTTTGTTATTTTAGTGGTGAAAATTTTTTTTATATGCAAATTGCCTCTTCAGAGAAGAAGAGGACTTGAACTCTATAGCGCCACCTGCTGGAAGCAGCGATCCTATAAGCCTATAAGTCACTATCGACACGATAACGAACCTTGAAATGTGACTTAGGATAAAAGTCAAATTAGAATCTCAATTTGCAGATACGGTGTTTTGGGGTATTGCTCCTCATCAGTGCAAAGAATGAGAACAGATTTGGCTGGGTGAGAGGCTCTGGACTGAGGTCCAAGGGCAATGCTTCTCAGAGCTGGCATGTCACACTCCGCAAGGAGAAACGTTACACTTTAGAAAAAAAAATTCTGATATTTGTAAAAAAAAATGTGTTTCTGTAGCCATTTTCTGAGACCCATATTTTTTTATTTTTTCAGTCATAGTGCTGTATGACGGCTTGTTCTTTGCACATGGAGCTGACATTTTTATTGATGTCACTTTGCTCGCTTTTTACTGTTTATTTTTGAGAAGCGAGAAAAAAAGCGTCACTGTGCCATTTTGATTCATTTCTTTTCAGCATTTCATATACAGCTTCAATAATTTAATATTTTGATAGACTGGACTTTTGGGTGCAGGATGATAGCAAATATGTTTATTTTTGAATTTCTTTATTTTTTCATTGTTAAAAAGGAAGGATAATTCAAATTTTGATGCTTTTTATTTTCAGTCGATCACATATGCTAAAGTCCTCAGTATACAAGGAAATAGTGGTTTTACTATGAAGCCCACGGCTTTAGCCCCGAGCTGCCAGGATAATTCTTCAGTTCCTTTTCCGCACGCATCGGCACCGACGTAACTTAAATGCCACTGTCAGAGATTGCATTTAAATGGTTAAACTACAGGGTTTGGAGCACACTCTGGCCACTGCAGTTACAGGCAGATGCCAGCGATGTAACACAGTCGGCATCTGAGTTGTTGTGACTGAAGCAGATTCAGCACCTGAGCCTGCTTTATACATTATCAACTGATGACAAAAATGTATGTCATAAGTCGTTATGGAAATAAAATTGTTGAAGTTTCTGTGCCCAATTGAATGTAACGTTTAAGGCCATGTTCATGCGTTCAGTATTTGGTCAGTATTTCCCATCAGTATTTGTAAGCCAAAATCAGGAGTGGGTGAGAAATACAGAAGTTGTGACGTGTTTCTATTATACTTTTCCTATGATTGTTCCTCTCCTGATTTTGGCTTATAAATACTGATGTAAAATACTGACCAAATACTGAGTGTGTGAACATGTCCTTAGGCCGGGGCTACATATCGAGTTTGACAGGGACACACATCACACGGCCAAAGATTATCTAAGTGTTTCAGCATAATACAAGTGAATAGGGTCATTGCCATCTTGAGGTGACCGCGACAATCAAGTGGCAAAAAATTGTACCTGGTTGGATTTTTTTGCAACTTGCTTGGTGGGGATGCATAAACCCTCAGTTTCGAAAAACGACCCCATTCACTTTGGCAGCACGACAGATATCACAACGAAAGTCGCCTTTTAGCCCTAGATTTAAGTTTTTGTTTCTGATGGATTCTGTTTTTGCAACCATGCCATCCTTTTCCCCCCATGGTTGATCACATGGGCAGTGTATAGTGCTATGCATAACATGGCGTTGTCCAGTTAAGAGGTGTAGTTTTTAGTCTAGGATTCAAAAACAAATATGTGGTTTGTTGGCCAGGTGAAATTGCCGATCACATTCATTTCCGTTGATTTTTTGGGCTTGTAGGGGCCATAGTTATATTCTTATACTGTATATGCATCAGTTATATTGTCATAGTATGTGTTACTTTCCCACTTCAAAGTCCTTGAGTCAATTTCTAATATTTTTTTCTAATATTTTGCTTGTTTATCTCACGTTGTGCCGTTAATTGCAAAAGAAAGTTTATTCCAAGTTTTGAAAATTAGTCACCACAGGCTGTAAATTTTCACGCGATGCGATTATCAGAAGCAGGTGTAAAGCATTTGACCCAGACTGGGCTTTTTATATATTCCCTGATATTCTCCCGCCTACATTAATAGAACAGACTTAATATCTAACCTTGTCATATTAATTTGCATGTGACTAAAATGGCAAAATATGGCCCAAAGAAACGCAGTATCTAGGAAACTGCATCATTTCTATCCGAGCTCATACTTACTGTTCAGCAAGATCACGGGTAGGGACAATTATTTCATCTAAAAAACAGCATGGAGCTTAAGTATCTTCTCATTATGTAAAGCAATTCTTCTTGTTCTAAAAATACGTTAAATACACTCCATCTTGTGAAGCATATCATTTAAAAGTGTCTCTATCTATTATACTGTGCATAAAGAAGAAGATCCAGGTGTACAGCCACACAAAGGTCTTCATTAACCTCAGAACATGTTCCTCATCTCGTTCCCAAGAGAAACTTGATTAAATATTTTACATATTAGTTTACTTTTTCTATCAACCCACACATGGCGGGTGGCTAGGAAGAGCCGTCACTCTTTCAAATATTATATTGTATTTTCAGGTATAATATTTTTTTTCTCTTCTACATAAACTAAGGCTCAATTTTCACCATTTTTATGACGAGCCTTTACAGCTTGCCTATAGATGTCAATAGGTCAGCAAATAACAAAAGGGTGCATTCCCAAAACATTATTACCCCAATTCATCATTCATCATTTGCAGGTTGTTGTTTTTTAAGCCACTTTTCATTTCTTTTCTTTTCTTGTCTTGTGGTATTCCTTGTTGTTTTGCATGGCAAACTTTTCAAAGTGGTGCACGAAATTCATGAATTTTACGTAATCTCAAACATGCTCTTTATTCTTGCCTTTACACTCTAACATATTTTTTGCTAATATTTTACAACTTTTTAAAAAGCTCCAATTAATGGATAAGCCAAAAGTTACTGCCACTGTTGTATAGTGATATATATATATATATATATATATATATATATATATATATATATATATATATATGTATATATAAGCTCTGCAGTAGAGCATGGAGACAATATGTTCTGATTCAGTATATCTTACTTATCTAAGGACTTATCTAAGGCCAAATCACACAATCAGTATTTGGTCAGTATTTCACATCAGTATTTGTAAGCCAAAACCAGAAGAGGAACAATCAGAAAAAAAGTATAATATTAACATGTTCACCACTTCTGCTTCTGCTGATTTGACCAACTTCTGGATTTGGCTTACAAATAATGATGTGAAATACTGACCAAAATATAGCCATGTGAATGTAGCCTAATGGTAATAATTTCAATATAAGTGAGGACAAACATTTTGGACAAATATTACTAAAATCAGCTTCATTTTGATCATCTGTATCCTCCTTTGTGGCCCTTACTAAGCTCTACAAAGGCACTCCTTATTAATAAGTAGTTACTCACCCCTACCTGCCAGCTATCTATGATGCAGGCATTCCTCCCTGCTGCACAGCTTTTCTTTCTGATCGTATGCATGAGTTCGACTTATAGGCCGGCGTCACACTGGCGAGTGTGATGCGAGTAAGTCGCACGACTTTCTCGCATCAACACCCGGCACGGCCGCCCGCTCTCGGACCCGAGTATGCGGCTGCATAGAAATACATGCAGCCGCACACTCGGGTCCGAGAGCAGGCGGCCGTGCCGGGTGTTGATGCGAGAAAGTCGTGCGACTTACTCGCATCACACTCACCAGTGTGACGCCGGCCATAATGACAGAAAAGCACTTTCTTATATGCTGTCAGGAATGCTACCAGGGAGGCACAAAGATGCTTGTGATGCTGACTCCATGCTGACCCATGAGTCAGTCAAAAAAGGGCATTTCTTGATTTGGGGAGTATTTCCCATGCAATCATCTCTCATAAGACCTATCATCCACTCAGGTCATACATTTATTGCAATTTTGATGCACCATACCTAACTGAAAGGGCATAACATTCTCTAGCAGCAACATTTGCTAGTGGTACACAGCACGCACAAAATTACATCATTGTAGATTGTGAGCCTTCGTGGGCATGGTCCTCTCTCCTCCTGACTTGTATTGTTTGAGATTACTGTACTTGTTTTTATTATGTGTACCCCTCCTCACATGTAAAGTGCCATGGAATAAATGGTGCTATAATAATAATAATAATAATAATATGACCTATAATGGCTGTTAATTGATAAAAGATATGGCATTTGCATAACCGCAAAATAATTTAGGCAACAATGGTGACATCTCCACCACAACATGGTTAATAGTGACCCATGGCAAACAATAAAAGTTTTAGTAGTTAAAACGTAGCCTTTAATCATATAGGGTAATAAAATTGGGAGAATGTGCACATATTAAAAAAAAACATAATGCTTACACGTTGTGGGTAGAAAGCCCTTTAATCGTAAGGATTAAGGGCAATTTTTTATATGTTGGAGAATGTGCACATATAAAAAATATATAATGGTTACACGTTTCGGGTAGGAAAACCCTTAATTCTTATGGGTTTTTCTACCCGAAATGCGCAAGCATTATTGTTTTGTTTTGTTTTTTTAATATGTGCATATTCTTCCATTTTTTATCCTATATGATTAAAGGCTAAGTTTTAACTACTGCCCTTTGGTGCTGGAGAGAATCACCTTTTAGACCAGGGGTAGGGAACCTCAGGCCCCAGGGCCATTTACGGCCCTTGATGACCCTTTATCCGGCCCACGGGCAGATTCTCAGGGACCGCATTCTTGGGCAAGGAGCTGTATTTTTATTGCCACCAGCTCATTAATTTCTTCTTGCTCTGTGTGCACACACACGCAGTGTTCACTACTGAACACTGAAGGTCATGCAATGAAAGATTACGTTCTGACTGTTATGATCTGCTACAAGCACTAAGGAAAGGTGGGAATTCTGTCCCTACAATAGGACTGAGCTGGATCCCTACGATGTAACGGGGAACCTGATCCTGCGACCAGACCCGCTAAAGTCCTCAGCTAGTCTGAACGAAGACCTATAGTTGCGAGGGAGGAATCCCTACAAGATCTAGGGACTGGGTGAAAAGGTGGACACCTCCTAACAGAAAGTGTAGCAGGGAAAATAAAACAGAAAACAAATACTAAGAGATCCTAAGATCAAGCAAAACTGACAGAGTAAGGCACCTAAGCACCCGGCTAGCTTAAGAGTAGATAATACAATGAAGTCCAGCAAAGCCAGAAGGGCGGAGCCAGACTAAATAGGGTAAAAAGGTCATGTGACCAGCAAAGTGAAACAAAACCTAACAAGAGGGTTCTAACAGTACCCTCCCTTCTAAGAGGATCCTCCGGATCCCCTAGGACTTAGGCTTATCCGGAAACCTCTTGTGAAACGCTCTGACAAGTCTAGATGCAGAAACATCATCCGCCCTCACCCATGAGTTATCCTCGGGTCCATAACCCTTCCAAGCGACGAGGTACTGTAAACTCCCTCTATACCGTCTAGAATTTAGGATGCGGGAAATCTCATATTGCCCGTCCTCCACCACCAGGGGAACAGTGGCCGAGACGTCTCCATCTGAGACCTCAGCTTTTTTCAAGAGAGAAACATGAAACACCGGATTAATCTTCCAGGAGGTGGGAAGCTCCAACTTAACAGCAGATTGGTTAATAACCTGAAGCACCTTAAAGGGCCCTACAAACTTGGGACCCAATTTCTTAGACGGAATCCTCAAGCGCAGATTCTTAGAGGACAACCAAACCATGTCACCAATAGCAAACAAAACCTCTTGTCGTTTTCTATCAAAATACACTTTGGATCTTTTGTTAGCCTCCTGAAGATTAACACGCACATCAGTCCAAACTCTCTCCAAAAGACCAGAAAAATTCTCCTCTTCAGGTACAGCCGATCCCAACTTGGAAAATGACCCAAACGACGGATGTCTCCCAGTACAACAAAAAAAAAGGCGAACAACCAGCAGAAGCGGATGTATGGTTGTTAAAAGCAAACTCAGCAAGTGGCAGAAACTCAGACCACCCCTCTTGATTATCAGTCACAAAACAACGCAAGAACTGCTCAACATCCTGGTTTTTCCTTTCTGTCTGGCCATTAGACTCCGGATGATATCCGGATGAAAACGACAAATGAACTCCCAACCTGTCACAAAAGGCGCGCCAAAAACGAGCCACAAACTGAGGTCCCCTATCGGAAACAATGTCAGTAGGAACACCATGTAGTCTGACTATTTCCTTGACAAAGGCCTTAGCAAGAGTCTTAGCGCAGGGCAGTTTGATGAAAGGAACCAAGTGACACATCTTGCTAAAACGGTCCACGACCACCCAGATGACAGTGAAACCCTCAGAGGGGGGAAGGTCAGTAATAAAGTCCATAGCCAAATGTGTCCAAGGTGCACTAGGGACCTCCAGAGGGCAAAGCAACCCCGCAGCAGGAGTATGAGAAGACTTAGATCTAGCACACACAGTGCATTGACGCACCCACTTAATGACTTCCTTCTGCCATCCTGGCCACCAAAAACTGCGACCCACAAGTCTCTTGGTCTCAGAGATTCCAGGATGACCTGCCAACCGAGAGTCATGACATTCATCAAACAAATCTCTCCTCAGAGTACCAGGCACAAACAACCTCCCATGCAGAGTGTTAGATGGGGCATTCTCCTGTGCTTTAAGAATCTCATCTTCCAGCACGGAGTCCAAAACAGCAATAACAACCCCCTCTTGCAAGATGTTTTCCTCCTCCTCCTCAGTACCCACCATAGGAGAAAAGCTGCGAGACAAAGCATCAGCTTTAACATTTTTAGTACCTGGGATGTAAGTAACGGTAAAATTAAACCGTGAGAAAAACAGTGCCCACCTAGCCTGACGGGCATTCAAGCGTTTGGCAGCATCAAGGTAGATCAGATTTTTATGATCGGTGAAGACTTGAACGGGAAATTCCACTCCCTCCAAAAAATGACGCCAGTGTTCAAATGCGAGTTTAATTGCCAACAATTCCCGATTACCGATATCATAATTTAGTTCAGACTCAGAAAATTTCTTTGAAAAAAAAGCACAGGGATGTACTCCATCCGTCTTTGCCTGAGACAACACCGCGCCGACCCCCACAGAAGAAGCATCAACCTCAACCAAAAATGGTTTAGTCACATCAGGCTGCGTAAGGATGGGAGCAGAGCTGAACCTCTCCTTTAGCAACACAAAAGCCTCAATGGCCTCAGTAGTCCACTGAACCGCATCAGCACCTTTCCTGGTGAGATCGGTCAGAGGTTTGGCAATCACAGAAAAATCTTTTATGAATTTTCTATAATAATTGGCGAACCCCAAAAACCTCTGTATTGATTTCACACCAATAGGTCTAGGCCATTCCTGCACAGCTTGCACTTTCACCGGGTCCATCTCAAAACCTTCACTGGAGACAATGTAGCCCAAAAAACTAAGTCTCTGTACAGCGAACTCACATTTTTCTAGTTTGGCAAAAAGTGAATTATCACTCAGTAACTGTAATACTTCACGCACACTTCTCCAATGAGACTCCAAATCCGGTGAATACATCAAAATGTCATCCAAATACACAACCACACTTCTGCCGATCAAAGGTCTAAGGATGTCATTAATAAGATTCTGAAAAAATGCCGGAGCACTGGAAAGTCCAAAGGGCATGACCAGATTCTCAAAATGACCCAGTGGAGTGTTAAACGCAGTCTTCCATTCAACCCCCTCCTTCATGCGCAACAAATTGTATTCCCCTCGAAGATCAATTTTTGAGAACCATTTGGCCCCCACTAACTGGTTAAACAAATCAGGAATCAAAGGCAGTGGGTAAGGATTGCGTACAGTAATCTTATTAATCTCACGAAAGTCTAGACAAGGCCTTAAACCGCCGTCCTTTTTTTTAACAAAAAAAAATCCAACCGCCACAGGAGACTTGGAAGGCCTAATGTGACCGGCGGCCAAGCTTGTCTGTATGTATTCCTCCAAAGCCTTTCTCTCAGGAATAGTCAAATTAAATAAGCGACTTTTAGGAAGAGTCGCTCCAGGGACAAATTCAATTGCACAATCATAATCTCTATGAGGAGGCAATACCTGCGATTCCTTATCAGAAAAAACTTTCCAAAAATCCTGAATAGGTACAGGTAACTCCCCCTTAACTACAGCAGCAATACGCCCGTTACAACACTTGTCATAACAATTAGGACTCCAGGACTTAATTTCATTGGTAGACCAATCCAGTACCGGATTGTGCAATTTTAACCAGGGTAACCCCAAAATCACCGGTGAGGGCAAATTATTCAAAACTACCAAATCCAAATTCTCTTGATGAACACCATTAATAGTAAGAGGAAATTCACAGATATGGTGAGTAACATTTTTCAAGGGAGAACCATCCACAGACACCACATTAATAGGAGAAGACAGAAGTTTGGGTTTTAATTTTAGTTTTTCCAAAAATTTCCCATCAATCACATTGAGAGTTGAACCACAATTCACAAATACCCGAAACTCCATTAATTCCTCCTCAACAGCAGTGGTAGCAGAAGGAAAGCCACCTTTATTGTTTAAACAAGCTATACGGGCGAAACTGACCTCATTTTTTTTTCTCTCTTTATTCATTCGAAGCGCACAGTTCTTAATGAAATGGTCAGATTTACCACAGTAGAAACACAAGCCCTTAGCAAATCTGCGTTCTTTTTCCCGAGAGTGAAGTGTCATTGCTCCAATTTCCATCGGCTCTGCAATGTCAGTATATTCCTTCTCCAAACTTGGAGCTGACAAGGCAGATTTACTCTCATTAACCCTTGCACGCAGTCTCCTATCCACCCATATGGCTAATTGCATAGCCTCTTGCAAGTTACCAGGTATAGGATAAGCAATCAGCAAATCTTTAACCCTTTCACTTAACCCTGCAAGAAATAAACTTTTCAAAGCTGAATCGTTCCAGCCCACCTGTGTGGACCACCTTCTGAAGTGAGTACAATATTTCTCCACATTACCTGATCCCTGTCTCAAACGTCTCAATTCTGTCTCAGCTGATGAAACACGATCCGGATCGTCATATAACAACCCCAAAGCAGAAAAAAAACTATCCACTGATCTAAAGCATGGATCACTAGGCTGCAGAGAAAAGGCCCAATCCTGAGGTTCTTTGCGCAAAAGTGACATTATGAACCCTATGCGCTGTGATTCCTCACCAGAGGATTTGGGTCTCAAACGGAAATACAACAAGCAAGCATTTTTAAAAGAAAAAAAATCTTGTTGTTCACCAAAAAATAAATCAGGCAAACGTACCTTTGGCTCCACGAAATGTGCTCCAGAACAACTACTCACGTGTTGCTTTATCTCAGCCACCTCCAGAGAAAGTCCCTGCAGGCGTTGAACCAAATCCTGAACCGATACCATGATGGAAAACAGAAAATCTTTCCTTAGAGATTTTTTTTTTTTTTCTTTAGGCTGGACTTACTGTTATGATCTGCTACAAGCACTAAGGAAAGGTGGGAATTCTGTCCCTACAATAGGACTAAGCTGGATCCCTACGATGTAACGGGGAACCTGATCCTGCGACCAGACCCGCTAAAGTCCTCAGCTAGTCTGAACGAAGACCTATAGTTGCGAGGGAGGAATCCCTACAAGATCTAGGGACTGGGTGAAAAGGTGGACACCTCCTAACAGAAAGTGTAGCAGGGAAAATAAAACAGAAAACAAATACTAAGAGATCCTAAGATCAAGCAAAACTGACAGAGTAAGGCACCTAAGCACCCGGCTAGCTTAAGAGTAGATAATACAATGAAGTCCAGCAAAGCCAGAAGGGCGGAGCCAGACTAAATAGGGTAAAAAGGTCATGTGACCAGCAAAGTGAAACAAAACCTAACAAGAGGGTTCTAACCCTGACACCAGTGCCAGGGTCAGGATGTACTTTGTGGGCGGAGCTTGCACGGCCCCCGAAGGATGGTATAAATATCCAAATGGCCCTTGGCAGAGAAAAGATTCCCCACCCCTGCTTTAGACCATTGAGAAAGCTATTTGACCTGGAAGCCAGAGCAGTATATACTGCATGTACCACACCCAGACCACAGATTGTCTACCATGAAGTCTCGAATTGACCCTTTTTTATTTTTTGTATGACAAATGTTATAGTGGTCCTGAAAACAACAGTACAGTCCATGCAATGCCTGGGTCTCTTGGGGTTTGATGTTGACGGAGTCTTTTGTCATCCCTCTTGCAAGCACAGTTGTGTATCTGAAGATTACATATGACGTGCCATATGGTAGACTTTGAGTGTATCATTCATCCAATTAATATTGGCTCCGTCTGCATTTAAGGAGCTTATTAAGTCATTTACCAGACATAGAAACACTGTACGATCCAGCTTAAATGTCACCTGAATAGTTTTTACAATTATGTACGCCTTTTCCTATTCCTTTATCACCTAAAGATTACATAGAGGATATCGCAACTTTGAATCATGACATTCTATGTCAAGTGAGGATTTCTAACATTTACAAAAATGCTGATAAGAGCCCTTACCCTGGCAGAATCCGTAATATATATGAAATTGTCTGATGTTTTTAAACAATTGAAGGGAAGCAATCTTCCTAAAATACCCCTTTTGAAACAAAATAATGTAAGCTATTCACCGAATATGACTAAAGAAAAAAATGATAAAAAGAATGAAAAAGTTTAGAGAGAAGGAAAAAGTTTTTTATTGTTCATGAATCTTTGCACAATAAACTTGGGACCCTGTGAATGAGAAGTCAGGAACCTCACAACAGACTATTGGGCTCCTCCTTGAGGGGCTTGAAAATGTTATTCTATGAGAGCTAAGACAACCACCATTAATCGAGAGCAGTTTTATGGAATGGAAGTCGATGACACCAAGACTACACATACCTGTGGAGACCTGTACTTGATTGTCAAATATTGTACACCCATCTTGGCAGGTATGTGTAGATATGACATAATTGGATGCGTTCACCTCCTGATGTGGAAGTGGTCTACACCTTTAAAGGTGACTTCCCATCTTATAAAGTCTTATAACTTCCGCATCCCTAAAGTTCTGACCGCTGGAACCCTCAATGATCTAAAGAATTGGGGTTCTAAACAGCACTGTGTGAATGGAGCAGTGGTCAATCATGCACTCTTTTGCTCCATCCATTCTCAATGTGATCTCCAGAGATAGCCAAGTGCTCCGCCGGGATGGTCTTCGGAACTCCTATAAGAATGAATAGAGTGTCAGTGTGAATGATTGACCACCGCTACATTCACAAGGGGCATTTCAGGCCCATGGTTCTTGGGATTGATGGTCATCCCAGCAGTGATCAGAAAGTTCCTATCCTATGTTTAGGCGATAACTTGCAAACTTGAGTATCCTTCTTTAAAGCTGAACTCTGATATATGGTAACAAAACTTTTTTTCTTTTAGACAACTTTGATAACTGCGCAATTATTTTAACCATTGGCTCATTTATTAGTGAGCTGAATGAACAAACCTTGTGTGGAACAACTAAACAATAAATAAATTAGATTATTGATTCAATATAAAGTAGTATGATAAGAAAATTCTAGCTTCCAGTTACCCCCTATGGCTCCACCATTGCCCATGTTGGTATAATAGGCATACGGTAACTATAACTACAGTGTCTTCTCCTGCATAATGTCAGACTGGGCAGCCAAAGGATCTTCATGTTAGCCCAGGTTATGGCATAATAAAATGCCTCAGCCAAAACAATACCTCTGAGGTCCCCTGATGCGACCAGATTACCAAAGTCCACTCTTGTGCACTAATATGATTTTCAGAAAAAGCAATCTTACCAAAAGTCCTTCCAAATAAAAAAAAAAGGGTGAAATATGGTATTCATCTTTTCTTATAATTCCGCATTGTTTCCCTATTATTCTTCCAGGAAATGTACACATATGTTGGCGACTGTTTGTATCCATTCCCCTTGCCATTGGACTGAGCCCCAAGTAAGTCTAGCACTGATAACAGATTTAGGTTCTACAAGAACACAATCCATTAGTAAGGGAATGGTAACACCAAGCTGTCAATTTATTCATACATGAATCTATGCTTCAAACTCTAATTTATGTTAGATGGAATCTGCCCTAAACCAGGCGCTATTATATCAAAAGACCTCAACAAAAAGCATTGAGACAAAAAACTTTTCCAAAACTCTTCAAAACCGCTTAAGAAACAGAAAAACTCCTCAAGAAGGGAGCACAGTTTGGAACGGATTCCATCAGGGTCCACTTTAAAGAAGTGACAGGCATTTTTTTCCTATCAGTTGTTTTTCCAAACCTTAACAGGTAAAAAGAAAATATTCAAAAAATCCCTCATGTGATCAGTAAAGTATTTTTGGCACTGTTTTTAATTAGTATTTTGCAGCAGGTGCACTGCTCAAAAACTCTAAAAGGGTCGATATTGATTTTTAGGATTGCTACTTCCAATCAGTGGCACAAAAGTTTCAGTCCTTTTCCAGTGTGCAAAGGCTATTTGCATATTTAAAGGGGTAGACGGAAACTACAAAGTATTTAATCCTAAATCTCTATTAAATGTCATAATCCAACCTTTTTTCTAATATATATTAATTAAAACTTTCCTATTGTTCTCTCACTACACTACATAATTGCTTTGTTGTTTTTTAATACCTCTGGTGTGATAACACTTCATTTGAGAATCCTGATGCATGATGGTATACTCAAACATGTCATCATCAGGGGGCAGAGGCTTCAGCTATGCCCCAGCTTCTGACCACTCCCTGGAAAGCAGCTTCATTAGTAAAGTCCGTTTAAGGGGCTGGGATAGTCCCTGCTCTACTGAACATGTACCGGTTTTCAATCACGACAAATGCTTAGCAGGATCTTGTCACCGTGCACTGTTCTTCTCAGTGTACAGTGACAGTGCGCTCGCTTGCTGGCTCTGATAAGAAGTGACAGGTCGACAAGAGAGCGCACTGTTATTTCTCATTGTAAGGAGAGAACAAGCAAGCACAGACCAGTACCATCCCTGACAGTGAAGTCAGAGCTATGAATAAGGGTTGTCAACCCAAAACGCGTAAGTTTAATGATCCTAATCTTTTTTTACAAATTTTGTATCGTTATACCATATTTTTATTTTTGAAAGTAAAAGTTGTGTTTTCATTTTATTTTTTATGGTACTGGAGCTTAGTCCTAGCAGCCCTCTTTATCTGATTTGACCTGCAAGCCAGTCCCGTGTGCTTCCTCCACTCGCTGCGCCAGCCACATCCTGACCAGAGACTATCTTTTCCCTAGGGACTTTTTATGTAGAATTCCTATGGATTTCCTTTACACTACTGAAGACATCGGGGAGGGGTGAGCTGAATATAACATGCGTTTAATTTTCCATGCGGGCTCATCGCCGGAGCCCGCACCAAACAGGGGGAGGCGTCCAATCATGGACTCTGCCCGTCATTGGACGTTAAGGGGTTAAATTTCCAAGGGAGCATTGTGTGGCTTAAAAGTCTCCTTATGCCAACTTTGCACTTTCCACAAGGAGAAATGTTACCACTTAGAACCTCTAGTCTTATTGTACACATTTTTGAAGGTATAAATACTTTTCATGTGTGAAAGTAGTTTTGCTTTGCTATTTACACAGATATAGCACCATATGATTGTATGTTCAGCTGTGCCTGCTTCATGGAACAGAGACCTAAGGCATTGACAAGCTAATATCTAGCTGTCAATTTGTTCATAGGTTTCCAGGAGGAGTAACACTGGAACAGCACAATGCATAGTTCTAACATATCTGTTATGATAATGTAGTAAATCACTAGGGGAAATTAAAACACTAAAAACTGACCCTCCCTAGTGGTTCCTGCATGACCTGAGATAGCCCTAACCACAGACTAGATTATGGCAACTCGGCCCAATGCTTCACATTCTTCCTAAAGAACCGAAAGGCAGAGCAGAGTGCAAATTACCTACAGAAGGGAAAGTGTGCTGAAATAGAAAGAGATACCAGAGAGAGTAAAACAAACCATGAAATAAAAAATAAAGGATTAAGTAAGTTCGGTTGGAGAATATGCCACTTACTTAATATAAAGAAACAAAAGATAGGTGCAGTGTAAAAAGCATAAAAAGCAGAGAGATAAACCCTAGCTAGTCTTTCACTGACTGTCTTAAACTACAGTATTATGTCTGGACATTCAAATGATATTATCACCAACAGGAAATACCAGCAAGGGGTATATAAAGCCGCACCCAAAAGTTGATAAGGGAGACAAATGAGTAAATGAAAACACCTGTTACCCTGAAAAGACTGAAGCAATGATAATAGAAACTAAACACCCAGAGAAAAGTTGCATCTGCTGTGGTTCGGCGAACAGAGAAGTCTACCACAAAGCACAGGCTGAAGGGTTTGAACCCAGATGCATGACAATAATATGCTTGGGAATTGTTATTTTATTGAGAATAGAAGCATTTGCTTAACAAAAATATCCTCAGTGTGGAAATTTAAATAAGCACGCTCATCAAAATTGTCATCCTCTTAATTTATTGCAATCATTATATTATGTAGTACTGTGCACTTACAGATGCTCATTTTACCTTTCTACCCAGTTAATTCTTCTGTTTTCCATTAGGTCTATGACATCATGTGATTAAAAACTGACTAGCTGACTCCTTCTAAGTTCTATGTAGAAACAGGAGGTCAATTTTCGCTGCATGAGTCATAAGTCACTGCAAAAGTCACTGACAGAAGGGAGGAAGGAGCAAAGCAGCTGGATCAGGAGTTGAAGAGGGGAATAATAAATGCAGGGACAAGTGACTTCCTGTTTCTACAAAAGAGAAATATCTAAGTGGAAACGCAAAAAGAGCAATTGTAAGAACACAGTGATGTATAATATGATGACTGCAATATATTAAGAGGATAAAACTTTGATGGGAGGAGGAGTGCTTCTTTAATAATCCAACCATAGTCACTTTCCAGTTCTAGTAAAATTCCAGTTCTGTATGCCCTGATCAGAAAAAAGGTTGAATGTTGAATATGTATTAGAATAATCATCCAGGATCTGAGAACATGTCTTTATGCACCCATATATATATATATTTATATATATATATATATACACATATATATATATTCTGTATATATATTCCGTACTCATAACTGAGCAGAGAACTCTCTGAATGGTTTGTGTTCGAAACCTTTTCCCGAGACTGATTGCTGTATGTAAATAGAAGTCTTAAACTTATGTTTTATTAGTTGAATGTACGGAAAACTTTTATACAGAGGAGGTTTTAGTCCTAAAGCACACACCAGGAGACAGTTCAGCCAGGAATACTCTGCCAGCAGAAATATATAAGTTGTGTTTGTTTCTTACACAAAATCATGAGCCTAAGGGAGAAAAAAAAACCCAGACAATGATGAAAGGTGGTTCTTTTTCCACTTCGTTTACATGCTCTGTAAAAACTTTATTTCTACAGGCAGTGAATGGGGGAAAGGAAAGAGAATCTTTGACAGAATACTATACTCAAGGATATGAATATACTCCAGCGGCTTACAAGCTTTTTTCAAAGTGTGCTGAGGATAAAAAAAAGTCTCATTGATACTTCAAGAAAAAGTATGTACCTTTACTTTGTTAGTGAGTCTTATTGTATTCTCTGCAGAACATTACTCACTTTATCTGCGCTGAATACTGCAGACAATAGACTATTGTACCCGCACGCTTGTTACTGTGTGTTACCCCAGCATTCAATGTATTGTTTGACTTAAAGGGATCATGACACCTCTGCAAAACACACCTTTTACCTCAACCAGTGCCAGTAATTCCTGTAGATTCTGAACATATTGAACTCCGCTAACCTCACTAGAGATCTTCACATTTTGATATACAATACACAATTTCTCCTGTTAAGGGCAAAGTAACTATGAAATGTGTGATAATGAGACAAAAAGGGGCTGAAGTCTTCGAATACAGAGTGTGGTGGGCAGCCACACGAGAATGGAAGAGAGCGCAGCATAGGACACTCGCTGCGGATTACTGCAACTTGAGTGGAGAATGATAGGATGCTGTGCGGATAATAACGCTATTTAGTACTGGGACTACGGATAAGTTCTGGGACCCTCGTGGGTCAGTTTATAAAGATAATCCAAAGGGTTCAAAAACAAGTAGAAAATCAAGGTTCATGTAAGGTGCTGTTTCTTGGGGGTAGAACAAGGCACATGGGGCACCAAGAGTCTTTAAAACAGAAAATATTTTTATTGCTCAACGCATTTCAGAAAAAGACGTGTGGCTTTATTAGTAAAAGCATTCTTCCCGATGTCGCTTTGTAAATGCAAAGTTGAGCTTTCCTTATTATTATTTGTTTGTTCATTATCATGTTATTGTACGTTATTTATTTATTAGTCTTTCACATTCCCAAACTTATACATTTCTGGCTTAGCGCTTGTAAAGCTACAGACTGAATGTGTTCATCTGCTGCATAGCAAAAAAAATTATGTGAGCAATTACCATGGTAGAAGGTGGAACAATTTCTATATACAAGAACTAAAGAGTAGAAAACTAGATCTGAACTGAAAAAGTAAGTTAATGTGTATGCAAAATGTAAATGCATATTAACACATGACCATTACACAGAAAAACAGGCACAAAAAAACAAATATCCAAAAATGAAATAAAAAATCTTTTTGCAAAAATGCATGAAGGTAGTAATAATCATAAGGGTATTTAGTAAACATAATTTTGATCAAAATAATGTACAAGCCATCCCGCCACGTCAAGGCAACCCTCTGTGGGACAGTCCTACTCTAATATTGAAAACCTTTCCACTTGTCAAGTGACTTAAATGTGAACAAGGGCAGAGGGACTGAACCCACCAGTTGAAGCTCTGGCCAGACAGGATGGATTTTCTCAACTCAGAAAACAGGGCGGTCACACCCTTAGGCTATGGTTCCACGGTCCGGAACCATAGCGCTTTTGACGGAGCGGAAATTCCGCTCCGTCTAAGCCCCGCCCCCTTTCTGACGCGCGATCTTTCCGGAGGTGTTCAGGACACCTCCGGAACACCTCCGGAAAGAACGCAGGGCTACATAGCCCTGTGTAATATTCTGTTGCGGCGACGCACCGTCGCCGCAATACGCGAGGACATGCTGCGGTCTGAAAAGACGCGCCGCATGTCCGTTTACGCAGGTTTGCCACCTGCGTATTGTTACGCATAGTGGAGACGGGATTTCTTGAAATCCCCTCCACTATGCTGTAACATCTGGACGCTGCGTGTTTGGCGCTGCGCCAGCGCACAGCGCCAAACACGCAGCGTTTCCTGACCGTGGAAACTCACCCTCATATGCACGGAATGCACTATGAACTACATAGAAAACTAGATCTGAACTGAAAAAGTAAGTTAATGTGTATGCAAAATGTAAATGCATATTAACACATGACCATTACACAGAAAAACAGGCACAAAAAAACAAATATCCAAAAATGAAATAAAAAATCTTTTTGCAAAAATGCATGAAGGTAGTAATAATCATAAGGGTATTTAGTAAACATAATTTTGATCAAAATAATGTACAAGCCATCCCGCCACGTCAAGGCAACCCTCTGTGGGACAGTCCTACTCTAATATTGAAAACCTTTCCACTTGTCAAGTGACTTAAATGTGAACAAGGGCAGAGGGACTGAACCCACCAGTTGAAGCTCTGGCCAGACAGGATGGATTTTCTCAACTCAGAAAACAGGGCGGTCACACCCTTATATGCACGGAATGCACTATGAACTACATAGAAAACTAGATCTGAACTGAAAAAGTAAGTTAATGTGTATGCAAAATGTAAATGCATATTAACACATGACCATTACACAGAAAAACAGGCACAAAAAAACAAATATCCAAAAATGAAATAAAAAATCTTTTTGCAAAAATGCATGAAGGTAGTAATAATCATAAGGGTATTTAGTAAACATAATTTTGATCAAAATAATGTACAAGCCATCCCGCCACGTCAAGGCAACCCTCTGTGGGACAGTCCTACTCTAATATTGAAAACCTTTCCACTTGTCAAGTGACTTAAATGTGAACAAGGGCAGAGGGACTGAACCCACCAGTTGAAGCTCTGGCCAGACAGGATGGATTTTCTCAACTCAGAAAACAGGGCGGTCACACCCTTATATGCACGGAATGCACTATGAACTACATAGAAAACTAGATCTGAACTGAAAAAGTAAGTTAATGTGTATGCAAAATGTAAATGCATATTAACACATGACCATTACACAGAAAAACAGGCACAAAAAAACAAATATCCAAAAATGAAATAAAAAATCTTTTTGCAAAAATGCATGAAGGTAGTAATAATCATAAGGGTATTTAGTAAACATAATTTTGATCAAAATAATGTACAAGCCATCCCGCCACGTCAAGGCAACCCTCTGTGGGACAGTCCTACTCTAATATTGAAAACCTTTCCACTTGTCAAGTGACTTAAATGTGAACAAGGGCAGAGGGACTGAACCCACCAGTTGAAGCTCTGGCCAGACAGGATGGATTTTCTCAACTCAGAAAACAGGGCGGTCACACCCTTATATGCACGGAATGCACTATGAACTACATAGAAAACTAGATCTGAACTGAAAAAGTAAGTTAATGTGTATGCAAAATGTAAATGCATATTAACACATGACCATTACACAGAAAAACAGGCACAAAAAAACAAATATCCAAAAATGAAATAAAAAATCTTTTTGCAAAAATGCATGAAGGTAGTAATAATCATAAGGGTATTTAGTAAACATAATTTTGATCAAAATAATGTACAAGCCATCCCGCCACGTCAAGGCAACCCTCTGTGGGACAGTCCTACTCTAATATTGAAAACCTTTCCACTTGTCAAGTGACTTAAATGTGAACAAGGGCAGAGGGACTGAACCCACCAGTTGAAGCTCTGGCCAGACAGGATGGATTTTCTCAACTCAGAAAACAGGGCGGTCACACCCTTATATGCACGGAATGCACTATGAACTACATAGAAAACTAGATCTGAACTGAAAAAGTAAGTTAATGTGTATGCAAAATGTAAATGCATATTAACACATGACCATTACACAGAAAAACAGGCACAAAAAAACAAATATCCAAAAATGAAATAAAAAATCTTTTTGCAAAAATGCATGAAGGTAGTAATAATCATAAGGGTATTTAGTAAACATAATTTTGATCAAAATAATGTACAAGCCATCCCGCCACGTCAAGGCAACCCTCTGTGGGACAGTCCTACTCTAATATTGAAAACCTTTCCACTTGTCAAGTGACTTAAATGTGAACAAGGGCAGAGGGACTGAACCCACCAGTTGAAGCTCTGGCCAGACAGGATGGATTTTCTCAACTCAGAAAACAGGGCGGTCACACCCTTATATGCACGGAATGCACTATGAACTACATAGAAAACTAGATCTGAACTGAAAAAGTAAGTTAATGTGTATGCAAAATGTAAATGCATATTAACACATGACCATTACACAGAAAAACAGGCACAAAAAAACAAATATCCAAAAATGAAATAAAAAATCTTTTTGCAAAAATGCATGAAGGTAGTAATAATCATAAGGGTATTTAGTAAACATAATTTTGAGGGTTGCCTTGACGTGGCGGGATGGCTTGTACATTATTTTGATCAAAATTATGTTTACTAAATACCCTTATGATTATTACTACCTTCATGCATTTTTGCAAAAAGATTTTTTATTTCATTTTTGGATATTTGTTTTTTTGTGCCTGAAGAACTAAAGAGTCCAACTCAGCTCACATGTAAGTTACAATATCTGGCGATTATGGATGATGAATGAGGTCTTGGGAAAGTCAATGGGCCTCCGTTGTGCTATGGAACCCAATGGTGACTTATTTGTGCTCTTTTTGCAATGCTTTCCATTCCTGTGCAGTGTTTCTATGTTATGACATAACAATGCATTATCTTTGTACTGGGAGATTACATTGTGCATTATCTCTGTACTGTCAGATCACATGTGCATTATCTCTGTACTCTGACATCACAGTGTGCATTACCTCTATACTGTGACATCACAGAGTGCAATACCTCTGTACTGTGACATCACAGTGTGCATTACCTCTGTACTGTGAAATCACAGAGTGCATTACCTCTATACTGTGACATCACGTAAGTAGTATAGGAGTTCCAGTATTCGTCAAACTCAAATCTGACAGGTCGACACGCCCCCTATCATTTAATCCGTCTCCCTGGGATTTGATCTGTCTGAACTTTGCTCAGGCTGGGAAATCTGAGCTGCTGGATTTGTGAATTTCAATCAAAGTGATTTATTCGTCTCTACTGATATTTTATCCCGTGGATTTGATTAGTCTGTGGTATTTTAGTGAATTAAAGAGCGATTCTTGATTTTATAAGTCTCAGGAAGAAACTTTTAAGGCCCCAGTAAATGTATAAGGAGTTCTAGTTAAATGCAGACTTCTGTATATAACTAGTATATAAGGATTTTTAGTGAATTAAAGAGTGAATCTTGCACTAAATGTTGGTAACTCCCAATCTATCAATTTTAGCAGTCTGAAAGATCTAGTTCTGGACTACCCCCGTAATTCAGACGCAGAAACTCAGAAGCGCATCGTCGTACAGCAGCAGGGCATTGTGAGAGATAAAAAATATTGGAATATTGAATCCCGTGTCCTACAAAAGACCCAGAAGTGTGTCTACACAAAGCGCCGACTACTAGACGAATTCACCACACTGCCGTACGGCTATTAGCACAGTATTGTGATGGATACGAGGCTACAACACCCGCTCTCGTGCATTCTAGCGGGGCCGTCTAATTCTGGAAAGAGTTATTTTGTAAAACAAATGCTGTATAATATTGAAAGTAATTTTTCTCACAAGCCGGATAATATTGTTTGGTTTTATTCATGCTGGCAGAAACTATATGATGAAATCTCTCTCTCTTTTCCCAACACCAGATTTGTGGAGGGTCTGCCGAATACATTCGTAGATGATGAATTATTCCCACCGGGCAAGGTGAATTTGGCGATTGTTGATGATCTCATGGATAGCGCTAGCGATAATTGTGAGATAGAAAAAGCGTTCACCAAGTATGTACACCACAGAAATCTCAGTATTTTCTACCTGGTACAAAACATATTTTGTCAGGGTAAGAAAAGCCGCACCATAAATTTAAACACAAAGTACATGGTTCTTTTTAACAACCCTCGAGATAAATTACAAATTTTAACACTAGCTCGGCAGATGTACCCCGGAAAAACACGTTTTTTCCTAGAAGCATTTGAGGAAGCTACGCGGGAGCCTTATGGGTATTTGCTGGTCGATTTGAGAGCTAATACACCGGAGGATCACCGCTTACGGACGGGATAGTTTCCACCGGCGTTACCAGCTGTCTATGTGCAGAAGAAAATCGCTTCTAAAAAGTGAATTTTATGCAGGCACGCACATTCCACGCTGTATGCGTTGTGATGTAAAGATGTCCGAGAGACTCCGGCGTAACTGGGCTCTCTTAAAAACCCTGGTGAAGGCAACCCCATCCGTCCGGAAATCTATTTTGCGCAATGCGAGTGTGGATTTAATCACCGCTATAGGTGAGATTGCTTTAAACATCTTAAAAGGCAGAATCCCGTTGAAAGAGCGCCAAAAAGGCATACTGAAGAAGTGGCGTAAAGCTATAAGAACCATGAGCGATAGAGCGCAGTCCATAAAGAAAAAGAAACGGGTACTGAATCAGACCGGTGGCTTTATCGGTCCTCTTTTAGGCTTTGCAATACCCATAATAACGAGTCTGCTCGCGGGCAAATAATGGAGCATGCTGAGAAAATGTATCTAGTCCCCAAACAGGAGCTACATAAGCTAAGGACACCAATCCCCGAGAGCATACGCGAAACTGCTATTCGACGCCTCGATGATGAAATTAACTCCGTTTTACAGCGACGCGACATCCCCGACGATGTGAAAATTAAAATGTATAGCACCGTGCTGGAGCGCTACTTGGTACATACGAAACGCAGTTCGAAAGAATTAACAACTTTAAATCTCGTTAGCCCTCAGGCTCCTGAGCATCAACAGCCGCCAAATACAGACACCGATAAAAAAAATCACGAGATCGCTGAAATTGTAGGTCATATAAACCAAAGATATAAAAAGAATGCTGAATTTTTACTAAACAGACTACTCCAGAATAAGAGTGTGACAGACTGGAATGATAAAGACGAATTTATTTTCAAAGGCTCTGTAATACCCGGGTCTAACTTAGTGGATTTAGTACGTAGTACAACGCAGAGTCACGCTCTGACCGTCAGGAATTTACCTAGGGGTTGGGAATCGTTTATGCGGGCTATGGCCGAGCTGAATATACCCTCTACTGTTGTGGGTAATCACACTACTAGACAACATTTAGACGAATTAAAAATGACCTCCAGCACTGGTGTATCTACACCGATGAGGTTAGACCCCGCACCCCGTACAATTCATTCCCTGCACTCGCCGTCATTAGGCACCACAAAGGGAACTCTACTACCTAAAAAAAGGTCTCTACCGATACTGCCAGCCATGTGGCTCACGATGTAGCCTATGTACTTGTTAATTATCTATTTTATCGTGTGTGTGCTGCTATTTGTTAATTGTGCATGTGACACTTTTTATATCATTCTGTATGTACTTTTAAATGCTTGAAATGTCTTTGAGCTGTATTTATTACAATAAAATCTTGTAACCTTGTTTTTACAATACCGTGTCATTGCTTTTTTTAAAATACGAATAAACCATTCTGTAATATTGTAACACGGCCATATACATAATATGCCCGTACAATGAGACGTGGTTATAAGTCTCGTCAGTTTTAAACATGCCCCAACATGCCTGGGGCTATACACAACACAACACAAGCCTTAGATACACGGCCAAGCTAAAAATATATATACTGAATAAAACTATAAGTTGAGCGTCATAATTCCAAATTCCACCACAATAGTGTTTTACATGCATTTACTGGGTCCTTAAAAGTTTCTCACCACAAAAAAGATCAAGATTCACTCTTTAATTCACTAAAAATCCTTATATACTAGTTATATACAGAAGTCTGCATTTAACTAGAACTCCTTATACATTTACTGGGGCCTTAAAAGTTTCTTCCTGAGACTTATAAAATCAAGAATCGCTCTTTAATTCACTAAAACACCACAGACTAATCAAATCCACGGGATAATATATCAATAGAGACGAATAAATCACTTTGATTGAAATTCACAAATCCAGCAGCTCAGATTTCCCAGCCTGAGCAAAGTTCAGACAGATCAAATCCCAGGGAGACGGATTAAATGATAGGGGGCGTGTCGACCTGTCAGATTTGAGTTTGACGAATACTGGAACTCCTATACTACTCACATAGTGCATTACCTCAATACTGTGACATCACAGAGTGCAATACCTCTGTACTGTGACATCACAGTGTGCATTATCTCTGTACTCTGACATCACAGTGTGCATTACCTCTGTCTTGTGACATCACAGTGTGCATTACCACTGAACTCTGACATCACAGAGTGCATTACCGCTATACTGTGACATCACAGTGTGCATTACCTCTATACTGTGACATCACAGTGTGCATTACCTCTGTACTGTGACATCACTGTGTACATTATACCTGTATTGTAGCATCACTATGTGCATTATCTCTATAATGTGACATTACAGTGTACATTGTCCTGTTCTTGTGGCATATTTGGAAGCATTATACCTGCAGTGTGATGTCATTGTGTGTATTGTGACTGTTATTTGATATAATTTAGTATTTTTTTTCTCTGATGTCATTTTAAGTGTAGCAACATATCTGTGTGCATCATTTTACTGTTTGTTTATCATTGTGGCCTGTGTTCCTGTACTATGACATAACTGTCATTATTCCTGTATTTCTGTTTAGATAAAACTGGAATGATACTAAGTGCAATAGGTTCCTATCTGCATTACAAGGTGTAGTGCAGCAGGGTTGGTGCAGAGTGACGCACAGGCAGTGACCACAGAATAGTTCAAACCTTTGATGAGATCGAGTGTGGTGAAGTACTGGGCTTCCCCCAGTCTCTCAATTAGCTCGTCCACCCAGGGAAATTGGATAGAGGTCAAATTTTGACATTTCATTTAATTTTCTGAAGTCATTACAGAATCATACTGACCCGTCTGGCTTTGGTATTAGCAAAATGGGGCTAGCCCACTCACTCCGGAACTCCTCAATAACCCAAAACTGAAGCATTTGCTTCACTTCATTTGCCTTCGGGCTTCTGGCACCCGGCATGGTTTCATCCGTACCCTTACCCGGGACTTGGTGAAAATGTCATGCTGGATCACCGAGGTCCGCCCCGGCAGCTCTGAGAATACATCTGTATTCTGTTGCACCAGAACCCGAGCCCCCCGTCACTGCTGTTTGATGAGAGCGTCATTTATTTTAACCTTTTAACCCCCAGTCGTGTCATTTGCGGTTCCAGATGGTTCCTCATTGGTCCGACCCGTTTGGCCTCCATGACCATTCCCGGTCCTTCCAGGCTTTTAGCAGGTTGACATGGTACAGTTGTTGGGGTTTCATCTTTACGGGCTGGTACACACTACAATTTACTTCACCCACCTTCCCCCGTATCTTATGGCCCTTGCCACTTGGCCATGAGTTTACTCTCCAGTTTGGGAACTAGTACTAACACCCGGTACTCTACTTTAAAGGACCTGACTGTGGCTATTTTATTATACGTGCGGCTCTGCGCAGCCTGAGCATACATTAAATGCTCTTTTACTATGGGCCTGACTGCCGCAATCCGGTCCTGCATGCTTGCAACGTGCTCGATCACACTCCGATGTGGAGTTGGCTCCTTAGCTACGTCGAGCAGTCTCCTTGGATGCCTGCCATACAATAGCTCAAATGGTGAGAAACCTGTGAATGCCGTGGGAACTCGCGGATAGCGAACATTGGATAGGGCAATAACATGAACCAATCCCTTCCATCCTTGGATACTACCTTTTTGAGCATGGATTTAAGGGTCCTATTAAATCTTTCTACTAACCCGTCAGTTTGTGGGTGGTACACCGATGTGCGTAGCTGTTTGATCCGGAGAAGCTTATATAGCTCCTTGGTCACCTTGGACTTAAAAGTAATCCCCTGATCAGTGAGGATCTCTTTTGGTAACCCAAGGTGACAAAACATGGCAAACAGCTTGCGGGCTAATCGTTTTGTAGAGGTGTGGAGGAGAGGTATCGCCTCTGGATACCGTGTGGCGTAGTCCACTATGACCAAAATATGTTGATGGCCACGGGCAGTTTTCACTATAGGCCCCAAGAGATCCATTGCTATCCGCTCAAATGGTACCTCTATGATGGGCAGAGGTAAGAAAGGACTCCGGACTCCAGTAGTGAGGTTAGTTGACCCTTTGGACACGTGTCACAGTACCTCTGGATCTCCGCATAGACCCCAGGCAAAAAAAATGCTGCAGTATGCAATCCTGCGTCTTTTTGGGCCCCAAATGCCCTCGCAGCATGTGGGTGTGAGCCATTTCGAGCTCCGCCCTATGGTATAATTGGGGCACTACCAGTTGTATCACCACCTCATCCCAGACTTTATCCACCCTGTCTAACAAATCCTAGTGGATAGCCATGCGGGGGAAAACTGCCTCGACACCGGTTGCTGAGCCACTCCATTTATCTCTATCACCCTTTCTCATGCCCGGGCCAGAGTGGGATCCTGGAGCTGAGCTGCCCCAAAATTACCAGGGGACACTTCCAGCTCAGGGATTGATGGGGTCTCCTCGACCTCTCCTGCCAATACCTCTAGAGGAAACCTATTGAGGTTACACTCTATCCCTAGGTTGGCGACCCCTACGGCAGGTATCCCTGACTCAGGATCTTCAGGTTCTGCGCCCAGAATAACATTTACCCTGGGAGGTTTAACCCTGGACTCCCACAGGGACCAGAATAAGGGCAAGTCTCTTCCCAACACAGTCCCATATGGAAGAGTCTTCACCAATCCTACCACGTTTTATTTCTCCACACTGTGTCAAAAAAGTAACCTTCACGGTTGGGTACTCTCAGAGTTCCCCATGTGTACACACGACCCCCACCCTCATCCATTGGGGTTGTCACCGGCAACAAGGGATCCATGGACCAGAGTCACTAAGCTTGCTGAATCTAAGAGAGCCTCCATTTGTTACCCATTGATGAGTACCTGGCACAGTTGGGGTTCGATGCCGGCAGTGCCTGTAGTTGCGGTAAAGACTGGCTGGGTGTACATAGACATTCGGCGAATACCCGCAGTCCATGAGTTCAGCTGCCAGGAGGCAGTTGGCCGCCACATGTCCGGGCCCTTGGTACCGCCAACACTTAATAGCTGCAGCACGACAAGACCTTGGGGCCGATTTAGGGGAAACGGGACTTGTCACCCTCACTTTGGGGTACCCCCTCAATACAGGCTCGGTTCTGATTAGCCCCAACAGAGGGTCGGGAACTTTTCCCAGGCTCCTGGGCTGGCGAAGTGGAGCAGTGTCCCGTATAAAGTCCTGAGTGGCCGTATACCTCTCAACCAGTCCAACCACCTGGACCAGTGTGCCCAAGTCCCCTTGCCCCACCCAACGCTGTATAGCTGCTGGCAGAGCCCTCACTAGCCGATTGACTACCACCCTCTTTACCATCTGGAATGGGGTTAAGGTCTCAGGCTGGAGCCATTTTTTTTACCAGCTGCAGCAAGTCATATGCCTGAGATCTGATGGGGCGAGACACCACAAAAGACCATTGGAATACCCATTGTGCACGCACATATGTGTTAAGCCCCAGTCAGACAAGGATCTCACCTTTCAGTTTGCCATAGTCCAGAGCATCGTCCTGAGATCCAAGTAGGCTTTCTTGGCATCTCCCGTCAGGAAGTGGACCACCACTTCAGCCCACTGGGAAAACGCCAATCTCTTCTGCTTTGCAGTGCTCTCAAAGATGGTGAGGAAGGCCTCCATGTCGTCCTCATGACCCATCTTCCTCAGCGCAGACCAGACTTTGTACTTGGCCTCTGAATGGATTGAGGTTACTGGTGGGGCCACCTCTCCCATAGCCGTGATTTGCTGCATCAACAGGTTATTTGTCTGCTGTTGCTGATACTCCTGCTGCCGTTGCTCTTGTTGTTGCCGCTGAAACTGCAGCTGCTGCTACGTGAGGACCAACTGCTTCAAAAGCTTCTTTTATGTCGGCAGGCTAGGGATGCAGCATTGCAGGCCTAATAATGACATGCAGCGGGCTTTGGGTATGCCTCAGTTCACACTGCCTGCATTCTCCAACCATATGTAGTGCAGCGGAGTTGGTGCAGTGTGACAGACAGGCAGTGACAACAGAACATTTCAAAGCAAATGTCTTTTAATTTCCAAAGAAACTTACAACTGGAACACAGAAGGTATCCCTCTGGATAGCAGCCATGCCGTGGGAGACTGCACCACCGTGTCACGTTGAGGGGTGCCAGGCCTTTTGGCTCCGCTTGGCTCCGTGTTACTTCACTCAGGTTGAAGCTTTGTAGAGCCTCCTGCTCTGCACGTTTGCAAACCAAAATGGACACACCCTTTACTGCAGGGTTTTTAAATGGAATAAGAAGACCAGATGACGTATGGATGCGGTTTTATTTCTCAACGCATTTCGAGGCAATCATATCTATTCATCAGGATAAACAACAATCATTATTGCTGTATTATGACATCATTGGTGGCATTACATCTTTGCTTTCATATCACTGTGGTCCTGCTTGTAGACTAGACTTGTAGTGTGATTTACTATGTAAATGACCACCATATTATAACACGGCTTTGTTTGAATTCTTTAGCTCTTTATTCACATAATCAGGTAATCATCATGTGTGTTATCTCTCTACTGTCATCACAGTGTGTATTATCTCTTTGCTGTGACATCACTGTGTGTATTATCTCTTTGCTGTGACATCACTGTGTGTATTATCTCTCTGCTGTGACATCACTTTGCATTATTGTTGTATACTTAGGAAAAAGCATTTGAAACAAAGAAGATTTCTGGAATAATATGTTTATTGTTTTTAACACTGTGAATGTGTTGGGACCAGAGTAGATAAGACAAGTATGGGGACTTTATATCTTTCTACTTGTAATTTTCATAAAAATAATGGTAGATTCTCAGATGTACTATTTGGGATTTTCAAACCTAAAAGATTTCTGATGATCAAGAGAAAATAAAGATTTTTTAAAAAGAGGTGTTAAAACTGTTGTTTACATGACAACATACCCAGTCCCCATTATACTCAAATTTTTACACATAATGCATTGCAGATTCTACATTGGGATTTTTCTGATAAAATCTCATATTTTTGGAGGTTTATGGGTTATTGTCTAATACGTTTGGTGGTCCCTTCAACATTAAGAGAGTTAACGGTGATGTATGCAATGCTCTTGGGTGATAATGGGCTAATATCTAGAGGTCCAGGGTGGGTTACAGGTTAATATCTAATGCCGGAGTTAGCAGTATAATCTCCAGGTGTCCAGGTTGGTTATAGGCAAAAGTGTACGGAAACTGTAACTGCATTTCATCTAAACAGGTCTACTTTATAACATGTATTTATATTGGTTGGTATTCTTCTTGTGCCTACCTTCACGCAGCCATATTAAATAATATTTCTCTGTTGCATATTTCATACATTTTAACATTTTTATCTACCATTTGGGAACTCGTAGCACAATGATTTACACCACTCCCCTTGAAATCCATACTAGCTTTAAAATCCCCTAGTGGCTACTGAAGCAATAAAGAATTTTATCCTTTATTGTCTTCTGTATTTCACTATTTCTGTACCTGAGTTACACTAATGTAAATTGGATCTGCTGACCTTCTAATGTGAATGGAGACATCCCGGCTGCCCTACCTCCAGTCACATGTGTTGCGCTTCTATAGACCATCATACATATTAATCTAACGTTGGTTGAACCCACCAATTTTGGTTCAGCCAACAAACTATATTTGTATGGGGGTCTCCAGACACTCCCAAAAAAGATAATGTCAGGGGAAAGAAGGATTTGGCATGTCTGATTTCAGACTGCCAATTCTACTGTCCACCAGAAGATTGGCTGCCACCGAAGGAGTCTGGCTCTCTGATAGAAAAAATAGGCACAGTCAGCCAAGATCTTCTGTCTATGGGGAAACTGGAAGAGATAGTTGGTGACCAAACGATCAGCCAACTGATGGTTCGGTTGACAGCTATCTATTGTGTATGGATGGAATTTAGACTTTATCTTATATTTTGACTGCAAATTCACTTTAAAGAGGCCCTGTCAGTTTTATCATGTTTTATTGGTTAATTTTTGGAAAATGAAAGTAATTACCAATCTAAAGTATGTTTTTCAGAACTTTATATCGTGCTGACCCTCTGTCATTTCCACTGTATTTGAAAAAAAAGCAAACAAACCCAAAAACTAGATATTTCCATATACCTGGCCAAGAGACTATATCCCTACTCTGTCAGCACTAAAAGGACAGTGGAAAAGAAGCAAGTAAAAAAGGATCCCATTTGTTTTGTCTAGGGAAGTGATCACTATAGTGCATTCAATTGTTTGTTACACTGGAAGAAATCTGTCCTAGAATGTTAATAGGACAAGTGCAATAAAAAAAACTTTGCTTCTGTAACCTGCAGATACCTGTGACCTTTATTGTCAAACTATCTGCTTGTCACATCAGCCTCTCAGCATTGAGAAGGACAGGGTAGACAGCAGTGTGAGCAGCTTCTTTCTTACCTCAACACCCCTGGTATCTCCAGAATTAGATCAGATGGACAGTGTGGACCTCAATGTGAGCAGCCTCTTCTTACCTAAGCACCCATGGTATCTCTAGTATTAGAACAGATAGACAGGGTGGACAGCAGTGTGATCATCCTCTTTTTAGCACAGCACACATGGTATCTAAATTAATAAATTAGATAGACAGTGTGGACAGCAGTGTGAGCAACCTTTTCTTACCTGAGAACCTCTGGTATCTCCAGTATTAGATGAGATAGAGTGAACAGCAGCGTGAGCAGCCTCTTCTTACATCAGCACACTGGTATCTCTAGTATTAGATCAGAAAGACAAGGTGGACAGCAGTGTGAGCAGCCACTTCTTACTTCGACGCCCCTGGTATCTCCAGAATTAGATCATACAGACAGTGTGTACCTCAATGTGAGCAGCCTCTTCTTACCTAAGCACCCTGGTATCTCGAGTATTAGATAGATAGACAGGGTGGACAGTGTAACGCTGGTATTCTGTACTTTGTTTTCCAGCGTTACTCTGCATGTTTTTGCATTAACCCTTTTGCTCCTTTCCCCCTAACCAGCTGGGATACTGTTGTCTGTTACCTATATGGATGCTGCTCAGTTCCGGCTCTGCTGCGTACCCGTACTTGCGTGAGTGGCTCCGCTGCTTTGCATGACCGCCCGCATGTGCGGTTCCTGACTTGCTGTGAAAGCCGTCCGTAGCTTGCAAAGTCCTCTGCAGTGGTGCATGACTTACTACGTGGGTGGCAGCAGCCATTGTTGGGTTCCCTCTGTGTTGTGCTGTCTGGCTCTGCATAGGGGGCGCGGCCCACACCTGTCCTGCTTTTATGTGGATTGGGTGTTTACTAGAATTACTGCTCCAGCCTATCGCTGTGAAGCAGCTCATATATAAAGTTCCCCAGCCCTAGTGGGCATTGCCAGAGCTTCACATTGAATCCACACTGAATCCCTGAACCTAGCCGTATGTGGTTGTGTGTTCAGCTCCTGCTCTGAAGTTGATCAGCTCTGGAGAGCTGATTCCCTGTTCCTGCTGTGTCTTGTTCCCTGATCCTGGATCTAACCCGGTACCTGAATGTCTGAACTGTGTCTTGTGTTTCCGCCTATGCTGGGGGCTGATTACCCAGATCGCCGTTCCTGGAGGCTGTATATCCAGGCCTGTTCCTGTTGTGTCTAATTACCTGAACCCCTGATCCCGGATCTAACCCTGTACCTGAATGTCTGAACTGTGTCTTGTGTTTCCGCCTATGCTGGGGGCTGATTACTCAGATCGCTGTTCCTGGAGGCTGTATATCCAGGCCTGTTCCTGCTGTGTCTAATTACTTGAATCCCTGATCCTGGATCGCATCCTGTACCTGAATGTTGTTCCTGTGCAGTCTAACTCTGTTTCAGCCAGCAGCTCCTGATTCCAGTTACCTGCCTGTTACCTGTCGGCTTGCCTGTCTGCCATCCGACTGCAGCTCCATCCGGAAGTTCGGACATCATCTGCAGAGATCCCCGGCTCTTGCCTGCTCACCTGGGAGCGATCATCTGCCATCCGACTGCAGCTCCATCCGGAAGTTCGGACATCATCTGCAGAGATCCCCGGCTCTTGCCTGCTCACCTGGAGCGATCATCTGCCATCTGACTGCAGCCTACCTGGAGGCTCCACCATATCAGGTCGTATATACCTGCCTGTCTAGAGACTGCCTGGTCACTAGCCGTGACAACCTGCCTGTCCCAGAGACTGCCTGGTCACTTGCCGTGACAACCTGCCTGTCCCAGAGACTGCCTGGTCACTTGCCGTGACAACCTGCCTGTCCCAGAGACTGCCTTGGTCACTTGCCGTGACAACCTGCCTGCCCTGGTCACTAGCCATGACAACCTGCCTGTCCCAGAGACTGCCTGGTCACTTGCCGTGACAACCTGCCTGCCCTGGTCACTAGCTGTGACAACCTGCCTGTCCAGATACTGCCTGGTCACTTGCCGTGACAACCTGCCTGTCCCAGAGACTGCCTTGGTCACTTGCTGTGACAACCTGCCTGTCCAGATACTGCCTGGTCACTTGCCGTGACAACCTGCCTGTTCCAGAGACTGCCTGGTCACTTGTCGTGACAGCTTGCCTGTCCAGAACCCTGTGCCAGTGACTGTGAATCCTTGCTATATAACCTGAGTTCATCTTGGAAGGAGGAGTCCGGTGTGTGCTGAGTTTCTGTTACTCTGTGCTCAGCTTCTGTGCAATCCCCGGCCAGCTCCCGTTGAGCCTGGCGGGGCTTGCACCAGACCGCTGGGGTTCCTTTTCAGGTCGCTGCCAGATGTCCGGATCCTATGCCTGATGACCATGGCCTGATGTCCGATGTCCGACGACCACTTCCAGATGTCCGGATCCTATCCATCTCTACCTGATGTCCGGAGCCTGCTGATCGGTACCAGATGTCCGGAGTCCGATGCCTGTGTTCCAGTCTGTGTCCCTGAGACCCAATCCGTGTTCCTGATCTTCCAGTCCGTGTTCCTGTCTGTGTTCCTGACTCCCTGTGACCCAATCCGTGTTCCTGATGTTCCAGTCCGTGTTCCTGTCTGTGTTCCTGACTCCCTGTGATCCAATCCGTGTTCCTGATTTCCTGTCCGTGTTCCTGTGTCCCTGAGATCCAGTCCGTGTTCCTGATGTTCCGATGTCCTGCCGGTTCCTCCTTGGTCTACCCTGTGATGACGTCTGTCCTGGGTCGGTGTCTGATGTTCTCCTGCTGAGCCTGTGCTACGCCTGAGGCCTGAGAGAGAGGCCGTCCTAGTATGCCCGTGCCAGATGACCCTGGAATTCATCAACCCGTGATGACCCCGCCATCGTCTGAAGTCTGTCTGAGGTCGGTGTCTGATGTTCTCCTGCTGAGCCTGTGCTACGCCTAAGGCCTGAGAGAGAGGCCGTCCAAGTATGCCCGTGCCAGATAACCCTGGACTGCATCTACCCGTGATGTCCTCCAACACTCGTCAGTGATTCTGAGTCGTGTACCCTTCTCTGATGTGCGGAATTGGGAGTCCGGTCTTATGTTCTGTTTATGTACTGTGTTTCTTTAAGTAAACTTTATGTTTCTTCTTACCTGAAGTTGTGCGGTGTTGTCTAGTCCTGCAGGTCGCCACCTTGCCCACATGCTCAGCTGCCACGGATCCCGGTCGCTGCCCTTCCCTAGTCCGGGCAGGCCCGGGTCTCCCTCCGTGGTCCAGTGGGTCCACATTCTCTTATCATCTGGGACCCATGCCTCACGTCGTCGTGGACTGGCGGCGTGGGAGCATTGGCTAGCTAGGCAAGCTATGCCATGTCCCGGCGCCCCACAGCCGTGGGAAGCGCCACAGACAGCAGTGTGAGCAGTCTCTTCTTACCTCAGAACTCCTGACATCTCCAGTATTAGGTCAGATAGACATGGTGAATAGCAGAGTGCACAGTTTCTTCTCACTCAGTATCCCTGGCATTTCCAGTTTTAGATCACATAGAAAGAGTGAATAGTAGTGTGAGCAACCTCTTCTAACCTCAACACGCCTGGTTTGGAGAAAGAAAGACAGTGGGTGAAAGAGAAAAACAAAAAGATAGATAGATAGACAGACAGACATTATCTATTGATATTCTTTCAGTTTGTGGGTTAACCCCTTAAAGACTTTACCTCTGTTATGTCTTTCATATATGTTTCCCTGACCTAAACTTGGACGAATGTACTGGAGACAACATCACAAGAAAAAAAAGTGCCTATGGACAAGTAGGATAATACAGACTGCACGATAGATATTTATAAGAATCTGGGTCCCCAACAGGACAGAATGCTGATGAGCGGCTTACATCTCAGTAATTAAGGAAGATTTCCATTTCATCTTCACCTTTATTTGAAATAAAGTTCATATATCAAATTTTAATATGGCTAACAGCTATTTAATGGATGTGTATGACGGCAGCCCAGAATGATTGTTCTCTATCATTTGTTAAAGGTTCCTAATGAATCTGTAATGTTAGCTCATCTAGCCGTGTGAAGGTGCCTGTTTTATTCTACATTGATTGTCCCCCGTTAAGACTGAAGGAAATAAAGTGAATTTCATCCTAGCACATACCAGCCAATGAAGAACCAATGAGAAATCTTTACATAAGAAGAATAGACCTAGGAAAGAATCCATGCTGCTCCGCAATACACGGCAGGAGCACAGACTGATCAGGGTGTATGAAAACTCAAACTGATGGATGAAGCCTTTTCATCATCTTCTCAGAGATTTTCTTTCTATTAAAGAAAACATTTTCTTAAAAATTCAAGTTAGTTAAAGTAAATTTCTTTGCAAAAACTAAAAGTTTCCTTCTTGCATTCCTTGGATCATGTCACCCCAGTGACATCATGGAGTGTATGTGTTCTGAATAGGGAGAGGAGAGTAAAGCCCCCATATACAGTAGGCTAATGTTGGCTTAACTTGCCCATATCGATGGATTCGACCAACATGCTGATGTGTATAGGGATCCGGCTAACTCATCGTCGGGGAAGATGTTGATCGGGCATGTCCAATTTCAAAATGCCTTTGTTGCCCCAGAGATAAGACACCAGCAGAGATATCTCTCGGTGGATATCTCATAGAGAAGAAAGGAAAGCTCAGCCGAACGAGTGCTCTTGAGTATGGGAGAGACAGCAAATGTCCAAAGCATCGTTAGGCCAACAGACGTCTAATGTGTATGGAGACCTTATGAAAAACTCTTATGGCAGCCCCCTAAGAACAAAATGAGAGGGCATGTTGAAATCCAAATGCCTGATCCTTATCCAACTCTTCATCTACCATAGGAAAAGAGTCAGGACAACCTACGTATTAGATGACCACCCTGTTATTCGGAAAGCAGCTGATTCAGTTATTTAAATTTGACCATCATAAGGTAACGAAGCATAGAAACAATTTTCAATCAAAATTAGAATTAAAGTTGTCTTATTATGGTGTAAATATACCTTAAATGGGTTTTCCATCATTTTGCAAAATCTACCCTAGGGCAGAGAATGCTATAAAATACAGAAATAAGCAGCACTTATCCCAGCGGCTCTGGCGATCCCCATCCAGTGTCAATGGTCCACATGTAAAAGAAATCACAGCATGCACTAGTCTGATCCATTTTTTAGATCAGATTTGCCAGTGCGTCCATAAATGAAACTCATATAGACACCATCCATATAGCATCCGCTCCTTAGAGATCCATTACAATTATTAACACAGGAAAGTGTATTTGACCTTGTAACATTTTTTAATTGTTGATGAATAAAATCGTAAGCCATATGGATGTCAAAAACATACCGGAAACATGGATAGTATAGAGATAAAAAAAATGTATGATTTTACATATACCCGGCCTTATGACATTTGACAGTGTGCTACATAGCAAACCCGCCATTGCCTGACTTTTGTGGCAAGTACAGGATGAGCATTGATAAGCTGAACAGTTCTCCGGCATGCACCACATTACCTCCTTGAGGATCAAAAAATCACACCCTGCCTCAAAAGTAGAAGATTTTCCTTATAATCCTCAGTTGTTAGCACTGGTGTCCTGGGCTCGGATCCAACCAAGGTCAACCTCTGCATAGAGTTTACATGTTCTCCCCATATCACCATAGCTCCAGTGTCCTCTTCCCATACTACTAAAAACTAAAAACATACTGATTTGTTTTTGATTAAATTGGCGCTAATGTATTATGTGTACTTGAGATGGCGAAATTAGATTGTGAGCCCAATGAGTGATTACAGCCTCTGTACAGCTCTGTGGAATATGCGCTGTATGGGAAGATCCGCACAAGATGGCAAAAATCAGCATTTGTGCGGGTGAGATCCACAGCGAAATACAAAAGCAGGCATGTGGATGAGATTTTAAAGGTAATCCGTAAGGCAATTTATGCTGCCCAAACTGTGGGCAGCATGAATGGCTGCCTGGCTGCACAACTGCGTATAAGTACGGTATATTAAAGGGGTTTTCCCAGGAGCAAAAGTTCATTTTATTCACTAGATCTTGAAATAAAAATAAGATTCACAATTGGATATGATTAATAAAAACATCCCTGTGCTGAGATAATCTTATAAATATGCCTTTGCCGCGTACTGTGTAAGGCCGGGATCACACATGCGACGAAAACGTCCGACGCTCGCATGTGAAATCCCAGCTCTGGCGCCGGCACTCGGGAGTGGAGTGCGTGGCTGCATATAAATACACGCAGCAGAGCACTCCACTCCCGAGTGCCGGCGCCAGAGCTGGGATTTGACATGCGAGCGTCGGACGTTTTCGTCACATGTGTGATCTTGGCCTAATGGCTGTGTCTGACTGTGCAGGAACGTTGTCTGATGATACGGGATTACAGCTGATTCTTTCTGTGAGGTAAAACATTGCTAAAAAACAGGTAGGGAAATGTTTTACCTCACAAAAAGAATCAGCTGTGATCCCCTGCTGTAATGTCTGTATACGGTCTGCACGGTCACACACAGCCATTACACAGTACACAGCAGGGACACATTTTTTAAGATTATTTCAGCACAGGAACATTTTATTTAATCACTTGCTATTGTGGACCTTATTTTCATTCCAAGATCTAGTGAATAAAATGAACTTTTGTTCGTGGGAAAACCACTTTAATTTTTGAAACACAGGAGCATTTCAGAGAAAATATGTGGAGCTCAGCTGCAGCAGCAATAGGAAGAGCCATCAGGGGCGACATCTGACCAGTCTTGCCCCCGGCTATGGTCCCAGGCCGGCTCTTCCCAGTGTTGCAGCAGGTGATTGACAGATCCCCCCTTGCATGCACGTAAGGAAAGACCTGTCAATCACCTTGTGCACCAGACCAGTCTGGTCTCTGTTATGGTCCCCAGCCAGATCTTTAAAGTACATTTTCTCTGAAAAATTGAAAATTTCATGGAATGATACAGGTGGGTGATTGATGCTGCACGTGAGTTGGACAGCATGAATCTCCTGACAGGTTCCATTTAACAAATTTCAATCCATATGATGCTTCATTTTCTAACATGTAAATTGATCTGCAGTGAGGATTTTAACCCCTTCCCACTACAGAATAGTCAATTACACCATATAATGGACAGGGGTATATGAAGCAGGCTCAGGAGCCAAGCCCACTGCACAAGGGGAAAGTGTTGGCTGTGTTATACTGCCGACACCTGCCTCTAAAAGCTAGCGCAGATCTCTGCTGTTTAACCACTTAAATGCCACTGTCAATTTCCTACAATGGCAATTAAGTGGTGGGATCTTAGTGGGACTGTCGCCTGTTGGCCACATACAACGCAATGGGTTATCAAAGAATTGCCATTTTTTGGTCGCTGCCCCTTTCTCCAAAAAAATACAATATGATGGTATTTAATGGACCTTTCTGCCTATGTTAAAATATCCAAGAATGTGTCATGTGCCATCATGTGTGTCCTATCCTAGATGTCTCACTTAGGGATCGTACATTTAGTGCGTCTTATCCTAGAAGTCTCGGGGTCATAGATTTACACCAATGAACGGAAACACTTTAATGACTCGATGATCTCCTCTAAAGTTAAAAATAAATCGTAAATTTCTTTTTCATTCCTTAATTACAATCCCGCACGTTGATGCCGCACTCGCTTATAAGCCGGTGAACATTGGAAGGATCGCATCAAGCCGTTTGCTTCGAAACTTTATATATACTTGAATCTAATTTTGACTAATTGAGAGTAGGAGGTAAAATTCTGCCGGCGAACTGCGATTAATTATCAGACGCCGCCGGCTTTTCTAAGGCTTATTGGTAAAGGTATCATTCGCTCCATTGTAACGCTTACGTCGTGTTGCTTCTCGGGTCCCGGTGATGGCAGGGTTGTGTCCCTTCCATCAAATGAACTATTCAATTTATGACTGAAGCCAAGGTAGGAAGTAATTATCAAACAGACAATGCCGAGTGTGAAGTAGTAACTGGAAATATCAATAAAAGCATATGAACCGTCATGCAATACGCTTAAAGAATAATTAAAAGATCTCCTAGGATCCCTGGATACCTGTCTTTGTATAGCTTCCCCTGATGTTAGTGATGTATGGAATATGATAAGTACTAAGAGGTATTTCATTTGCGGCGCTCCTGACACTTACTCAACGTCAAATACACAATGTTATTTGTTTGGGATTTTTGTAGATTTTTTCTATATATATATTTTATTTTTTATTTTTTTTTTTTGCTCTAGATTTAATTGAAAGATCAACAGCGCCACCCGGTGGTCATAAATTTATTTATTGCAGACTGTTGCCAACACAATTGTAAAAGGCTGTACGTTCACGCTGAGATGAAAAAAGGGACAAATTATGGGGGTACGCAAGCAGTGCCATCAAACTGCCGCCACTGGTTTGTCAAGATAAGAATACAACCTCTACCATGTATAAATGTAAGTCTTTGTTATGCTAATTGACTCCTAATGGCTTGGCTGTCACACTGGAAGAAAATACTGAAAGCAAATTGAATGAATGTTCTGTCGAAAACGCCACTTTCATTTTTGCATAAACATAAATGATACGGTTTTGAATGTTAGAAAGAGTCTTGGATAAAAAAAAAAAATAATAATAATTAAAAATCCTAAATTATGCAGGGAGGCCAATGAACGCTTGTTTTTTGTTGTTTTGTTTTTTTCCATTTCCTTTGTACATGTCGTAGTTGATTGACTTTGTTATATTTTGGTACTGTAAGAACGGGGAAAGCACAGATTTTCTCATTACATCTATACATCCTTAGCATTATAATTTTGTTAGTTTCTTTCACTCTATTATTGTGTTAAAGTGACTTGTTATTTCTTACGATGCATGACTCTGAAGCTTAGGGCTCGTGCCCGTGGGCTTATTTTTGGACTGAGTGCGATAAGTCAAAACATTGGATCACGCTGGGACCTATGTTATTCTATGGAACCGTGCACAAGCAGTCCGAAAAAATAGTCGCTGCATGCCTGAGTTTGAGCTGAATTGCACTCGGCCATGCAAGTCAATGAGTCCATGGAAAACATCGGGCTGCAGTCAGATGACATCTGAGTGGAGTCCGATTTCCACGGACTCACAGAATGGAGAAGATGGTGAAATTGGTTTCTCCATCTACTCCTCATCCGAGTTAATGGGATAAAACTGTGCTCACACTATGCTCAAACTCAGATCAGAGTGCTAGTTGCATAATCGACCAGATTCTGTTAAATAAGAGAATATACGGTCATCTACACCTGCCCCAAGACTGGGGCTCCATGGTGAATAGTGTCAGCAATTCTCAGAAAACATCTGTGACACTTATCTGTAAATTACTGTCTCATGGCCATTTTAGCACCATGATTTGCTGGGAAAAAAATGGCCAAATCCCAGATAAGCAGCACCCAAGTTGCGGTCACTTGTGACTTGTGTTGAAGTCTATGGCAAGTTAGTTGGGTGCAACTTGCCCCCAGTAGCAGAAATCGAACAGATTTGGAAACATTCGCTACTATGCTGTAGGTCACAACGCAACAAACACCATAGGAGATCATTAGATGCGGCATTGTGATTTCAGCGTCATACGACACGTCGCTATGTAACCCTCGCCCAAGGGTGAGATCAGCATTCAAAATCTGCAGCATAACCTGACATATTGGGGGTAATGGGAATTTCCTGTGGATTTTCTGCATGGATTTTCAGTCTAAGAACTTTAGCGTAATATGAAACAGAAAAAGTTAAATCTCGGCTCATAAAATGCGCACTCCCCATCAGCGATGGTGCAAAGGATTAGGCGCCACGTTGAAAGGTCGCGGCAGAAATCCAACTGGTATAAAAAGAAATATCCAGCATCACATCCACAGGAATGGCGATGTTCCTGCGCGTTTCGATTTTTGGGCTCTTAGTCATAGCAGAGCATTAGAGGAAATGTTCGCAAATCTCATCTACACATTGGAGACATTTTCTGTGCGGAAATTGACAAGCAGAGCCCAGTGTGTTATTTCTTCATGCAAACTCATTGCAAACTTCACCTTTTGCATCTTCTCCACCTCCGCAACAAAATCCACATCTAACACATGCAGACTCTGTTGCACGATAGATGATGATGTTGGCAGATATGCTGGGGAGAGATCTGCAGTAAGGGCTCATACTCACTTGAGCCGAATTCGGATGAAAATCAGATGAAAAAAAATCGGATACAAATCTGACCAATGTTAGTCAATGGGTCAGTTTTCATTTGCGATTTTTTTCTCATCAGATATTGGTGTGAGAAAAAAATCGCAGCATGCTGCGATTTGATGCGATTTTGGCATGATAATCACTAATGCAATAGATGGTTATATAAAAAAACGCATGCAAATCGCATGTCAATTGCACATAATCGGACCATCCTGAAAACTGACCGATTTTTTTCCACCCAGTGAGTATGAGCCCTAAGTCTGGAGAGCAGGTCAGTTTCTGTGCGGATTTATCGCATAAGATCAATTCAAATCTAACCCACTTTGCTGGGACTGTAATAGGCTGCTGATTTTCAGCCCAGAAAATCCAGTGTATCCATCCCATGTGAACATGCCCTTAATTACAGGTTAAAGACAAGTATGCACCAGAATGATCATAAAGCATTCTTTACATACAGATATAGCAGAAATAAAATGATTGAAAAATTGAGTAAATATACTTCTGAAGGTCAAAGGGTCCGTTTACACCACTCAATGCACAGTGTTAAATGCCCACTGACTGGCAAGCATCTTGGCAGTCGGCGGTCATTTAATAACCTGGTTACATAGGCCAACACAGCTTCAGATGAGTGCTGAACGATCTGTAAAAGTTCTCATAGGCTGCCGTTGTTCTAGGCAGCAAAGCGATGTTTACACATAACTGCGCTGCCAAGAATAATGGTTTTGTGCCCTTCAAAAGACCATTTCACATGTCAAACAAGCGTTTTGCTCATCCAATGAGTGATAGGAAGCTGGTTTAATGATTTTCAGGAAAACAGTGTCCCTAGAAGCCTTGATCACGATAATCATGTAGTGTAAATGGGTCTTAACTTGAGATCAAAAGAAAAGCCACAGATAACACAATGTGGGCATTTACAATGTAGTATGGGCTACATTTCCTAAGGGTCACGTCACACTCTTCAACGTCCCAGCGATCCCACAAACGATCCGACGTGGATGGGATCGCTGGGACATTGTTAGCTGATCGCTGGTGAGCTGTCACATGGGCAGACTCACCAGCGATCAGGACCAGCGAGCATGCTGGTATCCAGTGTACACATCAGGTAACTAAGCGCTGCGCTTACTTACCCGATGTGTACCCTAGATACCATCTCCCAGCTTCTGCTGTATGTGCTGGGAGCTGGTATCCAGTGTACACATTGGGTAACTAAGCGCTGCGCCGTGCTTAGTTACCCAATGTGTACCCTAGATACCAGCTCCCAACTTCTGCTGTACGTGCTGGAAGCTCGCTGATCGTTGGTCTCCCGCTGTCACACACAGCGATGCGCGCTGGCCAGCGAGAGACCAACGATGAAAAAATGGTCCAGGACATTCGACGACGATCAGCAATACCCAGCAGGGGTACCAGTCGTCGCTGCGTGTCACACTAAGCGAGATCGCTGGCTATGTCGCTGTTGCGTCACAAAATCGGTGACGCTTCAGCGATCTAGCTAGCGATCTCGCTTAATGTGACGGGGGCTTTAGACAATGCATGTCAATGTAAGATTAGAGAAGTATTTACACTGGCCAGTTAACATGTACGAGTATTCCTAGGAACCATCGTCTCCCAATAATCAGATGGTGTAAACAGGCTGCCGGACACCTGACAAACAAGCAGAACATTAACAATTTATTTTTAAGCAGTCATAAAAGATTATTTCCAGCAGCACATTGGCCCTTTGTAGACAGGACATGTGCTTCCGAGTACAATGACTGTCTATGCGCACAGAAAACTCTCTTACTGTTCTTTCAGTGTGCATGAGAAATGTCATCAGCTTGCCTAACTAGGATATTAAAGAGGATATCCGGAACTTTAAAAAAAGGCATATAGTTGCTAAGAGAGGCAGCTACTTGTCTGTTGTACCTAGTGCCTATCATTGACCGCTTATGACAGAGATTCAGCTGCTCCCTCTTAACGGTGCAGCAGTTTCTCTTCCGGTTGACAAGATGGAACTACTGGCGTCATGCTGATTGACAGCCAATTAGGCAGCAGAAGGCGGGCTGTCAATCAGCATGACACCAGTAGTCCCGCCCTGTCAACAGGACAAGAACTCTGTCGACAGGGAGCAGCTGAATCTCTGACAAGAGCAGTCAATGACCAGTGACAGGTACAACAGACAGGTAGTTGCCTGTTGCCTTAGCAACTACATGCCTTGTTTTAAAAACATCTGTCGATTGGAAAAAATTGTAGTTAATCAACAATTATAAAATGGTTGCAAATTATTTGGTGAAAACCCACTCTCAAAGCCCAGCTATTTAACAATGCCAGGCTGTACCTGTCACAGTTAATAAGACTTTTTTAGCAAAATATATGTGCATATAACAAAAAAAAAACTTGAAAGTATCCCTTAAGGACGTGGGAAGAAAAGATAGAAGCCATACTTGATAGATCTTCTGGAACTCTGGATAGTAGAAATATAACCTTCAAGACCACAGAGGAAAACGTGAGTGTTAGCAGTGTAAAAGTGTTAATAAAAGCACATTATGAACTGAGCTATGTGATCTTGGGTTGCTTTGATGTCATTAGCAGTTATCACTGTAATTTATTAAATACTCTAACCAACCAACCTCACATGCCACATGTTGTATTCATCCCTGCTAATCTAATTTATTATTCTAGCCAAAGGCTCCAAAACAGACTAATTATTGAGTGTTAAGAGTTCATGTGGTGAGGTGACTTCTATAAGCCAATGGTCCGGGGGAGTATCCAATACTGGAGACGATGGTGCAGCATAGCAGGTTTTGATGGATGACAAGTGCATCAGCGAAGGCCAGGACATCAGACAAACAAAACAGGTAGCATGTATTATGCAGAGCAAGGTGTGTGGATACGCAAGGCAACAATAATTGTAAGGGATACTGATATCTTCCAGCAGAAACACAGTTAATACAATTTGATATCTCCCTGCAGGCAAGTAGTTAATAACAGCAATAGCAGAGTAGTGTTGTGAGTGGGCTTGGGATGAGTTCTGAGCAGAGGCTCCCTCTGGTGGTTACAAGCGGTGCTGGTCTGTCCAGTGAAGATTGTGAAGATTGGGAATCAGGTGTTACTGACTGGTCTTATATAAGGGAGTCACCTTCCCATCAGGGTTGCCGGTGATCAATTGTTCTGGTCTCTATCCTTGATTCCTGTTTCCCTTGTAGCCTGCTGTGTCGTGTCTGCATCTCCTGCTAACAGATAAGACATTTTCTTCTTTTTGTTTTTGTGCTTGATTTTTGCATTTTGTCCTGCACTTCTGTGGGGGCCTTCAGGGTCCCCTCCGGGGGCTTTTGCCCTCTCAGTTTAGTTCAGCCACTGATGTTTGTACTTCTGCTTTTTCCAGTTTTTTCAGTGGCTGCTGTTTTGATTTTGTTACACCAGAGAACTAATTTAGGTGGTAGAGATCATGTGATCTCAGGTGTTTTTGAAATTAGTAGAGTTGGTGCTTTTCAGGGTTTTCTGGGATTGCAGTAAGTACCCTTCCTATCCTTTTCTATTTAGTTAGTTTGGGCCCCAACGTTTGCTCATACTATTTTCTGTCTGTGTCAGTATTTCTTCTTGTCTAACCGCCATTACATGTTTGGGGGCTTTCTATTATCTTTGGGGTTCTGCTCCGGGGCAGATAGCTTTCCTATATCTATCTTTAGGTGTAGTTAGTTTCTCAGGCTGTGACGAGGCGTCTAGGACCAACGTAGGAACGCTCCACGGCTGCCTCTAGTTGTTGTGGTTAGTCAGGGTACTGCAATCTCATAGATTCCAACTGCTCTGGTGTATTGCCTTTTTTGCCTGCACTCCTCAGCTACCGAAACATAACAGTATCACCGGCCCAAAATTTAAAATTGTATGGTACTCACAGAAGGGAAAAAATTTGTGAAAGAAAAAACGGTTGTCAGAGTTGTCAGATATTTTTCTGTTTCATAATAGCTTATCCCTAACATGTATATATCAAAAGGCACATAAACTGAAATGTGACTAAACCACACAAAGAACCGATGGTACATCATATAACTGGTATCAGTCCAGCATGATAATCATTGGGTATTTTCAGCAATATATTTTTCACTGAGATACATGAGATGTATAGGTATTGGTGAGGGTTAGCAGTCCCTATTTTTAGATGGCAGCAGCCTGTTGAATTTTGTACTACTAAATATCTATGTGATGTTTTTTACTAAGTGATTGTCTTTTTTGACTTTAATAAAATATTGTTGTTTAAAAGTGGCACGGTATACTGTTAGGTTCTTTGTGTGGTTTATATTTTTCTGTTTGTTGCATTTTTTTTTTCCCTCTGTATCTCTGGGTGCTGGGGAGGATCTTTTCTCTCAATGGAGTTTGCACAGTTGTCTGGCCGTGTGGATCAGCTTGCCACTGAGGTTCAGAGTATTGCTGCATATCTTGCTAGGTTGCCTGTTGTGGAACCTAGGATTCCCATGCCAGATTTGTTTTTAGGGGATCGAGCTAAGTTTCAGAATTTCAAAAATAATTGTAAATTGTTTTTTGCCTTAAAATCTAAGTCCTTAGGGAACGCAGCGCAGCAGGTTCAAATTGTCATCTCTCTCCTGCGCGGCGATCCTCAGGATTGAGCTTTTTCCCTGACACCTGGGGATCCTGTTTTGAGTGATGTTGATGCATTTTTTCAGGCTTTGGGGTTATTGTACGATGAGCCTAATGTCACTGATCAAGCTGAAAAAGCCTTGTTGGCATTAAATTAGGGGCTTGATGAAGCTGAGTTATACTGTCAGAGATTCCGTAGGTGGGCAGTCCTGACCAAGTGGAATGACGACGCTTTGGCGGCCCTTTTTCGGAAGGGTCTGTCAGATAATGTAAAGGATGTTATGGTGGGATTCCCTGTCCCCTCTGGTCTCAATGATTCTATGTCATTAGCGATTCAAATTGACAGACGTTTGCGTGAGCGGAGAAGTATGCGTGGAATAGTGTTGCCTTGTGAACCTGCTTCTGAATCCATGCAGTGTGATAGAGTGGTGTCTGGGGCACAGCGTCATGAGTTTCGAAAGCGCAATGGGTTATGTTTCTACTGTGGTGATGCCTCTCATGCTATTTCAGTCTGCCCTAAGCGGGGAAGACGTTTTGCACGCTCAGTTGTCTTGGGTAGTGTTCAGACTAAGTTTTTATTAACTGTCACTCTGATATGCTCTCTGTCCTCATTTTCTGCTCAGGCTTTCGTTGATTCTGGAGCTGCTATTAACCTGATGGATTATGATTTTGCTAAACGTTGTGGGTTTCCCTTGATACCCCTACAGAAGTCTATTCCCCTACTGGGGATCGATTCTACCCCTTTGGCTGAGAATAAACCTCAGTTCTCTACTCAGGTGATAATGAGGGTTGAACCTGATCATCAAGAGTGCTGCAAATTTTTGGTTCTGTATAATCTGCATGATATTATCGTACTGGGTTTCTCTTGGTTACAGTCTCATAATCCTGTTTTGGATTGGAAATCTGTGTCTGTAACCAGTTGGGGCTGCCAATGTGTTAATACCAACACTCCTGTTTTTTCTGCCTCCCCCCAGGCTCAGGATGTTCCTGACTTTTTGATTGATTTTTCTGATGTATTTAGCGAAAGTAAATCTGCATCCTTGCCTCCCCATAGGAGCTATGACTGCGCTATTGAATTAGTGCCTGGTAGTAAATTCTGTTATGTTTTGGTAGCTGAGGAGTGCAGGTAAAAAAGGCAATACACCAGAGCAGTTGGAATCTATGAGATTGCAGTACCCTGACTAACCACCACAACTAGAGGCAGCAGTGGAGCGTTCCTACGTTGGTCCTAGACGCCTCGTCACAGCCTGAGAAACTAACTACACCTAAAGATAGAAATAGGAAAGCTATCTGCCCCGGAGCAGAACCCCAAAGATAACAGAAAGCCCCCAAACATGTAATGGCGGTTAGACAAGATGAAATACTGACACAGAAAGAAAATAGTATGAGCAAACGCTGGGGCCCAAACTAACTAAATAGAAAAGGATAGGAAGGGTACTTACTGCAATCCCAGAAAACCCTGAAAGGCACCAACTCTACTAATTTCAAAAACACCTGAGATCACACGACCTCTTCCACCTAAATTAGTTCTCTGGTGTAACAAAATCAAAACAGCAGCCACTAAAAAAACTGGAAAAAGCAAAAGTACAAATATCAGTGGCTGAACAAAACTGAGAGGGCAGAAACCCCCGGAGGGGACACTGAAGGCCCCCACAGAAGTGCAGGACAAAATGCAAAAATATGGCACAAACACAAAAGAAGAAAAAGTCTTATCTGTTAGCAGGAGATGCAGACACGACACAGCAGGCTACAAGGGAAACTGGAATAAAGGATTCAGACCAGAACAATTGATCACCGGCAACCCTGATGGGAAGGTGACTCCCTTATATAAGACCAGTCAGTAACACCTGATTCCCAGTCCTCACAATCTTCACTGGACAGACTAGCACTGCTTGTAACCACCAGAGGGAGCCTCTGCTCAGAACTCATCTCAAACCCATTCACAACAGTACCCCCCCCTTGAGGAGGGGTCACCGAACCCTCATTTGAGCAACCAGGTCGGTCAGGATGAGTTCTATGATATGCACGGATAAGTCTCCTAGCATGGATGTCCGAAGCAAACACCCAAGAATTGTCTTCCTGACCATAACCTCTCCATTTAACCAAATACTGGAGTTTCCGTCTAGAAAAACGAGAATCTAATATTTTCTCAACCACATACTCCAGATTGCCCTCAACCAAAACAGGGTCAAGAGGCACAGCAGCAGGAACCACTGGCTCAACAAACCTCTTCAACAAGGACTTGTGGAACACGTTATGGATCTTAAATGTCCCTGGAAGAAGCAAACGAAAAGAAACAGGATTAATAATCTCCATGATCTTATAAGGTCCAATGAACCTAGGCTTAAATTTAGGAGATGCTACTCTCATAGGAATATTCTTTGAGGACAACCAGACCAAGTCCCCCACTTTAAACCGAGGACCATCAGTCCTATGCCGTTAGCAAACCGCTGGGCCCTCTCCTGAGAGAGGGACAACCTCTCCACTACCTGGTCCCAAATCAGTTGCATACGCTCCACAACAGAGTCAACACCTGGACAGACAGAAGCCTCCGTCTGTCCTGAAGAAAATCGAGGGTGAAGCCCAGAATTACAGAAAAACGGAGACATCAAAGTAGCAGAGCTAGCCCTATTATTAAGAGCAAACTCAGCCAAAGGCAAAAAAGAGACCCAGTCATCCTGATCAGCAGACACAAAGCATCTTAGATAAGTCTCCAATGTCTGGTTTGTTCTCTCAGTTTGACCATTGGTCTGAGGATGAAATGCCGAGGATAAAGACAATTGAACACCCAGTTTAGAACAAAAAGTCCTCCAAAATCTGGAAACAAACTGGACTCCTCTGTCAGACACAATGTTCTCAGGAATGCCGTGTAAACGAACCACGTGCTGAAGGAACAACGGCACCAATTCAGAGGAGGAAGGCAACTTAGGTAATGGCACAAGATGTATCATCTTGGAAAACCTATCACAAATTACCCAGATGGTGGTCATTCTCTGAGAAACAGGAAGGTCGGAAATGAAATCCATAGAGATATGGGTCCATGGTCTCTTGGGCACAGGCAATGGCATCAACAAACCACTAGAGCGAGAGCAAGGCTTGGAGCGAGAGCAAGTCCCGCAGGACTGCACAAATTCCCTGACATCACGAGACAAGGTAGGCCACCAAAAGGACCGACTAACCAAGTCTCTGGTACCAAAAATTCCGGATGCCCAGCCAATGCGGAACAATGAATTTCAGACATCACACTCTTTTTCCACTGGTCCGGGACAAACAATTTTCCAACAGGGCAGCACTCGGGCCTATCCTCCTGACACCCCTCCAGAGCAAGTCTCAAATTGGGCGAGATGGCGGAAAGAACTACACCCTCTTTCAAAATAACAGAAGGATCAGATAACTCAGGAGAGTCCGCAAGGAAACTCCTCGAGAGGGCATCCGCCTTAACATTCTTAGTGCCAGGAAGAAAGGAAACCACAAAATTAAAACGTGTGAAAAACAAGGCCCACCTGGCCTGTCTAGGATTGAGTCACTTGGCAGATTCCAGATAGACCAGATTCTTATGGTCCGTAAGGACCACCACCTGATGTTTGGCTCCCTCCAGCCAATGTCTCCACTCTTCAAAAGCCCACTTCATGGCCAATAACTCCCGATTACCCACGTCATAATTACGTTCAGTAGGAGAAAATTTTCGAGAGAAAAAGGCACAAGGGTTACTTTTAGAGGTCTCTGGATATTTTTGGGACAAACGGCACCTGCCCCAATTTCAGAGGCATCAACCTCCACCTGAAATGGCAGAGAAACATCAGGCTGCCGTAGAACAGGAGCAGAAGTGAATCTCTGCTTAAGTTCCTGAAATGCAGAGACTGCCTCAGGAGGCCAATTCACCACATCAGAACCCTTTCTGGTCAAATCAGTTAATGGTTTAACAATAACCGAGAAATTACCAATAAATTTACGATAAAAATTGGCAAAACCCAAAAATCTCTGAAGAGCCTTTAATGAAGTAGGTTGGACCCAATCACAGATGGCCTGAACCTTGACCGGGTCCATTTCAATAACAGATGGGGACAAAATGAATACCAGAAATGAGATCCTCTGTACGCCAAAAAGACACTTTGATCCCTTCACATACAGAGCATTCTCTCTCAAAATCTGGAATACAGTTCGAACATGTTTCACATGAGAGTCCCAGTCATTAGAAAAAATCAAGATATCATCCAAATAAACAATCAGAAATTTGTCCACAAAATCCCTGAAAATGTCATTCATGAAGGACTGGAAGACGGAAGGAGCATTAGTGAGCCCAAAGGGCATCACCAGGTACTCAAAATGCCCTTCAGGGGTATTGAATGCCGTCTTCCATTCATCCCCGTGCTTAATGCGAATAAGGTTATACGCCCCCCTGAGGTCAAGCTTGGTAAACCAAGTAGCGTTTTTCACCCTGGAAAACAGGTCAGAAATCAAGGGTAACGGGTATTGATATTTCACAGTAATATTGTTCAAGAGACGATAATCAATACACGGCCTTAATGAACCATCCTTTTTGGCCACAAAGAAAAAACCGGCACCTAAGGGTGAAGAGGATGGTCTGATATGACCCTTCTCCAATGATTCCTTGATATAAGACCGCATAGCGTCATGTTCAGGTACAGACAAGTTAAAAAGGCGACCTTTAGGGAATTTACTACCCGGCACTAATTCAATAGCGCAGTCATAGTTCCTATGGGGAGGCTAGGATGCAGATTTACTTTCGCTAAACACATCAGAAAAATCAATCAAAAAGTCAGGAACATCCTGAGCCTGGGGGGAGGCAGAAAAAACAGGAGTGTTGGTATTAACACATTGGCAGCCCCAACTGGTTACAGACACAGATTTCCAATCCAAAACAGGATTATGAGACTGTAACCAAGGAAAACCCAGCACGATAATGTCATGCAGATTATACAGAACCAAAAATTTGCAGCACTCCTGGTGATCAGGTTCAACCCTCATTATCACCTGAGTAGAAAACTGGGGTTTATTCTCAGCCAAAGGGGTAGAATCGATCCCCAGTAGGGGAATAGACTTCTGTAGGGGTATCAAGGGAAATCCACAACGTTTAGCAAAATCATAATCCATCAGATTAATAGCAGCTCCAGAATCAACGAAAGCCTGAGCAGAAAATGAGGACAGAGAGCATATCAGAGTGACAGTTAATAAAAACTTAGTCTGAACACTACCCAAGACAACTGAGCGTGCAAAACGTCTTCCCCGCTTAGGGCAGACTGAAATAGCATGAGAGGCATCACCACAGTAGAAACATAACCCATTGCGCTTTCGAAACTCATGACGCTGTGCCCCAGACACCACTCCTTTACACTGCATGGGTTCAGAAGCTGGTTCACAAGGCAACACCATTCCACGCATACTTCTCCGCTCACGCAAACGTCTGTCAATTTGAATCGCTAATGACATAGAATCATTGAGACCAGAGGGGACAGGGAATCCCACCATAACATCCTTTACATTATCTGACAGACCCTTCCGGAAAATGGCTGCCAAAGCGTCGTCATTCCATTTAGTCAGGACTGCCCACCTACGGAATCTCTGACAGAATAACTCAGCGTCATCAAGCCCCTGATTTAATGCCAACAAGGCTTTTTCAGCTTGATCAGTGACATTAGGCTCATCGTACAATAACCCCAAGGCCTGAAAAAATGCATCAACATCACTCAAAACAGGATCCCCAGGTATCAGGGAAAAAGCCCAATCCGGAGGATCGCCGCGCAGGAGAGAGATGATAATTTGAACCTGCTGCGCTGCGTTCCCTGAGGACTTAGATTTTAAGGCAAAAAACAATTTACAATTATTTTTGAAATTCTGAAACTTAGCTCGATCCCCTAAAAACAAATCTGGCATTGGAATCCTAGGTTCCACAACAGGCAACCCAGCAAGATAGATAGCAATACTCCGAACCTCAGTGGCAAGCTGATCCACACGGCCAGACAACTGTGCAAACTCCATTGAGAGAAAAGATCCTCCCCAGTACCCAGAGATACAGAGGGAAAAAAAAAAAAAAATGCAACAAACAGAAAAATATCTCTGACAACTCTGACAACCTTTCTTCTTTCACAATTTTTTTTTTCCCTTCTGTGAGTACCATACAATTTTCAATTTTTAGGCCGGTGATACTGTTATGTTTCGGTAGCTGAGGAGTGCAGGTAAAAAAGGCAATACACCAGAGCAGTTGGAATCTATGAGATTGCAGTACCCTGACTAAGCACCACAACTAGAGGCAGCCGTGGAGCGTTCCTACGTTGGTCCTAGACGCCTCGTCACAGCCTGAGAAACTAACTACACCTAAAGATAGAAATAGGAAAGCTATCTGCCCCGGAGCAGAACCCCAAAGATAACAGAAAGCCCCCAAACATGTAATGGCGGTTAGACAAGATGAAATACTGACACAGAAAGAAAATAGTATGAGCAAACGCTGGGGCCCAAACTAACTAAATAGAAAAGGATAGGAAGGGTACTTACTGCAATCCCAGAAAACCCTGAAAGGCACCAACTCTACTAATTTCAAAAACACCTGAGATCACACGACCAGGCCGGTGATACTGTTATGTTTCGGTAGCTGAGGAGTGCAGGTAAAAAAGGCAATACACCAGAGCAGTTGGAATCTATGAGATTGCAGTACCCTGACTAACCACCACAACTAGAGGCAGCCGTGGAGCGTTCCTACGTTGGTCCTAGACGCCTCGTCACAGCCTGAGAAACTAACTACACCTAAAGATAGAAATAGGAAAGCTATCTGCCCCGGAGCAGAACCCCAAAGATAACAGAAAGCCCCCAAACATGTAATGGCGGTTAGACAAGATGAAATACTGACACAGAAAGAAAATAGTATGAGCAAACGCTGGGGCCCAAACTAACTAAATAGAAAAGGATAGGAAGGGTACTTACTGCAATCCCAGAAAACCCTGAAAGGCACCAACTCTACTAATTTCAAAAACACCTGAGATCACACGACCTCTTCCACCTAAATTAGTTCTCTGGTGTAACAAAATCAAAACAGCAGCCACTAAAAAAACTGGAAAAAGCAAAAGTACAAACATCAGTGGCTGAACAAAACTGAGAGGGCAGAAACCCCCGGAGGGGACACTGAAGGCCCCCACAGAAGTGCAGGACAAAATGCAAAAATATGGCACAAACACAAAAGAAGAAAAAGTCTTATCTGTTAGCAGGAGATGCAGACATGACACAGCAGGCTACAAGGGAAACTGGAATAAAGGATTCAGACCAGAACAATTGATCACCGGCAACCCTGATGGGAAGGTGACTCCCTTATATAAGACCAGTCAGTAACACCTGATTCCCAGTCCTCACAATCTTCACTGGACAGACTAGCACTGCTTGTAACCACCAGAGGGAGCCTCTGCTCAGAACTCATCTCAAACCCATTCACAACAAAATTCCCTAAAGGTCGCCTTTTTAACTTGTCTGTACCTGAACATGACGCTATGCGGTCTTATATCAAGGAGTCATTGGAGAAGGGTCATATCAGACCATCCTCTTCACCCTTAGGTGCCGGTTTTTTCTTTGTGGCCAAAAAGGATGGTTCATTAAGGCCGTGTATTGATTATCGTCTTTTGAACAATATTACTGTGAAATATCAATACCCGTTACCCTTGATTTCTGACCTGTTTTCCAGGGTGAAAAACGCTACTTGGTTTACCAAGCTTGACCTCAGGGGGGCATATAACCTTATTCGCATTAAGCACGGGGATGAATGGAAGACGGCATTCAATACCCCGGAGGGGCATTTTGAGTACCTTGTGATGCCCTTTGGGCTCACTAATGCTCCTTCTGTCTTCCAGTCCTTCATGAATGACATTTTCAGGGATTTTGTGGATAAATTTCTGATTGTTTATTTGGATGATATCTTGATTTTTTCTAATGACTGGGACTCTCATGTGAAACATGTTCGAACTGTATTCCAGATTTTGAGAGAGAATGCTCTGTATGTGAAGGGATCAAAGTGTCTTTTTGGCGTACAGAGGATCTCATTTCTGGGATTCATTTTGTCCCCATCTGTTATTGAAATGGACCCGGTCAAGGTTCAGGCCATCTGTGATTGGGTCCAACCTACTTCATTAAAGGCTCTTCAAAGATTTTTGGGGTTTTTGCCAATTTTTATCGTAAATTTATTGGTAATTTCTCGGTTATTGTTAAACCATTAACTGATTTGACCAAAAAGGGTTCTGATGTGGTGAATTGGCCTCCTGAGGCAGTCTCTGCATTTCAGGAACTTAAGCAGAGATTCACTTCTGCTCCTGTTCTAAGGCAGCCTGATGTTTCTCTGCCATTTCAGGTGGAGGTTGATGCCTCTGAAATTGGGGCAGGTGCCGTTTTGTCCCAAAAATATCCAGAGACCTCTAAAAGTAACCCTTGTGCCTTTTTCTCTCGAAAATTTTCTCCTACTGAACGTAATTATGACGTGGGTAATCGGGAGTTATTGGCTATGAAGTGGGCTTTTGAAGAGTGGAGACATTGGCTGGAGGGAGCCAAACATCAGGTGGTGGTCCTTACTGACCATAAGAATCTGGTTTATCTGGAATCTGCCAAGCGACTCAATCCTAGACAGGCCAGGTGGGCCTTGTTTTTCACACGTTTTAATTTTGTGGTTTCCTTTCTTCCTGGCACTAAGAATGTTAAGGCGGATGCCCTCTCGAGGAGCTTCCTTGCGGACTCTCCTGAGTTATCTGATCCTTCTGTTATTTTGAAAGAGGGTGTAGTTCTTTCCGCCATCTCACCTAATTTGAGACTTGCTCTGGAGGGGTGTCAGGAGGATAGGCCCGAGCGCTGCCCTGTTGGAAAATTGTTTGTCCCGGACCAGTGGAAAAAGAGTGTGATGTCTGAGATTCATTGTTCCGCGTTGGCTGGGCATCCCGGAATTTTTGGTACCAGAGACTTGGTTAGTCGGTCCTTTTGGTGGCCTACCTTGTCTCGTGATGTCAGGGAATTTGTGCAGTCCTGCGGGACTTGCTCTCGCTCCAAGCCTTGCTCTCGCTCTAGTGGTTTGTTGATGCCATTGCCTGTGCCCAAGAGACCATGGACCCATATCTCTATGGATTTCATTTCCGACCTTCCTGTTTCTCAGAGAATGACCGCCATCTGGGTGATTTGTGATAGGTTTTCCAAGATGATACATCTTGTGCCATTACCTAAGTTGCCTTCCTCCTCTGAATTGGTGCCGTTGTTCCTTCAGCACGTGGTTCGTTTACACGGCATTCCTGAGAACATAGTGTCTGACAGAGGAGTCCAGTTTGTTTCCAGATTTTGGAGGACTTTTTGTTCTAAACTGGGTGTTCAATTGTCTTTCTCCTCGGCATTTCATCCTCAGACCAATGGTCAAACTGAGAGAACAAACCAGACATTGGAGACTTATCTAAGATGCTTTGTGTCTGCTGATCAGGATGACTGGGTCTCTTTTTTGCCTTTGGCTGAGTTTGCTCTTAATAATAGGGCTAGCTCTGCCACTTTGATGTCTCCGTTTTTCTGTAATTCTGGGTTTCACCCTCGATTTTCTTCAGGACAGACGGAGGCTTCTGTCTGTCCAGGTGTTGACTCTGTTGTGGAGCGTATGCAACAGATTTGGGACCAGGTAGTGGAGAGGTTGTCCCTCTCTCAGGAGAGGGCCCAGCGGTTTGCTAACCGGCATAGGACTGATGGTCCTCGGTTTAAAGTAGGGGACTTGGTCTGGTTGTCCTCAAAAAATATTCCTATGAGAGTAGCATCTCCTAAATTTAAGCCTAGGTTCATTGGACCTTATAAGATCATGGAGATTCTTAATCCTGTTTCTTTTCGTTTGCTTCTTCCAGGGACATTTAAGATCCATAACGTGTTCCACAAGTCCTTGTTGAAGAGGTTTGTTGAGCCAGTGGTTCCTGCTGCTGTGCCTCCTGACCCTGTTTTGGTTGAGGGCAATCTGGAGTATGTGGTTGAGAAAATATTAGATTCTCGTTTTTCTAGACAGAAACTCCAGTATTTGGTTAAGTGGAGAGGTTATGGTCAGGAAGACAATTCTTGGGTGTTTGCTTCGGACATCCATGCTAGGAGACTCATCCGTGCGTACCATAGAACTCATCCTGACCGACCTGGTTGCTCAAATGAGGGTTCGGTGACCCCTCCTCAAGGGGGGGGTACTGTTGTGAGTGGGCTTGGGATGAGTTCTGAGCAGAGGCTCCCTCTGGTGGTTACAAGCGGTGCTGGTCTGTCCAGTGAAGATTGTGAAGATTGTGAGGATTGGGAATCAGGTGTTACTGACTGGTCTTATATAAGGGAGTCACCTTCCCATCAGGGTTGCCGGTGATCAATTGTTCTGGTCTCTATCCTTGATTCCTGTTTCCCTTGTAGCCTGCTGTGTCGTGTCTGCATCTCCTGCTAACAGATAAGACATTTTCTTCTTTTTGTTTTTGTGCTTGATTTTTGCATTTTGTCCTGCACTTCTGTGGGGGCCTTCAGGGTCCCCTCCAGGGGCTTTTGCCCTCTCAGTTTAGTTCAGCCACTGATGTTTGTACTTTTGCTTTTTCCAGTTTTTTCAGTGGCTGCTGTTTTGATTTTGTTACACCAGAGAACTAATTTAGGTGGTAGAGATCGTGTGATCTCAGGTGTTTTTGAAATTAGTAGAGTTGGTGCTTTTCAGGGTTTTCTGGGATTGCAGTAAGTACCCTTCCTATCCTTTTCTATTTAGTTAGTTTGGGCCCCAACGTTTGCTCATACTATTTTCTGTCTGTGTCAGTATTTCTTCTTGTCTAACCGCCATTACATGTTTGGGGGCTTTCTATTATCTTTGGCTTCTGCTCCGGGGCAGATAGCTTTCCTATATCTATCTTTAGGTGTAGTTAGTTTCTCAGGCTGTGACGAGGCGTCTAGGACCAACGTAGGAACGCTCCACGGCTGCCTCTAGTTGTTGTGGTTAGTCAGGGTACTGCAATCTCATAGATTCCAACTGCTCTGGTGTATTGCCTTTTTTGCCTGCACTCCTCAGCTACCGAAACATAACAGAGTAGTATAGGCAAACTGGAAAATTACCTGAAGAGATGCACTGCCTTGATTGCAGAAGCAGCAGAGAGGACAGTTGTGAGATGTTGGTAACTTGATTGCTGAGAAGCAGGTGTTGAAAACACATAGTAAGCTTTACTGAGCTTGGAAATAACAATGGTTGTGGAAATAACAATGGTTGTATCAAGGAAGTCAGGAGAAGCAGATGAGATGATTAGACACCTGGTTAGAGGTGATCCAAGTGCATTAGTAGCGAACTCCTGACAAACTTGAGGCAACTGTGGAATATCCTACTTAATCCCCAAACACCTGGTCTCCGCCTGAGCTGTCCTCAAGAGTCCAAGGGTGACGATGTCAAAGGAGTTTGCCGGTTATTTGAGAAACCTGGCGTAGATTACTGCAAAGTCAGACATGGGAGAAGGATCAAGGCCAAGCACTGGAGCCTGAACAGGTAACACTGAGGCTTCAGTCAACTGGACACAGTTAAAATTTGCCTCTTTATAGGGCATTGATTGGTCACATGGTCAATGTCATTAAGGTGCGTATATATCATAATTGTGAGCCAACAGTGATCTCTCCCAATGTCCATACACATGCACACTCAACTTGGCCAAGCTCTCATGTGTTTTCAATGGGAGAGTGGAATAATCTTCTGGCAGCAACTTATCTCCAATGAGAACAAAAAAATGGAGTGTTTGCATTCAAACTGCCTGATCCTTCTTGTGTTTAAACATGGTCAGACATGAATCCAAAAAGAAAAACCTCTTTGTGAAATCATATGTAGATGCAGTATGCCATCGTAGAATGCTACATACATCCTATGAGGGCTCAGTACCGCACTCCCTTATTCTGCAGGTTGAAGCTATAGGGGTACAGTATTATGTTGTTGGTTGTTTATTTCAATGGCAAAATTAGAGGAATGTAATATATCTACAGTCATGGCGGAAAGTGTTTACACCCTTGAAATTGTTCCAGAATATGAACTATTTCTCCCACAAAATTATTGAAATTACACATGTTTTGTTATACACATGTTTATTTCTTTGTGTGTATTGGAACATCACAAAAAAAGAGAAAAAAACGCAAATTGGACACAATTTCACCCAAAACCCAAACATGGGCCAGACAAAATTATTGGCACCTTCAACCTAATATTTGGTTGCACACCTTTTGGAATAAATAACTGCAATCAGTCACTATCTATAACCATCAACAAGCTTCTTAAACCTCTCAAATGGAATTTGAGACCATTTTATGCTTCTTTAGAGGTTCCTTTCAACTGCTGCCCAGTCAAGACGATCTATAATCTATTTACAAATAGAGAATGGGTTTTTGACTATCTGACTACAGAGAGTACATGCCAGACTCTCAGCCATAGAAAGCTGTGTAGACTGACTGGTTATAAATAGAGTACAGATCTTGGCTGGGCAGCAGTTAGAAGCTGCTTTTAAAGAAGCATGAAGTGGCCATGTGAAACAGCACTGCAGCAAGGTGGGATAGAAGAAATAATAAGATAAAGTATTTTATAAAAATGCATGATTTTGCAGTTTATTGCCTTTTTATCATGGTCCACATAGAATATTATTAAGCTAGGACTGGATGGTGAAAGAACATTTGTGCAAATTGCTGTTTTTTATGGTTGCATTTTGGCTGTGAAAAAAAAAACAGTCGCTTACATGTAAAAAATGTGAAGTCAAAATTGCACTTGAGACCCAAAAGGGTTAAATGTTTTGCAAAATCAATGCACGTTAGCAAAGGTGACCCTGCAACCTAATTAAAAATCAATGTATCACCATGTTATTCATATCACACAAGGCGTTGGCATGTAGCCCTAGCCTAAGGAGTGACACAGCACATCAGCAGTACGGGCTTATTCGGGAATGGCTCTTACAAACAATTCTTGAGTTGCTCCTGAATCTGTAAGGAATGACAAATTCAAGTAAGAGCCTCTAAAAAGCGGCAGATTTAACATAAATTTCCTTTTTATAACATACTTGAGATATTTGGTTTTACATATGTTGAAGTATTCAGAGATTGCTTGAAAATACATAAAGGTTATATTACACTTGGAAAAAAAAGCACAGTATTAAAATCAACATGGGCTTTATTTGATGATCTATCAATTTTACAAATGTGAAGGTGCATTAAACCACAAATAAGACTGAAGTATTAATAGAAAATTTCAATCCTCAACTTAATTAAAAGTAGAGTCTCCCTTGGGAACTTTTTAATTTAAGACCATTTTTTATAGAAAATATTCAGACATTAATTCACAGCGAAGCCATGTTGATATCCGTCTTAAATCTTTACGAGATGATCTCTGAAGGAAAGACACAAATTGGAAAAAAAAATATATGAGAAATTGACAACTTAAGACTACTCAATTTTTTTGTTTTCTCTCCGGGACGATCTAGCTTCCAGTTATAAATGCATTTAATTATTTTTTGTAATTCACTAAATATTTAGTTAATGTTATGTGCAGCTATACTTATAGTTATGTTTCAACTTGATTCACGATCAAATAAGCCAAAGAGTCGTAGATTATTTTCTGTACCCAAAGTGCTTTCATTGAGTACAAAAAAGCACTTATTTAAATTTCCTTCTCGTGGGCTAGAATTGCTTTAACAGTCTTTAAAGTTTCTCTGTTATGGAAAAGGCTATTACCGATAATGGTTGTACAATTTTTAAAGTGATATTACACTGGAGAGTTTCATGCTATAAACATAATTTAAGTTTGCACAGCTCATTAAAGAAGAACAACTTTCTGGGTGTAGTGAATGTTGCATTGCTCGAACTGCGCCTACGTTGGAGCTACACATCTTAGGCTATGTTTCCATTTATTTATTTAGATTTGATGCATTAGCCACGAAAATGTCCTTGCGTGTGCGTTCAATGTAGACCCCATTGTTTGCAACTGATTACCATATTGTTAAATATGTTAATAAAGGCAATTAGCGCAGCATGTGCTTTCGTAAAGAATATAAAAATATGTATAGCCCCAAAATACACCAAATGGACATTCATTTATCATAGTCCAGCTCACTTATTTGGTTTTGCTGTAATATTTTGTACTTTGCTCAGAAAGGGGGGCTACCTCCCTGCTTGTACAAAGTATTTCATCCATATAGCTTCACTTGGATGGGAGTCTCAGTCAGGACCTTGTCCTGCTCTACCATTATTAATATTGACGTTGTTTGACACATGGTAAGGTTTTAATACAAGAGACCGGTTAAGACCCTCCCAATGGGTACACCTTGTCGTGGAAAGGTTAGGACCCTCCCAATGGGTACACCTTGTTGTGTAAAGGTTAGGACCCTCCCGATGGGTACACTTTGTCGTGGAAAGGTTAGGACCCTCTCAATGGGTAGACCTTGTAGTGGAAAGGTTAGGACCATTCCGATGGGTACACCTTGTCGTGTAATAGTTAGAACCCTCCCGATGGGTACACCTTGTTGTGTAAAGGTTAGGACCCTCTCAACTCTCAATGGGTACACCTTGTAGTGGAAAGGTTAGGACCATCCCGATGGGTACATCATGTCGTGCAAAGGTTAGGACCCTCCCGATGGATACACTTTGTCGTGGAAAAGTTAGGATCCTCCCAATGGGTACAACTTGTCGTGTAAAGGTTAGGACCCTCCCGATGGGTACACTTTGTCATGGAAAGGTTAGGATCCTCCCAATGGGTACACTTTGTCGTGGAAAGGTTAGGATCCTCCCAATGGGTACACCTTGTTGTGGAAAAGTTAGGACCTTCCCAATGGGTACCACTTGCCGTGGAAACGTTAGGACCCTCCCGATGGGTACACCTTGTTGTGGTGGGTTCGGTTTTTTTGCTTACTTGATTAAAATAGCATTAACAAAGTACCTTATGTTATTTACATGTACTATTACTATTTTCCATTTACTTGCTCATTTTGTTTTTTTCTTCTTGGGTTTTGTCTGTGAAATGGCCACAGTGTGAGTGTGCGCTTACACATTGCACATATACCAGTTTATAGTATGGCTCATTTATTTAGTGTTACAGACATTTTAACAAATGGCACTCATACTCTTGTTATTCTATGGGGCTGTGCACATATCCGATTTTTTTCCTTGAACAGAGTAGTCTGAGGGGAAAAATCAGTGACATGTCTAATGTTGATCCGAGTGTCGGATCAAAATTGACAATGCAAGTCTATGGGTCCGTGGAAAACATTGGACCACATCTGATTTTCATAGCTAGAATTGAATAGATTTTCATTTCATATTTTCACGTGTAATATTGATTTAGGGAAAAAAATGAAAATTATTATTATTGTGTTTCTTAAAGCGATCATAACCACTCGAGATCCCCACATTGCAAGCAGGAGATGTTTTTGTAACGCTCTGCAGTGTCAACCATATTTACAACTATTGGGACCACTCCAATACCCCAAATGGGTGATCACTAGCCTTAAAGACGTGTTAATAATGGAGTTTTGGTTAAATCAACAAAACGCTAATTTTCAGTTTATGGATTTTCCTCCTTATCTGAAAAATTAACAAAAAAGTGTCAGACGTGCAAACAGACAGAAGATATTGTTGGTGAGGATTCTCATACTTTGCAGCTTGTTGACTTTTTTTTGTGTCATTTAAAACAAAAAATGTTATAACTGCATCACTGCACAGTTCCTGCGCTTGGAAAATGACCCCTCATTTGATCAATGGTTATTGCTAGCTAAAGCCTGAGGAGCAGTCCCTCAATCCAGAATAATTTCATTCCTTTGGAATGAATGGCGGACATTTCAGTTTTTCTTGGCTGGATAAGCAGCAGGGCTTCATATTCTACACACTAATAGGTATAAATGTGCATAAAAATAAGGTTTCCTGTGCAGAAATATATATATATCCATATGTTATACTAACATTGCCAGAAAATAAACTGGAAAACTTTGCTCACATAAATATCTGCAGAACCTATAGTAATCAGTATTAAAACTTTAAAGGGCAATTCCATCTAAGAAAATCATGCATATCACACATCTGAGCCGAAACATTCCTTGTCTTTTAGCACAAAAGTCACTGATAATCATTCATTTCAGCAGTCGCACCCGACCCTGGTGGCTTGGGGCACAAATGTCACTCTGTCATTTAATGAGCCACTACTATTATAAATGGTGCATATTTTAAAGCAATTCTCCAAGAACTTTATTATATGTCAGTGCCACCACTGCACAGAAATCTTCATTTTCACCATTTTTTTAGTAATCTTTCCATTATAATGATTTCATCACTGTTATAATAGAAATCAGCTCTCCATGCAGTGGTGACGCTGGGATATGTATGACTTCCCGGTAAGGCCAGGACATGCAGTGACTTCCCGCTAAGGCCGTGACAAACATTGACATCCCGGTAAGAACGTGACATGCAGTGACTTTCTGGAAAGGACGCGACATGCAGTGAAGTCCCAGAGAGGCCGCGACAAGCAGTGCTTTCCAGGTAAGGGTGTGACATGCAATGACTTCCCAGGAAGCCCGTGATATGCAGTGACTTCCCAGGGAGGCCATGACATGCAAAGATTTCCTGGTAAGGGTGTTAATGCAGTGCCTTCTCGGTAAGGCTATGACATGCAGTGATTTCCTGACAAGGCCATGACAAACAGTGACTTTCTGGTAAAGCCGTGACATGCAGTGACTTCCCAGGGAGGCTGTGACATGCAGAAATTTCCCGGTAAGGGTGTGACAAGCAGTGACTTCCCAGGAAGCCCATGTCATGCAGTGACTTCCCAGGGAGGCTGTGACATGCAGCGATTTCCTGGTAAGGGTGTGACATGCAGAGACTTCTTGGTAAGTCTATGATATGCAGTGATTTCCTGACAAGGCCATGACAGTGACTTCCTGGTAGAGCTGTGACATGCAGAGACTTCCCAGGGAGGCTGTGACATGCAGTAATTTCCCGGTAAGGGTGTGACATGCAGTGATGACTTCCCAGGAAGCCAGTGATATGCAATGACTTCCCAGGGAGGCCATGACATGCAGTGCTTTCCTGGTAAGGGTGTGAAATGCAGTGACTTCTCGCTAAGGCTATGACATGCAGTGACTTCCTGACAAGGCCATGACAAACAGTGACTTCCTGCTAAAGCCGTGACATGCAGTGACTTTCCGATAAGGCGAACAGTAGTGGTGCTGAGGCAACAAACATGTCATAGAACCAGTGTTGGACTGGCTCAGAAGAGCAACAGAGGATTCTCCGATGGGTCCTCTTCAAGCTTTATAGTAAAGGTTTTGTCTACTACTAGGTCAGCACCTTCTCAATCTGAATGTTTGGCATCGATGCTCTCGTGCGGTTGTTATGACACATGAGCCCTGTACCCAATCAGCGCTGTTGTCACTGTCTCCACCTTCAGACAAATCGAACATCAAGAGGAATTTAGAGAGTAGATGCAGCCCGAACTTCCTCTTGATGCTCAATTTGTCCAAAGGCGGAGACAGTGACGCCAGCGCTGATTTGGCGCCGTGCTCACATGTCATCACAGCTGCACGAGAGCCTGGGAAAGTGTGTGCCGACACAGCAGGAACGGCGCCGGCACGAAAGGTTAGTATAAGTGTTTTTAACTTATCGGCGCCAAACATTCAGATCGAGAAGGGGTTTTCCTAGTAGTGGCTACACCATTAATATACTGATCGGCATCTGCCTTTTTCTTGCAGACTTTGTCCTTTCTCATTTCTGTATGTCTGGATGGTGTGCCCCAAGAATAATTCTTTCTGGTGGACCCTGTTCTATCCATTCTGACACTGTATAGAACATTATAATAGCATTATAGATATACCATAGACATACTGTACATGTTCAAGATCAAGTGTGATTTAATAAAAAATCTATGCAAGCAGCACAGAAAAAGATAAAAATAAGAATAGATGTGTGAGCCAACTGCAACATGTGGACGGCGTTTGTAAAGAAATCCACCGGGCATGCTCAGAAAAATATCCCTGATTGGTTAAGGCTGCAGTGCTAGCTATGACAGCACTGAGGCTCTCCAGCACGCTATAGAGGCAGACAGTGGAGAGATGCCAATAAATTATGGGCAGAAATGGTAGTCAGGGTTTTCTCATCATTAATCATAGTTACTGACACAAGGTCCACTTGAACTGAGGATACCTTGTAATGCTGCCTATTTGGATGTGGATTAAACCGGGGAGCAGAGTCTAAAGGGAGTAAGCGTTCTTCACTGGGGGGGATTATCGGCCACTAAGAAAACATTTTTGGGGTGTTTTTTAGTTATGGATGTTTTAAAACAAGAAACCATCTAAGCATACTCTCCTTCCAGCAACCCATAGCACCAGAGAAGGACGGCTTCGGAAGCAATGTCAGCTCAGATCACAATTCAACAGGACCGATGTAGGCTGTCACTGTCAGACACAGTCAAGTGACTAGAAGAGCAAGTCATCAGGGAATCATATGATGAAACACTTTTCTTGTCACCAGGCCGCAACAACCAATCATAGGCTTCAGTATTCACTGTTGGCTTCCAAATGGAGCTGGCAATGCTTCCGAAACAGGCGCAGACTGCACTGGATCCACAGGGGTGCTGGAAGGCGAGTACGCCTCAGATAATTGTTTTAAAAAGATACATACCTAAAAAATAGGTTTAGTGTTTGACAACCCCTTAAATCTCATGAGGAGATATGGGCTTTCTCAAAGTAAATGCCAAGGTACCAAAAGGTAAGGCAGGTAACGTAGTCAAAATGGCTCAGTGCTGGTGGAGTACTGGTAACACGGAAGACAGGCCAAAGGTCACAGTATGAGGCAGATGGAAGATCATATTTAGAAAATGAGCCAGTAAGTGATGGTGGAGGGGTCATGAAATTGCAGGACATTGGTCGGAGAAGAATTTTGATGTACACTGGCCCTTCAAGAGACTAGGACTCTGTGTGAATTAGAGGAACCACCAGAGGGCCCAGAAGAAGGGAGCATCGGTAAGCAGGAGGCCAAGTCAGAAAATAGAAGCTGACATGAAGGGAGCAGTGGTGGACTCAGAGCATAGCATTTACTATAAAATTACAGGGTGTCTGTCGGAGGTCTCCCAACGAGCCAAATTAGATGTTCTGCTTTGTACTGATGAGTTGCAAAAAACTAAAAAACACGTGTCTGGAAATGGAGTATTTGGTTTGGTTTATCATCCTAAGCCATGTGGCTCCTTAAAGGGTCGATTTTGACTTTTAGGATTGCTACAGCCAATAGGTGGCACTAGAGTTCAAGTCCACTTCACTCTTCTTCTCCGAAGAGACAATTTCCACATAATATTACAAAAATTTTCACCTTCCACATCAGACATGGAGCTGCCAGCAGTCAACGCGGAGGATCGGTACAATCAGTACTGACAATGAAAGTCTATGAAGGACTGCCGGAAAAAGCCAGGCGCTGCGGTCCCATTAACAATAAATATAGCACCACTACTCTATTCAAGAGTCGGATGCGGAGCACAGATCTCAGGAGCACTGGGGTCTCTGACCACCAGCAATCTGCTTATTATCCACTATGTTATGGATAGGTTATACCTTGGGGTTTTTTAAGGTGGTGGGGAGATCATTGCAGTTTTGTAATGATTGTGTATTACGATATATATGACACATGTACAATGCGAAATACATCTGAACACAACAACGTATCCCACAATGTTATTTTTTTCCCTGCTTTTCTGAGTAGTCCAATGTGCATTTTAATAAAATAATAGGATATTCGTTCTCCACCTTCACACAAGATTGCTTCTTCATTCCCGTCATCCACAGAAGATTGACTGGAAGGTTAAAACACTATCTTTGATACCATAAAAGAAGGACATTCACTTTTATGTTCTTTTCAACAGCCGACAAGCTGTACTCACATCACCTGCCAGTATAAGGTTATTAAAGTATGCCAGATTAAGCAGAAAATCTATAGTCAGCGCTGGAGTTGTAGCTGTCACCCGCACAGAACTTTCCCATTTGAGAAAAATTGTAGATATGGCTTTTCTTAAACAAACTGACAGTTATTCAGTTACGAAAACAATGTAGGAGGATACCTGTTAGGAGTATGAAAGATTAAAGCGGGTATTATTTCAGACACTCGCAAATTGATTAAAGGCAACTCACTGACCTGTCTGGCTGACAATTTCCTCCGCACACACTCGATAAAACATATCCCCTATAAAGACAGAATTACATTACAGAAAATTGTTTGAGAGTCTGCCAAAACAGGATCCTCCAATCTGTCATATGAAAAGTATCCTACAGAAAGCAGGCAAAATCCTATAAATTGGGGACACCTGAATAGCCAGGCTGTATAGCAGCAGGTGTCTCTAAAGTTTAAAAAAAAGTAGCCGTCATTTTAATTTTTATTTCATAAATCAATAGTACACATGGAAATAAGAAACTTTGTAATATATCTTATGAGAAAAATTTGCTTCTCCCGACATCTCTGTTTCAGTCACTGCTTTGATCACACGGGGTACAGAGGCAGTCACATTTATTTCATTTTGATTGACTTTCTACCAGAAGCGCAGCTACCGGGGGGGAATAGGGTGTAGTCGCCCGGGCCCAATGCTCTGATGGGCCCACCCTGAGCTACGCTACCCTTGACTGTATGGGTGTGTGCAGCACGCTGATATAGTTAATCTTTGTGGTAGAACAGGGAGACATAATGCACTGCCACTATCTGTTCTGTAGACCGAAATATGCAGCACACGCGCATGAAGTCAAAGGGTTCCGGTGCTCAGATGCCATCGCTCTGCACTGGGATCTGAAGTCTAGTGCATGCGCCAGACTTCGAGGAGGACTCGTCAGGACCCTGGAATAGGTGAGTATTTGATGTTTTTTATTTTAACTAATATGTATGGTGTGACTGTGGGGGCATCATGAAGTATGGAGGCCCCTCATACATTGTAGGGACTACTGTGAGGGCTCTCATACAGTATGGGCCCTCCATAAAGTGTGGCGGTCATTATACCATAAGGAGAACTATGGGGAGTGCAGTATACTACACGGAGGACTACAGGGAGTACATTATACTATATGGAGGACTATGGGGAGTGCTTTATACTGTATGGAGGGCTGTGGGGTGTGCAGTATACTGTATGAAGTACTATGGGGAGTGCAGTATACTATATGGAGGACTACATGGAGTACATTATACTATATGGAGGACTAAGGGGAGTGCAGTATACTGTATGGAGAGCTGTGGGGAGTGCAGTATACTGTATGGAGGACTATGGGGAGCACAGTATGCTGGTTTACCGGCTATTAATTTATTTTTCTCACTTATATAGCTCCATTAATTCCCCATCGCTTTATAGACATTATCTCCACTGTCACCATGGGGACTCAATCTAGGTTCCCTATCAGTATGTTTTTGGAGTTTGGGAGGAAATCAGAGTATCCGGAGAACACCCACACAAAGACGGGAGAACATAAAAACTCCTTGCAGATGTTGTTCTTGGTGGGATTTGAATTCAGGACCCCAGCGCTGCAAGGCTGCAGTGCTAAGCACTGAGCCACCGTGCTGCCCACTCAGATGTTTCAACCCCCCCACTCTCCCCTAGCTTATCCCTAGCTTATCCCCTAGCTACGCCTCTGCTTTCTACCTTTGTGTTTTGAATTGTACATGTTGGTGTATGCACTGGCGGACACAGACAATAGAGGGCCCCTGTGCAAGAACAATATATGGGCCCTCTGCAGCCCAATAGCTCATCATAATGCACAATTACACCTGTTTTGGAGGTAGAAATGGGCCCATTACCTCTTCGGCCCCTGTGCAGCTGCACATGTTGCACCAATGATATGTCCGCCCCTGGGTGTGTGGCTACCTCTATCTTGGCCGTTCACTGCTATCTATCCAAAACTGTTTAAAACTAGACAACAATATACACACCTGGTCAAAATTGTTGGTACCCTTCGTTCAATGACAGAAAAACACAAAATGGTCACAGAAGTAACTGAATCTGACAAAAGTAATAATAAATCAAAAATCTATGAAAATGAACAAATGAAAGTCAGACATTGCTTTTCAACCATGATTCCACAGAATTAAAAAAAAATAAAACTCATTAAATAGGCCTGGATGGAAATGATGGTACTCCTGAAAATAATGTGACAAAAGGGACATGTTAAATCAAGGTGTGTCTACTAATTAGCATCACAGGTGTCTACCATCTTGGAATCAGTGAGTGGGCCTGTATAGAGGGCTTCAGATACTCACTCTGCTGTTTAGTGACATGGTGTGTATCACACTTAACATGGACCAGAGGAAGTGAAGGAAAGAGTTGTCTCAGGAGATTAGAAAGAAAATTATAGGCAAACATGTTAAAGGTAAAAGTTATAAGATCATCTCCAAGCAGCTTGATGTTCCTGTGGCTACAGTTGCACGTATTATTCAGAAATTTCAGCTACATTGGACTGTAGCCAACCTCCCTGGATGTGGCCGCAGGAGGAAAATGGAGGACAAATCAAAGAGACGGATAATACGAATGGTAACAAAAGAGCCCAGAAAAACTTCTAAACAGATTAAAGGTGAACTTCAAGCTCAAGTAACATCAGTGTCGGATCACACCATCCGTCGTTGTCTGAGACAAAGTTGACTTCATGGGAGACAACCAAGGAGGACACCATTGTTGAAAAAAATCATAAAAAGCCATACTGAAATTTGCCAAACTACATATTGACAAGCCACAAAGCTTCTGGGATAATGTCCTATGGACAAATGAGACAAAAATTGAACTTTTTGGCAAGGCACATCAGTTCTATGTTCACAGATGGAAAAATGAAGCATACCAAGAAAAGAACAATGTCCCTACTGTGAAACATGGAGGAGGCTCTGTTATGTTCTGGGGCCGATTTGCTGCATCTGGAACATGGTGTCTAGAATCTGTGCAGGATACAATGAAATCTCAAGACTATCAAGGGATTGTAGAGAGAAATGTGCTGCCCAGTGTCAGAAAGCTTGTCTCAGTTGCAGGTCATGGGTCTTGCAACAGGATAATGACCCAAAACACACAGCTAAAACCACCCAAGAATGGCTAAGAGGAAAACAGTGGACTATTCTGAAGTGGCCTTCTATGAGCCCAGACCTAAATCCTATTGAGCATCTTTGGAAAGAGCTGAAACATGCCGCCTGAAAAAGGCAACCTTCAAACACGAGACAACTGGAGCAATTTGCTCTTGAGGAATGGGCCAAAATACCTATGAGAGGTGCAGAAGTCTCACTGACAGTTACAGGAATCGTTTGATTACAGTGATTGCCTCAAAAGGTTGTGCAACAAAATAGTAAGTTAAGGGTACCATCATTTCTGTCCAGGCCTATTTCATGAGTTTTATCTTTTTTAAATTCTGTGGAAGCATGGGTGAAAAGCAATGTCTGACTTTCATTTGTTCATGTTCATAGATTTATTTATTTATTATTACTTTTGTCAGATTCAAGTTACTTCTGTCACCATGGTGGGTTTTTCTGTCATAAAATTGAGGTTTTAATTAAAAGTTTCCCACAAAAATGTATAATCAATCCGATCAGCTCCTCCTGCTCTATAACACTCTGATAGCAAATTAGATACCAGTTTCAATATGACAGGTTCCCTTTGCCCACCCATCTGGAAATATTGTCGTGCCATTGGCATATGAGTTCTTAACATTTGTTCAAAACATGTGCTAAGAACATAATTTATATATAATACATACTATATAATATATATATATATACACATACTTTTTTTTTTCGGGCCTCCGGCTCAATCTCAAACCATGGCGATTTGATAGATGAACACTCTGTAGGAAGATCAATTTCGTGCAAGCCTAGATAGGTCCACCAGGGTCTTCTCTGCCATTATCTTGAATCTTGTAATATCAAGCTATCAGGTTGTTGGTCTTTTTTCGCCTTGTTCCTTCTGAACTTCTAACCATGATGTCCTTCTCCAGTGATTGCTCTTTTCATATGATGTGTCCGAAGTAGACAAGTCGTAGCTTGTGATCCTTGGTTCGAGAGACATCTGGCTTGATTTGTTCCAAACTGATTTGTTTGTTCTTCTTGCCATCCATGGTATTGACATCCTTCTTCAGCACCACATTTCGAAGATGTCAATTATTCTTCTGTCATTTCTTTATCATCCAGGCTTCACATCCATTTGTTACCACAGAAAAGACCAAACTATGTACGAGGCGAGTTTTCATCACCAGAGAAATGTTCCTTGATTTGAAGACCTCATCCAGTGACTTCATTGTTGATTTGTCCATAGATATTCTACTGACTTCAGGTGTCATCGCTGCATCTTAAGTGATCAATCTGAGTAGGCTGAAGTCCTTTACAACTTACAGTTCATCGCCACCCATCTTAGATGTGACCTGGTTGTACCTGGCAGTAATCACGATCTTTGTGTTGAGTAGCAGCCACGTGTTCGACCTTTCCATTTTGACACTCCTTAAGTTCTGTAATCCAAAATCCATACATAGTGTACATTAAGTTAATATTTCTGGGCGCTGTTGAATTTTCTTGTAGTGGTTTCCATTTGTAGACACCACTGTCTTGACCCACTCAAGCTTGAGATAAAAAACGGTATTATTATATTTATTTTTTTACCCACAGCAGGAGACTCTGGGAAGACATTGAAAATAAGTCCGCTAATAAATACAGTCATCTTTAGTAATGTATTAATTCCATACATCAAACTAATCTTTGAAATAAGCAGGGCCGCCGCTACAGATGGTATGTAAATTTCTGAAATAAATCACTTCTCAAAAACTAAACGTAATTTTAATCAAAGATGACACATCTAAGAGTCTATGAGCAGATCTGAGAACATGAATGGAGCAGACAACAAAGTCTATCCTGTCATGTACACTTAACCTATGATGTGAATGTCTAATGTTAGCGAGCTTTCAAGTCGCAGAAGAACAAAACCAAGAGAAATTTACTTTACGGAAAAAGAGACCAGAATGAGGATACTGCTGCATCTTATTTGCCGTGTGTATTCTGCGCTCTGCTGAAAGCTCACATATATCTATCAGTATAGTTTTCTTCAACCAGTTTAAAAGGATCGGTAATCAGGTTTTTGCCATCTAATCTGAGAAAAGCATAATGTAGAGACAGAGACCCTGATTCCAGCGTTTCATCACTTATTGCTGAAATGTTGATTAAATAAGTTTAGATTATCACTAGAGGACTAGCAAACCTGCTGCCTGGTAGTCCTGAATATTCCTGATCTCTGTACAACCCCGCCCCGCCACTGATTGGCAGGTTTCTGTGTATAGGCAGAAAGCTGCCAATCAGTGGTGTGGGTGGGGTTATACAGAGCTCAGCATTCAGAGCTCTGCTAGATTTGCAGCAGATAGAACAATTTGATCAAAACTGCAGCAAGCAGCCCAGTAAGTGAGACTTGACTGCAATCAGGGTAACTTCCCTAAATTATGCTGCTCTCAGGTAGCAAGAGCCTGGTGACAGATTCCAGCAGAAAAGGATATTTATAAGGGGAGTAGACTGGCTAAAAATATAAGAAGTACCATAATACTCACTCTCCCCGATTCCCCTACTATTCCCATTCTGATGCTTACTCGATCCCTACTGGAGCCAGTGATTGGCAGGATTTACCGTTTAGATAGGACCAGTAAGCAAAGACCAGATGAGCATTTGTAAAGGGGCAGCGGGAAATCACTTTTTTGGCAATCTCCCCAAGATGGAGCAAAATGCTTGTGAAGGCCATAGCTCCACGGGAACCCAACAATTTTTCCTTGCTTATATTGCTTAAAATGAGTAGGAAATAAATTCTTGTTGATGTTCTCGATCTTCTTCAATCTCCTGAAATAATCTTAAAGAAATCTTGCAGAGAAACAGGTGTCATCCACCTCTTGGCTCCTTCCACAATTGTCTATAGCATCGGATATGTGGTCTGTATATCAGGAGGAGGAAACATTTCTGCAGCCAGATGATAATGAAAGAAAAGAATCTGTTGGTAATTAATTTATTTTATTCAATTTATTGTATTTTTTTTCTTTACAAAGCAAATAAAATAAACCTCCTATTGATCAGTCTTACACTACCGAGTTTTTTGGACTTTTTTGCGCAGACGTTTTTCTTTGCTTTCTTTCTTCTACATTCCTTTGTTGTTATTTTTTTCTTTTGCAGAAACATTAAAATAGACCGATCACAAATTCTGTGAAAATATTGGATAGTCCGCCCATTTTGAACTCTTTCTCTAATTCACTAATTGATGAATACTCCTTTACTTCAAACGCTGGAAATCTGCAACATAATTATAACAAAATTCAACTGATTCTTACTTCTTTGAAAGAATATATCATCAGATCAAATGACATTTTACTATGCACATAAAAAATTAAATATTTCAATTTTCATTCGGGTCAGCAGAGGAGTCACTATAAGTTGGTACTTTCTAGAGCTCACTGGCCAGCTTTTCTGTATAGATTGGGACAGGATGAGCAGAGTCATCTCATTAAAAAATAGTGGCTAAGTGAATTATTACCGATGCTGGAAAGTCAGATACGAAAGGAAGATAAAGGCTCATTTAGATGTGTTGGTAATTGGGAATGAGCGTGTGTCATAACGTTCATTTGCCGATTATTGGCTTATGTAAACCTATAATCAATCACCCAAAAAATGAGCAAAATTTTTTTTAGTCTGGAGTTTGGATCATTTTTGTCAGCATTGAAATCATCGCTATCAAAAGTACATTGTGTAAACAGATGATAATGATAGATGCACGGAACAATCGTTTTATTGATCGTTCTGTAGGCACAGAATTCTGATCGGCCTGTCTAAACAGGCCATTATTCTACCACTAGTGATGAGCGAACGTGCCTGGATAAGGTGTTATCTGAGCATGCTCGTGTGCTAACCAAGTGTCTTCGTTGAGCTCGAAAAATATGTTCGAGTCTCGTGGCCGTTCGACAGCCGCAACACTGTTTGTTAGGCAATCCCTGCATGTGTTTCTGATGTCTAACAGCTGTGAGACATGCAGCCGCGGGGACTCGAACATACTTTTTGAGCACGCCGAAGACACTTGGTTAACACATGAGCATGCTTAGATAACACCTTATCCAGGCACGTTCGCTCATCACCATCTACCACAAAGTATCATGTATATAGCCAATCAGTGGCTAAAGTTGGCAGGTGGGAATGCACCTGAGCACTATACTTACATGTAAGGTTCAGCATTCATCCCCCTAATCACTCCTGGACCCTACTGGTGAACTGTTCACCATCACTTTCAGATAGGGTGGGACATATCATTGGGAACCTAGGGAGCCACACAGGAACCCAAGAGGTTATGGGGCCACTTCTACCTCCAGAGCAGGAAGAGTTGTGCATTATGAGGAGCTTTTGGACTGAAAACAGCCCATGTATTGTTCTGACACATGGGGCCTTTTCTGTCTGCATTCTCCAGTGCGTTCAGAAGACTGTATGACATCTATTGACTTCTTTTCAGTTCAGATTTACTAAGACACACACTGGCTACAATATACCGACAAAGAAAGGAACCCTTAATCTTCAATATGGACTCTCTGGGGAAAAAAAGAAATAGCTAAACCTTAAAAAAAAAATGTAATTAATGTATTAAAGACTGACTAATGAAGCTAAAATCAAATACATCACATTGAAATTAAAGATAATAAAAGACCCCTTTCAAATGATCACATCAATATACAAATGATTGATGAACACAAATTAAAAGTTCCATAAAGGGAAGGAAGCTTTGATCAGACAGTGACCTATTGTTTAAACCCTAATTTTGTGTTACATGCATTTATAAAAAAAAAAAAAAAAATGTTGGCTTTTTTTTTTATTCCCATATCACAATCTTTATTAAAATACAAAATTAGTAGTCTGGCAATTTTCACATTGGCCACTGGGGCTTTTTTTCAGGTGATGTCACAGCGGACCCTCCTCCCTTCACAACGACCTTTGCACACGCTCATTACATGCAACAATCCAACAGACAGGATCGGATCATTGCTGCTAATGTACATGTGTTGTTTCCTAAAGCCACAGTAAGTTCGAGTCTAAAAAAGCCTCAGTGGCCGATGTGAAAATTGCAAGATTTCTATATTTATTTTTAATATAGATTGTTATATGAAAAAAAAAAATTATAAAATGTTTTAATAAGTGCATTTAACACAAAAACTTGATTCATACCAGAGGACATTTTCTGTTGATAGCTTCACTTTAAACTAACAAACGTTTTGGTTGCGTATGGCGGCACGTCACTTGTGAGCAACATCACTGACGTACAAACAGGTTAAGCTGAGGACCTCCATATACTACCTTCTGTGAGTCTGCTCTTCTTTGCATACACCCATTATAGCTGACAATGCTGAGAGTAGTCTTCCTTCTTTGTAGCTGAACTGGAACTAACTGATAAACAGTAACTAACTCCTAGAGCCCAATTACTCCTCCCCAAAACATGGGCCAGCCTTACAGTTAACCCTGTTCACCCCTCTACATAGGGAAACTGCAGCCTACGTGAGGAATAATCACAGAAAAACAAACAAGTACATCAGATACAATGACATGAATCTTCAGAGAGGTTGTTTGCCATCTTCTCCACCATTACAACCACAGAGAAAATATGGATGAGTGTATATTACTGTTTTACCTGCATTGCAGATTTTTAATTAACTTGGCAAAAACCATCACAGTTCTAGCATTATTTACGCACCTTTTATGTTCAGGAGGTAATTTAACTTCACACAAAACACTGATCATTTTTTCTTTACATTTCTTTCCACTTGAATCAAAATCAACTTTACAGGTTTTTTGTAGAACCATATATTCCTACAAAAGGAATAAAAAATAAAAAAAACTAAGATAAAATAATTATTTACATTACACAATGGAGAAAACTACGGTAATTCAGGTCATAGAAGGTAGGCTGGTACAAGACATATCTTGAGGGTAGGTGAAAACCCATAGAGATCCATAGGATATTGGTCTTTTTTTTTTTTAAACTGCAGCAAGCAGCCCAGTAAGTGACACATCACTAGAATCAGGTCTATGTATCTACATTATGTTGTTTGGGTAGCAAAAACCTGGTGATAGATTCCCTTTAAGGTAAGAGCTGATTGGCCATCATTGTACATATACTTTTTTATCTATGGTTTGGATCAAAAACGACATGTCTCTGATTTATTTTGCACGCAGAAAAAAATGCGGACATGTGAATAGCACCATAGACTATAACAGGTATGTGTTCTATCCGTAAAAAGCCCACACAAAACGTTGTATGTGAAAAATTGAATGAGGCCTTATAGGCATGATCAGTAAGGGTCCCTCACTACCCCCAGACAAATATCGTCATAACCCACCTATATAAGATCGGCCGACCACGATGTGTAATGGGGGACACCCGATTCCCCACGATTAGGGGAGATAAGAATTGGGTAGGTCAGATCCTTGACCTTTTTGTGGTCCCGTGGATAGTGGCGTCTCGCAGCATCTAACTTTGCCTTTCCATCAGAGTATAAGGGTTCATTCGGACATCAGTACTTTCCACATACGAGAAAAAAACACCGGTCATTTTGATCCGAGTGTCGTTTTTTCTCATACGTGCAGAAAAAAATAAAGTTTATGTTGCTATAAAACATTGTACAGGTGAAGATATAAGGCGTTCTCTTTCCTACTCACCCGAATATTACTTCTGCCCCCTTGCAGAAGGATCAGTATTATCTTGCCCATGAACATTAGTTTCCCAGTCAGTTCTAAATCCGACGTCCATTTTCTACAGTTTTGACATATTTGTTCTTAGCTCTCATGTGATCTAAATGTAAAAGCGCCGTCCACGTCCCGTCATCAGTCATCGCTGACGGAAGGTGTTTTTCATCTCGGATGGAATTCCCAATTACACTGTTAAAATTCCGCTGCGTCCACAAGACCAAGTCAGTATCAGGGGTTCGGGAGACGCCCCGGGGCCCCCAAAGCAATTTTTCTCTCACCTTTACATTTGGCCCTGTAATTCCCTCGCGCGACAGACAGACGGCGGGCAGGATGGATAGTGACCGGCAGATCAAAACAAACAACCGGGGTTTTCAATTCCCCATCCTCCGTACGTTGGGGTCTGATCATTAGGGTTATGCCACTCTCTACAAAACAAGGGGACGGATCACCGCAATGCCATCTAAAGGAAAATCACATTTTCCAAAAAACCAAAAGCACCAGACACAAAGAAATTTCGGACAGTTTAAGGGGTTTTTAAAACTTACAAACCCATTCTGTGACCCTTTTTAATTTGCTTTTACATTTTAGATAAACATTTTAATTAAGAAGGCTCGGAGGGGAGAGGCGGAGAGAAAGTCCCCAAAACCCCGCACTTGACTTCTTTGGTCAAAAAAAAACAAAAAGAAAAAAAAAAAAAACTGCACCTATTTGGTATTAACCTTCAAATCACCTCTCTATCAAAATACAAAAAGAATTAATCCGATCTAAACGGGGAACAGAGGAAAAATAATAAAAAACAGAGGCTGCAATAACAGACAATCAAAACAACATAACAAAACGAAATGGTTTTACTCAAAACATCAGCCGGCACGTAAAAAAAAGCTCCCACCCACCTAGACCCGAAAAAAGGGACGCACGGGGCTCGAAAAAGACACCATTTTTTTTTTTATTTTTAAAAATTTTTGGATTTTTTTTCACCACTTTAAATAAAAAAAAACCAGACAAATTTTTGGGGGGCTGTGAACTCTATGAGCGGAAATCATAAAGGGAGGTCAGTTTTTTGCAATTTGGGGAACTGTAAAAAAAAAATCCGAAC